>CM071839.1:1250000-2500000 GCA_036507285.1 Trichosanthes cucumerina | reverse complement strand
AAGGATATAAGTGATTGTTTTTCTTTGACTCATACCTTGAGCGCTGATGTATTTCAATTTTATAAATTTTTTTCCTAATCTCTTTCTTACATATGTGTGTATATATATCTTAACATGTTTTTTTCTCTCTCAAAAAAGAATAATATATTTTCTTTTCTTTTCTTTTTTTTAAGAAATGTCTTGTAGAAAATTGCAATAAAACCATCTCCAAACACCCTAAAGGACACGTATTTCATTTCATTTGTCTCATCTCTTCACAAATTAAATAAATCTAAATTCTAACCCTATTTTCTTATATAAACATTCTTCTTTTCTTTTCACACTTTCTAAAGCCAACGTTTCAAACAAAATTGTTTATAATAATAATATAACCAATCTTGGTTCTTGAGATGTACCGAAATAAGCCAAAAAGAATTTTGTGTTGCATAAGTCACCTTCTGTATTAAAATTAAAAAAACAGTTTGTTTAAATTTTTTTAAAAATTAAATATACATATCTACAAAAAGTTTAAGCGTAGAATTAAAATATTTGAGCTTTAAAAATCCAAACATAATAAATTCAATAACTCAAAAATCAAAATAAAATTTAAACCTACCAATAATATTATAATTTAGAAATGGTCTCATAGGATGATGTATAACACTTTTATTGACTTTTAATTAATCAAAATCCATAATTTTTCTATATCAATACAAACAAACATCAATCTAATGTTAATTATGAGTTGAAATGATATAGTACATATCAAATTAATAGTATTGTCTAAGAACACATCTTATCATGATTTTTCATATTGGTTGTAAAAAAAATGAAAAATTAAGAGTTATTTTCTTTTTTACAAAAACAAAAGTCCACAAGACAAGATAAATCAAGACATGAAAAAATGTCTCGAGTATTTGAAAATGGTAAGGTAAGTAATCATTAAATGTCATTTTTTTTATTAACTAAAAAAAACGACCACAAAGCGCGTGATTACACACTCCTGGCGCGTGGAACTGCTAATTCTGTTTTTTTTTTCTTTTTTTTTAAAAAATATTATTAAGAGGCCATTAACGCGGCCTCAAGTTTTTGGAACCCTTCTTCTGATGCTCGATTTCCCCATTTCAATTCCATCCTTTAATTTCTTTCCCATTTAACAATTAAGATTTTAAGATTCTTTACAGCAATTTTTAATCTCACAGTTTTCGTCTTCTTCTTCATTATCACCACCTTTTCAAAAGCCCTTTCTTTTCGATTTTGTTCTTAAAAGCTCTCTTTGATTCACATTTTTAAAACAAATTATTAAAAAAAGTTGTTTTTGATTCGTTGCTTACATGTGCCCTGTCTTCCTCTTCCTCGGCTCATAATATATATGAACTTCCCCTTTTGATTCCTTCGTCTTCTTCCTTTTCGCCATTAATGGGGCGCTAAAGCTCTCGTCTTTTTCTGTGTGTATATATATATAAACATGTGAGTTCGTCATCGGAGAGTTTTTTTGTTTTTAGGTGATTCCTCTGTTTTTTCATCACAAATAGGTAATGGGGTTTCCTTTCTTTTGTTTTTTTTGGTGATTTTGATTCCAAGAAAATGGTTTCTTGAGATTTTTTGGGGGTGGTAAAGAGGAGAATGGAATTTGGTTAAATTTGATTGGGTTTTTTTTTTTGTGATAGGTTTCAGAAGTGGGAATTGGAATGGGATTCAAGGCACAAAAAAACAGAGATTTTCTTCTTCTTCTTCATCTTCATCTTCGGCCGGTTTGTTCGGATCAAAAAGTGACAATCATGGACGAAAAATGAGATTTTTCAATCTGGGTTCTTCAGAAAAGGAAGAAAAAAGTCTAATTTTGTGATTGGAATTGGAAGGAAAAAATAATAATAATCGTCGATTCTGATGTCGGAATCTGTCATAGCGCCGCCGCAAGCGGCGGAGAAAACCTTGCCGAGGAAGAAGATGACGAAGCAATTGACCGGAAAAAGGGACGACACTCCCTTACATTCCGCCGCGAGAGCTGGAAATCTAACGGCGGCGATGGAACTTCTGACGAACACCGACGAGATTGACTTGAAGGAATTATTGGCAAAGCAAAATCATTCCGGCGAAACGGCTTTATACGTCGCCGCCGAGTACGGCTACGTCGATATGGTGAGAGAAATGTTGAAATATTACGATCTGGCCGACGCTGAGATCAAAGCAAGAAATGGGTTTGATGCTTTTCACATTGCAACAAAACAGGGCGATTTGGGTATGTTTATTTCTCATCAAATTTCAAAGCTTCTTTTTTTTTAACAAAAACTCATCGATCATCTTCTTCTTCTTCCATTTAAATCTGACTTAACCAAAGCAGTTCCCAATTGGCTGTTTTTGCAGAGATTTTGAAAGTTCTAATGGAGGTTCATCCGGAATTGTCAATGACCGTCGACATATCAAACACGACAGCGCTGCACACGGCGGCGACGCAAGGCCACACCGAGATTGTGAATTATCTATTGGAAGCCGGTAGCGGATTGGCCACCATTGCTAGAAGCAATGGCAAAACTGCTCTGCATTCTGCAGCTAGAAATGGACATTTGGATGTCGTTAGAGCGCTCATCGCGAAGGAACCGATCGTCGCGACGAGAACCGATAAGAAGGGGCAGACGGCGCTGCAAATGGCAGCGAAAGGCCAGAACCTTGAGGTGGCGGAGGAGCTGATCAAGGCGGATCCATGCTCTATAAATATGGTTGACAATAAAGGCAACACTGCCCTGCATATAGCTGCAAGGAAGGGCAGAGCTGAGGTAATTTCAATGCATTGCCCTGTCTTCATTTCAATGCCAAACACACAAACCTTTCTTTGCTAGACTTTTCGAGCCCTTTCGGAGAATTTTCGGGTCGAATTCGGATTATGATTTCGTGTTGTGAACATTGTGAATTGAAAATTGACATTCATAGCTCAACCCACAAGAGAAAACTGTTGCACCTTACAACTTTTTCTAGCAATGGTTCAAAGTTCCTCTGTTCTTCAATGAAGCATTAGGTTATGATCTTATTCTTGCCTTGCATAAGATGAGAATTAGAAAGCCTTCTTGACAATTACTTTTGGTTTACTATGTGTAGATTGTTAAAATGCTTCTCAAGCACAACGAAACGAACACGAAGGCGGTTAACCGATCGGGAGAGACCGCCCTCGACACGGCAGAGAAAACCGGGAACCCGGATATAGCTCTGATTCTAAAAGAGCATGGTGTGCAGAGTGCCAACATAATCAAACCAGAAGTGACAAACCCAGCAAGGGAATTGAAGCAAACTGTAAGTGACATAAAACATGAAGTTCATTACCAACTAGAACACACTCGACAAACCCGAAGACGAGTTCAAGGCATAGCGAAACGCCTAAACAAAATGCACTCCGAAGGCCTAAACAATGCCATAAATTCAACAACCGTGGTTGCTGTTCTTATAGCCACAGTAGCATTTGCAGCCATTTTCACAGTCCCTGGTCAGTATGTGGACGATCCCGAAGACATACCGCAAGGCTTCTCACTCGGGGAAGCGAACATCGCCCCGAGAGCTCCGTTTATAATCTTTTTCATCTTTGATTCAATAGCCCTCTTCATATCTCTAGCTGTTGTGGTAGTTCAAACTTCAGTTGTGGTAATAGAAAGCCAGGCAAAGAAGCAGATGATGGCCATTATAAACAAGCTAATGTGGCTGGCTTGTGTACTGGTTTCTGTCGCTTTCTTGGCGCTGTCGTTCGTCGTGGTCGGAGAGCGGGAGAAGTGGCTGGCGATCGGAGTAACGCTCATCGGAACCACCATAATGGCCACCACATTGGGGACAATGTGCTATTGGGTCATTAAACATAGAATTGAAGCATCAAATCTGAGGAGCATAAGGAAGTCTTCAATGGGGAGCAGATCAAAATCCTGTTCGCTCTCTGTCATGTCTGATTCTGAGATTCTTAACAATGAGTTCAAGAAAATGTATGCAATTTGAAAACAATTTTTCCCAACGCCAATTTTTCTTCTTTTTTTTTTTATCCTCCAGAGTTTTTGGCGTTTGGCAAACAAATTTTTCTCTGTGTTGGTTAACTTTTTTTTTTTCACTGCTCACTAAATATGCAACTAATTGAAATTCTCACCGACTTATATAAAGGATCTGATTCTGTATAAAGGGAGCTTTGTGTATATATTAATTTTTACCTTTCCTCTCTTATTTATTTCTGGTAAGAACAGTAATGTCTTTGAAGAGATTGCAGGTTTTGTCTTATACCATTTGGCCGTCTATGTATCATTTATTAGCTATAAATTTATTTTTTTTTTTAGAATTATAATTCTCTATTTTTTTCAATTATATAGGAGCCTTAAGGAAATGTGTTAATATCAATGATAAAAAGAATTTGAATATAAGCAATAAGCAATCAAAGGTTTTGAGGTCAATTCTTTTGTAATCTTGTAGTTGAAAAAAAAAATATATGAATAATATAAACTTATAAAATATTTATTAAACCACTTGATTTGATATATCATATGTTATCAATGTTTGTCGGTGATAAATATGGAGATCTGACACCATAGGCCATGGCTATTATGCAGCCTTTATATCGTTGACATGAATGATCTTATTTGCAATGTTCTTTAATAGGATATTCCAGTTTTCAGGGTCCATTTTCTTTTATTTATTTTTTTCTTACAGCGATTGAAATAAAATTAAAATTTTCCCGTTATTTCTTAAATTGTTAATCATGTTTTCTTTCTATGTTATGTTGTGTCATCTTTTTTTGGACAATACAATTAGTATTTATATAGTTAAATAACTTTAAAGAAGCTCCAACATCTGTATGTTTACTAAATTAATCATGATTAAAATACTATTTTTGGATTTCATTCCATTTGAGTCCTTATAGTTTCAAATGTATAATTTTAGTCAATGTACTCTTAATAAATCTTAAAATTGGTCTTTTGAAATTAATTTTTAACAATAATAATAATATAATAAACACTCAATATTTTTTAAAAAAAATTAATAAACTTACTATAAGAACTAATTTTAAGATTTATTAAAAATAAATAGACTAAAAGGAAAAAACTTTAAAATAGAGAGACCAAAATGATATTTTAACCCACTATATCACATGAGTAAATTTGTAGATTATTCTCAAAGAAAAAGCAGTAAGATTTCAAATTTGACATTTGAAAAATGATGATTCACTTCCGTTTATTATAATTTCCAAAAAGCAACATTTCAATTTTCTTAAAAAAAAAAAAAAAAAAAAAAAAGCAACATTTCAATTCTTAAACGGCTTTAAAAAGCTCGAAATAATGTTTAAATCACAGTGCTATGACATGTTCATTCAGATGGCATATTTTGTTTCGATTAATTTTTTAATTAGTTTACAGGTGGTCTTTCAATATGATTTTTTGAAAGTGAAGGGCTGAATTGAAAGCCATTCAATTGGATGGCTTTTCTTACCACTAGCTTAGATTTAACCCATAAAATATATTTCAACCACTTAAACTTTGTCATTATATTGAACTTTTATAAAGGTTCCAAAATTACTCATGCAATAAAAAAAATCGTAATATTGAACTTTTATAAAGGTTCCAAAATTACTCATGCAATAAAAAAAAATCGTTAAAATGTTGAATGAAAACCAACATGTTTGAACTTTGTTCTTTCAAGCTTAATCCAGACAAAAATCTTAGTCACCACCATTTCTACTCCAAATGTTGTTTTTTTAATATTTATGAGCTATTAATAATAATTTGTAAATTATTATAGCATGTAAAATCATATAATATTATTTAAAATGCAAAGTTATTTGACATGAGATTATAATAGTCTTTGTTTGAAATGCAGAATACTCCACTCCACATGCTATTATAACACAGGTTATTAGAACATATGTCCCAATCAGACTCTTAAAGTAATTTTGCGAGGTACTTTCAAAACAAATGCCAAAGTTGAAAGGTATTTTTTTAAATAATTTATAGCCTTTTATAAATAGTTCCAAAAACAAAAACAGTTTGAAAACAAGTAGAAGAATGGACTTACATTGATTCGGATGTTGTTCAAACAGGCAACAACAGGGTCCTACTTTAGTTGGAATAAGGAGAGCTTAGCTTCAGTTGTAGAAATGCTGAACACATTTTAAATATCAATATAGAAATTATATGACATGATCTTTTATAAGAAAAACAAAACCAAGATGCCCGAGGATTCCATATAACATGTTCAATCTAAGCTATAGTGGATCTTGTAAAATAACAAGGAAGAAACCACTAAATTGGCTCATTACAATTACAAGGGCCTACCATGATTGATTGCAATTTTACCAAATTACAAAGCATTAATTCTACAGACAGACAGAACACTAAGGCTTACATGTGAAATATCCACGAATTACCTTTACATTTTTTTTTATTATTAAAAAGAAAACAAAGTTAATGTTGCGGTAGAGCTGGTCTCTTTTCTACCATCTCGTAGTGAAGCACAAAATTATCCTGAAGCCAATGGGTGTAACATGAGCAATGGGGAATGGGACTACAATGGTATATATTTAATTTCAATGAAAAATATTGACAACTACGAACCTTGCGGACAGTTTCAAATGTTTGAGGGTCGAAACAGAGATACGATCCTCTCTCGTAAGTGTTAGTCTTCACAAGTGGTTCCATGTTAGAGACCCGAATGAACCAGAATCGTTGGTCTTTGTGATAGAACCACCCTCTATTATAACTATTAAGGAAAGAAAGAAAAAAAAAAAAAAAAAGTTGGCACCAGCTCTTAGGAAAAATTATACCCTTAAATTACTGCTATGATTTTGGTGAAAATAACAAACTACACAGTAAGTCAATAACAAGAGCTTACAGTTCATTTGCAGCATACAACTGAGCTTCATCTTTTGGCATGCTGCAGAACAAGACAGAGCAGAATTATATATAACTTAACAAAAGGAAAAAAAGGAAAAAAAGAACGTAAAATTATTTAAATATACCATACCTGAAAAATATGTAAAACAGTGTCTCCAGGGTAAATTTTGCGAAGTATCCTTGCTGCAGTTACCCAAAAAAAAAAAAATTATTAGTCGAGACGAACCTGTAGGAAGTTTCACATAGACTAGGAGGGGGATATAAAAGGTGAAGAACCTCACATGCATTGTAGGTGGTGGTTTAATAAGATAACACTGTGGTACATTGAAATCTGGATCACCCTTGGCAGGTTCATCAGACCATGGGGAGCCAAAAGTCTTGTGAAGATTTTCTGCTGAATTCAAATTTAATCCTAACGTGGTCAAATCAATTCCAAGCGCAAGGGATGCAAGATCAGGATCACTCAACCTTATTACACTTAACAAGCCAAGCAAACCAAATGGATCAGGAGAAGATTGAGCCGTCTGCATAGATTTCATGCCCTGGTCCCTAAATGACTGGCTAACACCTGACATATGTTGCAATCGGAACTGAGATTGACCGTGATGCTGCTGATATTGCTGGATAAGTTGGTCATAACCCATTCCAGAAGCTGAACTAGGAGAGCTCAGAGGTCTTAAACCAATACCAGGAGGCCCACTAGACTGAAGAAGAACAAAGACATGTTGATGTTCAAAAACTTCATTGGAGAAAAGATTTTAAGACATATCGGCTACTAATTAATCTACAAAACATTTACACCCATTCAATTCTTATAATAAACCAGAATGATTGACCTCAAAGGGTTGAAAAACTGCATTTCAGTTAATAAAAACACCAAAGAACGAAAACATCGATGTAGAGAATAGGTTGATTCCTTATGCCTGCAAAGTAAAAACTTAGATGCGAGGAGAAAAAAAGTTCTTCCTTCACAGTAATAGAATGGCACACCTGCTGGTGATAGGATGCAGCATGTGAAGATTGGAATATATCTGAACCATGTAAGTGAAGAAGATCCTGATTATTTGCAGGCGAAAAGGAGACCGTGCTATTACTAACTGCTGGAGAATGCTGTTGCTGCTGCTGGGGTCGATGTGAATATGTGCTCCCTAAGTTAAATCCAGCAGACCTTCCAATCTGAAGATCAAAACAGGAACGTTAAATATGATTACTAGCCCGTAACCACATGAGATAGTCAGGAGAAGAGAGTAAAAAGGTGCCCACAGAGAACTGCTGAGACTGCATCATAGGCACAGAATTTTCGTGTTGTTCTGTCTGATGAATGTCCATGCCATAATCAGCATTGCCACCTGCACAAGATCTAGAACTATAATCAATAAAAGGAAGCATTTTATATCCGAAGTACGCAAAAGGTTAATATATGTTATTGTGAGATGAATTGATAAGCCAAGCCGATAAAAGAAAAACAATTCAGAACTCACCATGAAGACCTGAGCTTAATAATTGCAATGGCCTACTTGAATAATAAATTCGGAAATTCTACTTAATAGGTTCAGTTCAGCTATAACTCATGGTCGACTAGGATATTCACAAGCAATAGTTCTCCAAAGTTATTGCAGTTATTCTTGAAAAAGATTGAGGGAAAAACCAAAGTTATGGCTTATTATGAAGTTACATGAATGCATCCTACTGGAAGCAAAGAAGGGATTTGCACCTTTAAATCTAGGTAACGCAGGAAAATCTTCATTCTGAATGCTGAACTCTTGGTTTTGTTGGACAATAGGACTAAGGCCTTGTTTTCTCAGCGAACCTGAAATGTTTAAATGACATTCCTAATGGTCAAAATTAGTGCAGAGAAAAAAAATAATAAATAATAATGAAAATTTATTGATTAAAAGAATTAAAGATCATCAATGTCTAGTTACTAACTTAATTGCCCTTGAGGCCCTCCTGCAGAACTCGGACGGCTACTCAACTGAGGGAAATCGTTGATGTCAAAAGGAGAATTGTCATTAGAGTTCACATCATTCAACATCCCCAGAGAACTCAAACTATTCACACTCTGTACATGGTTTTGGGAAAGGGGACCTCCAGCACTAGGATAAGAACTACCCAACATAGAAATGACCTGTTGAGATCCTGAAGCAAGAAATGTCATCTACGAGAAAATAGCAAAGAACACTTTTATATATACAAGGTAGAATATACATATAAAAGCATAGTTATGAATAATTTCCATTTTCCGGTCAGTATAGCATCAGAAATAAAATATTAATCGGATTAAAGTAAAAAAGCATAACATAATCATAAACAATCAATACATCACACATAAATTTTGTAATGTTTTGTGCATAATTCTGCCAATTGAACTTCTTTTTTGTAACCCCATTGGCGGGGCAGGGGTATCTCATTCCCCTTGTTTTTTGTTGCTTGGCAGTTCAATAAAATTCTCTAGTTTCTTATATGAAATTTAAAAAATATTAAAAACAACACATAAATATGAACGTAGAATAAAATAGTACTAGAAAACAAAAGTAAAGTGAGTAAATACTAAATAGCTTCCACATGCCGCACATCAGTCCTTCAAATAAAACAAAATAATTCATTTCTAAGCTAACATATTGTGTGTTCTTTTTGTTTTAAAGCAAAAGTAGTATATAAATGGGAGGATATAATATGGACAAATCATTATACGAGCATTCATAAAGAAATTCCCGGGATTGTACCTTGTGGAAGCACACCACTCATTAAACGGTTTTGTCCTTGTACAGATAAACTTCCAGATCCACTATTTGCACCAAGGTTTAGACGAGAAGCAAGACCAGGTAATGACAGCCCCCCACCAGCAGTTATACTTCTCCCTATGTTGCCTCCACTTACCATATTTCCCATTGAACTTGTGATCCTAGGACCTGCATTTCCCAAAATTGGAGATACACCCAACCCTGGAACAGAATTTCGATTACCAATACCAGCAGAACTAGACAAAATCCCAGGAATAGAACCACCGACTGCATTTGTGCTGCTACTAAATCCAGGATTTCCTACAACACTTATACCTCCTCTATTTGCGACTCCTGAATGCCCATGAGAGCTGCCATGAGACAACTAAAGAAGAAAAGAAAAATGTAAAAACGGAGTAGAAGCACATAAACAATTACAAGGGTTTGCAAATGAAAAGATAAGATTTTCACCTTTATTGCCTCTGAATCGCTTAAAAGATATCATTTCATAGTTAAATATAAATTTCATGCTCAGAAAAATCCAATATCTAGTCAAAGCATAAAAATTATGATCCGATGTCCTATTTGTAATGTAACTCTCAACTGTCATTCATCAACAAACCTATTAACTAGTCAATTTCTACTATAATTATAATTACAATAGTCTTTCAAAAATAATTGTAAGAGGTTGTACGGGGCACTGGGTGGGTTATAATGACATGGGTTATAATAGTCTATGGAGTTATGTAATTTTTGTTTAGAATGCAGATCAATTACTTAGTCTGGGTTATAATAATTTGTGATTGGAGTGCACAGTATTCCACACACTATTATAACTCACGCCACAAATAGCCCCTAAATGTGTAAATTCTATTTGCTAGGCAGAGTGATCAATTATCAAAAAGATGTTATTGTGCAACAGCTAATCTTTTGCGAGCACCATAAATGCAACTAAAAAAAACTACAGGGAAACAGATGCTAAGGATTTCAATCAATAAAGATGGCATTGAATTATGAATAAATAGCCTGCCCTTGAAAAATACCTGAGAGAGAGCAACAGGAAGGTTGTTTGATGCAAAACGCCCACTGGTAAGTGTTCCAGTAGGTTGCTGCACCCCACCAGATGGAACATTACTTATTGTTGAATTTCTTGAAGTTAGTGCACCTGACATGTTCTGAATATTGAAGCTTCCATGAATGTTATGCAACCCTTGAATATTTCCTGAAAGTTGAGACCTCTAAGTTTCATAAATTTGAATGGAAACTACAGAGACTCTAGGAACATGCACCCACCAGAGTGATGAAAAACAGGGGAAGCTGCACCAGACTGACCAGAAAATGAGGTAGCGAAAGATCGCCCACTACCATCTGGAAGATTTGAAGCTGATCCATTAAGAGATGACTGCAAAGAACAAAAGCTTTGGCAATAAACAAACCATGTTTTCATGTGCAATTTTAAACTTGAAACACACAATTTTGCGTAGAATTATAATGTATCAACATAAAACAGAGAAGTAGATAAATCATTTACTACGAGGAATGAAAGCAGCACATAAAACAGACAATACTACGTCAAAATAAGTTAACATATCAAAGGCATGTGCTTATGTTGCTGATAATTATAAACTTAAGAATTAACCTAGATCGACTAGAAATCCGATTAGAATTAAAAATTCAATTAAAAGGGAATCTCAACAATCGAAAGAATGACATTCTTATCTAACAAGAAAATCTTGAGCAAATTACAATTAAAATCCTACATGAAATTTATTTTTATTTTTATTTTTTAAAAAAAGGATAGTTATAAACTTAAGAATTACCCTAGATCGACTAGAAATCCGATTAGAATTAAAAATTCAATTAAAATGGAACCTCAACAATCGAAAGAATGACATTCGTATCTAACAAGAAAATCTTGAGCCAATTACAGTTAAAATCCTACATGAAATTTAAATTATTAAAAATAAAAATAAAAAAAAAAAGGAACAACACACACCCCCCAAGGTTTAGAATTTCTCCTACAAGTTCCCCAAACTATACGTGAAAGGTCAATGACTACTGCACAGAACCAGACAAGCAATGAGAGTATCTGTAATAAACTTAAGAAGAAATCATATGAACTCCATACACGTCCCAATGCAATCATAGATATATAGAAACATAGATAGCTGACAATACATTAAGTAAACCCGACATGGCATGAGGTGGGAGTAAAAAGAATTAGGCAAATTTCATTCCTTCGTCAAAAACAACTGCTGTTCCAGTCTTTGGGGAGCCAGAAGATAGAGAAGCTGTTTGAAAAGCTTTATTGCTAATCTAATTACAGCCTGAAAATAAAAGTATATTAGAATCGTAAGCCCAGAAATAAGATAAAAATACTAAAAATAAACCCAATGCGGCTGCAGAGCCAGTGTCATACGTAATCAGAGAAGTACAGATCTGTTTCAGACATATAACCATTCCCTCGTAGACTCAAAAAGACAAGTACAAGTCCCAGACCGCTTATTAGAACTGAGTATCTTTTCGTCATCTCACGTTTAATTTCAGTCACTGGAGTCTAGGCGACTTCTAAAACTAAGATGTCTAGCAAGAGAAGTGGAATCGAAATGAAAAATATTAGAACCTAACCTCCATAAGAAACCCATCGGTTTAAACTACTATTAAAAGTAACATGCGACTGACTCGAAGCCATAAGGTAAACCTACCAGTAGCTCCACAGGAATTGCAATCCTAAAAGCGGCCAACAACATGGATAATCTTGAGAATCTTCCATAAACAAATATATGATATTGCCGTCTATAAACGAAAATAACTTTCTGTTAAAAAGCGCATGTTCAGGAGCTCCAAAAGAAAGAACTACGGGGAGTTCCAGATATAGATATAGCCAAAAACCCAAAAGAAAAAATAAATAAAAATTGAAATTAAACCAAGAAATGTTGCAGTGTTTCTAAAGCAGCTTCAACTACTTCGAACTAAAGAAACCTTCAGAGTAGAACAAGAAACGAAACGAACTTTGGAAGAAAGTGCTGAAACCCTAGAATGGATCGAGATAGATAGATGAACAGAAGATATGAGGAAGAGTGAAGACGAAGAAGAAGGGATATTGAAGTGATGAGAAGGAGAGAAGATCGGGAGATCGAATAGAATGGAAATGGAAATGAGTAAATCTCGATCAGAGAAATCAAAGATGGAAAAATACCTGAAAAACAGATCGGAGAGATGTCTGGTTCAGAAACAAAGATCGTGTTTGTGTGCCCTAAATCTAATCCAAAACAGAGAAGGAAAGAGAATCACAGAGGAAAGTCCGATGCGAGCCAGCAGAACAGTCTTCGCCCTTCCCTTCCCTTCAGTTTTTTTTCTTTTTTTTTTTTAATTTTTTATTTTATTTTTTTTTTCTCTCTCTCTTTTTCGTTGTAATAACAAGATTTTACATGATTTTGTGGACCTAACCTATCAGTCCTGTAATAAGAATGTTACATGATCATAAATCTCTAAATTACTATAAATAATTTTAAAACCATCTTCTCTTCGAAAATAAAATTAATAATAATAAAAATAAATCTATCTTGATTTATATATAATCTCTTGTCTTTTCTATTATTGATGATATGTTTTAACTAGTTGAATTATGCTCGTTGATTTACGTTATTTGTACTAGATTGTAAATTTAAATTTTATTTTATTTTAAAAATATTACATATAATGAAAATTTTGAATCACTAACCTCTTAAATCAAGTATAAATGTTTTAGTTTCATGTTAGCAAAATAAATGTTTTTACTTTAATATTATTAACAAAGGAAATAAATTAACAAGCTTATAATATCTATCCCTATTTAATAATTAATAGAAAAATTAAGATATGACTATTTGAAAAGAGAACGTACCATGTAGTGGATCTGTCCAATCGACGTTATGTCTCATCTTAAAATCATTGCATACCAACCTCATATCTAAAAAACAAAAATAAGTCGGATTAAGCAAATCTAGTGAGAGATCAATCTAATGCATTAAATGCTAAATGTCAAATAGGATTGGACTCGACGATCCGAAAAACGCTCACCTCTCCACAAAAAGAGTTGGATGAGATGTTCTAAGGGTTTTAGGATAGCCGATGACACTCAATATCTTAACCCTAGTGAAAAATAACACTAATTAAAAAAAAAATTACACTACTTGAATGCTTAAGTTAATTGATAAAAATTAACTTGAGCATCTGAGTTTCTTAATTAGACTTACATTAGTAGCAGAAGACATTAAGGCAAATTCGGAAAAGTGAATCCACATAATCACCCTGAGAATAAGTCGTGGATTGAATCCTTGCCCTTGTATTCTATTATAGTTCATATTACACTCATGACTAGATTAAATTAGTGATTAATTTAAAATTCTATATTGTCTTTTAAAATAAAATTAGTTTAGTTTAAAATTTGTGTTAAGTACATATTCATAATGAAATCTCTCGAGAAAGGAAACACACCTAAAATAATTTTATTTATTGTTTTTTAAAAAACATATTTGTTCAATAACCAATTCAATTGGTTTAGTTTGATTTTGTTAAAAAAATTTAAAATTATAAGTAAATTGAAAAAAAAAAAAAGTAAATTTCAAAACGCATTTATGTTTTTTTTAAAAAAACATATTTCTTTTTCTATTGTTCATTTTTCCCATCTCTAACATATCTCTCTCCAACAAATTTTTTTCTAACATTTCTCTCTCAAATTTACATTTTTATAACTTATTTCTTTGATATATTTCCATTTATTTTTCTCTTTCTATAACTCTCACTTTTCCCTATCTACAAATTTAATATTTTCCTTCCAACTTTATTTCTATAAACTTATATTTCTCTCTACGAACCAATATAAAATTTCTCCATAATTTTCTTCTCTCTTATTTAGGTTTTTCCTCAAATTTACATCTAATTTATATGGTTAATTTTTAACAATTTTTCTTTATTTTTTTTTGTAATGTTTCCTTCCTCTCTCTTGAATTTCTCTTTTATCTCCTTTGTTTTTTCGCAAGTTTCTATTTTCCCTCACTTTTTTTAATCTCTTTGACTAATACTCATGCTTCAATTAATATTACAACAAATAACAGTTATCTCCATAAAGCAGTGAGTCCTAGTAGATTATCATGTGTATTTGTATGGATATGTTAAATGATCGAGTTCATGTGTATTTGTATGGATGTGTTAAATGATCAAGTATTGTATGCTCCCCTGAATAAGACTACTTGTTTTGATCCTGAAAGTCCAAGTACTCAAAAGGGTGACTATTTTTCGACATAGTTATCTATGTTGATAACCTCTGCGTAACATGAATTATAAACGGATCTCAGAAGTGTTGATAATCACAAATTCTAGTAGATTATCATGCATTTTCATTTTTGGTCGGTGTGTAGTTGATAATGTTATATGGGATTTTTGAAGTCATTTACCATCTTAAACTGCATAAGAAGGGAAAAAAGAGTAGACATTAGACAACACTCGAACTTGATATGAGTAATACATATGATAGAGTTGAATAGTCTCTTCTTAGCATTACAATAGATGAAATTAATTTTGAGGAATTTCTGGTCAGCTTGACATATATAGCACACAATATGTGTTGTGTTTAGTCCAGACCTTCATTTATAATGACTTTGTGGCCTTATTAATTATTTTTATGCACATATTTTTTTTTTTATTTTGTACAAATTGAACAATTAGAACAAGATAGAAATTTTGGAAGAAATATGATGAAAAATAAGCTAATTGAGCAAGAAATTAAAGCCTCATTTGATAACCATTTGGTTTTGTAAATGAAGCCTATAAATACCAATTCCACGCTTTTCATGTTTTCTAATCTACTTTTTAGATGTGTTTTCAAAAACCAATTCAACTTTTGAAAACTAAAAATAGTAGTTTCCAAAAACTTTTTTGTTTTTTTTGAAATTTAGTAAAAAAATCAAGTGATTTCTTAAGAGAGATGGGAATCATGGTAGAAAAGATGAAAACCATTGTAAATAAATGGTAAGAAAACAAGTACAATTTTTAAAAACCAAATGATTATCACACGGAGCCTAAGCAACCAATTTTGAGAACCATTTTAGGCCCAAAAAAAATCATAATTTGATCTTGAACTCCAAATTTGATTAGATTTTGAATTTCTAGATTAACTAAATCATAAACTCTTGATTAGATAAATACGTATTCCTAAATTAAACTTTGGCCTCCTGATGTGATTAAATTTTAGATTTCCAATCAAATTAAGATATGAATTCACCGACTATAAATACATTCATTTTCTTCGTTCAAAGGGCATTCAATTTTTGGTTTGCACAACTCTATATTAAATTCTAGCTAGATACAATTAAGAGTGAAGAACAAAGTTGAAAAGTTCAACCTCAACTCCATAGTTTTTCTCCTTTCCTTTTTATTTTGCAGTTTCCATTACGGTATTAATAATTGGTTGACTAAATTCCAGATTCACAAAAAAAATAAAATAAAAATTTGTAGACCACTTCTAAACACGCTGAACTCATCAAAAAATCAATGTAGAAATTAAACGACTTTGCTCGATTGAAAAACGAGCAAGCAATTAATCAATGCCTTGTGTTAATATTATCAAGTTCAACAAACTAAGCTAATAATCTAATATATCATAAAATGACCGGGAACAAAAGCACTAAACATGGCTCGTTACAGTTTTTTTTTTTTTTTTTTAAAGGAAAAAATCGGCTCATTACAAATAACAAGGGCCTAGGTAATTGATTGCCAATTACCAAATTAACAAAACATTAATTCTACAAACAGAACTAAGGCTAAAAACAAGAGAAAAATCCACAAATTACCTTTTTACATTTCAAAAAGGGAAAAAGAAAATGCTAATGTTGCGGCAGCGCTGGTCTCTGTTCTACCATGTCGTAGGTGACGACGAAATTATCCTGAAAGCAGTGGCCATAACTAACATGAGCAATGGGGCAATGGAACAGAGGTATTGTTATAAATAACTTCAACCAAAAATATAGACAACTCTAAACCTTGCGAACAGTTTCAAATGTGTGGGGATCGAAACAGAGATACGATCCTCTCTCGTGCGTGCCAGTCTTCACAAGTGGTTCTATGTTAGAGACCCGAATGAACCAGAATCGAAGATCTTTGTGATACAACCACCCTCTATTATAACTACCAAAAAAATATGTTGGCAACAGCCCTTAGGAAAAAAAATTTGACTTTGGTGAAACTAACAAACTGCACAGTACATCAATAATAATAAGAGCTTACAGTTCATTTGCAGCATACAACTGGGCTTCATCTTTTGGCATGCTGAAGAACAAGACAGATCAGAATAATATAATATATATTATTACAGCAAAAATAAGTTCAAATGCGGGGAAAAACATAAAATTATGCAATAATACCACACCTGAAAAATATATAAAACAGTGTTTCCAAAGTGAATTTTGAGAAGTATCTTTGCTGTAGGCAACCAAAAAAGAAAATGATCAGTTCAGAAAAAAAAAATGTAGTAAGGTTCACATAGACTGGGAGAGGAGGAAAGGTGAAGGAGCCTCACATGTAATGGAGGCGGTGGTTTAATAAGATAGCACTGAGGTACATTGAAACCTGGATCACCCTTAGCAGGCTCATCAGACCACGGGGAGCTAAAAGTCTTGTGAAGGTTGTCTGCTGAATTCAAATTTAATCCTAACGTGGTCAAATCAATTCCGAGTGCAAGGGATGCAAGATCAGGATCACTCAACCTTATCACACTTAACAAACCGAGTAAACCAAATGGATCAGGAGATGATTGAGCCACCTGCATAGCTTTCATGCTCTGATCCCTAAATGACTGGCTAACACCCGACATTTGTTGCAATCGGAACTGAGATTGACCGTGATGCTGCTGATACTGCTGGATCAGTTGGTCGTAACCCATTCCAGAAGCTGAATTATGAGAGCTCAGAGGTCTTAAACCAATGCCGGGAGGCCCACTAGACTGAACATGGACAAAGAAATGTCGATATTGAAAATTTTCAACGGGGAGACATTTAAAATTAAGACATATAGGTTACTAATTGATCTACAAAACATTTAAACCCGTTGAATTATTTTAATACATGAGAATGATTGATGTCAAAAGGTTGAGACTGTATTTCAATTAATAAAACACCAAGAATGGGAATATCTAAGAAAAGCAACAGTTTGATACCTTACGCCTGTAAAGTAAACTTCAATACGAGGGGTAAATTTTTTTTACTTTCGTTAGACTAGAGTAATAGAATTGCACACCTGCTGGTGATAGGATGCAGCATGTGAAGATGGGAATATATCTGATCCCGGTAAATGGAGGAGATCCTGATTATTAGTAGGCGGAAAGGACACCGTGCTGTTACTGACTGCTGGAGAATGCTGTTGCTGCTGCTGGGGTCGATGTGAATATGTGCTCCCTAGGTTAAATCCAGCAGACCTTCCAATCTGAAGATCAAAACAAGGGAAAATTTGATAAGCAACCCATCACCAAATGAGGATGGTCAGCAGAAGAGAGAGTAAAAGGTGTTCCCACAGAGAACTGCTGAGACTGCATCATAGGCACAGAACTTTCATGTTGATCTTTCTGATGAATGTCCATACCATAATCAGCATTGCCACCTGCACAAGATCTAGAATTATAATCAATGATAGAAAGTGTCCTGTTTTATATTCAAAGCAAGCAAGAAGTTAATGTGTACTATGAACTTACAATCCGAACAGATAACAGAAAAAGAATTCAGAACTCTCCATGAAAAAGCACCTGAGCTTAGTAATTGCAAGGGCATACTTGGCAAACGAAATCTGAAATTCTACTAAATCTATTCAGCCAATACTCATGGTCAACTAAGATATTTCCAAACAATAGTTCATCAAAATTGTTGTATTTAATCTTAAAAAGAATAAGGTAGAGAGCAGCAAACAAAGTTTTGGCTTATGATTTACATGAATGAAACCTACTGGAAGCAAAGAAGGGATTTGCACCTTTAAACCTAGGTAATGCTGGAAAGTCTTCATTCTGGATGCTGAACTCTTGGTTTTGTTGAACAATAGGACTAAGGCCCTGCTTTCTCAGGGAACCTGAAACAATTACATGACATTCCTAAAGGTCAAAATTGGCGCACATAAAAAAAGTATTAAAAACAAAAACAAAAACAAAAGCCAACAATGTCTAGTTATTAACTTAATTGTCCTTGAGGCCCTCCTGCAGAACTTGGACGACTACTCAACTGAGGAAAGTCATTAATGTCAAAAGGAGAATTGTCATTGGAGTTCACATCATTCAACATCCCCAGAGAATTCAGACTATTCACACTCTGTATGTGGTTTTGAGAGAGTGGACCTCCGGCACTAGGATAAGAATTACTCAACATAGAAATGACCTGTTGAGATCCTGAAGCAAGAAAATGTCATCTACGACAAAATAGCATAAAACAATTTCAACTAAAACATAGCATAAATACAGATGTGAGCATAAATATAAAAACATAGTAATGAAGGCATTTCCATTATCCGGTCAATATAGCCTCGGAAATAAGATATTTGTAAGACAAAAGTAAAAAAGCATATCCATGGAAACATAATGTGCACACTTCACAACATAACAACTAAGTTGTAAATAGCAAAAATACATAACACCCAAATAAGAATATAGAATATAATAGTACTACGAAACCATGTAAAATGAGTAAAGCACCCCTCTTTCAAACAAAACAAAATGATTCATTTAAATTAAGCTAACATCTAATATGTTCTTTTCATCTTTGAGCAAAAGGTGTATTAAAGGGAGGATATAACGCTCTCTCACTAGCTAATGTCTAATTTGAATTAAATTATTCATGAAAGAAGGAGTCGAATTCCAAGATAGTGGCTCCGTATTTACAGAATCCAGAAATACATATGTAAAGAATACCGCCATTACCATACGACACATCTAGATACCCATCCAGTGGTTAAAGAACCAACTACAGACTAATAATATTATTATGAGATGCTGGGCAACATACAGAAATACAAACATTCATGTGGAATTCAAGGGATTATACCTTGTGGAAGCACACCACTCATCAAACGGTTTTGTCCTTGCACAGTTAAGCTTCCAGATCCACTATTTGCACCAAGGTTTAGACGAGAAGCAAGACCAGGTAATGACAATCCCCCGCCAGCAGTTATACTCCTTCCTATGTTGCCTCCACTAACCATATTTCCTATTGAATTTGTGATCCGAGGACCTGCATTACCCAAAATTGGGGATACACCCAATCCTGGAACAGCATTTCGATTACCAATAGCAGCAGAAGTAGACAGAATCCCAGGAATAGAACCGCCAACTGCATTTGTGCTATTACTAAATCCAGGATTTCCTACAACACTTATACCTCCTCTATTCGCGACTCCTGAATGCCCATGAGAGCTGCCATGAGACAACTACAGAAGAGAACAAACAGTCAAAATGGAGTGGAAGCACATAAAGTTGTGAGAGGATAAGATTAGAGTTCCACTTTCATTGTTCTAAATCTCTTAAAAGATGTCATCGACTCATTTCATGCTCAGAAAACCCTATAAGAAGTCTGATTATAAAAATTATGATCTGATATCCGATTTGTAAAGCAGCTCTCCATCATTTCTTCTTCAACTAAGTTATTAGATAGTAAATCTCTTCTATAATAATAATCATAACAGTCTTCCAAAATTAATTAAAAATGAGTGTACTTTTCTTCGCTAAGCAGAGAGATGAAATATCTAAAATATGTTACTGTGCAATAGCTAATGTTTTGTGAGCACAATAAATGCAACTCAAAGAAACTACACAGAAAACTGATGCTAAGGATCTCGGTCAAGGCATTAAATTACAAATAAATAACCTAACTTTGAAAGATACCTGAGAGAGAGCAACAGGAAGGTTGTTTGATGCAAAACGCCCACTGGAAAGTGTTCCAGTAGGTTGCTGCACCCCACCAGATGGAACATTATTTATTGTTGAATTTCTTGAAGCCAGTGCACCTGACATGTTCTGAATATTGAAGCTTCCGTGAATGTTGTGCAACCCTTGGATTCCTGAAAATTGAGACCTCTAAGTTTCATAAATTTGAGTGAAAACTACAGAAACTCTAAGAACATGCACCCACCGGAGTGATGAAAAACAGGGGAGGCTGCACCAGACTGACCAGAAAATGAGGTAGCAAAAGATCGCCCAGTACCATCTGGAATATTTGAAGCTGATCCATTAAGAGATGACTGCAAAGAACAAGAGCTTTCGAAATTTACAAATCATGTACTCATGTACACCCACTTAAACAGAAATGCACAAGACTGTCTAAGTAAGTTAACGCAACAAAGGCACATGCTTATGTAGCAGATTGTTATAAACATAAGATTAAATCAACCTAGATCAAATAGAAACCCATTGAGAATAAGAGAAACGATTGGAATGGAATTTCTACAATTGAAGGAACTACTGTCTCACCTAACAAAAAAATGAGAGCCAATTAAAATTGAAATCCTAACTAGACTATTAATTTTTTTTAAACAATAATGAAATAAACTAGGTTTAGGATTTCTTAGTTTCTGAAAATTCCAAGTTCCTTGAACTATATGTAATAGGTCAATGACTACTGCACAGACTCTGGTATCTTATGAATATGTATCTCTAATAAACTTCAAGAAATAATATGCAACTCAACTCAATCCACATGTTCCAATGCAATCATAGACAGAAATGTAGATAGTTGACAGTACATTAAGTAAACCCGACATGGCATGAGTGAGGTGAGAGTGAAATAAATTATGAAAATTTCATTCCTTCGTCGAAAACAGCCGTCCCAGTCTTTGAGGAGCCAAAAGATAGAGAAGCTATTCAAAAAGCTTTATTGCTAATCAAGTTAAAGCCTGAAAATAACAGTATAGTATAAGAGTAAGCCCAGAAGTAAGATAAAAATGCCAAAACTAAACCCAATACGGCTGCATAGTCCCTAAAATATGAAAGACAAGGAGTACAGATATGCTAAAGCTAAACCCAATGCGGCTACAGAGTCCCTAAAATATGAAAAACAAGGAGTACAGATATGCTAAAACTAAACCCAATGCGGCTACAGAGTCCCTGAAATATGAAAAACAAGGAGTATAGATATGCTTCAAACATGTACAAGTCCCAGGCCGCTTTTAGAACTGGGTTTCGTTTTGTAATCTCACAGTCACTGGAGTCTAGTTGGCTTCAAAAACTAAGACGTGCGGCCAGAGGAATGGGACCAAAATTAAAAAAAATATATATATCCAAACCTCCATAAGAAAACCATAGGTTTAACCTGAACGAAGGCCTGCAGAGTAGAACTACTAAAAGTAACGTGCGACTGACTTCAAGCCATGAGGAAATCTATAAGTAGCTCCACAGGAACTGTATGTCTAAAAGCGACCCACGACACGGAAACTCTTGAGAATCTTCCATAGACAAACACGATATTGGCGTCTAATACACATAAATGACTAACTGCATCTACTGAAAAGTACTTGTTCACGAACACAAAGAGAAACATGGGGAGGTCAAGATATAAATACAGCTATATGACTCAGTCAGCGAATCCTTCTCCCACAGGCCACAAGTAGCGACATGCGATAAAAAAAAGTGAACCGAGAAATGTTGTAGTGTTTCCGTACTGATTCTTCTAACCCATACGCAGTTTCAACTACTTCGAACTTAACAATCCTTCGGAGTAGAAACCACAAACGACAATAACTTGAAAGTAAATCCCGAAACCCTAGGATCGGCATTGATGGATGAACAAAGGACATGGCGAACAGTGAACACGAGAAAGAAGAAGAAGTGTCGGGAATCGAATTCGTGAAAAATCGAAATGAGTAAATCTGGATCAGATAAATCAGAGATAGGAAAGAACCTGAATGGCAGATCGGAGAGATGTCTGGTTCAGAAACAAAGATCGTGTTTGTGTGCCCTAATTGAGATGAGAGAGAGAGGTGAGAAGAGAATCAAGAGAAAGAAAGAAAAGAAAGAGAGAATTTTGAACTGATTAATATTTAGGGTTTTCTACCCAAATATCATATTTTAGAGGTTTAATTTACACAAAAATCTAATAGTTATCCTTTTTATATAATTGTACAATTTGATTCATTTTTTACATAAAATTTATGGTTTTTTACTTTAAAACTTGTGCAACAACTTTTTAAAAAAATAAATAAAAAATAAGAAAAAAATTGTTTTATAAGATTTTTTTAGGAAAATTTTCAAAAATAGAAAAAAACGAAAATATGGGGATAATGATTGGTTGAGAAAATTGACCAAAATCGAGAACTCTCTTATCTGCATTCGAATAAAGAGACGATTGTAAACAAAAGAGAAATAACGTAGAGATACGGAGAAGAAAGACGATGAGAAATATTGACATCCTTGTAAAAATTACTAATATTTAAACGACGCTAAGGCTAAGGGCTTTCTCATGACTTGTTTGGGCCTTTATTTTCAGAGTTTATCCAGAATTTGGCAAATAGAAACAAATGAGGAAAATTACATCTACCCTGATTTAAGGAGAGCATTTTGAAAAGAGACTAAACTTAAAATTAATTCCATGCATGATGAGCATTGGTGGAATCTTTTAAATATGTTTACATATTTTTCAAAATATTTTATAATTAGAGTAATTATTTTGAATGAATTTCGTCTCATGTCAATCGATCATATGTATGTGAACCACATCTAAATGATAAGTACATCAACATACTCTAACTTCTCGGTCAATTGAAAGTGTCACGCCTCGTCCTTCTTGATATGACACCTCACTTTCAATTATATAAAGGGAACAATATGTCACGACTCGTAACTATATCTCACCCATTAACCTCGATCAATTTAGAGAAAGTGGGAAACACACCACCCTATATCACTCAATTTTTTACAAGTCAAAAGTTGTTGTCCTAATGAACTTGGACATTTAGACTCGATTGTCTCCACTCACCTAACCCTATGTGAAAACCATATAATAAAATATAATTGTTGTTTTCTACCATCAACAATGTTCGTGCAAATCAAATATCAATGTTGTTGTCTTCAACGATCATTCGATTCAAATTTTAAATTTCTAATGTTTGTTGTCTTTGGGCTACTTCATTTTAGTATAATTTATCGTCAGAGTGTATTAGACGACCGTCATACTAACTACAGTTCAACTATTGTACAAAAATTCATCAGAGTATATTTTTGACGTATAGAATATTTGTTATTATATTTTGAAAAGATATACTAACCTTTTATATGGCTAATCAACTTGTGAGTTTTAATTGTTCTTTAGTGAACTTTTTACTAACGTAAGACTCTAGTGCAAGTGCTCACTAACTTGACATCGAGGTGTTAATACAAATCAAACTAACGAGATGATGTGCAATGAGGAATCTCTCACAAAATGTACTATTGTGTCCACACTTTTAAATGCTTAAGTTGGCATTTAATCGGTAAAGGTTGTCAATTTGAGCAATGGTATACTCACGTATCTATATATAATGTTTAACATTTGTTAGATTCTCTACTATCAGTTGGTTGACAAATCCATGTCTAACACTACATCGAGGACGACTATGACAACGATATACACAAAACTCAATTTATAGAGTAAGGATGAGTCCAGTTGTCAGGTCTAAAAATATATCACAATCTCGTTTTGAGTCCCCCACAAGTGATAACTCCAACACGCGACCGACCGGAGGCCCACATTGACTATCACGTTTTGTATTCACAACACTCGTATATATTATTAAATTATTTTTAATATATGTCAGAGTAGTTATATTTGTTAAATAAATAACTCATATCAAGACACATAAAATAATTTTCATTTTAATTAAAACGTTATCCTCTCTTGTTTTTCAAGATGGACATACGATATTGATTGAACTCATGTTGACATTTTTTTTACAGCTCGGTGAGGTGGGTGAATTTGAATATTTGATCTATTGATCGATAATACACACTTTATGTTAGTTAAGTCATACTCATGTTGGCAAATTTATATATTAACATTTTTATGGTTAATTAATAATGTATCCAAGCACGCTTTTAAAAAAGTATTACTGCCTACGTTTTACTATCCTTAAATTAACCGTAACTATTATTGTGTAATTATAGTCATCAATGTTAAATCAAGTCTCGCATCTACCAAACCAACCCTTGTTTGAAGTTTACTTTAAGTGATAATTCAATAAAGATATCGAAAACCTTAATTCTTTCTCTGCGACAATTAAATACATATGCAATTTAAAAGCTACACTAGCTACTAGTTTATTAAGCTTGTATTACACGTATGTATGTATATATATATATTTTTTAATTTTTAGACCATATTTGGGACACACGTTATAATAACATGTGAAATATTTTGCACTATAAACACGACCTATTATAATCTCAAATTATATTATTCTACATTTTAAATAATATTATATGATTCCACGTATCATAATAACTACAAACTATTATAACTTTCGTTATTATAACTTACTCAACATCACAAACATATCCTTAATGATTAAAATAATGTGAGTAATATTAAGGATCATAATTAATTTTTAATCCATTAATAATAGTTTTTTATGTTCTCATATAAAAGTAGTTTGTTAAATTGTTTTTAAATTAATTATTTGTTGTATATTTATTATTAGTGGCGAAATATTGTCATTTTTGTATTTCTATTATAATTATTTTATAATTAATTAGCTTTAGGCCTTTTAATCTAGATTATACTTAATCAATTTTAAGTTGAACTAAGTTTTAGCTTCCTTTTTAGTATAATTAGGACTATAGTTTGTTAGTCGTTAACACATTTATCATGTCAGTTGAGTTATGTATTTTTTAGTTGACTAAATTATAGTTTACTATGAACAAATACAATTTAAAAAATAGAAGGTGATATTTTATATGAGTGTTGAAGTATAAGCTTTCAACAATACCTTTACAAAAAGCAAAAGGAAAAATGAAGAAACTTGAATGAGAATGGCAGTGGATAAATTACAACATTATACGGGAATTTAAAGTTATTAAGACATTGACAACTTGAGTCTTGAATTCATACCTTAGTTTCAATTGTAAATATTATTTTTTAAAACCACTGTATATAAATAAGATAAAAAACTAAATATACGTTTTAGTATTTAACGTTGTATATATATTAGTTTAGTCTTTGTCATTTAAAAAGTTTCAATTTAGTCTATCATGCATATCAATGTTAAAATTGATGAAGAGGCTTAGATGTCATAATAATTAATAAATCGATAGGAAAATTTTATAGAAGAAAAAATGTCATCTTAATTATCTTCTAAAAATTTAGACTCCATCAAGTAAATCTTTGTTTTTTTGGTTTTTTATTTTCGAAAAACTAAGCCTATAAATAATATTCCAACTTCTAAGTTTTATTGTTTTCTTATTTATTTCTACATATATTTTAGACTATATATTTTTATAAATGGGCACAAATTTTGGGATTATGTTTTAAACGATATTTTTTGTTCTCTTCCAAAAAAAGTGTTGTAAATTCACCAAATAGTATGTAATATAAATTTATCATCAATTAAATAATAAAAAACTTCCAACACATAAAAACTAAGATTCCATTCAATAGCCATTTATTTTTTGAAAATAAAAATTTAAATACCATCTTTACTTATGAAATTATTTGTTTTTGTTATCTACTATCAATAATTTAAAAAAATCATACTAAATTTTGAAAACTAATTTTTAAAAATGTTATTATCTTTAAAAATTTTAAAATTTAACTAATAATTTAAATATTTTATTTAAAAAGATTATAAAAAAGAATTCAGGAAACAAGTTTAATTTTTAAAAAATATATTTAAAACACGTTATAAAAAGGCCTAAATTAAAACTTTTAAACAATATGGACTCAGGTTAGAAGGAAAAAAAAATCAAACTCACTCAACAGTCAACACACGCATTTTTTTATTTTTTTATTTTTTTTTTGACAAAAACACACGCATATTTGAAATGCTAAAGATCATATATATTCAGTAAAAAAATGGAAACGAAAAAAAGAAATACTGAAGACAGTGAGCGGACTCGAACCCAAAAACCCGCAATTCATGTGCTCACTGAGGACTGCCTCGTGATGGACGGCTTAACTTTTTTTCTTTAGTGCTCCAATTTTTATTTATTTATTTACTTATTTATTTTAATGTTTTATTTATTTATTTTTAATTATTCGGATCGAATTTCATGATCTTAGCACACTGCCAAATGCCAATCTTATTTTAAGCTTAATTTAATTTCAACTTTTCATTTCTCGCCGATTTCTTCTGTTCTTTTCTGGCGTTTTCTTGCTGGCCTGAAATCAGTTTACCCAACTTCTGCAAATTGGTCTTTTTAGTCTCACTAATTATCGTTCTGTTACTTTTCAATCCCGCCATTAAAGCCCAACTGTTCTTCCTCCATTTTTCTCCATTCAATTTACCTCTTTATTGCCCCTTCTCCCATCCCACAAAATTTCACTTTCTTACATCCAGAGATGAACTTGATTATTTTGAGTTTTGTTTCTGCCAGAACAAGGTCAGCTGTCTGAAAACTTGGTTGTCTCTATCCGCGTTCTAGCTCCCTTTTGACTATGGATGCTTCCACCGTTCTTTTGTTTTTGTTCTACTCTTATTGTATGTAATGGAGCTGTATCTGTATGCTTTTAAAGCTGTCTTCAACTTCGACCCAGTTGGTGGTTTTTGAGATTTATTGTACTTTGCTTCTCTGTTGCTTCTCTGTTTGCCTTAGATTTGCCTCCTATTGTGGGATATACATCTGGGTCTTTAACTGTTTGGATCTTTGATGGTAAAGAAAGTGTTAATCTCTCAGTCGCTTTCATGGGTTCTGATTGAACAGACATTCTATTGATCTTCTTCCATTATAAACCCTAGCTCCAGAAGCTGTTTCGAATCCGGTTTTGTTTCTGGTCTTTTTTCTTGTTTAGCTATAGAAACTTGTAGCGATGGATTGTAGAAGAAGATTTGGATTACTCTTCTGGGGTTTGTTTATTTCGTTGCTGCCTTGCATTTCTTGTTTGTTTAATCCGGTTGATAATTATCTCATTGACTGTGGATCGCCTACAAGTGTCTCTGTGGGTAGGCGTGTTTTCGTTGCCGATAATTTGGCCTCAAATTTGCTTTCCACCCCAGAAGTCATTTCGGCTAATACGTCTTCAGTTCCTGCCTCTTCTTTTAATGACTCGTCGCTCTTCAAAACGGCTAGAATATTTACTGGAACATCAAAATTCAAGTTTCCAATCAAAAAGCCTGGAAGGCACTGGATCCGTCTCTATTTCTATCCTTTTGTGTTTTCTAGGTTCAATATGAGTGCTGCAAATTTTAGTGTTTCCACACAAAACTTTGTTCTGTTGAGAGATTTGGTTGTAGAGAAGAATCCTATTGTCAAAGAATTCTCTGTGGATGTAACATCAGATACTCTTGAAGTTGTCTTTGCTCCTGTTAATGGCTCCATTGCATATGTGAATGCCATTGAAGTTGTTTCTGTTCCTGACATCCTCATCCTTGATGAAGCCAATTTGTTAGAACCATCTGGTAAATTGCCAAAGCTGACTACTCTGGCGTATGAGACAGTTGCTAGGGTTAATATGGGTGGGCCAAAAGTTGCTCCTGATGATGATCCTCTTACACGAAGTTGGGTTTCTGATGGAAGCTTTCTAGTTATTAAGAATTCTGCAACAAATTTCTCTAACATTCCAGCTGTTAAATACAGTCCTGAAGGGGCAGCGCCGGAGATTGCTCCAAATGTTGTTTATGGTACCCTTGTGGAGATGAATTCGAAGGATGATCCGGACAGCAATTTCAATGTGACATGGAAGTTTAAAGTGGATCCTGAGTTTCAGTACCTTGTTCGGTTTCACTTTTGTGACATTGTGAGCAAATCTCTACACCAACTTTATTTCAATGTTTACGTTGACTCGTGGCTGGTTACTCGGGATCTAGATCTTAGCGTTCCTCTTAGTAGTGCCCTGGGTACTCCATACTATATGGACTCTGTTACAGGATTGATCAAGAATGACGTACTTTTTGTGAGTATTGGCCCATCAAATTTAGCCAATGTGTATCCAAATGCCATTTTAAATGGTCTGGAAATCATGAAAATGAACAACTCTGTTGGCAGTCTCAGTGGAGAAGATTTCGTAATTAGTTTTCCAGACTCAACAAATAAGCACGTTGGCATCATTGTGGGTGTGAGCGTCGGGGCATTTGTTGCAGCTATATTGGCTGGCATTCTGTTTATGCTGCACAGACGAAAAAGAAAGGGAATGCATCAAGCTCCATCGAAAACGTGGATTTCAATATCCACTGCTGGGGGAATGTCTCACACTATGGGAAGTAAATACTCAAATGGCACAATCACAAGTGCTGCTTCCAACTATGGGTACCGGATACCTTTTGCAACAGTTCAAGAGGCTACAAATAACTTTGATGAGAGCCTGGTTATTGGTATCGGTGGGTTTGGAAAAGTATACAAAGGAGTTTTAAATGATGGCACTAAAGTTGCTGTGAAGAGAGGTAATCCACGTTCGCAACAAGGACTGACGGAGTTTCTAACTGAAATTGAGATGCTATCACAGTTCCGTCATCGTCATCTTGTTTCATTGATTGGGTACTGTGATGAGAGGAATGAGATGATACTGATTTATGAGTATATGGAACAGGGAACCATGAAGAGTCATCTATATGGTTCTGATTTCCCTAGTTTGAGCTGGAAGGAGAGGCTTGAGATTTGCATCGGGGCTGCTAGAGGACTTCATTACCTCCATACTGGTTATGCCAAACCAGTTATTCATCGTGATGTGAAGTCTGCTAATATTTTACTCGACGAAAACCTCATGGCGAAGGTTGCTGACTTTGGGCTTTCAAAGACAGGACCTGAACTTGACCAAACCCATGTAAGTACAGCTGTGAAGGGAAGTTTTGGATACCTTGATCCTGAATATTTCAGGAGGCAACAACTGACTGAGAAATCAGATGTTTATTCTTTTGGAGTTGTTTTGTTTGAAGTCCTTTGTGCAAGACCTGTCATAGATCCAACCCTTCCTAGAGAAATGGTAAACTTGGCTGAATGGGTAATGAAATGGCAGAAGAGAGGGCAGTTGGACCAAATCATTGATTCTACTCTAGTAGGAAAAATTAGACCAGCTTCTCTTAGGAAGTTTGGAGAAACTGCTGAACAATGCTTGGCTGACTATGGAGTTGACAGGCCATCTATGGGAGATGTGTTATGGAATTTGGAGTACGCGCTTCAGCTACAAGAAGCTGTTGTTGAAGTCGATCCAGAAGATAACAGTACAAATATGATTGACGAGCTCTCTCCACAAATTAACAATTTCAATGATATCGAGACAGGTGCTTCTGCCACACGGTTTGACAATTTGGGTGTGGATGATCTTTCTGGAGTCTCCATGAGTAAGGTGTTCTCTCAGCTGGTGAAATCTGAGGGTAGATGACCTGATGTTGCTGCAACGTTAGGCCATCCGGTTGTTATACTCAATTTAATCCATCCTCATGGACCAATCGTTTCTTTGAATTGGAGATAGCCTGGAATTGGTCCGACGCAGCTGAATATGAGTCGTTCTGTATACTTCAAGCGACGATGTAGGCATGTCCTTTTAATCAATGTTCCTTGCTTCATTGGGTATGAACAAGACAGTCTCTAGTTGTTTTTTTTTTTTTTCCAGACCAGATCAAATAGCCATTTTAACCTTGAAGAGGGAGGAGCCTAAATCAAACAAAAATTTCAGGATTTCTTCAATGTTAAACTACATGAAACATACTGGGTTCTTTTCTTGTACAGAGGGGGTTGTGCAGGTGAGTTTTTGCAATATCTATCAAACATGTTACTGCTTTAACGAACAAGATAGTTCACATCTTCATTACTGATTGATTGTGATTTGCATCCCTTCATCAAACATATTCGTTTTTGGTCGTCGTTTCGTGTTTGTTTAGAATCATGAGACATCTAGTCTTTCAATTCTTTTTAGTTAGCTAATCATCCTGTCGATGACCATGGTGTGTCATTCTTTCCTTAGCTTCGCTCTCCATAGAAAGCAGTGTTGAGGCTTAATTTGTTGTGTTCAGCTCTGAATTCTTTTATGGAGCATGTATTTGCTGCAATTTAGCTCCATTTTTCATCTGGATATTGTTTTCATTGTGAGACCCTGAATCAACTGTGTAATGAACTGTGCATTCTTGTCTTTCAAGCTTCCGTTGTTTCAGTGTCTCTTAATTATTGTTATTCGTTGATCAAAGCCTTTCGATACCAGAGTCGATTCTATATAGTATTTGTTTAGCATATGATATAAATTCATATGATACTGTGGTGTGATATGGGATGGTGTATGTAAACTCTAGGTTCAGTTGAGAAGCGTTTCAAGGCCTTGTTTGATAACCATTTGGTTTTTGTTTTTTGGTTTTTGAAAATCAAGCATGTTTTCTCTCAATTTCTCTATCATGGTTTTCATCTCCCTTTTTTTTTTTTTTGAAACAAACAGTATATTAAGAACGAGGAAAACCTTCACCAATAATACATCTAATCCAAAGGGGAAAGTCCGAATACCAAACTAAAGGGTCGTCCTCCGAAGTGGAGGGAACCGGCCTCTCAAATGGCTCCAAAACAGCCGCTTGCGCAAGGGAGTGAGCGACATCATTACAAAAACAAGTTTTTAAAAACTTTTTTTTTTTTTTTTTCAAAACTTAACTTGGTTTTTTAAAACATAGATAAAAGATAGATGAAAAAAACATAGAAAAGAAAACCATAGATGAAACTAGTATTTTTAGGCTTAATTTTTAAAGATAAAAAATAAAAAACCAAATAGTTATCAAACGTGGATGTGAAAGATTTATGAGGGTGAAAGGCATATTATTAGATATCCATCATAAGTGAAGAATTCCAAGTTTTTGGATTGTTTGGTAGGGATATGATTTTTTCTCAAGGAATTCAAATAAGGTGTAGGTAAATTCTAGGTTGATTTGAGACTCTAAACTTTCAATTTTGTATCCAATTTATTCGTGAATTTTTTTAAAAAAGGTTGAATAGGTTTGAACATAAAATTTAAAAATTCAGAGATCTATTAGACACAAAGTTTAAAAAATCTATTAGACACCTTTTAAAGCCATGGAGTTGTTGGACCCAAAATTGAAGATTTAGAGGCATATTATATATTTTTTAAAGTTTATAGATCAAATAAACACAAATCTAAATATCTAGGCCTTATTTAATAACTTTTTATTTTTTTATTTTTGAAAATTATCCTTATTTTCTCACAATTTCTCTACAATTGTTTTCGTCTTCTCTAACATGTTTTTCATCTTTCTTAAAGAAATATTTGAGTTTCTAGCCAATTACCAAAAACAAAAATAAGTCTTTAATTTTTTTTTTAATTTTAAAAAATTTAGCTTAGTTTTTTAAAACATAGATAAAAAGTAGATAAGAAAATATGAAAATCCATAGATGGAAGTATATTTATAGGCTTAATTTTCAAAATTAAAAAAATTAAATGATTATCAAACGGTCTCAGGAACTAAATTTGTAATTTAATAAAAAATATTTTGACTCACATTATTTAAAATTTTAAGGGTTTGTTAAGTTTTAAAGGGATGGCTACTTTAATTGTTAAAAAACAGACCACTTATGTGAATGAAAGCAACTATAACCAAACATTTTTCACTTTTATTTTTTATATTTATTTTGTGTTCAAATGGCAAATAAATAGTTTTTTAAAACAAAACACTCACCCATTAGGATGCAATTTGACCTCATCGTATTCATTAGCTTATGCTCCAAATCGATCATATTATATTTTCCTAGGTGTTACAGATAATTATTTTATCAAATCTCACTAAATATTATCAATATTATAACGATTTTTATACTCATTAATTGTAAGCTTGTACATTTAATAATTTATATGACATGCTTTTGTATGCTTTGTTGACTTTGATAAGTGATAAAGTTTGAGAAGTAAATACATGTTTGGCACCCACTTGGCAACGAGAAGAAAATAATTATAAACCTAAGTAGAGACTCGTGGCCACTTGTGAAAAAGACCCCTCAATAAATAACCAACCAAACAAGGACTTATTTTTACTTCCATCCTTATACTTTTGAATAAACTATTTTTTACCATAAACTTTATTTCAAAATTTAATAGCCAAATATACTAAATTATCCCTAAAATTTTAGGAATATGGTCCTTAATCTTTTAATTCACTACAAGAAAATTGCTCTTTCCCGACGCGTTGCAACGCATCGGCACAGATTGCTTTTGTCGACGCCAGGTACACGGTGTCGGGCTAGAAGGCGAAGAAGGTCTATCCCGACGTCACGAAAATGACGCGTCGGAAGAGCCCTTGGTTGTGTCGACAGGTGAACTTGCGCGCGTCGGGACAACTCGTTTAAAAAATCATGTCCCGACACGCGTCGAGAAAAGTTAATTTAAAATTTGATTTCCCGACGCGCAAGCTAAGCGTGTCGGGAAAGGTCAGTTTAAAATTTGATTGCCCAATGCACAAGAAAACCGCATCGGGAAAAGTCTTTAAAATTTGATTTCCCAACGGGCATGCAAAACACGTCGGGAAAAATCCTTTTAATAAACCCTTTTTTTCGGCTTTTCATTTGCAGCGTCGCTTCACAACTCCCTCCTCTGAAAATGTTCGTTGCTTCAACTTCGGGCTTCTTCTCCGACGTCTTCTTCGGTGTCCGCTCCGACTTTCTCTCCGGCGTCTCTTCTCTCCGGTTCAGTGAGTATTCTCTCTGATTCTCAATTTTAAAGTGGAACTTTAAAATCGTGTCTTATTAATGTTGGTGAGTTTGTGTTCATAAACCAAAGTTTGAATAGCTTCCATTGTTATATATATATTTTTTAAAAGTTCAAAACTATTACCTTTATAGACTAAACTTTTCAACTCATAAAGTCTAAGGTTGTTATAATTTTGTCCTTGTACCTAAACTTGTACTAAAACTACATGCATTGAGTATATTTTAAAATTTTCTATTTTAGTTCTATATTTTAGTTTAGTAAAAAGTTTTAATTTTGATAAAATTTAAAATATTAATATAAGATATTAGTTCTTTTTTTCTAAAGGTAAGTGAACGTAGAAATGGAAGACATACCCTTCAATTTTTTTTAAAAAATAATAAGTATTATAGCTCGAATTCACTCTAAAAAATAAGCCAGTTGATATCAATTTAAGGAATAGTTAAAATAACCTAACTAAAAGTAAGAGTTGAAGTCATTTTCTTATGAAAATGAATGCTAATAAAAAGGGTCGTGGGATAGCAAGAGATAGTGAAATGTGAAGGTTACTTTGTTTTTCTCCCATTAGAAACTTACAACCCTTAAATTCCAAAAACAATTTTCATGTTTACTAATTGGCTTCTTATCTAATTACACAGATTCTAACATTTCACGAATTAGGAGTTGGTCTAAGTGTGGTACACGATTGAGAATGAATAGAGAGTGGATTAAAATAAAGGATAGATTCTCAATCGAGTACAAAAAAAGAGTGACTCAATTCTTAGAAATGACAAAACTTCATTTAAATAGTTCGAAAAAAACAAGATGTTCATGCAAAAAGTGTATGAATTCGATGTGACAATCATTAGATGGAGTAGAGCGACATCTATTCACAAATGGAATGTCTCCCTCCTATAGTTGTTGGGCATATCACGGAGACCCAGTTGATTTATTTAATGCATATTATGTTTCAAATGCAATTTCAATTATGTTTTAGTTTATATTTGTACAACATAGTTGAAGATTATAATTCAATTGGAAAAAAGTGTTGTAAAAAAAAAAGAAGAAATTAAATAGATTTTTTTTTTAAAATAACAAAGTTATGTCGACGTTGTGGTCAACGCGTCGACACAGATTGTTCAAAGAATGTATGCCGACGTGGTCCACAACCACATCGACAGATCAAAGCTATTCTGACGCGCGTAGTCAACGCGCCGGCATTACTATAGGCCGACGCGGTCCACTACCGCGTCGGCAGATCAACGCGTCGACAAACTGTCTGCCAAAAGGACCTGTCGACGAAAATGAGGATATGCGTCGGCATAGGCTCTACCGACGCGCCTATGCCGGCGATGTTGCTGATGTCGTTTGATAGTATCCCTGACGTGTGTGTGCGTCGGGAAAGACTCCGTTTCTTGTAGTGTAATATTCTCAATTATGAAATTTCATAAAAAAATTATTGTATCATTAAATTATTATTTTATTAACATGTTTAGGTATACATTCCTGATTTCATCTATTACTTGATATATGAAATCTAATCTCCTTATTAGCAAAATCTAAATGTCCATTGACTAAATTTGTTTCTTTACCGTGAGATATTTAAATGTCTTGATTATGTTATTAAAAAATTATTTAATCATGTTGGTGAATTTAAAAAGATTTAAGATCAATTAAAAATTGCCTAAAAATTAGAGATAATTTAGTGAGTTAAGCCAACTTTATTTTAAATAGGTTAATGAAATAGGAGATTTGTTGTTTGAATTCTTTCGACTCCCATTATAATTGAAAAAAAAAAAGAAAAAAAAAACTCTATTTTTGAGCTTTCCCTTATTAAATTTAACGAGACCGTTAATGAGAACTCTAAATGGCATAGTATTGGCCTATACTCAAGCTACATGTGTCAAGTCTTAGAACAAGGAACCCCTAAGTTCGATTAAATTCAATATGAAATTAATTCAGCAATAAAAATAAAAACTAAAATGAAATAGGTAGGAAAAGTACGAATCAAACTAAGATTTAAACGGGCATAAAGTGAGTATAGCTCAATAGTAACTGACTTGTATTCATTTACTTGAAATCAAAGTTTTCAATTTCCATATAATCATATTTATTGTACTTAAAAAGCCTAAGATTTAAGATCATGTTTGATAATCATTTGGGCCCCGTTTGATAACTATTTTGTTTTTTATTTTTAGTTTTTGAAATTTAAACATAAAAATACTACTTATACTAATGAGTTTATATACATTCTTATCTAGTTTGTACCTATGTTTTCAAAAACTAAGCCAACTTTTGAAAACTAACAAAAGTAGCTTTCAAAAACTTGACTTTGTTTTTAGAATTTGGCTAAGAGTTCAAATGTTTACTTAAGGGAGATGATTTTTATTGTAGAGAAATTAGGTGAACATAAGCTTAACTTTAAAAAACTAAAAACCAAAAACCAAAACCAAAATGTTTATCAAACGGGGCCTTGATTTTTGGGTTTTGGTTTTTGAAAATTGTGCTTGTGTTCTCATAATTTTTCTACCTTAGCCTCATCTTTCTTAAGAAAATATTTGAATTCTTAACCAAATTCTAAAAATAAAAGCAAGTTTTTCAAAACTACTCGTTTTTTATTTTAATTTCAATTTTAAATTTTAGGTTTTTGAAAACATATGTAAAAATAGATAATAAAACAAGGAAATCCATGCCGAGTATAACTCAATGGTAAGTGACAGCATTCGATCAAGAGACTAATGGTTCAAACCCTATATTGTTGAACTAAAAAAAACAAGAAAACCCATAGATAGAAGTAGTATTCACAAGTTTAATTTTCAAAAACCAAATAATTATTAAAACAAAATTGACTAAAAAAATAGTTTTAATTTTTTTTAAAAACAAATTACTAAGAATTTAAATATTTCACAAAACCATGGTAAGAAAATTAAGGAAAAAAATAAAACAAACATAATTTTTAAAAATAAAAAAAAAAATCAAATTGATTATCAAACAACACCTAAACTTTTTGTAAAAGAAAACAAAGATGAGGTGGATCTATATCCTATCATCATTTAATATCTTATATAAAAATATATGTACCAAACAGAAAAAAAAAGATATAATATATATAAACTATAAAGGGTAAGGGTTTTTTTTTAAAAAATTTATTTATTTATATATTGACAGAGAGAATGATGGGAGTTGAAAAAAATAATATGATGCTTTTAAACTCATTACCAGAAATGATAACAGGTTGCGTGCAGTGAAGTGCTTAATTACATTAAGAAAGAATGCAAGTGGAGGCAGCAGAAAGCACAGACAAACTTCGAAGCTCAAAATAATTATTTGTTGGGGACATATTCCCTTTTCCAACCCTACGCTTTCTTTCTACCTTCCAATATTAAACCATCCAAATAAATAAATAATTCAAAATTATTTTCTACCTTATATTTTCATGCCTTTTTTTTTTCTTCTAGTTATATTATAAATGGGTTAAATTATAAATTTAGTTAATGAAGTTATTTTAAAGTTTCAGACTTGTACCTATTTAGCTCATAAATTTTTAAAAGCGTCCAATAGATCATGATCAATTTTTAATTTTGTGTCTAGTAGGTTGTTGAACTTTAAAAATATCTAATAAGGCTTTCAACTTTCACTATTATGTATGAGTGAGTGTGTGACTTTAAAAGTAATTTAGTTTTTTTTTTCACCCACTAATTTTTATAACTGCATTTGCATTTGTTTTGAGGTTGTATAAAAACATAGGTTTATTAGAATTAAAAGAAAATGTTTTCAGCCATAGTGATTTGGTTTTTAGTTTAGGATTTTGAAAATCGTGGTTATTAATTTTCTCACCGTTTTTTTCATAAGGTTCTCATCTTTCTTATTTCCGAATTTGACTTGAATTTTGAAAACATTTGTAAAAAATAGATAACAAAATATTAATAATAATAATAAAATTGTAGGTTAGAGTGGTGTTTATAAATTTAATCTTCTAAAACCAAGAACAAAAAATAAAAAATAGTCAACAAACGAGAGCTTAGATATGTAATTAGAAGCTAGAATTTTTTAGCTAATTTAAGTATGACTCAACTAGTTAAGAAGAGATTAGATGTTAAAATCTTCCACCTCTACATATTATTGAACTCTCTTAAAAAAATTACTTTTTACAATTTAGAGATTATATAAATACGCGATCATCAAAAGTTAGGACTTATTTGTAAATTAAAATTTTATTTTAGTTTCAAATGTGTTTGAATACCTTGATCCATATATTTTACTTAGAAAGCTAATTTGTGTGCCAATAATATGGACTTTAGCTTGGTATATATGGCCATATGAAATTTATAAAGTTTAAACTTATTAATTTTACTAACTCTAACTCTAACTTAGTTGGTTAAGATATTATAAATTAATCTTAAAAGGTCAAATTTGTATTCTAAGATCTAAGGTTGAAATCCTCGTGCTACCTTGTAATTTGAACAATAATTTTCTTAATATTTCTCTCATTTTATGGGTTTAAAAATGAACACAACACAAAACAAGGTAATTACTATATAAAATAGAGATGAAACAATATTGCCAATGTTTGAACTCATAATCTTTCACTTTAATATCATGTTAAATTAATTCAAAAGTTATAGGCTCTAGTTGATAGCAAAATTGCGACCCATTTGATAACTATTTAATTTTCTGTTTTTGAAAATTAAGATTATAAACACTACTTTCCACCTATGTATTTCTTGATTTTATTATCTAATTTTTTACAAATGTTTTCAAAATCCAAGCCAAGTTTACAAAAACAAAAAAATGTTAGATAACCATTTAGTTTTTGAAGATCATATTCATTTTCTCATCATTTCTCTACCATGGATTATATTTGACGATTTTTAAGAAAACATTTGAATTTTTAGCCAAATTTCAAACACAAAAACAAACTTTTGAAAACTTTTTTTTTCTAGTTTTATTAGATTATATGAGGTTTCATCTCAAAATCAATTGACAATGAGAGAAGTAGCCCATATACTATATATATTGTGAGGTTTCTCTCCATTTTTCCAATGTGAGATCCTCAACAAGTTTACAAAACTTAGTTTGGTTGAAAACATAAGTAGATAACAAAAGAAGGAAACTTAAAAATGAAATTAGTATTTATAGATTTAATTTTTAAAAACCAAAATCTATTTGATAATCCTTTAGTTTTTTAGTTTTATGGGAATTAAACATATTTTTTTTCTCAATTTTTCTACAACGAATTCCATCCTTCCTATAAAAGACATTTAAATTATTAGCGAAATTTCATTTTTAGTTTTCAAAAGTGTGCATATTTCCCCACAATTATTTCCCTACATATAAAAACAAAAGCAAGTTTTAACAGCTTTTTGAGGTTTTCAAAATTCAAAATTTGAGTACGACTTTGAAAACGTTTCCAAAAAAGTAACCAACAAAACAAAACAAAGAAAACATTTAACAAGCCTTGATTAATAATAGATTAATATCCTTTATTTTTTCTTAAATATTTAAAATCATTAATTGCAATTAAAGATTTTAATCTCTTTTTCTGTTGTGTTCTTCCATTTTCCGTCGCGTATTTTGACTTTATCTTAGTGGCTGTATTAGGAAAAGGAGGAGTGAGGCCGAGGATTGAGCCTCAAATTATACCCACCAATTTCCTTCTGCTTTTTTTTTTCAATGTAACTACCTGTTTGTCTCACTACAAATGTAATTATTCTACAGGAATCTTTTAATGTGCCAATATTCAAATTTTCAAATATATACCTTCTTATTTTTTTTTTTAAAGAGAAAAATAATAATAAAAAAATCCAACCTTTTTTATACTTTCAAAGAGCATCTATTCACTCTACTCTTTCTTTCTTTAATCAAACAAACACCCAACTTTTTATAACTTTTGTTAGAAAATTTTCAATTAAATGGCTCACTAAATTTTGAATTTTGGATTTTATGAATTTTTTAATTTTGTGTCTAATAGTAATAGTCTCTTACACATTTAAAATTTTTTAAATTTAAAAATTGACCTATTAGATATAAATTTGAATTTTGTGTTGATATGACCCAATTTTTGTAAAATATTAAATAAGTTGACCTAGATACAAAATTGAAAATTTAACGTTCCATTGGGAGCACGAAATTTTATAATTGAAAGTATAGAGTCTACTTGGTAGACAATTCATATTCTGAATAAGTGTTTGACAGATATTTTTGAAAATTGTTTAAACAACATTTTAATGTTGTTATTGTATTCCGATTATGAATTTAAAATTTAAAATGCAGAATTATATTAAACAAGATAAAAATCTCAATAAATATAATATTAAAGTTATAAACTCAATTTATTTTTGTTAAATTAAACTAGCTATAATATAATACATTATACATTATATAATATTATATTATAAAATAATAATTCTACAAAATTTATAAAAACTTTGTTCATAAATTATTCAATAATGACTTATATTCAAGCTAAATATATTTAATTTTGTGCACTACTTTCATGATCAATAAATATATTATATAATATAACACACACCTCTTTAAAATGGAATCTGCTATCTAAATCAACCCAAAATCTATTATCAAACACAAAACATCAACCTAAAATCTACTATCAAACACAAAACATCAATTAGAACTATATATATTTTTTTCATATTGTCTATCAAACATGCCTTAAAAACTCATTAGACATAAATATTGAAACTTCAAAAGCTAGAACAAAAATTAACTGACAATTTAAACTAAAATTTTCTTGTACTATTTCATTAGCCATGTCACAATAACATTAATAATTTATTTATGAATCAAAATTCATGGGGTAAAAGAAAAGGATAATATTTTAGAATTATAAAATTTTCCTCATAATTATATTATGTTTCCACAGAGGAAAACGAAGAAAATAACAGATATATATTCCACATTTGCGAGATGGGATTATGGAAAATCTCAAAATTTATATTCAAGAAAGAAGAAACAAAAACCCATAATATCATTATTGCAACATATATATTTTCTTTCTTCAACATGGAAATTATAAATAAAAAAATTATCTCTCTAAATCCAATTTACATATTTTCCGCAAACCATCACTATCGATTCTTCGCTGAATCGAATCCCATTGATGACCACTGAGAACCAAAAAAGTGAACCAAAAAGAAGAAAAGAAAAAGAGGAGAAAAAAAAAAAAGAAGAAAGAAAAATAAAAGAAAAGGATGAAAAGAAAATTAAAAATACTAATCGCTAATGGACCTCTCTCATATTATCGGCCACATCGACTTTAGCGGTGCACGATAGCAACCGCCGGAAGACGGACGTGAAGGCGGCGCACGATAACTCCTTCGCCTTCTTCAACGTCGAACACTTCCTGATCTTCTCAGAGACGCTACGGCCGCCGCCGTCCTCCTCCGCCTTGGCCGTCGTCTTCTTCTTTCTCCGGCGAGAAACTTTTTGTCGCATTCCGACTTTGCCGAAGCACCTGTTCGTCTTCTCCGGCACGTTCTCGTCCTCTCTGGAGAAGGTGTAGCTTCTGAGGTACATCTGCCGGCAAGAGATGCTGTCGACGACGCGCGAAGTTCGGTTCGGTTTGGAGCTGACGGATCGGATGAACTCGGCGTCGGATTCCGGCCACTTGTAGAGGTTTATGTAGGTCGGACGGACGGGAACTCGAGCGTCGTTGATGCAGTTCGATATGCAGACGGAGGCCATGGCGGATTTGGGGGTAGAGAAAGAGTTTAGGGATTTGTGAAATTTGTTACGGTTTTATTTATAGGTAAAAAGCATGTGAATTATAATATGGAAAAAAAAACGGATGTGTTTGTGCTACAATTCGGCATGATTTGGTGGTCCCTTTAAATCAATTTTCACTCGTTATTATTATTTTTTTTCCTTTTCATTAAATCACAATGTTTATTTTAATTTTACTAAAAAAAAAAATTATTTTATTTTTTTTAATATATCAACCATTAGCGGTGTATACTTGATGCCAGTTGAGCTATACTCTTGGTAGATATTAAAAAGTTGTTCAAATTTATAAATATCTATTCAATCCATATATATTTGAAAACGTATTTATTATTTTAATAAAAAATAGATATTTTAATTCTTAGTTTTCATGTCTAATAGACTATTGCCCTAAATTCATTTAACATTAAATTATTATCATGATATGTTAACTATTAGTATTAATTAATATACTAAGTAAATTTTAAAGTAATGAAGTTAAAAATATAGATTTATTAGACATAAAAGTTGAAATTTTAAGGATATATTAGATTTTTTTTTAAAATATAATGCCTTGGTCACTTTTGTGTGAAAGTGGAGAGATTTATTATATGTTTATTTAGTATAAACTTGTAATTTAACCAAGATTTTATTATTATAAACACTTATTAAATATTAAATCCATATAACCAAATTTAATCATTATTGAATACTTTCCTCCAAAATATATGGAATAAAATTAGTTTGTAATGTTTGGTTAAACATTATACGTGCTTAACACAAGGGTAAAAGGCAAAACATTATAAAATTGACGACTTGAAATTATTTGTTGGATATATTTGGATTTTTTTTCCCACTTCATATATATGCGTATACATTTAACGAATTAATAAGACAACATATATATTTATAATCCTTTTAATTAAAAGAAACATCTATGTGGAATTCAAAAAAAAAAAATCAATTTATAACGCTATTTATTGATTATGACCGATTTAAATGATTGAAAACATATGTTTCCTAATTCAATCTTTAAAATATAATTGATTTCACAACTTAAAATAAATTTTGAAAAACTAAATTATACATATATATTTTATGACTTGGACTTTGACTTAGTCTTTATTAACACATATGACACGTCTTCACATATTCAACAACATTCTTCATTATCCTGAATCTAGTCAAAATATATGGACAAAATTACGGTAAGCTTTTCTCATTTAATTGAGATGTATAAATTGTTTATCATTATTTATAAAGTCATATCAAAATTAAAAATAATTGAATGGAATTTCTCAAATTGGGATTTGCCACTTATATATCCAGACTCTTCTTAAACAAGCAATAAATTGAGGATGAAAATACTCATGGAATGTAAGGTAATAAGTAGATTTATTATTAAATAGTAAGATGAAACACCAATGATTTCAATATCCAAAGTGAGATTCATTTCGAATGGGAGAATTTGAAAATCTGAGCTCAGAGTACATGTCAATTACCGTTGATCTATGCTTATTTTGACAATTCTCTAGTGTTGTTGAACTAAAAAAAATATAAATTAATATAATTTAGAAATATTTGGGTATTTTTTTTTCAAATTTAACCTTTATTAATTGTAGTTGAAAAAGTAAAAACCTTGTCAAGCCAAGGTCATTGATTCTTAAGACCATGACATATAAATATAATCCAAAATGTTAGAGTATATTGATATAATTAAATTTACCCTAAGCTATTAACTTAAACTTTTAGATTGATTGGTGATTTCATGAAATCCTAATTTGTTAACTTCCAAATTGCTAAAAAGTTAGCAAAAACTTGAATTTTCCTTTTTAAAGCAGACTTATTTCACCCCCTAAATTTCTACTCACTCACTCAATATCATGTCATCTCAACATCTTTTGGCCAAATTCAAGAAAGGTATGATTGGAATATAACCAAAACTTTTAAAATAATAAAGATTATAGATTAAAAATTAAAACACACAAATATTAAAGATTATATTTCTTTTTTTAGTTAAACAACATTTGAGAATTTGAAGTATTGCTTACTTACTAATTACGATAAAATTATGCTCACTTTGAGAAATATTGGTGACTAAAAAAGAAACACATATATAACCAGAAGTTTTTGATACATGAGTTGTGGTGCTAAAGTGAAGAAGTTGCCAACATTTTAAGCAAAGGTAAATGAACACTCATTGCATCACAATAGTGAGTAATCATGGCAATCTATATGTTGTGCTTACACAAATTATACCTATTTTCCTTTCTTTGCTTTGCTTCTATGAAACCTCACAATCAACTCCTACCAAATACGATTTTTTTTTGTTATATATATATATATATATATATATATATATATATATATATATTTCTGAATTGAGTTGGTAATTTTTACACTATTTTACGAGGGGTTAAATCTGTTGAGGATCCCACATTAGAAAAGTGAGGAGAAACCTCACAATATATAAGATATATGAGCCACTGCTCTCATTGCCAATTGGTTTTGAGATGGAACCTATATAATCTAATAGGGTATCAGAGCCTATTAAACCCAAACGGGTATTCGACCCAAAAATTGAAATTGAGATCCGATCCAAGAATGATGAACCTAAAAAGACACCATCTTGAAGGGGCATGTTGAGAATCCCACATTTGAAAAGTGGGGAGAAATCTCACAATATATAAGATACCATCTTGAAGGGGCATGTTGAGAATCCCACATTTGAAAAGTGGGGAGAAATCTCACAATATATAAGATATATGAGTCACTCCTCTCATTGCCAATTGGTTTTGAGATGCAACTCCATATAATCTAATAAAATCAAGTTTAATGTTTTTTTTAGAAGGCTAAGAAATCTGTGAGAAATATTAAAAAATATTGAGATTTGAAATCATAGACTCATAAGCGAATTATTCATATGAATTTGCGATGTAAATTGATAACACACTCAAATTTCATATTATTTAAAGAAGAGTTAATATGATAGTTAGTTATGGATAGGAAGATTTTAATTTGATTATGTGATAATACAGAGGGGGATTTACGAAAATTTCTCAACAAAGTTTGCTAATGGGCCAACCTTTATTTATTTATTGTATTAAAAATATATTTATTTATTCATTTTTTAATTCTTCTAATTGGGCAACCTTATGTTGCATTAGGAGAAAGCTTTACGTATAGTAATACTAATAATTAGTTAAATTTCTATTGTAATAATAGAGGACATAATGGATATTTACGATCTTAATTAGATTTTTTAATTAAATAATAATAAGGTTAAATTACAAGATATTCTTTAAACTTTCAAATTTGTGCTAAAAGATTCCTAAACTTTAAAAAGGACGGGATGAATCTTTGAAATTTCATTTGTGTTTAATAGATTTTTGAATTTTTAAAAATGTCTAATAAATCTTTGAACCTTTAGTTTTGTGTGTAATACGTTCCTAACATATTCGAGATTTTTAAAAAATTAATAGTTCTATTAAATATAATATTGAATTTTGTGTCTAACAATATATTAAACTTTCAATTTTTTTTTGTCTAATAGTATCGTAAATTTTAAAAATTGTCAAGTAAATCAAAGACTACATAAAATTGAAAACTAAATGACCTATTTGACACAAAATTAAAAGTTTAAGAATATATTAGATACCTTTTAAATTTAAGAGAACTATTAGATACAAAATTGAAAGTTTAAGAATCTATTGAATACTTTTAAAATTTTGGATCAAATGGGTACAAATATGAAAATTTAGGAACTAAAGTAATAATTTCCTTTTTAAAATGGAACTAAATTTATAATTTAACCTAATAAACGTAATTTTACAATAAACTTTGTTTAGCGTTGGGAATTTTTGGTCGGCTATTTTCTTGCTAACTGGATCGATCTCTCCAAGCCCAATCAACAGATATCTATATCACGTCCTCTTTTTTAGCTTAAAACTCAACTTAGGCCCATGTGTTGGCCCAATTTTGACAATCTTGGGTCGACCGATCTTATTAAGTCCTATTGGTATTGTTTAATAATGTTCTCATTTTGTGCTTCTTATTTTTTGAGAAGATAGATTTGTGGTCGTTGTTTCTTATTTCTAAATTTTGGAAAAAGTTTCTAAAATTGGATCAAAATTGAAGAAACTATGAAAAAGAGTTTTTGTCGTTTCCGTTAGGGGTGTACAAATAACTCAATGACCCGAACAACTCATACTATCCAACCCAAATCGTAAAAGTTGAGTTGTTTTTTTAGTTGGATTAAGTAATATTTTAGGAGAACCAAATTTTCAGTTCAATATATATATATATAACGTCACATGACTCACATCACATCCCACCCCAAATTAGAGAAAATTGCACGAAAAACTCGTTTTTACGCGCATTGATGTGATTTGACCCATGTTCTGAAATTAATGACATATGACCCTTTTTGTACTGTACATTCCGTCTAAATTACCGTAAGGGCATCGTACTCGAACTCTAGCTCTCTCGCTCTCGCTCATGATAGTAATGAAGTTGTCAAAATTCTGGAGAAAAGAAAAAAACAACAAAAATCGCACTATAGTTGACTCGCTTCTCGCCGCGCCGCTCTCGCTTCTACCTCTCTACTCCAAATTTCTTCTCTGACTTTTTTTCTTGTCGTTTTTTCTTTATATTTTCGGTCACTCATTTGAGCGAGAACGAGAGTGTTTCCGCGTACGAGAGCGTGAACAAGAAAGACCGCTTCATATTACCCTTATGAGTAATTTTGCACGCATTGTCACGTCAGAATGAGTCTTATTTCATTATTTTGAAATGTTAGGTCAAATGCCATTAATGCGCGGGAAAACGGGTTATCCGTACAAAACCCTCCCAAATTACCCTACCCTACTTAGGACGAGTTGTGACGACAACATACCTAAAGTGTGCAAAGGAATCTATTGCCACGTTATCATCTCTTATCTCATGATCTAACTTTATTTATGGATATATCTCATACACAATGCAACAAAAATTTCATTCTTTACTTATAATACATGATATGCAATGATTTGGTGAGATTGGGGGAGATTCCAATTAACTAACTTTGGTTGAAATTTAGGAGCAAATTGGTAGAAAAATAAAGATACAAGAATGAGCTAAAAAGCCTAGCAATTGCTGAGTCCATCAGAAAAATAATATTTTAGGAAAACACTTTTCATAATAAACATGCATCAAAACTTTGTATATGTAGATAATGTAATTCATGAAGAATTTTTAATAACTATTGAGACCATTTTGGACACATTAAAATGTGTAAAAATAACTGTTGGAAATATAAATAATGCAACTAAGATTACGGTTCTTGAAACAATTACTCTTGAAAATACAAGTAGATGCTTGTAAAATTCATCACCAAATCTATACCAAAATCTCTATCATACTGGCGTAAAGTAATCTCAATACGCATACTAGATCAATCTTTGTCATGCTATGTATCGAGCAATCTTTAGATACATAGTAGAGCATATCTCTGTCATATTATGTATCGAATAATCTAAAGGTAAATAATAAAGTTAATCTCTATCGTACTTACACGTAGAGTAAACTCATTTTGATCAGTGACGATTTACTTCTATCTTCGGGCCATTTTCTTTTTTTACACATTGTGTCATGCAGTTTACTTTGAAATTATGTACTCAGTTCTTCTTTCAGATGTTCATGAAAGGAGGCAAATGATATCTACTACTAAGATGAGATGAAAGTTTGTACATCATATTTACTCCCTTGTAGGAGCTCCATTTTATTTTTATGTGACCATCACGATTGATCTTTTTTGTTAAATATGTATCATGGTTCTAGTTCATTCCTAGGGTTGATGTCCTAAAAGTTATTAGACAAGCAAAAATCCATCTCTGGACTACCTATGTCATTATGTGCTTATTAATCTTGATTTTCCGATCCAAAAGTACATTTTTTTTTTCATTTGGAGTTGTTAAAAATAGTTGTCTAAAAAGCAAGAACATAGACATAGACATCAATTTGACACGATATATAGACATGTTGATACGTTAATTTCTTAAAAAGTTGGACATGGACACGTTAGAGATATACTTGTTTTTTTTTTTTTTTTTAATTGAAAAACTATATGTATATAATACTTCAAAATAGATTTAAAAAATGTAAATTTAATACACAAACTACAAAGTAAATGTGCTGGTAACATTGAATCACTTGGATCTCCCCTCACAGTCTCTTTCTGTTTTTCAAATGTGTTTGCCAAAGTTTAAAATAATATAAAATAGGTTACTTTTTTTTTCCATGTGTTGGACATGTGCCTAAAGTGTGTCCAAACAAATCTGTGTTATTTAACATATGACATTTCTTTGTTATTGTGAACCAATTTATCTTATCATTAAGCCTTGGCTTGTTTAACTTTCAATTTAACATGAACCAATTTATTGGATTTTATCCAATTCGACAAATTATTCAATGAAATCGTCACAATGTGGCTCTCTCTTACTCACTAAATCCAATAGCTTATGTCCCTTTAACAACCATTGAATATAAAATTCAAGGTATATCTCTCTCTACTCTAGATCGTAAAAAGCTACCAACCATATTATGACAACCTTATTGAATGATGTCTCGTTTATTTGAACATCAAACTATCTTGTAAATTCCCTTAAAATTTATTTTCTTTCCCATTTTGGGTCGGTCATTACAGCATTCAAATCATACTTTAATTATTTCATTTAGTATAGAAACACATTTCATCTCTCTCTTGTTGGGTACGAATTTTATTTTAGAGAGATGGTTGTAGTTTTTAGTAAATTTAGAAGGAATAGTATATTTATTAAGACTAGGAGTGTTTACTTTAATAAATATGAAAATTACTTATGATTAGCTAAAAGCATCATTCTTTGTGTAGACATTAATGGACGACCAATCTAGTCTCAAGTGGGCTAGTTGTAGAATATATATTTTTTCTTAGATAGCGGATGATGAATTTATTTATTTTTTACTTTTATAGCAATAGCATTATCTTTTAGCCAAAAGTTTTTTCCAGCATTTAATTTAAAACATGATTTGGAACGAGTCTTTGTTAAATGCATACTTAGCTCCATTTGTTGCAATTTTTTAAAATCCTTTTTTTAGCAGATGATCCAACTGTGAGCTTGAGATTTCATGAATCTTCCCCACTGCTTAGAAGGACAACCAGTACTACTTTTAAGTACATTTTTTTAAGAAAACACTAACTAAGCACCTCCTCTAAAAGTAGTTAATTAGAAGTGCTTTTAAGTTATTTTTAAACTACATTTTCTATATTCTATATCATTTTAAATTCATTTTCGTTATCCTACTTCTGAAGCTTTTTTCAAAATCTAAGTTGCATTTTGAAAATTTGTGCTTTGTTTTGTTAGGATGCAAACAAAAGTCTTACATTGGCTAGGGAATAGATTGATCATGAGTATATAAGTGAGAACAATTATCTCCATTAATATGAGACATTTTGGGGAACCAAAAGTAAAACAATGAGGGTTGATGTCCAAAGTTGACAATATCATACCATCGCGATATATGAAGGTTCGTTGTTCCCAAACAATAAAAGATCGTAGCCACGATAAAACCAGCTAATAATTGTTCAAGGTCCCATCGTGGAGGTCATTGTCCCTTAACATGTTGAAATATGGAATTTGGAATAAGGGTTACATTCTGAAGATGGCGACTGTCACCAAACTAAGTTGCAATCCATTTTGTTGTTCTCTTTCTAAATGACAATGACTGAAATTCTCTTCACCTTTTTGACTTATCTTGGCGTTTATCTCTTCCTCAGGCGAGCACTAAAACTAAAGCTCGAATCAATTCCAAAAATGGCCCAATCTCAAACCTCCCTATCTACACAATCAATGTCAAATCCTTTTCATAAAAAGATGAATAAGAGCTCCATTATTATTGATTATATATATATATATATATATATTTTTTTTTTCTTTCCCAAAAAAAAAAGACCCTCATATATTTTATTCACAGCTCAAATAAAAACATTCTCTTCATTATTATTAATACAAATATACTTTAAGCTAACTGTCTCGAGAAAAAAAAAAAGAAAAAAAAAAAAGAGAAAGAAGGTAAAATAAGTAATATAAAACTCTCTGAAGCAATTGAAAGGCAATCAAAATGGAAGAGGCCGATTGCAAGTAGAAGAAAGAAGTACATTATTATTTTTTGTTGTGAGGAATTCATGGAATAAGGTTTGAAGAATATGCATCAATAAAATACTTGATCCAATTATCACCACCATTTCCTTCTTCTTCTTCTTCTTCCTCTGATCGCCTATGACTCCATTGCACTGGATAATTCTTCACAACGTCGTCGTTGTACCTCGCAAATCGTCCTCTGATCCGTGGTCGACTATCGGCCAACGACTTCCTACAAGCATACTTCAACAACAACAATCCATATAATTTTTAGAAAAATGTAACAATGAGCTATATGTACAAAGTCTATATTTTTTTTTCTTATTATATTACATGGTGATTTGGTTATCTTTGTTTTGTCATTTGGGTTCTAAAAATATCATATCTATGAGAAGAGAAGATATATGAAGGGGGGATTTGATTGTCTGTCCTATCATTTGTGATTAAGCCAACTTTATTGTGTTTATATGCTTTTTGGGACCAATTTTCCTTTGTTACACTCAAAATATTGGAATCACCTTCTTTTAAAATGAGAGTGATGATCGATAAATTATTCAAGGAGATTGTCACAATATGACTGCTTTATAATAACTGTTGGATGAAGATTTAATAATTTCTATGTTCCCTAATAATAATTATTGGATATAAATTCAAGGGGATAATATTTGGAGCAACACCCAAATATGGTGCAACCCCTTGGTGGTCACACATTTTTTTTTTGTATGTATTTAAAAAAAAAAGTGTAGTGAATCGGTGGTTAGCACAGACTTGGCTGCTACATACTGCCCAATTCAAGTACTTTTCTTTCTGCATCTAACTATGAAAATTTGTCATTGTGACAGTCATATTGAATAATTTCTTGATAAAAAAAAGATACTTCAGACTTTGTATGTGACAAAAGCAAAAATATCAAGGATAAAATTGAAATAATGCACAAGCACCGACATATATATATATATATACAGACACGATAAATAAAATTTATATACTAAACAAACTCAATAAATATGCAAAAATATATTTGTTTTAACGATATAAATTAGAAGAATGTTAAATAATTTGAATTATTTTTTTTTATATATATGTAATAAAGTTAATAATTGCGTTAGAAAAATGTGACAATAAACACAGCAGCAATACTACTACTTTAATTTATAGTTGTTGTTGGCATCTAGAATCTAAAAAATTATATATATGCAGGTACAATAAGAGGTTGAATTATTCTGTAGAATTAATCCATAATTTCAAGTAGGCTAGGGTAAGATAAAGAAGAATATATAAAAGAGAACCAAAAAAAAAAGAAAAAAAAAAACCTTAATCTTCTTGTTGAAGTTCCTCTGGTTTCTTTTTCTCCTATATCTTTCAATTCTTTCCTTCTTCTCTTCTGGGCTGTACCTACAAGCTCTGCTCATCCCTTCAATGGTGATGCTACTTTCACATGAAACTGGACTCTCAGCTCTTTGATTATTTTTCTGATTATTCAAAATTAACCCATTTAAATAATATATTAATTATGATGTTTCTTTTGAATCCCATTCATTTAAATATATATTATAATTTATACCCAATACAAAAACAAAAAACTCTTTGGGTCTTGAAAAGCCAACTTTTTTTTTAATGATCCTTTAATTTGCATGGAGGTTAATTAATTAACCATCATAGTTGAATTAATCTTTCCATTAATGAGAGAAATTATTTGAAAAACACTAAAACAATTAATGTGACATTTTGAATAACAACTCATAAAAGGTAGACTGATTCTGAATCTGTAATTAAATTCGAAAAATTATTAATGTGACAATTTATTTTTTCAATATTACTAGTTATTTTTGTTAGTCTCTTCGAATAATTTTTTGTATTACTCGAGGTAATCACATTGAATAATTTTTTCATATCTGGAATGATGATTATTTTTCATATTTTTGGAGAGGTAATTTTTATAAACCTCACCTGAAAATCACTGGCGAGGAAGGAGGGTCTGTTGAGGAGATTATCGGTGGCGGAGGGCGGCGGCGGCGGCGGCGAGGACGAACCGGGGTGTTGAAGAAAGTCATTGGTTTTGAGAGAAGGGTTTAGGAGGCCAAAAGTTTGGTGTAATAAAAAACTGTTAGTTGGTCGACGAATTGTTTGGGGTTGCGGCGGAGAAGTCGGTGAACCGTCGCCACAACTGTCGGAAAGTTCAGAGTTCCAAGGCAGCTTGGTGGAGGAATCGGGCAACCAGTCAAAATCAACACCGGCGAGATCGGCGGAGGAATGCAAGGCGGCGGAGAGAAATGGGGAGAAGGCCATGGGGAGACGGCGGCGCGTGAGAAATAGGAAAGGTCCCGATCAGAGGGCGCGTGAGAGGGAAGGGGAAGCTCAGTTGGAGAATGCTAATGCAGCATTGAGGGACTACTTATAGTACTATGCGAGCTCGGATGATGACGTGGAATATTACGCCACGTATTTATTTTTCTTTTTTTTTGTTTTGGGAAAAAAAAAACACGTATTTTTAATATCGTTGACCTTTTTTACTATATTATTTAGAAATATATATATACGACAGATAAATACTCTCTGTTGGTAACAGAACTCCGTTTTTTGGACCAAAAGTAATTTAATTAGATTTTTTTTTAATACAACAATCGTGAAGTACGGAAATTTAAACTTCCCACTTAAGAAAGTTCACTTTGGTAATTAAATCATTTGATCTTTAAAATATTACATCATAAATATTTTTTTTGATAATATTTCATCATAAATATTAGTAGAGGCATTATAACTACTATTTTTCTTTAAATATTATATCACGTATAAGGGTGTAGATATTTTAAGTTACGACATTTTAAAGAAATAGAAATATGCTCTCTTGTGCTATGTTAAAGTTGACGAAATGTTAACTACCAAAGTTAGCTATTTGATATTTTTCATACATGTATTTTCTTATAATTAGGCTTTATTACGTATTAGTATTGATTTTTCCTCTAAAGTTTAGTCGAACGTTTTTTTCCTCTTTTATTTTGAGTTCTTCAAAACTTTATATAAAGATTAAATGTTAACATTTTTTTTCTTTTTTACATGATACACTTTTTTCTAAGATGGTAAAGAGAAGGAAATTAAGTCAGATAACATTAGATGGCTTCAGGGGCAAGAACCTCACCTCGAACAATATGAACTAGATTTTTAAAGTCGAGTTTGATAACTAATTGATTTTTAAAATTCTTCTTATTTTCTCATCAATTCTTTAGGATGAGTTTGTCTTTTTTAATAAAATATTTGAATTTTTAGCCAAGTTATTTCTTTTAGTTTTCAAGACTTGGTTTGATTTTTAAAAATATAGGTAAAATATAGATAACAAAACAAAGTAACTTATAAGGGGAAGTAATATTTACAGACTTAATTTTAAAAAACCAAATGATTATCAAACGAGACCTAAATGAGATATGTATGAAAGTTAGAAAAAAAATACTTAGCATATAAATTATATTGTAAACATTATACCTACATTTAAAACACCAATAGAAATTAGAAAAATAGTAGAAAAAAAACTAATTACACGTAAAAATATAATCTAAGCATATCTCAACTAGTTAAAACATATACGTTGAATAAAAAAAAAAGTTAGAATTCCTCAACTTCACACCAAATGCACCAAAGAAAAATAACACATATTTTTCTCAAGAGAAGGGAAGTCAAGAAAGGATCTTGAAAGTGGGTCCATCGTATCTTGTTCTACTTCTACAATATATATTACTTCAAAAAAAAAAAAAAAAAAAAAAAAACAATTGTCTGGAGAAAACTAAGACCCAAAAAAACAAAATGGAATGCCATTCAAGATTTCACTCACACACAAACTTAAGTGGCCTGTTCACGTTTCGTTCATTGGTTGGTCTTTAACTACTTACCCTTTGCCTTTTACCATACTTTTAAAAATAAAATAAAATAAAAAAAGGGATACTTTTTATGGCTAATTAGGAAGATGAAAATTGATGGTGGGTTCCAATGAATAATGCATGAAAGCTCGAAACTGTTAGGAGTGCTAACAAAGTCATACTAAAGATATGTAAAGGTCCGTTGTTCTTATGAAAAGCAAGCTTGAGACCAAATACGAAGGACCAATTAGGAAATGAAGTTGCTTGGAACAGTACAACCCACTTCCATGGGGGCCTTTGATCTGAGGAAGAAAGGGGGTTTGAAAATTTTCTCCAACTAATATGTTCGAAAGGCAATTTTAGAGATGCCCATAAAAGGAATTGAAACAAAAAAGGTCATTTTAATCCGTTTGATTTAACTTAAAGCTAAAGTTTAGAGATGCCACCCTCCATATTGTAAAATGGGTATCATTTAAAAATTGAAGTAGTTGAGATTTAAGTGAGAACCGTGTGGGTTTTCCACATCAAGGGGTCATTTCCAAAAATGAGATGAGTTTTAGTTGTAATTCAATAAAGAAGTTGATTGATCGATCTAAAGGCCAACAAGTTGAAGAATATAATTTTGAGTCGAAGCCCATAAAAAGATAAGGGAAAAGCATAATAAGAAGTCGTTGTCAAATTAGTGTATTTTCATGAAAAAGGAAGAGAAGAAGAAGAAGAAGAAGAACTCAATGCGTTAATCAACTTTTTGGATGAGAATTGAAGACTTACTTTTTGAAATAATAGTACGCGATTATTGAGTATGTATGAATCAACTCCAATATTTCACTTTCCTTTTGGACACTTTTCTCAATCTTTAATCATGGGGGCACCCATCAACGAATATGAACAACATGGACTTCATCACTATTTTGAATAACACCTTTCAATTTTTAGAACAAAACTTCAATCAACTTGTTTTTTTTTTTTCTTTTATGCTAAATTGTATTATATATTAAAAAATACTCTTAAATTTTGCCTCTGGTTTAAAAAACACCTCTATTCTTTAAAAAATTATAATGTGCCTTTGACCTTTCATAAACTACTCTTCGAGTAGATATCCATTAGGATGTTAAATGAAAAATCAACGCGACGCTGACTTGAAACGATGTCACAGTGACTTGAATGCTTGTTTGGATTAAGTATGATAGAATAATATTAAGATATGTCTGAGTTTTCATTCAACATTCTAATAGTTTTCCTACTTCAATGATATTTTTGAAATATTTATGAAAGACGAGGGTAATATTGCAACTTTTGAAAGAATATAGGTGTTTTTGAAACAATAGACAAAGTTTAAGAATTCTTTTTTTTTTTTTTTTGGATAATTTAGCCTCTTTTAAAGGACATAATGGAAAAAAAAGTACGAAACAAACTCATTGTTTTTGGTGTTGTATATGGTATGACCAATTTGGATTTTCAGAAGTAAATTGACAAACAAGGTTGGGTTAATGAAGCTACTTATATATTGAAATATAAATTAAGTTTCTTAATGTATTTTTCTTTAGACAAATGGAATGAATTTAATGTCTATTTGATTCTTGAAATTTCTAAAGAGGAAAAAAAATGATTCTAAATGATCTTAGTTCATCTTAGTTCATTTCATTTGACTGTTAGTTGATTAACAAAAAGATAATTTGCGATCAATTTGCAGGTTTTAATTTGTTGCAAGTTCCCCATGCATCTGCTGTAGTTCACTTTTACCAATAGGGATGAACGTCATCATCATCGCTTGCTTCACGAACGAAGGATTTCTTTTGTTCACGAAAAATCCTTCATGAACAGACAATCCCTTCGTTCCACATGATTCCAAAACTTGGGACAAAAGGGGAGCCTCAATTTAGTGATCATTCTTGAACGAAAGACCTTCGGTTTAAGGGAGCTTGGTGATAATAGTAAATGATACCAACAACAATGGTAAACAATAACGATTGGAGATGACAACAACGTTTGCTAAAGGACGAAGGGAAAGGGTGAGAGAAGGGAAGTCAAAGTACAAAGTACAATCAACAAATTGACTGCCACATCATCTTTTCATTAGTTACCTATCAATCTAAACTTTTTACAACTATTTTCCAAATCTCAAATACTATAAATTTTCCTTAAAAACCAAATAGATATCAAATTCAAACTCAAACTTCAATAACCAAAAATACATTGTACCCTACTTTTTTAACATTTGTTTTGTTATAGTTTATCTATTCAGAATATTATATCACGTGTAGAGTGGAGAAATTTGAACGTATAATCTCTTAGGACCTGTGTTATTATAACCTGTGAAATACTCTACACCCCAAATATAGACTAATATAACCCTAGAGTATACTATTTTACATTTTAAATAATATTATATGATTCGACAGATTATAGTAACCCACAAACTATTATAATCCCTTATTATTATATCTCACTCAACGCCCCAAACAACTCCTTAAAGATACCTTAATCAGTCATATTGAGATTCTTTTTTTAAACCCATCTAATAGAATTCTTCCATTTTACCCTGCGAGTTGGTAACATGAATGGAATCTAGTTTTGGATGTACACACGGATCTGAAACTTTATATTAAATGCAATATAAAAATTTAATAACACGAATTAAAAAAAAAACAAAAAAAACAAAACCCTTTTCTTCTATAAAAATCAAGAGATCATAGCAAAATATTTCTGAAGGCCAGACAAAAATCAAAGCATTATAGATGGGTGGGGGCTTTTTGACACGTTTCAAATTTATATGGAAGTTCCTCAACAATGGAAGAAGTTTGGTTGAATAGCATAAAGGGGGTTCGTTCTAGGACCTGTTTGCTTGCAGGAAAACAAGAATTCTATCACCACATTTGAAGCATTGGATGCTTCGTACAGAGCTCTATACTAAAAGTCAAAGGTAGAGAATGATTTTCAAGTGCAACAAATATACAACAGCAGGAGAACTCAACCTACAAGAATCTTTCAATCTTATCAAAACAGAGAAAACAAATTCATGAACCTATAAGCCACAGGACAAATAAACTTGGAGAGAGATGAGTTCTTTATACCTGTCTAATTGCTTGCCAATCTATGTAAATGGCTGGCGATGAGAATCTACAGCTTCTGATCTTTCTTTCATTTTGCAGCTTCAAGACAACAAGCATGGGAGCAAAAGAATTTCTTTTTCTACATCTAATTAATAAATATGTAGAAGACCAACCAAATTTATGAATTGGCCTGTTTTCTCATTTACACTTCAGAAAAAAAAAATATCAAATTTGTAACTAATCTACATGTGAACAAAATATCTACCTGTGCTAAACATTGTCAAGGCCCCTTCTTAAGCTTTAGATGCATGTCTATTCTATCGTGCACCACAGGGCAAATCAATATACACTTGTAAAATGCAAAAATAATGCACCTTCAATCTGTCAAAAGCCTCGCGGAAAGAACACAACTTAGCTCTGCAGAAAAATAAACAAGTGGAAACTTTGTTAGTAGTTGGCAGTTGGACCCATACAGCGTCAAATAGTAAGCATATTCAATGGCACACGTACAAGTTGCAACTTTTTATGTTTATCTAATTCATTGGCAATTGGCAAATGCTCTCTTCTGATCAGAATAGAACCTTTACCATAATCAAAATATTTCTAATTCTGTCAGCTTAACAAGATAAGAACCTCAATGTCACTCCATGCTCAAACCCATGACAACTTAAGAGCATATCTTTTCTGGCAATTCACGTTCCAGAACACGCTCTTGGTAATTAAAGGTAAAAAATTCAAAATAACACCTATGAGAGAAAGTCCTCTCGCATTTTAACTCTACCCAAACAACAACTTTGAACAATCCCCACTTTTAGTCCCTTTCTTTAAACCAATCTCATTCAAGGTAAAAAATTCAAAAGAGTTACAACTTTTTTTTTTTTTAATGAATAATCAAACTTTCATTGAGAAAAAGTAAATGAATACAAAGGGTGACACCAAGATGCTCGTGGAAAGCATGCAAGGAAAAAGAGTGGATTCACACAGAGAGATTACTTGAATCATCTACAACTTTACAATGTAAACTTCGTTCTTTTTTATTTTGATAATTTACAAAATTTACCTTAAATATCTTCTTTCATCTAAATAACAAATCAATTTGACTGGTAGGAAATAAAGAACCTTAAAATAGAAAACTAAAACAGATACACAGACTAACAACACAATGTATAACAGGTAGAAGGCAAAGTATTCAATACTAAAGACGCCCTAATTCATACAGGGAGCATGGTATCCAAATTCCAAAAGGTAATACCAGACTCACAACTACCTGCAGTACTCATTATGATATACTCGTACTCATTATGATATGCTCGCACTTAGGAACCCAATTGGCCTTTCTCTCCCAAATGCTTCATCATCAAAATCTTCATTGGTGGAATTTTCTTGACATATCAACTTGGTCTCTTCCTTAGGATTAGAAGCCTTCATAACCTGTGGACCTTGAGACATCTCATCATGATCAGACCCATGATTGTTATCTGCGTCATGCTCCAGATTTTGCCTCACATCACCGTAAATTTGTTCCATTCCTTTCACATCATCAAGACACGGGGGTTCTGTGTTGAGATCAGAGCAAATGTCATATCCAGTATGTTCTCCAGATGCATGGTAAGCTACTGTCACAAGTCCATGATCAGATGATTGCTCAATGACATCTTTTTTAGGCCTCTTCCATTTCTTAGTAGATGAAGTACCATCGTCCTCAAAATCTTCTTCTTCACGTTCTCTATGCAAATATACCCACAGTTTTCTTTCACCATCAAATTGAACACAAGGATCACGTTCATAATGCAATCTGTCCAATGCACCACTTACAACTTGATTAACTTGTGCATCAGATACATCTTCCACAACATATTGTGAATCTCTTATCAACGTACACACATCTGCTCTGGTGCCAATACTTCCTGGCAATCGTGCAGCAGCATCTCTCACAAGACAAAGAATTGTGACATGTGGAGGGCGATCTTTCTTCAGCATGAAATGATCCCGTGCCTTGGAAGTAGGCTTGCCACCACACCTTCTTAAGGGAGCAACAATGGATTTTTTACCATCAGCTGCTGTGTAAGAGAAGGCACGATCAGGAATTGAGTACCTAAGAACTTCTTCCCGACGAAAATAGTCCCTCACCTCTTCAGTACTGGAGCTAATAGTATTAAGACTCTTCTGAGCCCTCAAGTCCCTAAACCTTTCTTTCTCATCAACATTAAAATGCATTAAAGAGGCAGGTGGTGCAGGAAGACTTCCTATTAGTTGAAGAGTTTCTTGGCCACTTTTAAGCCAATTGGCAAATGAGTCGACCAACTTAACAAGCATCTTGTGAGGAAGACCCCAAGCTTCAGGTGACGTTGCCTCTTCAATGGCCTCATAATCTGAAGAACTTCGAGAAACTGGGCCAATCCAGGACCATGTTTTCGTTGATTTTTCATAAACTGCTAGCATCTTCCAGCCCTTTGCTCCTAAAGGAGCTGTTTTTGATGAAAATATCTTCAAAACCCCTCTCACCAAATCCAAAAGTGGTTCTTGCGTCTCAAGAATGCTAGGATCCCCAGGGTTAGATTTCACACGATCCACTATATCTTGAACGGCTAGCGAAGGAACATTTACTTCCTCAGCCTGTTCTATGTTATTCACATCTGCCTTATTATCACGAGAAAGATCTAAGGCAATGTCACCACCCTCGTGCCTTTTCTTCTTCTCATTTATGGGTTCTAACATATCTTCTGGAAGTGGGGTAATCATGGCCAGGCGAACTGCAGAAAGAAGATGCATGATGGAGAATGAAAATCCAGTGTGAACTGTAGGTGTAATCAATGGGAATGAATTTCTCTGAGGCTTGGTTTCCAGCTCCATATCCACTGTCCCCGTTTCTATAGCAGGAGGCTCAGACGTTCCTACATCAGAACTACAACTGTCAGCCTTCTGCCTCTTCTTTGTCTTTTTCTTCGATGAAGTGGAATCTTTAATTTGTTGAAGGGTGTCACTCTGCAATTCAACTTCATCCTTTCTATCCATTTCTGTCACATCCGCTTTCACCTTCCTTTTCTTCTTTACTGAGTTGCATCCCAGTAAGGGACCATCGGGTCTTTCGCAGGAAATGCCCATAAATGATTCACTTTGCAGACCTGCCTGTGGAAATCTATCAGCTCCATAATCATCTTCAAATAATCTCATCTCATGGGAATCATTCTCCTCGCCAACAGCATAGTCATGTAGATTTCTGGACTGCATTACTGAAAGATCAAGGTTACCCCTGCCTTTCTGTTTTCCCTCCGCAGTGACGGCCTTAAATGAGGATTTACGTGACCTTTTGCTAGGTTCTGATTGCAATTGGCCATTATTGAACATTTTGGAATTTTTCTTCACACCATCATCTTCATCATCACCGAATGTATCCAAAATTGGGAGGTAGCTCTTTTCTGACACTTTGGAGGATAGGTCTTGGAAAGAACCAGAGTCTTGAATCTTCCCCTGCCTTGTTTTCATAGTGTTAACTCCACTAAAGGCATATCCATGTTGAGGAGATTTATTAACAGACTTTTTGGAGTATGATATTGGATCAAGATTACCAATGTGATCCTTCATATCTTTTTTGACATACTTGACCTTTTTAGCATCTAAGCCAGAATTCAACAATGAAGACTGTGAAATCTCCAATACACTGGGATAGGCCAACTTGCTCCTCAATAAAGGATTGCTATCTTCATCATCTTCAAACTGCTCGGATGAGTCTGATTCTGTTTCTTCGCCCCCAACAAACTTTTTGTTTCTTTTGGAGGAAGCAGGGTCTGATCCCCCTTTCTGAACAAATTTTCCTTTAGTTTTCTTTTGTGAAGGTTTAGCTCTTAATTCAGAGAGTACAGGTCCTTCATTTACCTGAGGTGAGGGAGATCTATATGCTCCGTAACTAAGATCAGTTGACTCCATACCATTCTTCCATTTCTTGCCTCTAACGTTCCAGTCAGCATTTTTAAGCAGTGGTTCCATCCCAAAAGACTTCCCTCGAGTCTTGTTATGTCGGAGTGAACCAGCAAGATCTTCAGAGTCAATTTTAGTACCTTTCCGTGGGAGTTGAGAAATGCCGCCCTTTGTAGACTTAGTCTGATCCACAATTGACTGGACATTTTCAGGCAACTTGTTTTTTTTGGAAGGATTGTAGGATGTCCTTATACTGACTGGCTTTTCAGCCACAACACCCCTATTTGGAAACAAATCCACATTCTTGTTCTTGCCATATAAATCACCTTTTGATGACAAAGGAAGTCCAATGAAATTGTCAAAAATATTACCCCTCAAAGCCTCATATCTCTTACCAGCTTCTAGAACCCCCTTATCCATCCCACCACCTAGTGGGGCCCTTCGATCCCGTAGGGTACCCTTCCTGTAGGTTGTTTCTTCAGTAGCATCACTGATCCTTGTCTCATCCCTTATCCTAAGCATTGGGCCTGAGTCATATCCACCTACCTTTCTCAGTTGAGGGAGATCACCTATAGAACCATATGGCCTTGAGTTAATATCCAAATCATGATAAGCTGAAGGAAGGCGGGACATGGGTTCCATTAGAGAAGGAAACTTGGATCCAGCCAACCTAAATGTACCCTTGGAATTCTGTTTTCCATATTCTGGTGCTTCAAGATTAGTCAACCGACCCCCTGAAGGAAAATCTAAATTAGAACTTGCATCATATGAAGAAAAGTTGGCCATTTTAGAGACCATTTTCTTGTCCTTGAACCTTCTATGAAATCCTTCACCTGATACTCTATCTGATGAGTCCGTTTCTAAGCCTTCGGTCCTCTCATCATTGAAACTTTTTTGACTTCTCATAAGATTTAAGACCCGGAGCCTCTCTTCCATGCTGTATCCTCTACAGTTAAGCCAAGCATCTCTCATCTGACAAAGACTGCTAACCATATTGTTCTGATGCTTCCTCAGAAGATGATAGTGTTGCCGCCTCTGGAAAAATTTCAGACCGTGACGGTAAAGGGCAACTCTAGGCTCACACAAACCCCCCTTCAACATGCTAAATAACATCTTTATTGGGCTTCCAAAGTGGAAGTTGCTACCCGTAAAAAGCTCTTTGAGCGTGAGCATATATGTCTCTTGGTCAATATCTGGAAGAAACTTAGAGAGACTAAATCGCTCCTCATCACTTAGGCATTCATTCCACACATCAACTGACAATATATCTTCCAAACCCGGAAGATCATACAGCTCGAGAGGAATGCTACAAGTCTGATTATCAACGTGGCAAAATTCCACCCCAGTCTCTCCCCATTCCAGTGTGTCATAATCATCAGACCCCGCCCCAGAATCTGCATCATCAAACTCATCATCATCATCATCAGACTCCACAGCCGAGGTACGTCTTTGAAGCTCATCCTCATCACTGGATATGCTCTTCTTACTCCCAGGTGAAAACTCATAGTCAAACCTCGAAACCTTAAAATTGTTCTTCTCAATAGCCATGGAACATGAAACCCAAATGAATCCCAAGACAACACAGAATAAAAGCCGAAATAACTCCTTGGACTATCAAATTCCAAAAACTCCAAACGGGAACATAACCAAGTCGACCTAGACCCTACACGCCCCCCAAAAAAAATACCAAAAAACAAAATGTCAAGATACACCCAAACCAAAGCAAAAATCCAACAATTAAACGCTCAAAAGAAAGAAAGAAAGAAAAAATCGAATTCACCAAGAATAAAGCAAAAACAACAAAAATCAATAGAACAAATACCTCATTCGCGATTAGATTAAGTTGTAGAGGGCACCCAGAGAAGCATAGCGGAAATCGCAAGGCACCAAATGAGAAAAGCCGAGAAGGAAGACCCAGAAGAGAAATCGCGATAACATAAAAAATTAAAAAAAAAAAGAATCAATGGAAACCCTAGCCAGAAGGCGGTTGGTTATATATACAGTGGTTAAGGAGAAGAAGAGCAGGTCGAAAAGGATTGAAGAAGACGATGATGACGTGGATGGAGATGGAACGTCGGATTGCGAGGAAGAAGAAGAAGAGTGGAAAAGACGAAAAGGGGCAGAAGAAAGGGGAAGTTAAGGAGAGAGAAAGAGAAACCGCGAGCGAATTGGAATTGGAATTGGTAGACGACGAAGATGCAAAGAAACAGAAAGAGAAAGAAAAGAAGCTTAGGGCTCAGCAACACACAGACCAGAGACCACTGAGTCAACTCGGGAATCGCCATTCCCAGTGACGGGCGGGCCATCTTTCGGACTTTTCTCCATTTACAGACCGTTGGATCTAAAATAATCGGATCCCCCCTTTCCGACGTCGTTTCATTTTTTAATTTCTTGTCCTTCTTCTTTTTTCCCTTCCATTATCACTCTTGGTTTGGTTTTGTGAAAGAACTGCAACTGCCTCTCAGATAAAGCTTGTTTATATATTATTTTGGTTCGTGTAATCATATTTATTTTCATTCGTGTCATCTCAATTTTTTGTCAATTTTAGTCTTTATAATTTGTAAAGGGTTGTGTGGGGCTGGCTGAGTGTTTGATGTGCAGAGTATTCCACAAGTTATAATAAGAGAAATTTGTATGAAAAATCTTTTTTCACGCGCTTTAATGTCGTTTGACCCATGTTTTGAAATTAATGACACATGACCTTTTGTAGATGTGACATTCTGCCCAAATTATGCGAGGCGCAATGGCTTTAAGTCTCTCGTGAGGCTCGCTCTCGCTTAGATAGTAATAATGATCGATGAGAGCGAGTTAAGTGAGGAAGTGATCATTTGGAAAGTCGTATATTGTGAGCGAGAGCGAGAGCAAAGGCAAGCCTACGAGTGATCATTTTCATAAGTCGCATCGTGAGTGAGCATAGCGAGAGTGCGCCTACGAGAGCGAGTGTGTGAGATCTGTGAGAGGGAGTCAACATGAGCGAGAGCGAGAGAGCGTGATTCATGCGGCGAGGCTTAATACACGCCCTTCTGGATAATTTGACACGCTCTATCATGTAAGAATAGGTCAATTTTCATTATTTTGAAATGTCAGGTCAAATGTCATTAATGCGCGGGAAAATAGGTTATTCGTACAAAAATCCCTTATAATAACACATCTCATTTTGTCCATTAAAAACTAACTATAATTCTTCATTCGAAATTATAAACAAATCCTATACATAATGGAAACAATGTAATATAAAATTATGACTACTTTTTGACATGTTTGGGGTGCATGTTATAATAACTTATGTTATAATGGTCTATAGAATATTCTACACCATAAACACAAATTATTATAACACATACTAAATAACTCTACATGCTAAACACAAATTATATAACTCCACAAACTATTATAACCTATGTTATTATAACTCACTCACTACTTCAAACAGTGCATCTATTGATTTGCAGTCTTGTGTTGAAACTTTGATAGAAAATATTAAGAAAAAAATGTAAGGACCAAGGTTGCTTTTTGCAAGTATAGAGATCAATGATTCAAAAAAGAAATGCATGGAGACCGCGAAAGAGTTTTTTTAATCGAAAATATTTGAATTAAAATAGACAAATTTTGAAAAGCATGTCACTCAAATATGTAAAAGCTAGACTAAAATAAAGATGTTGAAAGTATAAGAATGAGAATGAAGAGAAGTTATAAGTATTAGGTTTAAGAAAAAGCTATAAGTACTTTTAGTACGCAAAAAGAAGTAGGAGATGACCGTTAAAGCCTGAAAACTGTACGAAAGGGAGAATAGTCTACAGTTACTTGGGTAGTTGATAATGGGCTCACAAGCCCAGTGGCCCAATTAGGCTCGTGAGGTGGTTCGGAATGGCCCGACAGTTGTTCGGATAATTATCAATGGGCTTTTAAAAGCCCTGTTAGCTAATTGGGCTTATAGATAGGGTCGGAATGACCCTGCAGTCGGTTGATCAATTAGTAATGGCCTTAATGTAATATCATTATAGACTACGTAATATATATTTACTAAAATGTCAAGCTTCTATAAATATATATTTTGTTAGAACAACAACTTGTGATAATATACTTGAATTGTTGACCTATTGGACAAAAATGCTCAAATTGACTGCAAATTACAATAATATGCATTTAGTTTATATCAGCATTAAAAAAATTACTAGATATACTTTTATTTTAAAAGATCAATTATATACAAATTAAAGTGGACACCCAAATACGAGATTTGGATATAAAGTTTCGGATGGAAATACCAAACTTGGAGATTCAAATTTTGAACCATATTCAAATCATAGATCATTGAAATTCAGTTTATCAATAAACAAAAAAAAAAAAAAATATACTATTAATAAATGTCAAAACTCTGTTCATATGATGCTTTTTGCCAATGAAGGGACATTTTCTAGGAATAGTTAGGGTAAAATCGCCATTAACACCAACACCAAGCTGATGAAAAAAAACACGATAAAATCCCATGCGCTAGTTAGATGTTTGATCATACCACCATTAACCTGATGTGAATTTTTCATATTTTGTATCGGGAGGCTTAAATATGAAAGCCATAAAAATATTTAAAATTATCCATATACTAGAATTTAAACTTGGGACTTTAGAGGAGTTGAAAACATACTAACAACTAGAGGTGAGTAAAAAAAGACCAAAAATCGATTTGCCCGACCGAAACCAACCAAACTAACCTTGGTCGGTCGATTTAGTGAACGCTTCGATCGGGGTCGATTTTTGCCTTGACAAAACCGACCGAAAATTAAAAAATAATAATAATAATAACAACAACAACAACATTTTAGATATTTTTGATTAAATAATTAAAGATTAAAAAACTATAAATAAGTAAAAACTAATTACAAAATATATATATATATATATACACCGACCAAACCGACGTATGCTCGGTTTTGGTTTAAAGCAAAAAAAAAATGCCCTATCGAACTGACTGAATTTGATCAGATCGAGGTCGAAAATAGACCTAATCGATGGATGATCACCCCTACTAACCACTAAGTCAAAATGTTTTTTGTGTTTTAATTTGATTTTTCCTAGTAAAAAATTTGTGAGGCTCGAGCTTTTGATCCTTAATTAAATTCGCCCCTACACCAACATTATTTTTAAAATTACGTGGGGGGTCTAATATTTCTGGAAAGCATATTCATCCTTGCACTATTCCATGTAACGTAAAGTGATGTAACTCATGCATACGATTGATTGCCACCATTTTTTAAAAAAACTATTGCCACTAGTTTTGCTCATAAATTTGTCAAATGGAAAAAATTACGCCATTAATTATCTGAATTTTTATTTTTACCTCTAGTTTTGTGGGTTCTTTTAATAATTTTTTAATGAATAATTTAAAAAATTAGCATTCTTTGAAATTTTTTAGGAGTTACTTAATGTATTAGAGTAATTAATTTCTTTAATATACTATTTTTTTTAAAAAAATAGAGATAATTTGATTAAAAAGAGACCATTGGTTTAAGGTTTGAAAATTGGAACTACTTTAAAGTCTATCTTTTTACGACTTTAGGAAGAAAAAAAAAAAAAAAAACTCCAACTTTATCTTGAGTAAAAAAATGACTAGGGAGTACCCTCAATACCACACATTTCCTTCTCTTCGAGCTTTGCTTTGTAAGTCAAATAACTTTGCCCTCAAAAAAGAAAAAGAAAAGAATAAAAAAAAAAATTGGACCAAATATTTGTTTCTGACTATTTTAGTTAGTGGTCAAATAATACGAATTATTGCCAAGCAAATTTGTAATTGTAAAGGAGAGAGATGATTTGAAGAACCCAAAAATAATTATAAAAAAAAAGATAATCGAGAATTGAAAAATAACCAATAAAATAGGAGAGAAGAATAATCTAAAAATTGAAAGAAAAAAAGTAACTAGGGTAGTTAACCAATACCTATACATGTCATCAAATTAGGGGAGAGCCTCAATGTACTCTAGTTATTTTTTTTTTCAATTTTTAGATTATTCTTCTCCCCTATTTTGTTGGTTAATTTTCAATTCTTGATTATCCTTTTTTTTTATATAATTATTTTTGGGTTGGTTAAGATTCTCTAATTTATTATTATTATTCTTTTTCCATAATTTTTTTATCTTTTATTTTTTTTTTAATTTTCATTTTAAAATTTGCATGCTTCTTTTCTCCTTTCGGTCCATATTTTCATATGGATTCAACAAAGTTTTTTCTCTTCTAGATTTACCTCTCTCTTCTTTTATATTTTTTTCTCCAAAATTCTTTATTCAGTTCGGGTACCATTTTTTAAAGTATATTTTAATATGTTATGTATGGTAACAATAATTTTACTTTTAATTTCATTGATCAAAACTCATCCTAAAGTACTTTGAGGGTAAATGATGTTTACATAAATTTTTCTTATGTAAATTAGGCGTGCTAAAATATTTTAATAATTAATATTACGCCCTTTAATATTTGTCATATTAATTTCAACTATTTTTTGCGTTATGCAGGATGTAAATTCTACTGATTTGTGTAATTTTGAAAATGATGTTGAATATTGACGTTGCAGATATGAATCTAGTTCTATTTTTCTATTCTTATTGAATTTTCATTTTTTTACCCTACTTCCCGACAATCAAGATAATGTACCTTCACCCCCTATTTTTCTTTTGTCTTGAGTATTGATTGTACTCCTCACGTTTATTTTGTGTATCCTGATCTAATTTTTAGAATTGAATAATGTTTTTTTTCGTTATGTTATTTAAAAAAAAAAACATGTTGTCGGTTGTCGCTACATGTTGGTTGATTATAGTCTTTAAATAAATTTTAAAAATATATTTATTTTCCTTAATATAGACTATAAATATTGGAGCGTTGATATAATTAATTGTACCCTAATTTATTAAATTAATTTTTTAGATTAATTGGTGAATTAACATGATATCATTACAAATCTTAAAGTCCAACTAACTGGATAATAATAACCTAATCTTAACCACTCGAAATAATAACGTAATCTTACCAAATTTAGTTGTTGAAAATTATTTTAATATTTTGTGGGTAAGTAATCATTATAGTGTTTAAACTCATTTCATTAAGGTTTCTTTATTTATGTTGTTATGATTATTTTTACTTGCCCCAATAACAATGAAGCCAACCTAATCCACTACAAGCAAGTAGTTTTTTTCTTTTTTTTTTTTTTAAATATATATATATATATATATATTTAAATAAGCCGTGAAATACTCACTGGAAAATATACTCGAAGATATACTACCACGTTTGGAGTTTGGACATCTTAAATTCCTTACAAAAGAAACATAAAATATATGTATATATAAAATATAAACATTCAAATTCTGGCAAAAATATAAAAATAAAAAATAAAACGAAAACAAATATTCATGTTCCTGTACTAAAACGAAAGCAGAACGTGCTCCACAGCTCACCATTTGGAAAAGGCAGAACGTGCCGAAGCAAAACAAAGACTTCGTTAAAAATAAAAAAAACGGAAATAATTAAAGTTAGGTGGGCAATGGCTTATTATTCATAATAAGATAATATCGTAGATTAATTGTATGGATCGAATCGTTTTCCCACTTATCCTAAAAATAATTTTTTTTTAAAAAAATCTAGCTTTCCCACTAAATAGAAAAAAAAAAAGTGGTAAAAGTCTTGGACGATTTTATTTTTATTTTTATTTTTTTTGACAAGGGAAGATGTGATCTTCCATAATTAGGTAGGATTGGAGGGAAAAAAATATAAGTGGAAATAACATTTTGATTGATGCTTTGAATTTGATTGCATTTTAGATTATGTATTTTTAAATGTCTAATTTTAATATCTCTATTTTGAATAAATCTTAAAATTAGTCTTTACAAAATTTTAGAAAAAATATTTAGTCTCTATTATTTTTGTAAAAAAGATAAATAAATCGTGTTTTAGAAACATAATTACACAAGTGTCTTTTATTACAAAAACTAAAATATAATCCAACTCAAATTATATGGATCAAAATAGTATTTTAACTAAAAATACCTTTAATGTGCATTTCACGGTAGTTGATTTAAATGATATGGTTTAAGTTTGAATTCTTATTTAAATAAGTTTGTAAAAAGAAAAACCAATAACAAAAAAAAGGCACTATGTGGGAGATATATATAATTTTCTTTATAGATGGTTGATTAATTATCATGAGGGTTGATTAGTTATCTAGCTTGAGTTGATTTGGTTGAGGATCCCACATTGAAAAGGTGGAGAGAAACCTCACAATATATATGATATATGAGCTACTTCTCTCATTGCCAATTGATTTTAAGATGAAACCTCATATAATCTAACATGGTATTAGAACCCATTAAACCCAAACGGGTAAAAATCGTCATCTTTTGTCAACATTCATAAATTTCCATAAAAAAAAGAATTATCTCAAAACAGTCTTATTAAGTTCATATGTCATTGTTTATAAAATAACGATTTTCTCTCAATTTTTTTTATAATATGTATCTTATTTTATTATATATATTTTTTATTTTCTATTTTTTTTGTCCTCCTTATAATTTCCGTATCTTTTTAAAATTTTTCTTTCTAATGTTTTTTTTTTATCTCTTGTTCTACTTGTCCCTAACTCTTAACTTTTTGCTCCTCATTTTAGTTTTTCTTCCTAAAATATTTTGATCATTTTGCCCAATTTTTTTTTGTTTATCTCTCTATTTTCGAATTTTACTCTCTTTATTAAAATTCTCTCTCTAAATTTTTTTTTGTCTCTTCCTTTAAAATTTTTATCCCTCTAAATATTAGAATAATTTATAACTAAATACTTTTTAAACAAATTAATTATAACTAAATCACTTAGCTTAAAACACTTTATATTAAAGTTGTTTCACAAATATGCATTTTAAAAATCACTTAATTGTATGAAAACCACTATTAAAAGTGTAGAACCAAACATGAAAATGATTATATGGAAATCACTTTTAATAAATAGACAAATCAATTACACTAAAATCAATATTTCTAAAATCATTTCCAAACATGCACTAAATAAAACTCCAAGAAACCATCGATTTTCAACCGTGAACAAAAGTCTCTACTGTTGTGCTTGGAACACAATCTGACACCTATTATGTAAATCACAACTTTGCTCATCACTCTAACAATGTTTGCTTTTAATTGACTCTAGATTCCATTGCTAAACTAACTCGATTACCTAAGTTACATGAATAGGAATCAACACTTCACCGTGCAGCAGAAGGATTTGATTTCTAAACATCTTAGAAACTAATTTATGAATTAAATTAAAATAACAAAGGTTAAACAAGCAAATGCCTCTTAAAATAATGAAAAATTTCAGGCGAGTATTTGACTTCTTGTATTCCGTAAGTCGAATTTCCAAGATTTCCACAAAATCTTCCTTTGCTAGGATTAAAAGAGTTATATGCAAAACAATTTAAATTTTAATTAGAAAAAACATGAAGATTTAACTGCTTAAACTCCTAAAAGTGCTTTAAAATAAAGATTGAATAGGCGTTGAACTCGATTTACTGTGCAGAGTATTGTGAGTTAAGTTACAAACTCATAATAGGTCGCATTTCTATTAAGGGCATAAGCATGTTTGAATCTACGTTTTTTTAATCCATATTTTATTATTCTTTTTTATTCTTTTTTTTTTCTCAACAACAACCATTCAAAACTATCTTTTTCACTGATTACATAGGTTTCATTTTTGAGAAGATGTTTACCTATCGATTGAAATTTGATAAAACGTCTCTGTGAAATTTGATTGGAATATTTTTACTTTATCACTTGTTTGACAATATGCACCCGCACTGGACTTGAATGTTTTCTCAAACAAAAAGTCATCCAAACAAACATACACGTTTTTAGTCACCGGTTGTAAGCTCAGTGTTCATCCAATCATTTGTAATATAATACCTTAGAAAAACTATTTGATTTGTTTTTATTTTTTTTTTCATATAAAAAAAAACACTACTATTTGATTAGTCATGTTAATGGCACGAATTAGAGTAAATATTACAAATTTAAAATTAAACTTTTTTTTCTCCCGAGTTCAACAACTTGTGGGGTACAAATTCGAATATTTATCTCTTGATTGAGGATATATATTTTAATTTAAATCAGAACTCTTAATTAATAATAATTCAAATGAAAATATTTTGATTCAAAATCAAAACAAATTACGATTTGAATCTAACATCTAACCCGTAGAACAATTCTTAATTTAAAAGATTATTCTTATATTAATAATATATCGAACTATTCTTAATTAATTATAAAATAATTTAAATTTCTAATATATAATTTATTTTTTTTAGTAGTAGGCAGTTGGGGAACTCGAACTACGAATCGCATGGATGTTAATACGCTCGAGATGCCAGCTGCGCTATGTTTTGTTTGAAATATAGTTTAAATTATTTTAATCTTTAAAAATTAATATATATGCACACGTACAAGACATGCGCTAATAAACTAGTTAATATAAGAAGTCATTTATTATTTGCAATTTAAAAATTGGGCCTATTTATCTGCTGTCAATATCTGCATTATATTTTGACAAAATACTTATTTATTGACAAATCGACAGAGATGTTTTTAAAAAAAAAAAAAAAAAAAGAATGGCTGATTAGGAGAAAAATTGACTCGCAAACTCTAAATATAAAAAAAATATTGTTTGAGGGAGAGTAAGATTTGATCAAAGATTGTCACATAAATATGCAAATAATATAAAAATAAATAAAGACAGTTCATTGTTTTTTTTTTTTTTTTTTTTTGAGAAAAAAGACAGCTCATTGTTAAATCGTTAGGAAAACTTCAAATTTTAAATTGTAATATGTTGAACTTTTTTTTTTTTTGAGTTTTGAGTTTTAATATGTTGAACCTTGAGAATTAAAAGAAACTTGGATAAAATATTTTGATTTTTGATTTATTATCATTTTAAAAAAAAATCTATGTATGAACTCAAATATCCTCCCCGAGTAGGCGCAAGAAACGTGCATCCAAAACATCAATAAATAATTTTTTTTAAAAAAAACATATCTTCATTATTTTTCCCCTAAAGGAGAACGTTTTTTATTTTTATATTGTTAGTCATTTTTTAATACATCAATTGTCTTGACTTTTTGGAGTAATCTATAACTAAGGAGTTTAAAAGGAAAAACTTTTATTTAAATTTCAAACAATGGAACCAAACAACTTATTGGTTGTGGGTTGGAAAATACTTTTTGGAGTAATCTATAACTCCAAAAAGTAGGCGCAAGGAAATTTCATACATACTTTTTGGAAAGACTTTGGTTTTTAGGGGTTTATAGATTACTTTTTGGAGTAATCTATAACTATATAATAATATCATTTATTGGTGGTGGGTTGAAAAATACTTACACACCAATATGCAACCAAATGATATTATTATTTTAATAATATCAATAGTTAATTTGTCATTATAATTAAGATAAAATTAGATTATAAACAATTAAAATTATTCAAAAAAGTGTGTCATTATACTTACACACCCATATGCAACCAAGTGTGTCATTTTTAAAATTATTCAGAAACGTTGGAAATGTTTTAAGGAAATTTAAAAATAAATTTAATCTTAAATTAGAATTAAAATATAATTAGATTATAAACAAAATTGTGTCAGATACTTTAAATAAATGAAAAAAATTTATGGGAATCTTTATAGGTGAAAAAAAGCCAATCCTCCCATTCTTAACTTGCATGTTGATGTTTAGAATGGAAATAAGGAGGTAAATGCAATAGCATAGCATATTTGTACAAACATCACCCTCAAGTTCCATGGTTGTTTTGACTTTTTTTTTCCCCTCTTTTTTAGAGGTATAAAAAGTCTTCATATATTTTTTAGTCTCTCTTGGATTACGAATTTGATTTGATATTATATTCTTTCACTCTTTTTTTAAGATTTGTGTGCAATATGCATCATTTTGTTATAGCTAAATTGTGGATTTTTGGGACCTCTTTGTAGGTTCTAAAAAAATCAGAAACGGAAACGTTGAACTTCTTAACTTTACCGTACTCTAACAAATGAAAAGGTGTTAATTTATCAGATATCTTTTGTTATTCTAAATTTCACATGTATTTTTATATATTTTTATGCAGCTCTTTATAGAGGGCCCACATTATAGAATACATTGAAAGCATATGAGAAATGCTTACTTTGTCAAAGTGATGTTGGGGAGGTATTTTGAGCTACATCTTATTCATAATGCTTTTCATGTTTCTCTTTTACATTGAATTTAACCCTAGTAAAAGATTCATAATTAAAGTATATCTTTTACGTTAAAATACCATTTCGGTATATGTACTTTGGATTTTGTTTTATTTTGATTCTTGTACTTTCAAATGTCTAACTGTAGTCTATGTATTTTTAATAAAACTTAAAATTGATGATACTATTACTTTTAATAAAACTTAAAATGGTCCCTACTATTACTTTTAATAAAGCTTAAAGCTAAGTTGGCCTCTACTATAAAGCATAAAATTAGTTTCTATTACTAGTTAATTGCTAATGTTTCTCTTTGGCGTAGAATGCATTGAATTGATATGATACTTTTCATCTCCTTCATAAAAAAAGATGTCCAAAGTAAGTTTAACTCAATAGTAATTGACATGTACTCTTACCAAAAGGGTCAGAGATTTGAATTTTCCTATCTCATATAATGTTGAATTTTAAAAAAATATTATTGATGTATAAAAAAAAATAGTAATAACTTTATTGAAATGAAAATGATCAATATTTTTAAAACAAATAAATAATATGGTAATTTTATTGGATATATATTATACCTACACAATTTTATTTACTGTTTTTTAAATAGTGGATTATCATTTCATGATAAAAATAAATTATTATTTAAATCAATAAACTTTATTATACTTAATAATAATATCTAATTATTATTTAAATATATTTTATCTCTTTGAATTTTTTTTTAATCCTTAACATGCACAATGTCATAATCACACTTTCTTAGAAGGCTAGCGATTGTATGACACTTACTCTCGCCCATGGGTAAGTAAGTCAACTCAAATCCAAATCTCCTCGGTGGCTCAAAGACATTATCTCGCAACTTCCACCCTCGTTCTTGGAAAAATGGTTTTTAGAAAATACATTCAAACGATTTTAGATCTAACACACATGCACGTCAAAATGGCGAGGAGCCATACAGAAACAAAATGCAAAGAAACTAACATAACATGCAACATGAACAAAAGTAAAAGGGAAAGCAAGGCAAAATAAGTTGAAAGGGCATGTGGGCACAAACAACAGACTTTGGACAAGTATGACCATGACACAATGTGTTAACTATAGCCAGTTAAAATCTTAAAACATACCATAATTATTGAAAGAAAAAAAATAACAGTAAACATCACATCTTGTGGGTATAGTCATGCACTAGTCAAAGTCCACAACCTCTTTAGCTATGAAAAATCAAACACCGATCGAAAAAGTTGTAATGGAAAAATAAGTCGAGAAAAAAAAAAATTATGAGAAGAATAGGTTTATGAGAGAAATTTTGTTGAAGACTAGGGTCGATTGAGAGTGTGGGCTAGTGAAAGTTAAGAGAACAATAAAGAAAAAGATTAACTGATGAAGGGAAGACAATTTTCATCATCAAATGTAATAAATCTAGCGAGAAACAATACTTTATAGGTTCAATGGTCTTGAATTTCTCTATTTGTCATTCCTCTTCTCCATTCATGTCCTAACTTTAATTTTCGTTAATTGAACATGACATCCAAAATTTTAACTATCATTTTGATTAATTATCCTCTCAAAAAGTTATTTTTCCGCTCAATCTTTTGATTGTGAGCGGAGAATAAACAATAATTTACCCAAAGATTAAAACATATATCAATATGTTTATCCATAAGTTGAAGGGTTCGATATTGACATTGAAGATTAATTGGTATCTTTAAAATATCGTATAAATGTTTGAGAAACATACAAAATATCATCCATAATTCAACAATAGGAATATAAAATATTAATATTAAGGTTTGCAACTTATTTAGAAAATGAAAAAAACATTATTATTAATTTTTATAATTTTTATAATTATATAAATATTTCATGATATGTCAAGAGAGTATAGTTCAACTGACATGAAGTATGTGTTTATGACCAAAAGGTCATTGGTTCGAATCTTCATATTTCTAAATATTGTTGAATTAAAAAAATTATATTTATCAACATTGATATAATTGTAAATTAAAATATGTTTACATCGACATTAGTTTGTGAGTTATTATAGTTTGAGGTTATAATCGATGTCCCAAGATCCTAAATTTTCAGATTACTATATTTTGATATCTGAATTTTTAATTTTTAATATTTTTTAACTTTTCGATTTATTTCATGTTGGTTTACGGGGCCTTCTTTATTTGTTTTAGTTCCTTAATTTTTGTGAACTTATTTTTTTAGTTCACAACAACATTTAAAAATAGGAGATTCGAACCTCTAATCGTTTGGTTGAAGGTATATGTCAATTACTACTGAAATATGTTCACTTTGACAATATGAACATATATTTAATCATATAAGTTGGTTGACAGAAATATATTAGGTGGATGTATATTAAATAATGAAATGTTAACAAATATCAAAATAATTATTCAAGTTTCAAAAATTAAAATTTCATAAATTAATATAGGACAATTTTTTTTCCTTCTAGTAGGGAGTGGAAATTCAAATTACTGGTCTTTGGTTAACTGTATAAATCTTAAGCAATTAAACTATGTATAAATTAATTAAAATAAAACAAAATTTAAACTTAAATCTTTATTATACGAGTGGCATAAAACATAAAGTTAATAATTGAAGTGTATTAGGTAACAATAGAATAATAGAAACAAATAAGCGCGCATCAATTAGGTAATAACTGCCAAAAAAAGAAAAAGACTTTCATAAACGGTGGTCTACAAATTGGAAAGCAAAACGATAAAAACGATCTTTGATGTTGTCCTCTTACGGTCTTACCATGAGATCTATTTCATTTCCCATTAACAAGTGCTCGATAATTAACTGGTCGTACTTCATATTTCATAATATTTCTTTTTAATCATTAACATCTAAAGTTCGATGAACTAAAAATTTAGGGTAAAAATTGATATAAAAAAATAAGTTTAGGACATTTTTTTTGTTTTTAAATAATTTCATGCTCATTAATTAGCGTGACACGTACCTTTGAACTGGGAGGTTCTAATATTCATATCCCACATTGTTGTACTAAAAAAAATTATGCTCCAACAATTTTTATACATTTTGGCCTTAAATTTTGAAAGTTTCTAATTTCATTCCTAACATGTGCATAATGTTAGGATGCTTTTTTCTCCCAACACATAAAATATTATTTTAATTATTGTCTTTTACCCAATTAATCGATGTTCTAATTGAAGTGTTTGAAATTATTTTGTTGACTTCAACATTTGTGAGAGTATAGATTAAAAACCATCAATATTTGAAATGGTTATAAGATGAACCATCCTTGAATTATTGAATTAACGAATGGATTGTGAGAATGAAAGAGAGCTTTTAAATTAAATCAAACATTTAAAAATAAAGGATTAAACAAAAAATAGTACGAAATTGTTACCGGTAAATTACGAGTATGATTCTAGGAGTTGTGTTTAATAAGTTCATAAACTAAAAAATGTATGATTATTTTAAAAACTTTTAATATTTTATCTAATAATTCCCTAAACTTTAAAAAGTGTCTAATAGATTTTTACGGTCAGATGTGATAATCATTTGGTTTTTTAAAATTAAACTTATAAACACTATTTTTACTTATAATTGTTTTTGTTTAGAATTTAGCTAGAAATTTAAATATTCTTTTAAAAAATATAAAATCGAAAGTAAAGAGAAAACAAACACAATTTTCAATAACAAAAAACTAAAGACATAACACGAACGAAGCTTAAACTTAACAAACGTTTAACAAATTATGTGACTATCTAAGAGGTTTTTGAATTAAAAAAAAAAAACGTTAAACAAATTCTTAAGACATCATTTAATAACCATTTGATTTTTTGTTTTTAAAAATTGTCCTTGTTTTCTCATCAATTATCTACAATGAATTTCATCTTTTAGAAAATATTTTTAATTCTTAGTCAAATTTCTAAAAAAAAATTGAAATTAATTTTTTTTAATTTTTAAAACTTGACTTGGTTTTTAATGGACATAAGTAAAAAAAAAAAGACAATAAAACAAAGAAACCACGAGTAAAAATAGTATTTGTAGGCTTAATTTTTAAAAACAAAAAACAAAAAACCAACCATTAAATAGTGGAAGCACGGAGATTCATGCGGAGTATTATTCATTTTTTCCTATATTTTTTCGCTTTAAAAGGGACAATTTTATTTCCTAGTAAATTTCTGACACAAATTCATACCCAATTACAACTTTATAGTTTATATAACACACAATTACGAGTAATGACAACAATATCCAGTTTTTTTTTTTTTTTTTTTCTTTTTGAGTTCAACATTTTTTTATTCTTATTCTTATTTTTATTTTTGAAACGTACAATACCGAAGATTTAAACTTATTATTTATTAAGACTTGAGTCGCACCGGACAGTTGAGTCTTCATCACCCTCAGTCGACTACCACTTTTAGGCCGGCAATGATCGTCCACCTTCTTACGAACACTCTGTTCATCTTTCAAATCACCATAACCAGAGAATAGAACTCCAAATCCCAACTCTGCAACTCCTTTCTCCATTGTTTTTCTTGGTGGTGGTTCTGAAAAGAAAAGTCGATGGAGTGCTCAGATAAAAAAACGGTGAAAGAAAATCCAACAGAATGCGTGTTGGAGAGCATCGAAATCGATCACATGGCGACCGACGAGAAAAGCGTCGAACTAAGAGATTTAAATCAGGCGAACTCGAAGCAGAGCAATTGCAGTGACGACGTGAAGAAGACCGTCGTTGAGCCTTCTCAGCCGATCGTCGGAGGTGGACGACGGAAGGGGTTTAACATGTTGAGGTTTCTGGAAGTTCCCATCCCCGGAAAAGAAGAGGAAGCGTGGAAGGCAATTGAGAAGCGTTTTCATCAGCAAGCGCCTGATGGAAGACTTTCCAGGGACAAATTTGGAGCCTGCATTTGTGAAATTCTTACCATCTCTCTGTGATTAATCTCCATTTTCTTTTCTTCTTTTGGATAAATTAATAATGTGGAATTTCGTTTTGTTGTTTCTGATTTAGGGACGAAAAAGGAGGCAGCGGGAAAGGAATCAACGGATTTTGCTGGGGAACTGTATGATGTATTGGCGAGGAGAAGGGAGATAAAGGCAGCGAAAGGGATTACACTGCAAGAATTGAGAGTGTTTTGGGAAGACTTGACAAAAGAAGACCTAGATTCACGGCTTCGGATATTCTTCGACTTGTAAAAACTTTCTTATATCTTATATATCTTTATTCTTCTGAACTTGAATCGATGATTCTGAAGCAACTGTGTGTTTTCAGGTGTGACAAAAATGGCGACGGGAAGATCTCAAGGGAAGAGGTGAAGACGGTATTGGAGTGGAGTGCTTCTGCAAACAAATTGAAAACTATCGAGAAACAAGCTGAAACGCTCGCATCTCTGATCATGGAAGAGCTTGATCCAGACCGCAATGGATTCATTGAGGTACTTCAAAAAGAAAAGAAAGATGGAATTCCTTTTCACTTCACTTTAAATTCATCTAAAAGAACTGCCGTGGCTTCAAACAGATTGAGCACATGGAAATTCTAGTGAAGGAAATGTGGAGCTCTGAAGAGTTGCAGAGCCAAGATTCTAAACTTCAGGCATCATCCCAGATTCTAGGAAGATGCAAAACTCCGGCCAGCAGATTTGTGAGGGAAACAAAAGAAGTTATCATTGGGAATTGGAAAAGAGTCTGGGTTTTGACACTGTGGTTAGCAATAAATTTGGGATTGTTTGTTTGGAAATTCATGGAGTACAGGGAGAAGGGGGTGTTTGAAGTGATGGGTTATTGTGTTTGTATTGCAAAGGGAGCAGCTGAGACTCTCAAATTCAACATGGCTCTCATTTTGTTTCTTGTTTGCAGAGGCACATTAACCAAACTTAGATCCACCTTTCTCAACTCCATATTCCCTTTTGATGATCATATCCACTTCCACATGGTGGTTGCTGTAGCCATTGGAGTTGGCACTTTTCTTCATGTCATTATGCATTTGGCTTGTGATTTTCCAAGATTGATTTCATGCCCAAACAACAAATTCATGGCAATTCTTGGGCCAAATTTTGACTTCAAGCAGCCAAGTTACCTTGACTTGGTTGCAAGTGTTCCTGGTATTACTGGAATCATCATGGTTATTATAATGTCCTTTTGCTTCACATTGGCAACTCCTTTATTCAGGAGGCGCAAAGACAAGTTACCGCCACTGCTTCAACATTTAGCAGGCTTTAATGCCTTCTGGTATGCACATCATCTGCTTGTTCTCTGTTATGTCCTACTCATCCTTCATGGCTATTTCGTATTCCTAATTCAGGAATGGTACAAGAAATCGGTATGTCTATTGTCGTCATATTGCTATTAATCTAACCTTAATATCTTCATTCCTATCAACAATATCAGTGAATTATAACAATGATCTCAAAGTCCTTTTATCATCTCTCTCCATTTGCAGACATGGATGTACATTGCAGTCCCAGTACTTCTGTATGTGAGTGAGAGACTTATTATAAAATTCAACGAATTAAACAACCATAAAGTCAGTGTGAAAAAGGTACAAAAATATCTGCAGGCCATATATCTTTTCTCGGAGGTTCGGCCGAGCAAACTAAACAAATTCTTCTGTTTTTCTCGGGTCTTTCAGGGAATAGTATATAATGGAAATGTTCTAGCACTATACTTGGAAAAACCTGAAGGATTCAAGTACGAAAGTGGAATGTATCTGTTTGTTAAGTGCCCCGATATATCCAAATTTGAATGGTAATATCTCATATTTGAACTACTTATGTTAAGAAGCTGATTGTTTTAGGATGTTTGGAAGTATGATAACTTGATTTGGGTTGTTTTTCACTGGATACAGGCATCCATTCTCTATCACTTCTGCACCAGGGGATGACTATTTAAGTGTCCATATACGTGCACTAGGAGATTGGACGAGAGAGCTCAGAAACATATTTAAAAACGTAATAAATTTATTTCTACTGTCAAGCTCCTGTGCCCTTTATTTATTTGTGTGTTTTCTGATAGTGTTGAATTCGCCCGGAGAATTGCCTTCCAAAGTGGTAGAGTTCTTCAGTTTTACTCTTTTTCCCTTCATTTCTACACACTAAATACAGAGGATATGCAGATATGTGAGCCTGAAAGTATAAGGAAAAGGGGGGGACTTGTTAGACTGGAAACAAAGTCGCATTCAGATTACGTTCCTTCGGAATCAAGGTGAGTGAAATCTCGTCTCGTTCCGAGTTACTTTGTGAGGTATCTGCAATACACAAATGGTTAAATAGGCTTGTTTTGTATTTGCAGTGGCAGATACCCTCAGATTCTCATCAAAGGACCATATGGAGCCCCGGCTCAGAGTTACAAACACTATGACATTCTCTTGCTCATAGGCCTTGGAATTGGGGCTACTCCAATGATTAGTATTTTGAAAGATTTATTAAACCACATCAAAACAAATGACTCCCACCCTGTAAGTGAAGCAAACCAAACTGTAATACAACTTAGTAAAAAAATGTTACCATGGGAACAAATAACTAATCCAAGCAAATGCAGGCCGGTGCTCAAAAGGTCCCGCAGAAAGCATATTTCTATTGGGTGACAAAGGAACAGGCATCATTTGATTGGTTTAAAGGTGTCTTGGACGACGTTGCAGAGTACGATCACGACGTATGTCGGTGTTCAAACAAGCAAATCACTCAATTCTATATCCAATTTACCAGCATTTAATCAACTTATCTCATTTGAATCGTTGCAGAACAAAATAGAAATGCACATCCATTTAAGTTGCGTGCACAAGGAAGGAGATGTGCGATCCGTGTTCATTACCATGCTGCAAAAAATTCAGCAATCTAGAGGTGAAGAAGTGGACGTTCTCTCTGGAAGCCGGGTAAATCATGAACCCAATTTACCATAACTCATTAGTTTAAACTTTTGGGTTGAATGATGATATAACAACCAACTACAAAATTTCTCAAACGAAACTCATGTGGCTTGTATGGTTCTTTTAACACAGACAAGGACTGATTTTGGGAGACCAGACTGGGAGAAAGTTTTTGCAAGGTTGGCATCGAAACACCAAGGTTCTGAAATAGGTGAGAAATGGAGCCTGCCTGATCTAAACAAAAGCATTACATTAACAAATGAAATCCCATTTAAAATGTGAGGAAAACGATGTTAATGTTAATTCTTGTTGGTTGCAGGTGTATTTTACTGTGGAGAACACTTTCCTGTGAAGGAATTACGTCGTCACTGCAAAAATTTCAGCGATGGCTCAAGGTCAACAAGGTTTCGTTTCCACAAGGAGAACTTTTAGCAACCTTCCCACCAAATACTTTAAAGGTATTTATCATCTTTTTCAGCTATTGAAATTCGTGTGTGCCATAGCCAAACAAATGGAAAGTGAAAATCGCTCCACTCGTAAGCTGCTTGGTTTTCGTATCAAAAAAAGGAGGAGAATGCTTTATATTCCACTATCCAGCATTGTAGTTTGTGCAATCTCCCATCAACTTTGGCTGCTTTTTGTAATAATTGTTACCAAACGGATATCGACTTCTAAAAAAAAAAGTATGTATATTATTTATTATTAGTATATATTGAATGCTTTTAGATCTAACACAGGAAGGGAGTATTTGGATTGAGAAGTTGAGAGGAATTAATAACTCCCACAACTCTTTCTTTGGCCCAAAGAGTTATTAACTCTTTCTTCAACTCTTTTTTAAGAGTTCCACAGATTTTTAATTCCTTTTTGTGGGCCCCCACAGACTTATTTACTCCTACTCCCTACAACTCCTACTCCCCCAACTGCTTAATCCAAACGGTCCCGAAGTGAGTATGCAAGAAAACGACCCCATTTTGGTTTTTCAGTTTGATTTTAGGTCGAAAAAAGAACCAAATTGATTCAATCCGTTTTAGTAGGAGAGAAACTGAGACAAAATCATCGATTCAATTTAGTTATTTTGAAATTTTTTTTAATACCATTTTATTTTTGGGTTTATCCAAATTGATATTGGTTCGGTTTTCATCGATTTTATGCCAAATTGAGAACCACACTAATTCAATTAGTAAAGTAATGAAGGAACCAAATCAATGTTCAATAAAAGACAAAACCATCGATTTGGTTGAGTTCTTGAGGTTTTTTTTAATACAAAATTTCTACTATTTTATTTTTTATTTTATCCAAATTGATATATGGGTTAAGTTTTCACGGTTTTTAGGCCAAACTGTGAATTAAACTGATTCAAACAATTTTAGTAAGAGAGGAACCGAACCAATGTTCAATAAAGGACAAAATTATCGGTTTGGTTCTTGAGGTTTTTTTTTTTTGTAATACAAATTTATGCTATTTTAGTTTCTGGTTTCAACCCCTATTTTAGTGTTTTTTTCTCAAAATTTCTCTACACATCAATAAGAATTATTAGAGCTAGAAAAAAAAGATAAGTATATATATATTGATCTCCAGATGAAAATTGATTTGATCCAATATTATTTTTTTTGTTTTGGTGTGATTCAGTTTAATTGATTTTTGGTTAAGACTATCACCTCTCCTTATATTAATAAAGATATTGTCCCTTATATATCAATGATCTTCTTTTTATTAAGCTAATGTGGGACTTTGGTCCCAACAGTGAAGAATTGAACCTCTAATCTCTTGTTCGAAAGTTTGTCTTAATCAATTGAGTGATGTTAGCTACATTTTTATTTGTTTTAATTAGTCTTTAGTGTGAAACATGAAACACGAGGGATCGCTAAAGAAAGAAATGACTTTTCTTTTTCTAGTTGATGGGGTCATTGATCCATGAAGCTCGTTCACCATCATGTAAACAAAACTATGAACTTTCTACTCAATTGTTCTTTATGCATACAGTCATACGTAAAATCATCATCTTCTAATTTAAGTACTTTTACTCTCGGATGATTTTGTAAATTGATTTTCAGCTTTTAAAGGACTCAATATTACTTTGATTCAAGAAATCCAATACATGAATTCTTCTCAAATATCAATCACGAAGCTCATTGGCTTAAAAACTTTGTTAGTCGAAAAAATATTTAATGAGACTGACAAAATGTGGTTGTCTCATAATAATTATGGAATGTGCATTCAATCATTTTTATAACTCATAATAACTATTGAATATAAATTTGAAATATTTCTCTCTCTTTATTTAATGGTAAAAAACTGTCAGCCACATTATAATGGCCTTATCTAATAATTTCTCCTATTCTACTCACTTTAAATTCACCTTTCACAATGTGCCACATTATGTCCCCTTTTTGTTTTCTTTTTCAACCCGATCTTGGACTTGGAACCATAGAATTCCAATCTTGCTGATTTATAATCTTTAATATTTCATCTTTGTGTCTCTATCTCTTCCCTTTCCTTTGCATCGTGGTTACTCTCGGCGTCGGCTTGAATCACCTTTTAATTTAAATTATTATACATAACTTGTTTAAAATTATTTTAAATATCAAATTTATTTGATTTCTATATATAAAAGTAATTTTGTTCATTATGAATCTATTTTTATTTTTTATTATATGTTTGGAAGATTTTCAATGAATCCCCTTAAAAGTTTAAAGTTTCTTTTTGGATAATTCATCTATCCAATTTTTATTTTAAAATGGTCTTTAAATTAATCCAATTTACTTTAAGCACTTTTTATTTTATTTTTTTTCAAAATCACTTTTAATCACATAAAATCGCTTAATAAGTTATACTAAAAACGTTTTGAATTATTAATTTTTTAAAATTATTTACAGAAAAATTATTTTTCTTGAAAAAAAAACATTTTTTTTCATAAGTTATTACCAAAGACACTTCTTGCGAATCACCTTTTTTTTTTTGTTGGGTTGCTCTGTTTTTCTCATAACAGAGTAATTAATATAGATCGTTTAGTTTAATTTTGAACCAATTCAGATGGATCGAAGAGTTTAAATTCTGTAATGAAATTGGAGGAGGAAAAATTATCAAATGAAACTGCATATGTACTGCCTTTTAATGATAGATATGGATCAAAAATACTTTTGTAATTTCTCATTTGGTATAAAATTGTCTATCACAGATCGAAGGTCTCTTCTAATAATTTTTTAGGTGATGAAAGAGGGAGAAAAATATTAATTAATATTAATTAATTAATTAATTTTAAATATGATAAAAATTTTGACACATTAATAATAAAAAATACAAATTTTTTTCAACGATATATTATAATATTATTGAAAATTTGTCATCTTGGATTTGTGTTGAAAATAATATGACAATGTAACAAATAGAATCAATTGGAACCAAACTTAAAAAGACTAAGATGTGGTTTCATGATTAGGAGTAATCATCGGTTGGTTGGAGTGGGTTTTCGACCCAAATTAATGTCTAACCAACCAAATTCAGCCAGTTAGTTTTTTTAATTGTCTTAAACCGAAAAAACCGACCAGTCGGTTTCGTCGGTCGATTTATAGTTTTTTAAATTATTTATTTAATTATTTTTTTATATATTTATAAGATATAATATAAATATATAATAATTTTACGGTTTTTGTTAATTATTATTATTATTATTATTATATTTCTTAAAAAATTCCCCAAACCGACCGACCAACCAACTAGTTTTGCCACCCCGACCAACTCTACTGCGACCAATCTTGGTTGTCGATTTTATTCAGTCAAGTTAGTTTTAGACATTTTTTTGCTCACCCCTACTAACAACTACGAGAGATGACAACTCAACTTATATCTCGAATGTATTAACGACCACAGGTTTAAAAGTAAATACAAAAAATGAAAACTCATATGTGGAAGTAGTATTTATCAACTTACTTTTCAAATACGAAAAAACTAAAAATCAAAAAGTTATCAAACAAAACCTTAAAAAGTAGATAACAAAATAAATAAACTCATAAAGTAGAAGTAATATTTATAAATTAAATTTTTAAAAACTAAAAAATTATAAATTAAATGGTCATCAATAATTATCCAAAAGTCCTAAAGTATAAGATTTTAAGAGCTACCAAAGCAAATAAAGAAATTTTTGTTTGGGGCATGAGTTCGGAATCGAGAATCACGGGAATCGAGAAGCTGGAGGTTTATCCGAGGGTTCAAGCACGGGAAATAAAAGCGCATGTTTAAAAGTGCGAGTTTTCTAAAGTCCGGGAATCGAGAAAACCGTGTGTTTGGGTGTGCAGTCTCAAGCCCAGGAATCGAGAGTGTGTCTTGGCGCTTTTTTCGAACTCTAGGTTTAGTACAATTTTGTTTCACCTTTTTTCTTTTAGCTATTTTATTCCTTTCAAATTTTTGTAATTGATCTTATGTGAATTGTAGAAGTTAATGTCTAACATGGATCAATTTTTTAAGTAACTTTTCCATTAAGCTTTCAATTTAGGTAGTTTTTGAACACCCCTACCACGAGTTTGCACATACAGATACATCAGCCCAAAAAAGTGTTGCAACAAAAGAACATAAAACGCCTTTGTGCGAAAGAAAAAAATTATTTCATTTTTTCTAACTTTTAAAAAAGAAATTATAAAATTGAGCCATTTGAGTGTACATTAAAAAAAATATCAAGTTTTTTTTTTTAATAAAAATTTCACAAAATTCAAAGGTGTTGAGACTAGCATAAAAAAATGTTTATTAGCCATTTTTTAGTTTTATTTTAACCTTTTAAAAAATTGACTAAATTGTTGTATTGTTGGAGTGGTCGAGTTGATGAGGTGGTGGGATTGTCGAGGTGGTCGTTGGATTTTTGGTTGTCGGTGGTCATCGGGTCGTCGGAGTTGTTGTTGAAAAGGTCGTTGAGGCAACCATCAGTGGTGGCTAGTCGCCGATGTGGTCGTCAGAGTTGTAGTTGTATGTGGTCGCCGGAGTTGTCTCTGGAGTTATTGTCGAAGTGGTGGCTAAAAAATGGTAACGACAAATGAAAGAGGAAATGGGAAACCAAGTGGTCGCAAGAGGTAACCGTCAACGGTGGTTGAGTCCCTGATGTGGTCGTTGTAGTTGTAGTTGTCGCGTTGTCGGGTAGTCATTTGGAGTTGTCATCGGAGTTATTGTCGAAGCAGTCACCGATAATGAAAAACGAAAAATTGAAAAGGAAATGGAAAATCAAATATTTTTCGGAGGCAGTCATCAGCGGTAGTCGAGTCGCTGGTGTGGTCGTCGGAGTTGTCGTTGTCGATGGTGTCAAGTGGTCGCCGGAGTTGTCGTCGGAATTGTCGTCGGAGTTGTCGTCGGAGTTATCGTCGGAGTTGTTACCAAAGTGGTCGCCGGTACGATCGTCGGAGTTTTCGTTGTCGGTGGTTGTTGAGTGGTCGTCGGAGTTGTCACCGAAGTTGTTGCGAAAGTGGTCGTCGGAGTTATCGTTGTCGATGGTCGTCGTAATTTTTACCGGAGTTGTCGTTGTCGGTGGTCGCCGGAGTTTTTCTGGAGTTTTCGTTGTCGATGGTCGTTGGTGGTCGTCAGAGTTTTTATCGTTGTTGTCGAAGTAGTCGACAACTAGATGAGAAAAACATGGAACAAATTCCATGAGATGACACTGTTGTAACCCATGGGATTGTATGTTGTAACCCATGGGAATGGATTTCAAAACCCAGGATTTGGAACACCTTGCTCCAAACATGGGTTTGGATTTGGAATCCAAACCCATCCAAATCCAAACCCATGGGCCAAACACACCCAAAATGTTAAAGATAGCGTGAATAGTTGTCTAGCAATAGCAATTATCTTTTAAAAAGTTGTGGAAAGTGGGAGGCTAAGAAAATAGAACTTCATAGGGATTAGGGATATTCTTCAAAGCAGAAGGGCCCAATGAGAAGCCTCTTCAATGCGCTTCAAATAGATGAAGAGATAATTAAATTTCTATAAATCGGCTGTTTGTTTTATCCATAGAAATATCAATAAAAATATGGATAAATTGTCGATACATATTTTTAGAAAAAGAAATTAAAATATATTTAAATTAGAAAATAAACATTTTACTCTTTCCAATAGTATATTCACATTATATAACACTGGTTGCTATTTCTTTAATATTTGATCAATTTTTTATGCAATAATAAAAATGTCGATTTATTCTTTATGTCAATATTGAATCATGAACATATGGAAATATCAATAGAAATGTCGACGTGTCAATGAAAATTTAATACCATAATTACAAGTACTTTTATTGAGAAAAAAATGAATATCCATGAGAAGTATTAATTAATGTCTTTCCTATTCTCTATCTTAAAAAAAAGGAAGAAAAAAAAAACTACTATAAGTTATTTCAAGGAAAAGCATATAGGAAAATCTAAAGAATGGATAAAGGACATTTAAAAAAAAAAAAAAATATCACATGGTTAAAGCGATCTCTAGTTATTCTATGCATTGTTTCAAGTTCCTTAAAAGTTTTGTTTTTTTTTTTTTCCCTCTTCTTCTTCAAGTTCGACGAAGGTAGCTAGAAATGGAGATCTAACCTTCACTCTTAAGGAAGGCTGTCATTATCCAACAACTTACTCGGCTCCAAGACCACAAACTTTCTAGCCCATTTTTCCAATCAAGAGAGGAGATTTTTTTTTTTTTTTTTTAGATTTGCAATCATAACAAAAAATTTTAAATTTGATTTATGTTTTTCTACCATTTCAATTTTATCTTCCTTGGTGTATCGACAAATATATATATGATTACTTTATATTTGGTGTATTAGTAACACATCAAAGATATTTGCGTATTTAATATATATCACTGATATAACTAACACTGAGTATATCGGTGATATACTTCATTTAATTATGTGTTTCATCCCTTTAAATGACAAGTAAAAACTAAAATAGAGTATAACATTAGTATATCTAATATGCTGAATATGCAGTACTTGTATACGATTGACATACTTCATTTAGATATATCAATGAAGTAATATACCTAAAATGAAGTATATTAATATTATATCATTAATTCACTAGTAATTTAATATTAGACAAGTATTATCGACTAAAGATTAGTGTATCAAGAAAAAAGTAGTGACAAAAAACCATTAATAAAGTCAATAACTAAAATCAAGTATATTAATATATAGTAGAGGTCTCAAGTTCGAGCCCTCGAGTGAGCTTAATAATTAAAATCTTTTGATGTCTCTCAGGTTTAGGCCTTGTACGAATGTGGGTGCCCCAGATATAAGGAAGCGAAGTTTCAACTCCTGGATCACTGATATACTTTATATATTTCATATATGAATTCCTGATATATGGTTGATATATTTCATATAAGTATATTTGATATATTAATTATGAATTACCGATATATTGTTGGTATATTTAATATTAGAAATGTCATTTAATAACACCTAAATAAAGTATATTAGTATATATTTTTTTAAAAAAGTATATTAGTATATATATTGTTGATATACTTCATATTAAGTATATTTGATAAACTGAATATAAAACACTGTTATATTCTTGATATACTTCATAATGCATATATGCTAGATTACACAGGAGAACTATTTTGGACTTTTCGCCGATTCCAATTGGGTTGAGTCAAATTTTTTTGCTACATATTAAAAAAGGGAAAAACAAAGGACACACTCGCAATTGAGCTAAAATATTTTGTCACTTTTGCAACTGTCCTAAACTATGACATTTAGAATGATAATTGTTATTTTATTTATTGAGTTATATTCCAATTGACAGTGGATGAAGTTGAATTTAAGGTATTATTGAGAAAAAAGTGAAGAAGATAAATGTGGCGACAATTTTGGCATTACAACAAAGATTGAATTTATACAATTAAAAGTGGGTTATCATGTTCCTCATAATAAATTGAGAAGACTCAACTAGTTCAAAATCAAAAGCTAGGGAAATGATAGAAATTGGTTGTGGGAGTGCTAACATCTCGAGTAAGAACCAATTATCTAGCTGAAAAAAATAGAATAATACTCACTGTATTAGGTTAAATGACAAGTTTAATACTTAAACTTTTAGGTTTGTAATAAATTTTTGAACTTCCAATTTTATTTCTAATAAGTCTCTAAACTTTTAAATGTTAAATAAATGTTTAAACTTTTAATTTTGTATCAATAGACCAATCTTAAAAATATTCAAAATTTTAAAAAATTAACTAATCTACTAGACAGAATTGAATGTCCAATATATTCATAAATTTTAAAAAGTATTGAATAAGTCAAGAGGTTATTGATACAAAATCGAAAGTTTAAAAACTTATTAGAAACAAAATCGATAGTTCATAGACTCATTAGAAATTAGAAATTTTTAAAATTTAAAAATCTTTTAGGTCAAGTTGGTTATTTTTTTTAAAATATGTAGGATTGATGATTCAAACTTTTGACATCTTGATTGATGATACATAATTTATGCAAGTTAAGCTATGTTACATCCAAACAAACATCAATTTAATTAGCTATTTTTTTTGTTCCTCAAAATTTTTATTTTTATTTTTATATTACTACATAACGCGCCCCCGGCCCCTTTTTGGATCCGCCTTGGGTTATATTTCTGAATAAATGAGCCGTATTATATTAACCTTTTCAAATCATTAATTTAAACTTAAAAGTAAAGAGTATTGAAGGTTTATTCTTTTTAAAAAAAAAAAGGGAAAAAAGGGTAAAAGTAAAACGTGCAGTAATTATTAAAAAAAAAAAACACAATTTAAACAAATACCTAAAGCTGACGTCCTTGAGAGTTGACAAGCAGATTGCCAATTATTTAAATGTGCCATTTTTTCTTTTTTTTTTTTTTTGTTTTTAAATTCGGAAACGACCAAAAGCTGCAAAGCAAAGTTTTTCTTTAATAAAAAAAATGTTAAATAACAAGTTCGAGTTAAATTTAAGCTCTCAATTATTTTAGTCTAAGTTATAATAGTTTTTGGAATATTCTATCTTTGAAACATAGACTATTATAACTCGACTAAATAACTCTATCCTAAATATAAATTACATAATTTTAAAGACTATTATAATTCATATTATTGTAACTCACTCAACACCCAAACAATCCTTTAAAAGTGTATATTAGGTTTCTACACTTTTAATTTTGTGTTTAATAAGTCTATAAATTTTTAATTTTGTTATAATAGATCCTGACAAGTTCAAATTTTTTAAAAATTAATTGATCTAATATATATAAATATAAATTTTATGTTTAATAGAATGCTAAAATTTTAATTTTGTCTCATATATTTATAAATTTGTTAAAAAATCAAAACCAAATTGGTAATTTTAAAAGTTCAAGGGACCAAAGGATACAAACTTCAAAATTTGGATACTAAATTTATCATTTAAGCTAAGGAAAAAAAAAACGTTTAAAACCTGTTGAATTGTATATACACTTGATTTATTAGTAATATAATGTTTATTTAATGTGAGATACTTATTAACATAATTTTCTTTCATCAGAGATGATGGTTACAGTATTAAAAACAGTAACAATAATAGGTCGAGTTACTATTTACTAATCTAAACATAATTTAGAGGATAAAACACTGTTACTATTTCACAAATTAATAGTTTGATATGACCCCACACAATTGTTGAATTAAAAATTTTAAGAGAATGCAAATTTTTTTTAAAGAATGTAACATCATATATGTAAGATAATAGGAATTTGAGCAATTATTGGGGGTATAGACCTGTAGTAATAATTGTTTTTTTTCCTAATAATGCCTTGATCCCTACTAATGCCAAGTTGGAAAGAGGATATTAATTTGATTTTTTATTTATTCAGGATACTTTAATATTTAACCTCGTTTCCCACATGCAATAAGACATTGGTATGATATTAAATTCATATCATTGAGTTGTTTGGTAACTAATCATAAGGCTTTTTTTTTTATTATTATTAATATTGCAAAATTTTAAACTTTTTAAAAAATATTGATATTTTCAAACTATTTATAATAATATTATAGTTTTAATGCGTTGACAATGATCGTCTTTTCAAGAGATGATCAACTTTGCCATCTATCCAAAAATTTTAAAAAATTTGTGGATGGTCGTCTATTCAAGAGATGAGCATCTCAAAACTTTTAACAAAATTTGCTTCTAGCTTAGTGGTATGTGTGTTTTCCACTTTAACACATTTTTTATAATAGAGATCAAAATGAATAAAGGAAAAAAAAACAGAAGTAAAAAAGAAAGAGAGAAAAGATAAAGAAAATGTTATAAAAGATTAAGTTATACTGGATTCGATCTAGGTATTTGGGATATAAACAAAAGTGCGCATACCACTAAGCCAGACGAAACAGATTTTGTTAAAAATTTTGAGATGGTCAGATGACGACCATTCACAAATTTTCTAAATTTTCTGACAGATGGCAAAGTTGATCGTCTCTTAAAGAGGCGACCATCTTCCACGCACAGATGGTCGTCTCTTCAAGAGACGACTATTATCAACGCATTAAAACTACAATGTTATTATAAAGAGTTTGAAAATAACAATACTTTTATAAAAAATTTGAAAATTTACGATATTAATAATAATAAAAAAAAACCTCTAGTCATATCTCCTTGACTTTGTCCTTTTGTATCATTCCACATCCAAAAAAATTCTTCTTCTTTAACTTTGGCTTTATATCAACCTAAGAATGATATTCAAAAGGTTTGCATTACCCTTAACTATGGTACTCATTTTATTTTGTTTTTGATGAGTCTCCAATATAAAAAAATTACAATTTTTATCTTAGATAAATAAGTTTTGAAAATTATACTTTGTACCTTTACATTAAACATTATATATTTACATTAAATGAATTACAAATACGAGGTCAAATACAACATTTATGGAGCTTTAATTTAAAGAATCATAACATTAGAATTAGACCTTTTTTTAAAAAAAAAATTATAAACGAGATTTATCCAATACAATGTCTAACTTGTGCGGTCAATTTGCTTATTAAGGGTAGTTGTATAGTTGGTTATGTTGTTGAGTTGTTAGAATAACCACCATGGTGCGTGACACATGACTATGTATAATTGCGTCTTAATTAATGAGAAGTTTATGCACAATTGATTTACACTTGGTATTAATATGATATCATATAGAATTTTAAAACATTCTTTATGAATGTTTTAAATCTCCATTCTTCCTAGGGTTTCTCATTTTTCGATGCCTGAAATTGAGACTGGAACGATGTTCTTCTGTCTTTGCCGAACCGAATTCTTCAACAAACCAACCGCTCCGTCAGAGTTAATAAGCCTTAATTTTATGTATTGATTTATTAGTGAATCATCAACTTAGAATGATAATAAATACTTTATCTACCGAACATTAATGCTAGTTTCAATAACATCCGATAATAAATTAAACAACATCTAGAAACACAATATACACGAAAACAAAATAGAATCAAAACCTAAAATCACTAGAAAAAAGGAATGTTGCTTTGCTTGCTACCCATAAAGCTAAAAATTAGGATGCCACAACTAAAATAAATAAATAAATAAATAAATTGTTGTCTTGTAATTAACTTTAGATGATTTACATTATTTTTGCAGGCTTCTTGTCCGATAATTCCTCTAACAGGAAATATGCAAGCAAATAACATTCCTAGAGAACAATGGAAGTTTGGTATCAAATTGATATGATTTAATTAGCTGAGAGTCGAGTTTTCAATTAATTGATCACCATCTATCTTGGAACACACACTCTGTTCATCTTAGCTTTCAATTAAGTGAGACCTGAGATAAAAATGGAGAAGCAAAATCCAAAGAAGAAAGAGCAAAAACAGGTTAACGTGTTGAGGTTTCTGGAAGGTTCCATTGCCGGAAAAGAAGAGGAATCATGGAAGAAAGTTGAGGATGAATTTCATAAGCAAGTCGGTAATGGAAGACTTTTCAAGGACAAATTCGGAGCCTGCATTGGTGAAAATTTCTCTGTTCTGTGTTTGGCTCTGTTATGAATCTCCATTAATTTGTTTGCTAATTGTTGAGGAATTTTCTGTTTTCTGTTTTCTGTTTTAGGGATGAATAAGAACTCCAAAGACTTTGCCGATGAACTGTTTGATGTATTGGCTAAGAGAAGAAAAATAGATGCTACCAAAGGGATTACTCTGCAACAGTTGAAACAATTTTGGAATGAATTGATAAACGATGATCTCGATTCCAGGCTCGACATTTTCTTCCACTTGTAAGCTTTCTTTTCTTATAATTCTATCTGCTAAACATTTCCACTAGTGGAACTTTATTTGTTCTCCAATTAATATTGATAATCACTTGTTGAGTATATAAGACTTAGTATTCTATTCGTAGGCTTAATTTTAAAAGACTAAAAATAAAAAAATAAATAGTTATCTAATGGGCCTTATCATTTTAGCTCTGTTTTTAACTATTTGATTTTTTGTTTTTGAAAACTAAGCCTGTAAATACTATTTTCACCCACAATTTTTCATGTTTGCTTATCTACTCTTTATCTATATTTTAAAAAACTAAGTCCATTCTTGAAAACCGATGAAAAAAAATGTAGTTTTTAAAAGCTTGTTTTTGCTTTTGAAATTTGGTTAGAAACCTGAATGATTCTAAGTGTAAAAATGTCCTGAATATGTTATCCTGAGATTATATTTTCAATTTTCCATTTTTGAGCTTTTTGGGCCTATTCTGTTTAAAGGTGTTCATGGGATGGGTTATGTGGGGGTAAGGTGCTTTTTAGACCAAACCCAATTCAACCATTTGGGTTGGAGATTGATGGGTTCTATACTCAAAATTATATTTAAAAAGGTTAAGTATATATATATATATATATTTATTTAAATAATAATTATACAAAATTTATAAAAAACCATGTTCATAAATTAATTAATAATGATTTATCTTCAATTTAATATTTAGTTTCGCAACTACGACTAATTTCATGATCTATATAAGTACATTATAGAACATATTTAGTTTCACAACGAAAATTTATAAAAAAAATATTTATAAAAAACCATGTTCATAAATTAATTAATAATGATTTATCTTCAATTTAATATTTAGTTTCTCAACTACGACTAATTTCATGATCTATATAAGTACATTATAGAACATATTTAGTTTCACAACGAAAATTTATAAAAAAAATATTTATAAATTAATTAATAATGATTTATCTTCAACTTAATACTTAGTTTCACAACTACGACTAATTTCATGATCTATAACTACATTATAGAACATACTTTTAAGCAATTGTTTAAAATGAAATCAAAACTTTAAATCTGCTATCGAACACATATCCGGAAACATTAATACAACTCTATTTTCATTTAATTTCTTATTTTTAAATTTCTGTTTTTAGATTGCCTACCAAACAGAGATCTATTTTAAAAAAGTTGTTGAAAAATAAATAATCTAAAAATAATTATAAAATTGAATAAATATATGTACACATACTTGTAATATAAGTAAAAATATATATTTTTAAATTAATATGAAGTTTGGGTTGGTTCGGATCAACCCAAACTAATTTTTAGTGAACCCATAACCCAATCCATAAAGTTTCCATGTATTTGAACTCAATCCGACTAAAACGAGTTTATCAACAAATTCTAAAAGTCATGACCCAGTTGTACTTATTTTTGGTTTGATAACTATTTGATTTTTTGTTTTTGAAAGTTGTATTTATTTTCTCATCATTTCTCTACTATGAGTTTCATGAAACATTTGGATGACTAGCCGAATTCCAAAAAGAAAAACAAGTTTTTGAAAACTAAAAAAAAGAAGTTTCTAAAAACCTGTTTTTGTTTTTTAAATTTGGCTAGGGATCCACATATTTCATTTAAGAGAAATGAAAACTATTTTAGAGAAATTGGAATAAAACAAGTTAAATTTTTGAAAACCAAAATCTAAAAGCCAAAAATCAAATGGTTATCAAACGGAATCTTAGACCCTATTTTATAACCATTTGATTCTTGGTTTTTGGTTTTTGAAAATTAAGCTTATAATACTACTTATACTCAAGAGCTTATTTATTTTGTTATCCACTTTTTACATGTATTTTAAAAAATCAATCCAAGTTTAGAAAACTAAAAAAAAATTTAAAAAGTATTTTTATTTTTAGAATTTGACTAAACATTCACATATATTTTCTAGGAAATGTAAAATGTATGGTAAAGAATTATAAAGATGGGATGAGAAAAGAAGAACCATTTTCAAAAACTAAAAACTAAAATCAAATGATTATCAAATAGGACCTAACTTTTGGATTGAGTAGTTATTTACACTTGGTTTCAGGTGTGACAAGAACGACGACAATAAGATCTCAGAACAAGAGGTGAAGACCGTATTGGAATGGACTGCTTCTGCAAACAAATTGACAAATATTAAAGAAGAAATTGAATACTACGCATCTATGATTGTAGAAGAGCTTGATCCAGACGGCAATGGGTTTATTGAGGTACTAAAATAAAATAAAAACATTAACCAAAAAAAAAAAGTAAAATAAGGACTCTTCTAATCTTTGTTTAAATTTTATTTTTTGATTCACTCTGTTTGATACTCATTTGGTATTTGGTTTTTAATTTTTAAAAATTAAGCTTAGAAATATTACTCTCACCTAAAGATTTACTTGCTTTGTTATCTATATTTTAAAAAACGAAACCATATTTTGAAAACGAAAAAAAGTAGTTTTTTAAAACTTTTTTTTTTTTAGAATTTAGCTAAAAATTCAAATGTTTTCTTAAGAGGAAGAAAACAATGGTAGGGAAATTGAGAGAAAATAAATTTAATTTTCAAAAGTAATAAAAAGAAAAAAACTAAAATTCAAATGGTTATCAAACGGGGCCGTAGTTTTCATTTTTGTTTCATTTTAGTCTTTAAACTTTCATATTCGTTCCATTTTAGTTCTTTGAACTTTGAAAATGTCTATTTTAGTCTCCAAATCTCAAAAAAAAAAAAAAAAAACTATTTTAGTCCTATTTCATATAGCTTTGAGTATATGTACTAAAATATTAATATGAAACATGATTTAAACACACCGGTTAGAGACAACAAACATCAGGGCAAGTGGATATTAGACGTAAAAATAATATAGCAAAGACCAAAATGATTATTTTTAGAACTTCAGGACACAATAGACTAAAATGGAACAAACATGAAAGTACAAGTAGACCATAATAGCTCTATTTTGAAATTAACCATATAATTTTCACTTGAAATTCTCTTAAAGAATGGATGTTTTTGAACAGATGGAGCATATGAAACTTTTAATCAGAGAACTGTGGAATCCTGAAGAAGCGAAAATGCTGCAGACCAATAATGGTTCAGGCAGCAGTAGTTTTGGGAGAAAACACATAGAAATGATGATTGAGAATTGGAAAAGAATATGGGTTTTCACAGTGTGGTTAGCCATAAATTTAGGTCTATTTGTTTGGAAATTAATGGAATACAAGAACAAGAACAAAGAAGCATTTCAAGTGATGGGTTATTGCGTTTGTATTGGCAAAGGATCAGCTGAGACACTGAAATTCAATATGGGTCTCATTCTGTTTCTTGCTTGCAGAGGCACATTAACAAAACTAAGATCCACTTTTCTGAGCTCCATATTCCCTTTTGATGATCATATTTACTTTCACATGTTGGTTGGTATAGCCATTTCAGTGGCCACTTTTGTTCATATGATTATGCATTTTGGATGTGGCTTTCCAAAACTGATCTCATGCTCAAGCAGCAAACTCAGGCAAATTATTGGGCCAAGTAATTTTGATCAGTTCAACCAGCCAAGTTACTTTGATTTTGTTGCTAGTGTTCCTGGTGTTACTGGAATTCTCATGTTCATTATAATGTTCTATTGCTTCACATTGGCAATTCCTTCAATCAGGAGAAGTAATAAGTCAAAGGGATCCTTTCACCATTATTTGATAGGTTTCAATGCCTTCTGGTATGCACATCATTTGCTTTTTCTGGTCTATCTCTTGCTCATTCTTCATGGCTACTTCATATCCCTAGCTCGGGATTGGTTGAAGAGAACGGTACGTATATATACCGACGCCCTATCGCTCTGTTAATCTTAAGCTATCATCTTCTTTCATATTCTAATTAGTACAACCAAGTTTAGGATTATGGATTTAATTTGTTGGATGAAACAAGAAAAACCAAAAACTTTACAACTATATGCTTAATCATTTGCATATTGAGTTGATAGAATCAAGAACATATGAGTAATGATTTAATCTAGATCCATAAATTGACATTACTCTTTAGAAGAAATTCATAGACAAGAAAGATCTTTTTCAACTAAACTAAACATATCTGTAAAGATGCCTTGGCGCGAGGTGATCATGACTATTTGAGATTAGGGTGTAGGATCGAGGGATGCTATATATAAACCCCTAAACTCTCATATGAAAATATTGTCGTTTCACTATATTCTGATTCTCTCTAGTTAATCAAAACTCTCTCATTCTACCTGTGGATGTAGCTAACACAATGTTAATAAACCTATTAAAACGAAAGCAGTAGATAGTAGATAAGCGAAGAGTCGCAAAAAAGGTAAGCGAAGAATTGCAGAAAAGGAAATCAACCCACAGAATTTACGTGGTTCACGAACGTTAGGTTAGCTACATCCACGAGTAGAGCGAGAGAGTAATTTTATTAATTGAAAGACGAGAGAACAAAATTACAGAGAACCAGATATAATAATTTCACAGGAGTTTAGGGAGTTTATATATGACACTCATCCTAAATCCTAATACAGAGTCGGCTCGATAGGCCCAAAGTACGAAAAATAAACTGAGTTAGCGAGACCCCATACTACTTGGTCATAATTCGAACCGTCAGATAATAGATTTAAGGCATCTTTACCGAACCACATAAATTTGTGCATCAATTATATCTCTCTGTCACTCTTTGCTTTATTTGCGGTTGTTGTTTCTATTTTTCACAGTATCAGAATTAGAGTGTGGACTCTCTTAAGTCTAAGTTCGTGATCTACCTATAATTAGCAGCTAATATTCAATAAAAATTCATGAACTCATAATTATGAATTCACTTTAAACAACCTTGTAAAATATATAGCTGAATAATATAATTACATGTGAAGCCCACACTCTAGTATTAGAATGAGCTTAAACGATACTATAATTGGGATTAAATGAACAAAACCATAATTCAAATTGAACAATTTAGTCAATGAAAGATAGCAATGATATGATCTGAGTGTCATTTTATCATCTCTTTTTTATATGCAGACATGGATGTACATTGCTTTCCCAATATTTCTGTATGCAAGCGAGAGACTTGCGATAGGATTCAACGAACACAAACATAAAGTCAATGTAAAAAAGGTACAGAGAATCATCAAGCCTTGTTTTTGTTTTTGTTTTTTTTTTCCTCGTAAATTTGTTGGATTTGGATCAAACAGAACAAACTTTTTGTGTTTTATCTTTGATTTTGCAGGCAGTAATATATAGTGGACATGATCTGATTGCACTATATTTGGAAAAACCTAAAGGATTCAAGTACGAAAGTGGAATGTATCTGTTTGTAAAGTGTCCAGATATATCTAAATTTGAATGGTAATATCTATTTAATAACCATTTGATTTTTAGTTTAGTTTTTGAAAATTTAGTTTAGTTTCTTTCAATTTCTCTACCATGGTTTTCATCGTCATTTAAGCAATCATTTGGATTCTTAGCAAAATTCTAAAAACAAAAACAAATTTTTGAAAACTATTTTTTTTTAGTTTTCAAAACATGACTTTAAAAAATAGATAACAAAATAAGTAAATCCTTAAATGAAAGTAGTATTTATAAGCTTAATTTTCAAAAACCAAAAATCAAATGGTTATCGAACGCGGATTCATTTTTTTAACTACTTTTATGTTAAGAAGTTGACTCTTAGAGGATGTTTGGGAGTTTGATGAGTTGAATTGGGATATTTTTCACTGGATATACAGGCATCCATTCTCTATCACTTCTGCGCCAGGAGATGACTATTTAAGTGTCCATATACGCGCTGCAGGAGATTGGACTGAGGAGATCATAAATAGATTTGAAAAGGTATATTATGACATTTATTTCTATCATTTTTTGAGTTCAACAACATGTCGGGTGGAGATTTGATCTTCTGACCTTTTGGTTAATGGTAACCTTAACTAATTACGCTCAAATTTAGCAATATATAACACTCTAACACATCTAGAAGGAGAACACATATCTCTAATATATATCCTACATTAGTTATTAGTTCTTGTTAAAGCACCAATCAACCTAAATGTTTAAACTGATAGGTTATGGTAAATTTAATTATATCAACACTCTAACACCTCCCTCACTTTTGGGCTTGAAACTTTAAAGAGAGCCCCAACAAGTGGAAAACAATATTAATTGGGAAATAAATTGACATTAGTTAAGTTTAAACACAAAACCTTATGCTTTGATACCATGTTAAATTACCAATCAATCCAAAAACTTAAGTTGATAGGTTGTAAATTTACTTATATATCAACACTCCAACAGTTATCTCTTGAAATATCTTGGAAATTGTTCATATTAAATGTATGGGTTTGTTTGGGGAGTCTGTGAAGTTTTTTAGTCTGGATTATATAATAGTTTGGTGTTTAGGGTGCGAGTTGTTCAGAGTGAGAACAAAGTTAGAAAAAGTAAGCGAGAATTGATGAGAGAGTATTATTTTCTCCGTGTCAAAAGTGTCCATCTTCGTACTTTCTCAATAAAAAATAAAGCTTATTTCGTTTTCTTTTGTGCATATATAGATCAGTTCATCACTTTTTCATCCATTTCTGGTCACTAATTAAATTCATTTTAGGAAATGCAGGCATATGAAGGTGAAAATAAAACGAAAAGAGGTGGAATAGTTAGACAAGAAAGCATATCCTCGGAATCAAAGTGAGTGAAAAAGTGAAAACTCTGTCTTGTTCTTAGACAGACAAATTTGGTTATTGATCTATTGGTTTGATTCTGTGTGTATTTGCAGTGTTAAATATCCTCACATTTTCATCAAAGGACCCTATGGAGCCCCAGCACAAAATTACAAACACTTTGACATTCTCTTACTCATAGGCCTTGGAGTTGGGGCTACTCCAATGATTAGCATTTTGAAAGATCTATTAAACCACATCAAATTACCAAATGCCCCCCAAAGTGAAAGTGAACCAAATCATATTGTTGACAGTTCAGTCAAAGAAGTGGTAAAAAAAAAATATATGCTTTTAAAAAGTCACTCAAAAAGCACTTTTTTATATTTTCTTCTTTAAAGTCATCTCAAACTCATTTTTATTATTATTATTTTTTCATGACGAGTAAGAACTCTCCGCTCCTTGGCGACACTCCAAAGGTCCCGAAGAGAGCATATTTCTATTGGGTGACAAGCACACTAGAATCATTTGAATGGTTTAAAGGGGTGATGAACGACGTCGCAGAGTACGATAATGGAGTACGTCGGAGATTAAACAATAGAAAGAACTCATTCAATTTCCATATCCTATTTGAATTACTGGCTTTCAATTAACCAGTTTTTAACTGATCTATTTAAATCATTTCAGAAACATAAAGTAATTGAAATGCACAACCATTTAAGTTCCATACAAAAGGAAGGAGATGCACGATCCGTGTTTCTTACCATTCTGCAAAATATACAGAGTGAAAAAGATATCATCTCTCGAAGCCGGGTAATTATTAATTTTAAACACAACTTTCAAAAAATATTAAATTATAAGTTTAGTCCTTTAATTTTGAGATTTGTGTCGGTTTGTAAGTTTCAAAAATGTCTAATAAATTTTGATAAATTCAAAATTTTAAAAATTTTATTAATCTATTAAATATAAATTTGAATCTTATGTCGAATGAAAATTTAAAATTTTAATTTTGTGTGAAGTAGATACATGAGTTTTAAAAAAATCGAAAATTCAGGCCAATTTTTATAACCATTTGATTTTTTATTTTTAGTTTTTTAAAATTAAGCTTATAAATACGTTACTTTCACCCTAAACTTTTCATGGTTTTTTTAATCTAGTTTTTTTAAATGTGTTTTTAAAAACCAAACGATTGTTTTTGTTTTATAAATTTAACTAGAAATCCAAGTGTTTTCTTAAGAAAGACGGAAATTATTATAAGAAAGATAAAAATTATTGTAAAGAAATGGTGAGAAAAACAAGTATAATTTTTAAAAGTCGAATGATTTTCAAATGGGGTCTTGTAGACTGAATTTATAGTTTTAAAAGTTCAAGGACTAAATTTATATGGTAATGTAGCAAAAAAAAAAACTTTTTCTTTCATTATGTTTAGCTTGAGTATATTATGAAGTTTAACAAATCAAAAATCACAGATAAGGGCTCGTTATGGAAGACCGGACTGGGAAGAAGTTTTCTCAAAGTTGGAATCTACACACAAAGGTTCTAAAATAGGTGAGAATTAATTAAAATGCCAAATTAATGTAAACAAAGCATTAAAAAATGAAATATCATTTAAATTGGATTATTTGTGTTGGGTTTTGGTTTTGCAGGTGTATTTTACTGTGGACAATCCTCTTCTAAAAATTTTCATCTTCTCTGCCAAAAGTATAGCCATGGTTCAACAAAATTTCACTTCCACAAGGAGAACTTTTAGCAAATTTAATTCTCACCAAAATCTTTAAACACAAGAATTATAAATAACTCACTTGTTGGAGAATGAATTGCTTCATAACCCACTTGTTGGAGAATGAATTGCTTCATTTTGGACTGCTCTCTAATAATTATGTTGCCAAAAACAGATATATATTGACTTCAATAAGGAAAAAATGTATGTTCAAATATATCAATAATATAATATCATACCTTATTTTTATTCCTTGCACTCTACTTCTATTTTTTTTTCCTTTTAAAAAATCGAACCATTAACCTTCAAAATGATAATCGATGTTTTATCCATTTAGTATTTAGTAATAGTCTAATTTTTTTTTATGAGGAATTGCAAGTGAATATGAACTTTATTCTCCCTTGTGCTTCATGCACACAATTAGGGTAGAGCTAAAAATTTACGTTTTCACTTATATGTATATAATCTTTTAATTTAAAATTTTAAGAAGAATTTTTTTTTTTAAAAAAATAAATTTCAACTTCCACAACCATGTAAAATCATCATCTTCTTCTACCAAATTCAAGGGTCACATAAGTGTTATTTGCTCATAAGTTTGTGTACGTACTTTTTTTATAAAAAAAAACAACTTTTAGAGATGAGGAGTTTCGAATCTAGGTCATAAGTCATACTTTGTGTCAGTTGGACTATGTTCTTGTTAACATTCATGTACTTTTATTAACTACCTTTAAGATAACTTTAGAGTTAAATACCTTTGAGAGAAAAATACACTTTTTGCTTGTTTTTTCAAAACTTTTCTTCCTATTCTCTATCATGATTTTCATTTTTCTTTTGGTATCATTTAAGTTTCTAGTCAAATTTTAAAAACAAAAATAAGTTTTTGAAAGCAACTTTTTTTAGTTTTCAAAACTTAACTTTGTTTATGAAAACATAGTACAAAGTAAATAAGAAAACATAGAACTTCATTTGTAGATGTAGTATTTTTAAACTTAATTTGTAAAAAACTAAAAAACTAAAAATAAATAGTTATTAATCTTTCAAACGTGGTTATATAAAAATTTATATAGTTTAAAAAATACTTTTTTTTTGGAAGAACTATTCCAGACAAAAGTAGAAGCATGGTTAAGAAAAATAATGACTTTTATTATGGCATTTATTTTATTAAAAAAAAAAACTAACAAGTAATAACAACACACACAGATATATATAGGGGTATTTGTACGGATAACCCATTTTCCAATGCATTAATGTCATTTGACCTGACATTTCAAAATAATGAAATATGACCTATTCTCGACGCGTGGCAATGCGCGCAAAATGACTCATAAGGGTAATATGAAGCGCTTTTTCTTGTTCACGCTCAAGACGTTGTTCACGCTCTACGCTCCCGTTGTCTCGCTCTCGCTCTCGCTCAAATGAATGGAAAAAATATAAAGAAAAAATGAAAAAAAGACAGAGAAGAGTGGAGTAGCAGAGAGAGAGAAGAGTCGTCAGCAGAGCGAGCAGCGAAGCGAGAGAACGAAGAGCGAGAGAGCTATGTCTTATTTAATTACTATCATAAGCGAGAGAGAGTGAGAGCGAGAGCGAGCGAGAGCGAGAAGCGAGACTTGAAGCGGAATGCACAAAGTAAAAAGGAGAGCGAGAGCGAGAAGAGACTTGAACGAGGCGAGCAAGCAAGAACGAGACTTGAGCGAGGCGAGAGCGTGACTTGAGCGAGAGCGAGAGCGAGAGAGCTAGAGTCGATGATGATGCCCTTACGGTAATTTGGACGAAATGCACAAAGACAAAAAGGATCAAATGTCATTAATTTCAGAACATGGGTCAAATCACATTAATGCATGTGAAAAGGGGTTTTCCATGCAAATTTCTCATATATATATATATATATATATACAATCAAAAGAAAAAAAATATATAGAGATGATGTCAGAATTAAGTGTCAAGTTTGATTGGATGTGTGTAGAATGGTACCCATATTTGTAAAGCATTGACTTAACCCTCAAAGATTCTAAACCATTCCAAACCCAAACCCTTCAACAATCTAGTGCTAAGGGCTAAGGTCTAAGGGCAGTGACTGGTCATCATTGGTGATCACATCAACAATCTCATCTCTTCTACTACCTGCTATTGCCTGTTGCTGTTTTTCTACACCCCTTCTTTTTCACCTTTCAAATTCTCTCTCACTATACTTCACATGAATGACTTATTATGTTAAATATTATTCTTATTTATTCTTCACTCCATCCTATTTTTTCTTTATTTCTTAACTTTACTTGGTTATTTTTTAAGTTAACAAAAATTAATCATCTATTAGGATCTTTCTTTCTCATGGAAAAAAAAATCATTAATTGGTTAAGACATATGTTTTCGACCAAAAGGATAGAAGTTTGAATCAGAGTTTTCGTACGAATAACTTATTTACATGCGCTTTAATTAATGATGATCTTAATTATGAAAATAATGAAGTATGTATGATCTTAATTATGTGTGGCATTTTTATTTTTTATTATACAATATTTTATGGCTGGCCTGCTCGTTAAATTTGTTGAAACTGCCCCTAAATAACCGTAGAATATAGATTTAAAAATATTTACGTCCTCTAATAATTATTAAATACAAAATTAAAATACCATAACTCAACTTATATATCGAATGTGCTAGTTCGAATTTCTCAGTTTTTATTGTACTAAAAAAATTGAAATATTCTGGCCGTTTATGTGCACCCAAGAAAGAATTTAGAGGAAAACATTACAATGTGGTGGCTATATATATTAAAATAATTTTCTGTTAACTGACTCTTTTTTTATGTCAAAAATTTTTAAAGTTGGAAGATTTACATTCATACAAAATGTGGTTTTATTTGATTTTTTTTTGGATGTTTGAGTTTTAGTTTCATGATAAAATAAATATATTTTTAAGGAAGAAGTTTGTATTTCTTAAGTTATTGAAGAAACCCTAAAGTGAAAAAATTATTATGACCTTTTGGGAAATTTGTATTGTTTTCTGAGCTTAATTATATATATTTGATAGTAAGACTATTGCAAGACGCCAAAGAGAGCATAACTCAATTGACATATCAAATGTATTAGCGATCACGAGGTTAGTGGTTTGAGCAAAACTTTGTGTTCAAGTTTCTACCCTAATATTTCTCATAAAAATTATAAAAATAATTTGAAGTACTAAGAATACATTGATGTAATTTCGAACCCGATAATTTAAAGTGTTTTAAACTTTTGTCAAAAACACTCTCAACCATACCTATAATAAAATACCTATTATCCAAACTATATAAAATCAAATAGTTTTTGTCATAATTGGTAATTAGTAAGAATAAACTTTCCATTCGAATTAATTTTATGGAAACAATTTCCTCTTCTTATATTTTTAGTTAAACAACATGTAGTGTGTAGAATTCAAATGAGAAATTTGTACGGAATACTTTTTTTTTTTTGCGTGCATTAATGTTGTTTGACCCGTGTTCTGAAATTAATGACATAGGACGATCCTTGTTGTATTATACATTCTGTCCAAATTATCGTGAGTACATCGTACTCTCACGCACTCTAGAATATTGTATAATAAAAAATAAAAATGCCACACATACATACAAACACAATAGAGAGAGGGGCAGAATGTGAATAATGGAAAGTAGTAGTAGTAGAATAGAAAGGAAACTAGGTTTTGAAAGTGAAACAGCAAATCAGATCTTTCTTCTACCAGTTTTTACAATATTCATTTTTTTAATAAAACCTCCCTCACCCAAAGCCTATTCTCACTGTCCCTATCCCTATTCTACCCTTTCCTTTTTCCTTTCTAAAATTCCTTTTTTTTTTTCTTTTTCCCTCTCACTAATGGAATATTTTTTACAATATTCCATTTCCATTTTCATTTCCACTCCCACTTTCTTCCTCCTTCACCCAACTCCCTCTCACTGGAAACAGCTCCAACGTCCTTAAAGTCCCACTTCGACATGTCGTCTCGCCATCTCCATCTCCGTTCTCCGCCACCGTCCTCCCATCATCGTCGCCATCGAACCACATCCTCCCGACATTCTCCACCTTTGTTGTCGACCCCTCTTCACCCTCATTCTGCATAAACAAAACTCGTTACATATTGCTATTCAACTCAAAAGCTTTAAGTTAATAGGTTATATAATATAAATGACATAAAATATCCAACATGAATTGTCAAACTTTGCGCTTAAACTCTCATTAGTTTAGGTTTTATCCAAAACATCTCATACTAATGAAAATAGTGTCATTATTTGTAAACTCACGATCATCCTCTTCTCTAGTCAATATGTGAATTTGGTTACGCTCCCATCAATTTGAATTTGAAATTCAAATATGTACCTCCACATTTGTGTGCTATAAAAATTAGAAAAAAATTGGGTGCATCCCCCACCCATTTTTTAACAACAAGACTTTTCTATTAAAAAGAAAAAAAAAACTAATTTTTTTTAAGTGGTTGAAAAATGAGTTACACAATAATTCCAGAATGTATTTGTCTAAAAATTAACCTAAAACACATTCGAAATTTTAAATATAAACATTATCAAAAGAAAATTCATATTTATGCTATATTGGGAGGAAAAAAAACAAGAAAATAAAATTCATCATAATAATTAATTTTATGCTAGGGGAGTGAAATGTAATTTATATATTATTATTATCAATATTAAATGAATTAAAGGCTATGTTTTGGAGTAAAGAAAGGAATGTATTTGGTATAATTTTTGAAAGAAAAGAAAAGAAAATTATATATATATATATATATATATATACCTGAAGAAAGCAGGGAGTTAGGTTGGGCACAGGCTGGGGCTGGGGCTGCTGAAGGAAGTAATGAAAGAAGTGATGGTCATGTTCAAAACGGTGGCGTTCGGTGAAGAAGCGGTGGTGCTGAAACTGAAGGTGCTTGTAAAGCTTCCTCCTGAGCTTCTGGCGGTCTCTAGCTTTATGATTCTGAAACCAATAGAACACATTTTTACCTTCAATCTTACCATAGAAAGAAAGATGAGAAGTAATGTGTTGAATCTGATTAGCATTTGGAGTTTTCAATCCATTTCTATAAATCTCCTCCAAAATCATTACTTGTTCCGCCGTCGGACACCATCTTGACGGACCAGCCGCCGGAGACATACTTTTAACGTTGTGTGTTTGTGTGTTTGTGTTTTGTTGATTTTTGGAAAATAATGTGTGTGTGTATATATAGAAAGAAATATTGACAAAAAAAAGAACCAGTGGATAAAGGGAGAGAGGGACAAGGAGGAGGATACTGATAAAAGAGAGAAAGAGAAAGAGAAAGAGAAAGTGTGTTGATTGATGATGCTATGTTTCCCTTGGGAGAGCCATTCATTTCTAGATTTCAGCCCCCTACGTACACACACACACACACAGAAACAGAAACTAAACTAAATATATAAATATTAACTTGACAAATGGTACACTCACTTTTATCAGCTTAACAAGCAAAAATAACTATTAAATGCATTTTTTTTAATTTAAAAAAAAACAATAAAAAGGAAAAGGAAAGGAAATATATCATATGTGTGTGTTGGAAAGAAAAGAATGTGGACAGGACTTTTTTTTTCTTTTGAGACGGACAGAAAGACATTTTAGTGAGAGAAGAGGAGGAAAGTATTATGTATGTTGGAAAATAAGAAGGTAAAAGTATTAGCTGGTATTTGAAGCACTATTTTGGAATTAGAACCCTTGAAATCGAAACCTCAGAGGATTTATTTTAAAACTCTGAGAATCGAAAATAGTACTTGGTATGTAATGTTTGATGCCTAGGAATTAGCGAGATAATGCTTTGAGTGTACTATTCAAAATCAAGGAGTTGTGTTTCAAACACACTGAATTTTGAACACAGTGGCCCAATCACTATTTTGAGTTTAGATTCTATAACTATCCAAATCTAATACGATGCTCCAAAGCCCACTTAAAATGTTAGAGTGAGAGTAAAGGGCAGACTAGAATAGAGAGAGGCTTTTGTGAGAATCTACTAATTAATAAAAAAAGGGTAAAACTTGGGTACATTGTAGGTTATTTCATCTATTTGTAGCTCATCTCAACGACACAACATGAAAAATTTTAGAATTTTTTTTAAAGAAAAAAGAAAACGAAAAGTGTTTGTCATCATAATTAAACTAAACTAAATTAGTTATTCAATTGAAAATGATAAAATAAATTAATAAATAAAAATGAGTGAGTAAGGAAAGGAGTGTGAAAATAGGCAAAACAAATAGGTGTTAGAAGATGATTATGTCATCATCACCTCGTAATACTTTCTCAACGGAATGAACAAGACGGTCACTAGCTTCAGCTTCACTCACAAGTCCTTTTCCTTCTTCTCTTTCCCTCTCTCTCTAATGTCAAATCCCTCCACCCAACCAATCAAAATACGCCAACTCGGATTCCTTAATTCCCCCTATATTCCACCCCATCAATTCATTAATTCAAAAACACTGAATTTTCCTAATTTATTTTCTCCACTGGGAGAAAATTGGATAATAAATACGAGGGCCCCACCCCCACTGCTATCAGCGAGCCTCTGTCTCTCGAATAATCTCAGTCGTCCGATTGTCGCGACGATCGTCAAACAAAATTCGGGGTGTGCCCTTTTTTTACTCCAAAAAAGGACTGTAAATTTTGACTCTGCAAAAAGAAGGAGAAGCAAAACGACATCGCAGAGTACATTGTCTTCCACTTATTACTATGTTTTCGATCTTCAAAATTCCAATTCAATCTGCTACTACTGCCCAGAATTTCAACCAGCATGCTTTTTATCTTTATCTTTTTTTTACTATGGATTATTCTTTAACCTTTTTTATTTTATTTTTTCACAGACATTGGTCGGCCTGGCTTCCCGAAACGACAAAATCAGCAATTCAAATCACTTGGGCAGAACGGTAATTTTCCCCATCTCCAACTCTAGACAATGATCCTGATCGAATTGAGTGGGCCCTGGCCCGCCCATCCGATTCCGTAGGGCCCACAATGACAAAACCTACCGTCCCGTGTGTCTCGACAGAGTGGAGTAAATGAGTTTGAGTTGTGTGTTTTTAAAAATGGTAAATGAGAAATTATTAGTAATTAATTAAATTAAATTAACAAGACGACGACGTATGGTCTAATCAGTTTTGCATGGGATTGAATGGGTTGATTGGACGGTTCCTTCAGGCTGTGGTCATCTCCTTCTGATCCCAGTACCATTTTCCCCTTCCCCGTCATCATTTCGTAATTATAGTGTCTTTCCTCTTTTTTATATCCTATTACAACATACATATTTTATTTTATTTTTTATTAGATTAAAACGATGTTGTGGATTTTGAAAATATGCATGGAGATAAATTCTCCAGCGTGGCGTAGCGAATAGTAATTTTTAAAAATCCAAAGAGGGAAATTAAAATGAAGAGAAGAGATCGTACAATGTATTTACTGTAATATGTCTTGTCTTTTGTAAATGTGTAGCCTTGTAGGGTCTAGTATGACAATATATAATATTACACGAGAAGAACAATAGAGGCCTCCAGATTTTATCAATCATGGGTATAATATTTGTAGATTTCTCGCTTAAGCACCAATATTATTCTAATATTACTAATGACTCCCCGAAACATCAAGATTTACTATTGAATGCAACTATTTCGGATTTTAATGATATAAGAGTTGAGTTTCATATGTCACATAGCACTCCTAATGATATTTGGTCATGTGTTTGAATATGTTAAAGAAAGCATACTTAATTTAAAGTTTAAATTGAAAATTATAAATGACTGAGAACTAAGATGAGAATTACTTCATTATAAGCTAAACTTTAAGTGTGTGTGTCTTTTTAATGAAAAAAAAAAATTGTATAAGTGTATTGTAACATTGCATGGATTCCTAATTAAACCACACTGTCTAAGTGGTAAGTGAGTGGAAAAATTATTTAGCGAGACTGTCACAATGTAATTGTCACTTAATAATTATTGGATGCAAATTCGAAATTACTTTTTCAATTTCTCTCTCATACATTTAACTGTGGAAAATCTAAAATTGTAGCAGTCTTCTCAAATAATTTCTTAGGGGTCATAAATGAGTTTTTGCAACATTCACCGTCCTAGTTGTGTTCCTTTAAATGTCCCTTCATTAGGGTTATGACTAAACTTCGCAATGTGAATTTCAACTTGAAATATATATCACATCTCTCATACTTCTATAATAATGCTATTTTATCTATTTTGACCTAAGTTACTTCACCACTATACACTTCTAGTCTTAACCTAAGCGGCATCGCACTAATGGAAGATAGTTCTCTTTACTTTTTATATATTTATAATCTTCTTGTTTATCTCTAACCAGTACAAGATTTTCTTATCTAACCAATATCAAACTTTGGTTAGACTCAATCCCAACATCTTTTACAAAGAGTGAAATTTTTTTAAAAAATGAGATTTAAAAGATTTTAACCCAAAAAAAAAAAAGTTGTGTAATCTAAAAGTAAACAAAAATAGGATTTAAAAAGGGGGAAAGAAAGAAAGGGAATGCAATAAAGTTGAGGTGGGCATGCATGGAGTGATTGATTGGGCAGGACGTGAAAACAAGTCGGTCAGCTCATCCCACGCAGAGCCGTACTATGGTCATGCCAAACCCATACTTACCACTCCCTATAATATTAGCTTCTCCCTCTGATACCTTCAATGACAGCTACTTTAGGATCATAAAGAAAAATTAATAAAAATAATTACTATATAATGAAAATTCAATATAATTATATCAACTTTTCATCACTTGTGGGCTTGAAAAATTATAGAAAAATCCAACTAGTGGAAATCAATTGTTAGATTATATGATATAATTTAGTTTACCACAAACTATTAGATTAAGTTTTTAGTTTGATTGGTGATTTAAGATGGTATCAGAGAGCAAAGTCAGTTTCCTCTTCATTTAATATTGATTACACTTGTTTGGCTTTTCATCAAATTTCTAAACCCACGAGTGATTCCACTTGTTTGGCTTTTCATCAAATTTCTAAACCCACAAGTGAGGGAGAGTGTTAGACTATATAATATAATTAAATTTACCTCAAACTATTAGTTTAAGTTTGAATGCATGATCTCCTACTACTTGATATGTTTTATCTTTTATGCATTTTAAGTCTTTTCAACCCAGTTTTACTAGTCACCTATTATCAAGACTCTTTGGACAAAATCATGGTGTAGCTAGAAAATATTATTACTAATTGATTTGGTGTCCCTTTCGTTTTAATTTAATGCTACTCACAAAATTGAAGCTGTGCAAATTTGATGCTACATGGTTTGGAATAATTGACGCAACTTGGTGACATGTTTATGAGTAATTTTGAAATGATTAAAATTATTCAAAATCATTTTGAAATGTATTTTTAATTATTCAAAATCAATTTTTATGGAATGAAAATTGTGTTGAAAAGTATACAATCAAACACTAAATTGATTTGAATGATTAAAGATATGTTTTGGAGTAATTTTGAATATGACAAAAGTGATTTTGACCATTTCAAAATTCACATATCGTGGCAGAGAATAATTGATTCAATATACTTGATAAAATAAGCTCCATCATATTTGATAACAATTTTACTTTTAAAAACTAATTAAGCTGATAAAACAACTACTTTTACCTATGAATTTTTTTGTTTTGTTACTATTTTTTACCATGGTTTTCAAAATTCAAACAAAGTTTTACAAACTAAAAAAAAGTAAATGTTTATTTATTTATTTAATTATTTTGAGATTTGACTAAAAATTTAAATATTTTTTTTAAGAAAAATAGGCAACTATGAAACAGGGCTGTGTAACAATGAAATTTTAAATTTTACGGTTTCTTTTACAGAAGAACCAAACATCCTATCAAATAATCATCAAAAAATGAGCTGGCTCAGGCACAAAGTCAATCGCCAGACATGGATAATGAATTTGCTATGTCATTTGAGAAAAAAAATTCCCCATTTGATTAAACCAAGATTGTACAATTTTGTAAATATATTATTTGTTGAATTTATGACTTTTAGGAGACTTACAACTCGATTGTCTTGGAATTAATTTTATAAGTTTTTGACACATTTTTGTGTCATTTTTGCCTCCCTTTTGAAGTTTGAAGTTAAACACTTCTAGCTCTAAAGTTTAATTTGAATAATTTAAAAGGTTAGCTTAAAAATTGGTACCCGTTGGCAATCATTGCAGAAATTCAAAACTTTCTCAAATGATAAAAGGAACTAGGATTTGGAATATCATATAGGGAAATTACACTTTTAATCTATAAAATTTGAGTTTTGTGTGAAACATTGAGCTTTATTGAAAAACATATTAGTTCTTGAGATTCGAAAATAGTTAATTGTTAGTTGATGTCTTTACATTTAATGTGTGTGCATATGTACGTTCTTGTCAAATTTCGGATAGGAGAACACACATTGACCTCTACGTGACAATTACGAAAAATTTGTATTCGTTGGTTGGATATATAGTATAGGCTACACAAACTGTGATGCTTAAGTCGGAGAGATTTTAGAGAAAATTTAGGAATTCTAAGGGCGGGGTGTGGTTGGAATCAACTTACCTGCTCTCCAAAAAGCTTGCATACCTCATTCTTAGAAGTTTCCTCTAAGTTTTTGTCGTCAACTGACACCCAAAAGACCGAACTGAACTGGACCGAAGGTCTACGAGCCATGAGGGATCACCAAAGGTTTTCTCATCTTGGGTCGTTTGGTCTCCTATCCATTTTAACTTCGTATTAGGCTTTTTTCTTGTTTGACCCCTCTAGTCACCGCATTTCTGTTGATTCAATTTTACTCCTAACAATATATATATAACAATATATATATACATATATATTCTCTCTTTTCTTCCCCTATTGTCCTTTCTTTCTCTTTTTTCTCGTTTAGCTTCACACTTTGCTAGTAGTCGGCATTATCTTCTATTGTTGCCTTTGTTAAATTATTTCAAAATAGTTTATAAATCTTAATGCATTCATTTTGAAATCTCAAAAACTAGATAAGCCTCGAATTCAAATCTTGATAACTATAAGAATATTTTGCTGAAATATATATTATTTATTTAAAATTGGCATACAATGAAGAAGACAAAGGGAATTAATGATCAGTCACATCTTCGTACATCTACAACAAAAGGTAGTAAATATTCTGAATGCAACTTTCCATCACCGTTTCACCAAATCTCTGTAATTGTCTGTCTGCCTGTTTTTTTTTTTTTTTTATAAAGAAACATTTCCTTGTTTTCTTATTAATGAAGAAGATAATAAATGCCCATCCAATTCCATTATTTCCCTCTCTTCTCGTTTCCATTTACTGCTGATGGAACTTTTCAAAAGGTCCCATTTTTCCATTTAAATTTTGCAATTTTGATAATCCCTCCCCAAAACAACTAAATCACATCTAATTAGAAATTTTATTGATGATGATTAAACATCGCAGTAAATTAGTGAGCTTATTTAACTAAAATTTTGCGACATTGTAAGAAAATGAATCTAATTTAACAAGATAATTAAATGCATTTGGGGAATATTTAATTAAACTTATGCCTTAAATGTTGGCTAGCGGCGAAGACTTTTCTATTGCGTTTAATGCCAAAAGGAGTGACTTCACCACGGCACGTGTCGAATCCATGCCAAACGTGTCGAGGCAAAACTCGTCGGAAATAGAAATAATTGGAGCTAAGATGTGGGCCGTCCAGTGACCGGACTTGGACGAATCCCGGCCGCCAGTCGTCGGCGCCGGCGAGTTTCAAGTACAGGTAACAAATCGGCGAGGTGACGCATTTTCCGGTCACTTGGAACTGATCCACCATGCAAGCTTGAAACGGCTTTCTCGACATGTCGTCCAGAACTTGAGGTTCTAAGGGATCCACCCTCCTCACGTGCTTTGAATTCAAACGTCTTACGACAATGTCGTTCGAATTCGTGTCGCCGAATCTCAGGCTGACGTGGTTCGATGTGTCGGCGCCCTTCGTGCAGGTTGTTTCGACGGTGATGGCGTACAGACAAGTTTTCTGCAATTTAGATGATTAATGAACGAAGATTAAATAAAAAACTTTAATTTATATGGTTTGAGAATAATTCGAATTTAGTTCTCAATAATTTGGGAAGTATGTATTTAATCCCTAATTTTTATGATTTAGATTTAATTTTAATATTGTCATGAGTTTCAATTTTGATTCTTATTATTTGAATTTAATTTGAATTTAATCTATATGGTTCTAATCCTTATAGTTTGAGTTTAATATCATGTTAATCCTTATAATTTTAAAAGCTTCACTATGACCTTTATCATTAGTCAAATTTCACAAATTATATTTGTTGTGAACATGTAGACGAAAAAAAAAAGTGGCAATGAGCATGTGTTTCTATTTACCTAATTGTGTTGGTTGACTGTATTAGGACTTACGATTGAGCAAAAAGATGGATTTTTCATATGGGTAAAACGAAATTTAAAAAGAACTTGTTGGGTTTAACTAGTTCACCTCTAGACCAAATTGAAATCTAACCAAATTGAAATCAAGCTCAAATTAGAGAGACATTATTATTATTATTTGAGTTTAAGGTAGGATTGGAATCTCTTACCTCAGGTATATGTCTTAACCACTTAAGTAACCGAGACCAAATTGTTGAAACCAATCAAATACCATAGGGATGAAATTAATTTTAAGACCCCGTTTGATAACCATGGATCATTTTTTGTTTTTATGTTATAAAATTGGGTTTGTTTTCTCCACCTTTCTCTACCATAAGTTTTATATTTTTAAGAAAACGTTGGAATGTTGAAAAAGAAGGTTAAGACAGTAACTGAAATTAACAAAACCAAATCTATAATTGGACGTACACAAATTAAAATTAGCATAAATGAGTAGAAGAAAAATTAACGGGTTAAATTTGATTACCTCGTCGTTTGAAACGAGAGATTTACCGGCGGCAAGTAGGGAGAAAAGAAGAACGGCGTAGAACGCCGGCGCCGTCCCGCCGGAATTAGCCATCGGAATACGTTCGTTGGAGTCGGAGAAGATGAAGGCACAGCAAATATATAATGCTTTAATTTGTCTTGCATTGGATAAGAAAGAAAGAGCTGCCATTCTTTGCTTGGCAAGATCAAAAAGTGAACCTTATATAATATATTCTCATGCAGAGATAGAGTTTGCTTGGATTTTTGCCCATTTTGCTTTTTCAAACCCAAATTTCTCTTTATTAGAGGAAAGCATCCTTTCATTTTGCTTGTTAATAAAGCTACTTAATCAGGTTAAATTACTGGAATTCTTAGGGGTTGTTTAAAGCGCAGGTTCGAATCGTGTTCTGGAGGGTTTGTCTGAGGGTTTCAAGCACAGAATCGAAAAACTTTGTTTGGGGTCAAGTGTTAAGCTCCAGGAATCGAGAGAGAGTTGTGTCTTGGGTGCAATTTTCTGAACTCTAGGTTTGGTACAGTTTTGTTTCACCTTTTTTCTTTTAGCTATTTTATTCCTTTCAAATTTTTGTAATTGATCTTATGTGAATTGTAGAAATTAATGTCTAACATGGATCAATTTTTAAGTAACTTTTTCATGAAGCTTTCAATTTAGGTAGTTTTTGAACACCCTACCACGAGTTTACACATACAAATACATCGTCAAAAGTGTTGCAACTAACACTAAACAAAAGAACATAAAAAGCGCCTTTGTGCGAAAGAAAAAAATATTTCATTTTTTCTAACTTTAAAAAAGAAATTACAAAATTGAGCCATTTGAGTGTACATTAAAAAAAATACCAAGTTGTTTTTATTTTTTTTAGATAAAAATTTCACAAAATTCAAACGTGTTGAGAATAGCATAAAAAAATGTTTATTAGCCTTTTTTTAGTTTTATTTTAACCTTTTAAAAAATTGACTAGATTGTCGGATTATTGGAGTGGTCAAGTTGATGAGGTGGTGGGATTGTCGAGGTGGTCGTTGGATTTTTGGTTGTTGGTGGTCATCAGGTCGTCGGAGTTGTTGTTGAAAAGGTCGTTGAGGTAACCATCAGTGGTGGCTAGTCGCCGGAGTTGTTGAAGAGGAAATGGAAAATCAAGTGTTTTTTGGAGACAGTCATGATCAGCGCTAGTCGTGGTGTGGTCGTCGGAGTTGTCGTTGTCGATGGTGTCGGGTGGTCGCCGGAGTTGTTGCCAAAGTGGTCGCCGGTATGGTCGTCGGAGTTGTCGTTGTCGGTGGTCGCCTGTGCGGTCGTTGGAGTTTTTATCGGAGTTATCGTTGTCGGTGGTCGTCGGAGTTTTTACCGGAGTTGTCGTTATCGATGGTCGTCGGTGGTCGCCGGAGTTTTTATCGGAGTTGTCGAAGTAGTCAACAAAAGGATGAGAAAAACATGGAACAAATTCCATGAGATTACACTATTGTAACCCATGGGATTGTATTGTTGTAACCCATGGGAATGAGTTTCAAAACCAAGGATTTGGAACACCTTGCTCCAAACATGGGTTTGGATTTGGATGTCAAACCCATCCAAATCCAAACCCATGGGCCAAACACATCCTTAGTGTGCATGTTTTTATTCTATTTAATAAATATGTGGATCCACTCATTAATGTATATATTTATTTTTTAGGGAAATTATAAATGGCAAAATATATATATATATTAAAATATTTACAAATAATCTAACCTGACATTTGGAGATTTGCAAAAATATACTATTTGATTTCCGTTTCTTTATTATTTAAATTTTATCCATATTGGTGTATCAACAATTCTATAGTAGTAATATACTTTACATTTGATATATCAATAGTATATTTGATACAACTTTACATTTGATATATCAATCAACTAATATATATATACCTAAAATGAAGTATATTACTTATGTACTACGGATACACTTCTTTTTAGGTATATTAGTTAAATGATATACTCTATATATTAAGTATATTAATAACATATTAAAGATATTTTGTATATTTATCTAATTTTAATAGTCACAATTTCAATAAAATTTAAAATTAGTCGTTATTCTTAGATTATTAATAACTTTTCTAAAGAAAAAATAGCCTCTATTAGTTTTCCTTCAATAAAATTTGGAAATACATCCTCAATGTGTCTTTCATGAAAATTATTTATATGGTTTAACGAATTTCGAAAAAAAAATAAACTTAAAATTAAACATGGAATAATTTTAAGATTTATTGAAAATATAGACACTAAAATTATACATTCGAAAGTTCAGTGACTACAATAAATGAAATTCATAGCACAAGGACGAAAATAGTATTTTAACCTATTTTAAATTACTTTCAATCCAAAGTATACCAAAATGTAAATATTGCAATTTTTTTCACATTGCAATACTTATTCAATTTTAAGATAAAGATTGTAACAATTATCAAAAGCTGAATGATTCAATTTCATGGAGTTGAAAGTTTAAAGAAAAAGTTGATATACAAATTCATTAATTTTCAATGTAACTCTCATTATTGAAAAAAAAAAAAAAAAAAGAAGTAAATGTGAGCTTATAATTTTGATGTAGAAAAAAGGTAAAAAGTATCTCTTTGAGCTAAGTTATAATCATATTTTTTTAAAAAAAACCCATTTTCATTGAGTTGTTAATGTCGTATTCATAATCTTTTTATGAAAATATTACCAGTCATATTATCTAAAAAGGTATTTTATAATACCTCAAGAATAATCACCATACATTTTTTTCCTTTCTTTTCTCTACCAAACAGATCGAACCAGCGACATGTGGGTTTAAACTTCGAGCCTCAGCTCAGTTACCCCACCAAGCCAACGAGCTGCGAAATGTTTTGGTAGTGCTTCACCTATATTCAAATTATAAATCTATAAATCTTATTTCCTAGTAAATAAATTTACACCATTTATATGGGACTAAATTAAAATTTTATGTTTTTAACTTTTAGGTTTGTGTTTGAGTAGTCTTTAGAAAATACTACTAACTCTATAAACTTTTTAAGTCTTTAACCTATTTAAGATTTTTAAAAATTCATAAATTTTTTATTAAGCACAAAATTAATTTTTGTGTGTTAATGTGGTCTTAATGTTTCAAATCTAAAATTTTTAAAATGTTTAATAGGTTAGGAATGTATTAAATACAATATTAATGTTTAGGGACATATTAGACTCTATTAAATTCAAGAAATTGTTGACGAAAAATTAAAAGTCCAATGACTTATTAGACACTTTTTAAAGTTCATAGACTATTAACCTTTGATTAATTAGCATATAAATTAATGATGGATTGGCGTATCTTTATAATATTGAATCAACAAATAAATTAAACATATTCACCTAATGGATTTTTTTAAAGTTAATTGATAATTCTATTTCTAGGTTTAAAAATTAGAAATGATTTTTAATAAAAATATTATTCTATCTTACATTTTTTTCAAAAGTGTTTTAAATAATAAATTGATTTGGTTGCACTATATTCTAGAGTGATTATATTAATTATAAATATATTTTTATTTCTTACTACATATTTGGAGGATTTTCAGTTAAACACTTTACAGTCATTTATGAATAATCTATCTGTCAAATCTTCAACAAAAACTTTTAAATTAATCCAATTTGTTGTAGCATGTTTTATTTATTAAGATTTTTTTAAAAAAAAAAATACTTTTGAAACACTTTCAAAAACTGTTCCAAACACACCATTACATTAGCTGTAAGTACAAATTCTGGAGTCAGTTTTAAATGTAAATCTTCAGCTAAACTCATTTTCTTGTCATTGTTCTGATAAGCTTAACATGAGAACATAAATAGTGAAAGACCATACTGAAAACCAGAAAGAAAATTATTCACAGACTATGGGCCTTGGAAAGCCCAGAATGTTTGGGCCATTTTCTGTCGTGAAGGACATTGAATTCATCAAACAACGGGCTTGAATAGAAAAAAAGAAAGAAAAAAAAAGTGGTTTCAATATATCAAAGTCAAACTAAGTCTATTAAAAAAAAAAAGAGATTAATATGCCCAAGATCAATCATTGAATAAATCTCTCCTAAGACATTTTTTAGAAAAGTCGAACTATATTTTATTGTAAATAATAATGATGATAAAAGTAATAAAATAAAGGTTGGAAGACCGAAATTATTACCCAAAAAAGATAGCAGGTATCTTTATCTTACAAGAATACCATTATTATAGTTAATGCCATATTCATAAAAAGCAAATGAAAACATTACTACCACTCATAAAATGATAATGTAAATTTATAATTTTTACAATTTTCGGTTTGAAATTTGATACCTTTTATTTTTTAAAAACCTCCAAAAAGGTAATTTAGAACACCTAAATATAAATCAGTAATCTTGTTTTTTTTTCTTCCGTTCTTTCTACCTGAGACATGTGGAATAAAACAAGTCTCAAGGCTCTCAACTCGGTCTCCGACAAAGCCAACAAGATAGAAAGATTGTGGTGATTCAAAAACTTTCTTAACATACTTAAAATACTATAAGAAGTTGACATATTTGGAAGTAATTTTGTAAAAGCCAAAATTACTTTAAAAAAAAAAAATACTTTTTTGAAAAACATATTTTTCTATAAACACTGGTGCAAATAATTAATCATTTAAAATATATTTGGTATAAGTTCTCCAATGATTTTAGATATTAAAAATATTTTTATTAAAAAATCTTAGTAAATAAAAAGCATTCTAAAAAATGGGATTAACTTAACATGTATTATTTAAAAAAAAAAAAAAAAATACTTGAGATAGATTATCAAAAATTGATTAATCTAAAATTTTCAAAATTTGTGGTTAAGAAAACATGTACACATTTATAATTAATATAATCACGTGTTGCGAAAAGAAAATTTATATTTAAAATGAAATAATTTAATTATTTTAATTTATTTAAATAAAATAAAATAAAATAGTCTATTATATCTTAATAATGTGAATTTTAAAATTTATGACTTTTTATTTTCTCACATTTCGAAATATATAGATAGATAGATGAGCATATATCATTCATCTTTTAACAACAACAAAAAGTTAAATTATATAATAATATACAATTCCATAATTATTTTATTAAATTTAGTTTTTAAAAAGGAAATCACGTCCATGCTGCACCACACGTAAAAAAAACTAGTAATAATAAATGTTAGGAGATCCAATTTTTGACCTCAAAAAAGATAGTAGCTACTTTTATTTATTAAAGCTATGTTCAAATTGAAGGAAAAAAAATAACATCATTATCGAGTTGTTCATGTCATATATTCATAAAAAGAAAATGAAAGCACTACAACTCATATAATTATAATGTATATTTATCATAAATTAATTACAAATTTAGTCATGAACTTTGAAACTTTTGTCTATTTAATCTTTAAACTTTCAAAAGTATTTCAAAAGTATTTAATGTGAAATAGATTTATAAGCTTTCAATTTTGTATCTATCATCTCTTATCAAATCAAAATTTTGAAAATTAATAATCTATTAGATATAAATTTAAATTTTTTATAATAGAATTTTTAATTTTGTATCTAATAAATTTGTAAGTTTAAAAAAAATTGAAAGATAAAATAATTAATTTGTAATGTTATAAATTTAAGGACGAATAGACACATTTTATTTTCTAGTAATAATAATCTCCAAAAAAGGTATTTTAGAATACCTCAAATATATCAGTAAATTTGTTGTTTTTGTTTTGTTTCTTCTCAATACCGAAACGGATCGAACCTGCGACGTGTGGGATATACATCGAGAATGTCAAATCTCAGCTCCCACACAGCCAACAAGACACGAAAGGTTCTGGTAATGGAAAAGCCTTTCTTAAAATAATTAAATGTATAATTAGTGTCCTTATTTTCTACTTTATAAACAAGCTTATTTTTAACTAATATTGGATTAAATTAAAGTTTTTACTATGTTTGTCTGATGAGCTTAACTCAATGGTCATTGGCATGTATATAGAGATGTCTATTTTTCCTGCCGGAAACAAGGAGGGAGCGACAATAAAATTTTTCCGATTGGTTAAACGAAGATAGGGAATACATTTTCCGACCCCGTCTCCGACCCGATTAATTTATTTAATTTTAAATATATATTTGTATACATCTAATAAACCATAAGTCTAAAATTTTATTAAATATCATTTTATTTTTTTAAGGAAATTGAAAAAAATATCTCTAAAGAATAATTAACCGTTTAAATACAATTCTTCAAACAAAGAAAAGAGAAATGAGTTAATAAAATTTAGAAAAATAAAATTTTAAACGGTTGCGGGAATCGATCCCGCGAATTCCCTCCGCACCTCTGTTCTCTGCAAAATTAAATGAGAAATTTTGCGAGGACGGAGAATGAAATGGGAGACAGAGACGGGAGTCATTCCTCGGCCCCGCCTCGTCGTGTGACATCTCTATATGTATCCTCGATCAAAAGGTCCAAAGTTCGAATTTTTCATTCTTGTTGATGATCCTGACAATGAACCTTGGTATCGACTTTAGGGAACATTTGAGTTATTGGAAGCATGTGGGATTTGAGGAGAACTTTCGATTTTCTTCTCCGACAACCTCTCTTTGGCTAAGAGGTCTCGATGGTCCCACTTCAAATCTTGAACCAATTAGAGGTCGGGTCTAGACATCAGGATTCTGGTTCAAATGATTCATGGAGTCGATATCAAGGTTCGTTACTGGGATCATCAAGTTTGAGGCGATCAGTATTTTGGATTCATGTAAGGGAAGAAAAATGAGAAGAAGAATGAGAGGAAAGACGAAAGAAGTCACCTCACCTGAAAAAAATAATATTAAAATTAATAAATTGGTGAACTTAACAATATACAAATGAACTTTTACTGCCATTTAGAACGGTTTTCTATGAACACCTTTGGAAAAAATTAATAATTTAAAATATATTTGGTCTAACTTCTATAATGATTTTATTTTAGCAATGAATTGGTCTAGGGTTGCTTCCTATTCGTAGTATTTTTTTTCACGCCTTTAATCCCTTGTCTCAAAATTTACGATTTGTGGAAAGGCTTAGGAATTACAAAATGCTTTCTTATTAGGAGCTTGATCTCTTTTCCTCAAGGCATTGCATCTCTTTTTATAACAAAACATTTATAATCCTCACATGAAGAGATTATAAGTTATACTTTTCACTTATCACTATATTGATAGAGTCAAATATGATATAATTTTGTTCGGTCAAAGAAAGTACTTCTCTGAATTTGAAATCAAACAACTTAGGCCCTGTTTGATAACCATTTAGGCCACGTTTGATAATCATTTGGTTTTTGATTTTTGACTTTTGAAAATTAAACCTAAAAATACTATTTTTATCAATGGATTTCTATATTTTCTTATCTACTTTATACCTATGTTTTCAAAACCAAGCTAAGTTTTGAAAACTAAAAAAATTAGTTTCCAAAAACTTTTTTTTGTTTTTAAAATTTGACTAGAAACTTAAATGGTACTTCATGAAAGACGGAAATCATTATAAAGAATATGAAGAGAAATTGTGGAAAAACAAGCATAATTTTTAAAAACCAAATGGTTATCAAATGGGGCCTAAGTTTTCGACTTTTGGTTTTAATAATTGTACTTGTTTTCTCACAATTCCTCTACAATAGTTTTCATATTTTCTACAATAGTTCCCATCTTTCTTAAGAAAACACTTGAATTCTTAGCTAAATTTCAAAAACAAAAACAAATTTTTAAAAATTAGTTTTTTTAGTTTTCAAAACTTGGCTTGATTTTTGAAAATACATTTAAAAAGTAGATAAGAAAACATGAAACGTCATGGGTGGAAGTAGTATTATAGGCTTAAAAAAAAATTAAAAAGAAAATGGTTATCAAACAGACCTTAATATTCAAGCCACAACAAAGCAGACAAGAATATATGCATTGATATCTAGAATCAAGAATTTAAAACCCCGTTTGATAACCATTTAGTTTTTTAAAATTAAGTCTATAAATACTACTTCCACTTGTGAGTTTCTTGTATTATTATCCAACTTTTACATATAATAGAATTAACCAGAAATTAACACCAGGATGATAATAGCAAGAACAAGACTGATTAGAAAAAAAATCTAAAAGAATGCAATAATAGACCCAATGAATAAAAGATAAAATTCCACTTGATATGTATGTTCTTGAGCCCAAGCTATGATACTAAGATGTTTCGCACCAAATGATGTAATCCCAATAAATTAAAATTAGGAACTCTTTATATGTGAGCTCCGAATTCCTAAACACTAAAATGTCCGAATCTATTCGATTTCAATTGTAAGGTTTAGGTTAGATATCAATTTCCTTAATATGAAAACTCTGGAAACAAAGAATAAGCTATTTGCTTAAGAGTAAAACTCTCTACAAGATAGAATGACCAATCCTAACTTGTATGGCCTTGGCATACAACTCAACACATGAATGGTAAAATTCAAGCTCTTTTGTCTAAAGTTTGTGTCTAATAGACTAGGAATTAAAAAGTAATAATTTATCATGAACCTTTAAAGTTCATGAGTTTATTAGATACAAAATTAAAAGTCTAATAATTTTGCCAAACTTTCTCAAGTTACCTTAGCATTAGATACAATTTTAAAAGTTTAGAGACTAAATTTATACTTTGATATTTATATTTATTTCATTGATTATCATAAAAATTAATAATGGATTGACATTCTTTTTTAAAATTGAAATCAACAAATAAATTATGCATATTCACTTAATATGACTTTTTTATAAGTTAAATTGATATTTCTATTTCTAAATATTAAAAATTAGGAATGATTTTTGCCATGTAAAACTTGAAAAAACAACTCAAATTAAAGAAGTTGGAGGTACAAAATTAAATGTTTCTTTAAAATTTTTGAACTTCATCATTCACACAGCTCTTTTGATTGTAGGGTATATATATATATATGCACGGGCTTATATTTGCGGCTGGATGAAAACAGAATCTATGTGCCTTTCCAAGAGTTCTTCAATTTTAGTAAATAAAAAAATTAAAAAAAAAAAAAAAAAAAAAAAAAAAACAATAACCAATAATCAATACCACATAACCTTCTAAAATGTTCTTACAATTTTCAGGAATCCTAACAAATAACCTCCTCCCTAAACCTTCTAAAATGTTCTTATACCATTTTAACTAGCTGCCAATGACCAATAATCAATACCACATAATTGTTGGTGGTCATTTCACTAATAAAGCCAAATCATCTATACGTTAAGGCCTGTTATGAGATATCAAAATAGAATAAAAACAAGTATGAGTACCAAAACAACAAACAAAATACACGAATTAACAAGGGCCAGGAACTAGACATTATATTATATTTTTTATATATATATAATGATGTGTTTTTCCCTGACGGCCAAGAAATGCTTTCTTCAAACTATAGACCAATGGTTAAAGCCTAGAAACCTTTGTTTTCTACAAAATAATAATAAAAGTGCTAGAGATCATTACAAGGTTCTAATGAAAATCTCAAATGTAATTTATACAATTCAGAACTGACAAATTGGTTGCCTAGTTGCCGTCCATTGCCAGTGAGGCATCTCATGATTCTTCTGGCCTTAATGTACAAATTCACCTAGATAAATCCCAAATCCACTATTTCCAGACCAGACTTTAAATAAATGCAGCAATGTTTTAGAAATAGAAGAAGTATCATGAAGTTCCAATCAAGCATTATGGGTTCTCGAATATTCTTCCTATTTTCACTTCTACAATTCCTATTTCCTATACTTCCATCACTAAAGGCAACCCCCCTAAATAACGCAAAACTATTCAGAGATTACATAGGAGCTGATGGCAACAATATAAGATTTTCAGACGTACCTATTCATCCTGATGTTGAGTTCCACTTCATTCTCTCCTTTGCCATCGATTACACCGGTTCATCTCCTCCTTCTGCAACCAATGGCAAATTCGGAGTCTTTTGGGACAAAGAAAACCTCTCGCCTTCTTCTGTGTCTTCTATCAAGGCCAAGCATCCGAACGTTAAGTTCGCACTCAGCCTCGGGGGTGATACAGTAGCCAAAAAATTTGCTTACTTCAAACCCAAATCCGCTAAATCTTGGGTTAAAAATGCTTTCAAGTCCATATCCCGTCTAGTGAAGGAGTATGATCTGGATGGGGTTGACATTGATTATGAACACTTCAAATCAGACTCCGATACATTTACCGAGTGCATAGGGCAGCTCATACTCCGTCTGAAACGTCAAAATGTCATTTCATTTGCATCCATAGCACCATTCGAGGACGACACTGTCCAATCTCATTACTTAGCCTTGTGGAGGAAGTATGGCCATGTAATAGACTACGTCAACTTCCAGTTCTATTCCTATGATAAAGGGACCACAGTTTCTCAGTTTCTGAATCATTTTGAGACCCAAAGCTCTAATTATCAAGGCGGTAAAGTTCTAGCAAGCTTTGCTACAGATGGAAGTGGAGGTTTGACACCACAAAAAGGGTTCTTTAAGGCATGCAGTACCCTTCAAAGTAGGGGCAAACTTCATGGTATATTTGTTTGGTCGGCAGATGACTCAAAGAAGAACAATTTTCGTAATGAGATACAAGCACAAAACCTTTTGGCCAATGCAGAATGATCCATCTCTTGATCAAATTACTTAGCTCCCATTGATAACCATTTGGTTATGATTTTCTGTTTTTGAAATTTTAGCTTATAAATGTTACTTGCGCCTGTGTTTAAAAGACAGATAGCTGAGTGTACCTGATGCAATACTATAAACAAGCATCAAAGAGGATACTCGTGCGTCAAACCATGTACCTTCTATATTTTCTTTGCATATATTTGCCTTTCACGCAGTTCTTTGCTTCTTCCCAATAAACATCAGAGATCAATGGGCTCCTCATTAAGACAGAAAAATTAGCATAGACAATAGACAGAAGCAAAAATAATCAGGAACATGGGAAGCTTTCATTAATCAAATAGTTGAGAAATCAACTACAAAATAAACCAATGGCCAGAAGTGGGGGGAAAGAGTGCTAATTTCGAATTTTCACAAGAATGAACACACAATTAGCTTTCTAAATTGATAGACAATATCGGTATAAAGAATCAAAACAGAACGATGATATCAATCATCAAAACAATTACCATTGATAGCAATTAGTAAACAGAAGCTTTGGGTATAAGCTACTATCCAAGAATCTGTGAGCCCATGGAATCTTCCAATACAAAGACTTCAACTTCATCAACTCCTTATAATCATCCAGAAAAAGAAGTTAAAAGTTCATCCTTTCTTGTCTCATAAATTTCCTTTCCTTCTCTTTGCACCCTGCTGCTCTTCTGAACCATCATCACCGCCTTCTTCTAAGTCTCGATTCTTCCTCTTTTTCCTTTCTTTCCTTTTCAACTCTTTGCTATCCGAAACTGGCCTTTCCTCTTTCTCTATAGCTACTCCACTGTTATTTTGAAGCTCGTCAGCATCTTCTTCCCTTTTCTTCTTCTTCTTCTTCTTCTTAGTCGACATCTCCACAAGATCCTTTCGATCACCATTGTCCTTATCCGCGCTCTTTTCATCCTTCACATCGCCCATACTCTTATTGTCCTCATGCCTCTTTCTATCTTTTCCCATTGCTACATTGTTATCAACGAGATCCCCAGTAGCTTCAATCTCACCATTATTAGCACTAATTCGAGATTTACCATAACTTTTCCTGGCTTCAGCAGCATCACGTTCATCTTCTCCAACTCTACCATGTCCATCCTCGCTCTTTTTCTTGTGCTTTTTTTTCTTTTTCTCAATTTCTACAACGCTCTTACCTCTATCGCTCGACTCCACATCGATCTCAACTCTTCGACTGTCTACGGCAGCCTCTAAATCATTTGAAACCTCGGATCCGAGATGCCGGTGCTTTCGATCGGACCGCGAAGACTTGAGGTCCTTGTGAAGCTGCTTTAACTCGTTGAAGGAGGCGGAGGCGCGTCTCAGGTAGGCACAGAGCGCTTGTGAAGCGCCATTATCGGCGGAAAGAAAGGAGGAGAGGGTGGACGCCGCCTTGGAGAGAGAAATTGGCTTCGAAGAAACCACGCTCCCGGTGACTGTCTTCATCGTCCTCTCCCTATGAAGATTTTAGGGTTTAAGGGAAGAAGGGTATTTTTATCGCTCGCCTCGTCATATTGGGAAGCCAAAACGACAAATTTTAGGGTTTAAGGGAAAAGAATAAATAAAGTTATATAAAATAGATTAAATTACAAGTTTAGTCTTCCAGTTTGTGTCTATTTAGTTCCTGAACTTTAAAAAGTGTCAAATAAATTTGTTGAATTTTAAAAATGTTTAATTAGTCGTTCAATTTCTAATAGGTCTCTAAAATATTAACATTTTTTTTAAAATTAATAGAAGGTTAAGCTTTCAATTTTGTGCTTATACATGAATTTTAACCTAGTTGACGTTTTTAAAATTCATGAATTTATTATACACATTTCGAAATTTAAGGATCAGATAGATACAAAATTGAAAGTTTATGGACTTATTTGACACTTTTGAAAGTTTAGAAACCAAATAGACATAAATCTCAAAGTTTAGGGACTAAACTTGTAATTTAACCTATAAAATATGTAAAATTAAAGGGTTTTTTTTTTTATAATTTGGAGATTTTCAAAACAATGAACTTATCTTTTTGCTATGTCACCAGAGTGTGAATGCTGATGGTTTGATGGTCATTAGATTACAAGAATTGAAACTTCTACACAGAGAAATATTAAGGTAAATTTTATAAATATACGAAAATATCATATTTAGGCTATAGACGTTGACCGCTCGTGATCTAAAATACAAACCGCCCGCAAGCTAAAATACAAATTCGCATTCCTGATTATACTAAAGTTGGCGATTGTTATAGCTATGATCTCATATTGCAATAAATCAACACGGGCAGAATTGGGTGTTCATGTGTGTGAATAGTGTTCTGTGATTTAAGCAAAATGATATATATCTTTATTTTGGAGTTAGGGTCAATCGCCATTAGCTCCCTCGAATTTGGTTCTCTCTGCAATTTTTTTCAAGATTTGGGTACGATGTGGTCTCGAAAATTTATTGAAACTAACCTAAAATAAAATATAAATAAATAAATCATCATAAATGACCTTATTTTTTGAAATCTACTTTTTTTTTTTTTTTTTTACCTAACAAACCAATTAGGAAACATCAAAAGACCAAATTGAATCCCAAACGATTTCTGGCGAAACCTTTCGAGTACATAAGCACCCAAGGATGCCGAATCATCCACTGAAGAGTAAGATTTTTTTGTTCCATCCGAACCCACCGAATCATCCAAACCAAAAGCTCCTGTTTCCCCCTAGTCTTAAGAGTCCGAAGCTTAAGCCAAATCTCGTCCATTCTGGGAGGCTGACGATATAAGACGGAGATCCTAGTGCAGAAGTGCCCGTCCCATTGAACTTGCCCCCTCCAAATTCGGCTTCTGAGAGTGGTGTGATCTCACCATGGCTTGAGCACCCATAACTTATCTACAAAGCCTTCATTTAGAATAAATTAAATTACAACCATTTTTTGTGGAAATGTCTAACAACCTAGCTTCCAACACCTAGATCTTGAAAAGTTTTACTAATTTTAAAAAAGTCAACCAATTTAGTCAATTGAACTCAAAGTTATTACTCCATTAGATTATTTTGATTTACGCAAGCACTAAAAGTTAAGATGCTTACCATTCACTATAGTTTTCATCTTGTTAAAGAAATACTTGAATTCTAAGTCAAATTTCAAATAAATAAAAAAATAAATAACTTTTTAAAAACAACTTTTTATTAGTTTTCAAATTTTGACTTAGATTTTGAACATATATTTAAAAAGAGTTAAGAAAATAAAAAAAAAAAAAAAAAACTTATACGTGTAAGTCTGATTTATAAGCTTAATCTTCAAAAACCAAATCATGATCCAACGAAATCTAAGAAATATGTAAAAATGCAATGACGAAGAAAATTATCTTATAACCTAGATTGTGCATATATTAAAAAAAATTAGAGGTAAATGAACTCAAAAGAAAATAGAGGTAAATATTAATGCTAAAAGGCGATATAACAATTATAATTTTATTTCTTTTGTACTTTACAGGGGGAAAAACACATCAAAGTCAACCCATGACAATAAAAAAAAATAATAATAATAATAACACAGGACAGACCAAAATTATTACAAAGCAAGCAGACCCAAGAGATTATTTCACCAACCACCATTACATTACAACATTCTTATTACATTGGGGAAAAGATTAAATAAACACTAAAGAAGCCTAAAGCTTCTTTCAATATTCAAAGCTTTGAAGGCTAAAAAAATTTCACAAGCTAAAGCGATCAAACACTCCACAATGCTGCAGAACTAGGAAGGTGATTTTGATCAGAACAAATGAACCATAAAAGAATTATTTGAAGAGAGCCATTTCTTTGGTGCCAGAACTAAGAAGGAAACTTATCAGAAAATACTGAGTTCAAGATCTTTTAGATCAAAATCTAATGCTTTATTAGCATCTTTCTCGGCATCGGTGGCCTGGAAAAGAGGCGCTTCGAGCTCAGGAGGATTCTGAAAAATATTCAGATATGTTAGGAAATGAAGCTTCTCTATGAGCATGATATAAAAGATGCAATATTCATTCAGCAGAAACTAAAAAGCTCTCTTGAGATTGAGTTTGTAGTTTAAGTTTACCATGCAACGAACAAGCGCCCAATTGACGCCTCGGAAGAATGGATGTCGTTTGATTTCGTTAGCTCCTTCTCGAGAACCCAATCGGTTTTTAGGGTCTCGATGCAATAACCTAAAAATTAACTGCTTTGCATTGAGACTAGCCTGAAACACAACGTTTGAAAGTTTTCGCATCTTAGATTTGTCTATCCCATACAACATAAAGACTTTGAAACTCGACGAATTAATCGTTGAGAGAAAATAACAAAATTTGCATAGTAAAATAGGATCCTTGTGTATTAGTGACAACTCAACTAACAAAACTTTAGATCTACTAATATTTTGCTCGGATCAAAAGTCTTTACCGATATACTTCTGGGAAATTTAAGATCCTTATGAAGAATGTTGGCAAAAGTTTTTTGCCTTGTCTTCCCCCTAAAGGGTGTGTATCCATAGAGCATCTCATATAGAAGGATACCTGAATTATAAACCATCAAGAAACATAAGTAAGGCAATCAAAATCAAAATATAATCCTGAAACACTTTCAATCAGAAAAGAGCATAATGAAAATTACCCAAAGCCCACCAGTCTACTGCACTGGTATGGCCAGCCCCAGTAATAATTTCCTGCAAAAAAATTGCAAGCATTAGACTTCGACAAAGACAATGCCATAGAACTTGACCGATTACACATGAGTGAATCATCCCTTCTTCAAATCAAACACTCAAATATGGTGAAAATGAACAAGTTTGATAGGTATTCGTTGTCTCGAGTTGAAGTTTGCGAATTAAATAGTTATTTTCTTATTTTGTTAATGGAAAAGCATAAGCAAGTAGTACAAACCGGTGCTATGTACTCTTCAGTGCCAACGAATGAGTTCGATGCTCGCATAGGTTCGGCCATAAAGATCGGAGCCTGTTGAGATCTTGATTGCCTTTTCTTTTCATTCATTGTTGGAAGCAAAAGCTGCAGAGTAGAAGAATTCACATAAAGAGAAGTCCTCTAACTTGTAAATGAAAACTTTATATACCCTTCAAAGATGATTGATGATGAACAATGCTTCCTAAATTATGTCTAAAACATTTGGGATACCTGAGGTTTGCAAGAAGTCAAACATGACAAGTCAAAATCCGTCAAGGCCACGTGTCCATTGCCTTGGAGTAGAACATTCTCAGGCTTCAGATCCCGGTAAATTATCCCTGAAAGAACATGAATAAATTCAGAGGAAGAAACTAGAAGGTTCATTTTATAACGTTCTCAATCACAAACATGGCCTTACCTTGACAGTGAAGATACTCCAATGCGATGACAACTTCAGCAGCATAAAACCTACATCCATTGGCGATTTTGCATCGGTGAGAACTTGAATCTTGCAAATACTAAACAGAAAATTGAGTAAAATTCCTAACGGCATAGTTTTGGTTAAAAAGTTCCACAATTACTGAGGATGAAACATCATTTTGGTTGACAAATTACGAAAGGATTCTTAAAGTTTACATTTGCCAACTGCTAGCAACATCCAACTTTGGTTGATAAATGAAGTGTTAGAATGCCAAGCTTTGGTTTAATTTACCTTGCAGCATCTTCCTTTAAGACCTTTGTAGGTTGTCTGTCCAAAAGCAAAAAGAGTTCTCCACCAGGGCAGTAATCAGTTATAAGACAAACATGTGTTTTTGTCTGAAGAATAAAGAAGAATTAAGTCAACAGTCTGTTAAGTTTTAACAGCTGAAAGAAATCGTTCTACCTGCTGTCAACGTTTTCGACCATTTCGGTAAGTAAGAAAAACCAATATATATTAATTTTTCTGCATATATCTAACTTTCTAACCTGAAATGAAGCATATAATGCAGGAAGAAAAGGATGATCCAACGTGTCCAGTATTTCTCTCTCGGCGCAAGCTCTATGCACCTGTACAGCAAAACAGAATGGAGTTCCTAAAATAAAGTAGAAGAAATCCATAGCCAAAGTTCTAAATACTTTGCTTGTCAAATGAAGCATTAAAAGAGAAATATTTTTCAAAACCTTGTTGCGGTTAAGCATAACACCCTTATCCATAGCCTTCATTGCAAAATACTGATCAGTCCCACACAGTTCTACCAAATGCACGCTGCAGTCGACGACGTAAACAAATAGAATAGTGATTTGTGCTTGCTTATTGATACAAGGATTTGCTCGGTAAGACTAAACCAATAAAATAATGGTGATCCATTCAGAACAAGACTGATAAAAATGGATAGAAACAACACAAACCTGCCAGTATCACCTGATCCCAAAGGTTTAACTGGCTTGAAATGTTTCAGTCCTATCCGTTCTCCGCTGTCTAAAATCTGTAGCAGAAGAGGGTAACATCAGTTTACGAAACTTACAGTAGTGGAAATTCAAGAACAAATTATTCAATGAGCCACATATAGACATCACAAGCAGATTCCTACTGTGATTCGTCTTTCTTAGTTCCTTCTTTAAGTAAAACACCGAAGCATCAAGCATATGTACATATATTGTCTACATATGTGTGTAAATCTAGGACCGGGACGACGGGGGATTCTACAAACACTACTTCTTGAAAGTACTTATGCTTTGAAGGTAATAACTCAGGCAAGGAGATAGAAGTAGTAAAATGAACACTACCTTCTGGATAGCTTTCCAAGAAGGAGTGTCTTTTCTGTGAGGTTTTGGTTGAACCACCTTAGAATGATTTGCCCATAAATCTTCTGGTGTCTGTAGGTTTCAGAGATTTCTTGTCAGAAACAGAAACTTCAAAATTGTTTCAAGAGATGTAAACAAGAATTTGACATACCAAATTGGCGTCGGGAAGTTCTCTAGCCGCCAAATCAACATTTTCTGCAGTTTCTTTTATCTAGAAGTGGACATCGAGTAAACGTCTCACAAAATTGTGGAAAAATCCTCCCAACAACACTCTCTTTAGTTAAATGAAATGCATGTCATTCTTCAACATAGAGTACTTTTCATGTGCAAAGCTAAATTTCAAATGCAGAGAATCTTAAAGCATCATGAAGTTAATATAGAAACAACCAACCAATTTTTCGCCCTCTTTTGCAGTATTTTCCGGTATGCAATTGCTTAGCGGTTCGACATGCTGACTGCCGTCGAGTTGTACTCCAATAAAATACTGGACTTCTCCCTATTTGCAAAAGCAGACATTTATGTTTTTCAGCTCAAAACTACAGCCATGTCATTCATTTATAAAAAGCCCTCCTGATATCTATCTGATACGAGATATATGTGAAAGTTAACAAGTTAATGTCGTTTAGAATCTTCAGAGAAGGGTACCTTCTGGTCACGCATCGGTTGTAGATGAAACAAATTCCAAAACTTCTTACCTGAATTGAGATTAAATAAGAAAAAGAAGTCTTAAGTAACACTCAAAGTTCAAACAAACATCACAGTAATTAATGAATAGCTCCCCATTCAAAGCCAGCTTATTGGAATTCAAGCATACCGCTTTTCGTGTAGTTAATAAGCTGCACTGTAACTTCTGTTTGGTTGTCGATTGCATCTCTTATTTTCTTGACGGTCGCTCGATCGGTTTCAGGACCTTGCAGAAATCTACAACATCAGAGTGATATTGTAAGGTTTATTCAACTTCAATTTGCATAGTTATAACTTGATAAGCAAGCTTTTGTGAAGAGGAAGTTTGAACATGCCTGCAATTTCTTCCCAAGATTTCTTCTCTACTGTACTCGGTTAGCTCCAGGAAGCTATCAGAAGCAAATATCTGAAATTGAATAATGAACACTTAAATTCCTTAACGCTTTCATTACACGTGTTACTTAAAACCAACATGGTAAGAGTTGAAGTAAGAATCTTACAATGGGATTGTCGGGCAATCTAGGATCGGTAATGACGAAGTTTTTCTCTATACGTTCGAGGGTAGTAGCTAAATCAATACCCTTCCTCATTTCCCTCTGCCTTACTTTGTCGTCGACACTGTCAGGTCTCTCATCGTCATCAGTCTCATTATCATCGTCTGAACCATCTTCAATGGCAAAGCTTTCAATATTTGATTGACTTTTCCTCATAATCCTTATTAATAAGAAGAGATTATATGAGAAACTTTCAAGTCTAGATAGTATTTAGTGAGAAAGATATCCCTGCAGGCCTATACAAACTCACAAACATACCATTTTAACTATGAACAAATGATCTATCTTTAATATTTTAGAGAGTTGAATTCAATCAATTAAAAACAAGAGTTGAAAATTATGCAGACAACTTTTGAGGTGCTGATGAATATAATGTTTGGAATATGATTATTAGTCAGTTAGTAAACCGTTTAACCAAAATTGTATGTTCTCAATAGATTTTAAATAACTTATAAAATCACTCCTATGATTATTTGCTTATTTAAATTAAAAATAAAAACTAAAGTCCCAAACCTTTCCTTCTATTATTTTTAAGCCAACTAAAGAAATAAAATATATGCGTATATTGTTATTATTAAATCTAAGGCAGTGATAGAATGACTTAATAAATAAAAATTAATATTGTGTACACAAGTAAAATGAATGGAATTCGACAAAGTATGGGCACCTAAAAAGTATGAAACTTTTATTCCATTACTCGTTTTTTAAAAATTAATGTGCCTTATTGATCAACTTTCTTCCCGTTCTTTAAATTAAAAAAATAATAACTTATGTTATTGAATAAAAAATGGTACAAATAACTTAAAATTTAGAATTTAGGAAATTTTAGTCTATATTAATAGATTCCTATTATTGCTTTTACTTTTTATATAACTTGTGTTGTTATTATTATTTTGTTAATGTGTCATATTTGCAAGGCTTTTTACTTTCTGGGTTTCATTTCAATCACAATTAGTACAAGTGTATATATATATATATAAAAAAAAAATTAGAATTAGAAAAAAAGAAAAGAAAAGAACTGATATTTCAAATTTTCATTTATTTTATATTTGTCTTGACAAGTTGACATATTAATTGTACTTCACTTATCACCTGAATCTGTACAGTTGAGAATTATTTTCTTGTATTTAATTAATTCAAATATTCTTTTTATTTCAATTAATATTATACAAAAACTCTTTCAAAAAAAATATTACATCAAAAGAAAACAGTATCATAACCCGAGTTTAAAATGTCGACTTCAACGAAAATATTGAAGTCTCAATTCCATGAAAATGTCGATGGAAACCCATTGATAAAATGTCGATTTCGATTGATATTTTTTTTTAAAAAAATAAATATTTAAATTAATAAATAAACATGTTACATTTTTTTAATGAGTTAAAATATGTTAGATTCACACTAAGTTACACTTTTTTTATATATTTCATCAATTTTGAACCGTAAATAGAATGTCAATTTCCTCCTATGTCGAACTCATGCACATATAAAAATATTGACAAAAATCTATAGTCAATAGAAATTTAATAGCATGGTCAAAACGAACTTTTTTTTATTATTAATTATTCAATTTTTTTAAAAAAATTATAACAACGTAACAAATTTAGAATAACTGCTAAACTATATTTTTTTTTCAATATAACAAAGGTGGGTATGCTAGCTAGTCATTTTATCTATAGGAAACAAAAATAATTCATTAATTAATTTTTTTTTTCTCTTTGGCAATTCATAATTAATTAGAACTTGTAATCAATTAAGTTTTAATATTTCGTTGTAAAAAAAAAAGTTTTAATATTTGGAATTTTTTTCGTTCTAAAAAATTGGTGATTATAAGATAAGACATACCAAATATAAAACATATATCATTTAACCAAAAAAAGGTTACCCCATAAATGAACGACGGCTGAACTTTTTGGGTTTCTTCTCCGGCAGCTCATTGATACGCTGCATCGACCTTCTACTTCCTCCATGTAATTTTCGTCCAGTTGAAGCTGCTGCACTCTCCGACTTTCGCCTAACCATAGCAGCTTCAAATATATCCTCGCTGCCGCCACCACCGCCGCCGGATTTTCTGACTAACCGACGGTTCATAGATTCACTTAGAGCCCGTGGCCTAGATTCACTTATAGACCGAGGCCTTTTCACCGCCTGCACAAGCTCCGTTACCGAACTGGTAGCCATGTCTTTTTGACGGGCTGCAACAAAATTTATCCAATATTGTATCTCAAAACCCAAAACTAAATTAAGCAAATTTAATCACATTTTATACATTTTTCTTAACTGCGTTTTATGAAAAAAAAATTAAATAAATAGGTAACTTCCACTCTTTTGTATTTCAACCATTGTGAAATGGAAAATCATTGATTTTTTTTTTTACTATATTAGAAAAAGGTTAAATCACTCTTAGATTATATGAGATTCTATCTCAAAACCAATTGGCAATGAGAGAAATAGCCCATATATTATATATATTGTGAGGTTTCTCTCCACTTTTCCAATGTGGTATCCTCAACAATCACGAGTTTAGTACCGAACTTTCAGGTTTCTGTCTAAGTTCAAGTTTGTGTCTATTTGGTACTTGAACTTTAAGACGTGTCAAATTAGTTCAAGTTTATGGGCTTGTTAGATACAAAATTGAAAGTTTAGGCACCGTTTGATAACTATTTCGTTTTTTGTTTTTAGTTTTTGAAATTTAAACCTAAAAATACTACTTCTACCCCTGAGTTTATATGTTTTCTTATCTATTTTGTATCTATGTTTTCAAAAACCAAGTCAACTTTTGAAAACTAAAAAAAATAGCTTTCAAAAACTTGACTTTGTTTTTAGAATTTGGCTGAGAGTTCAAATATTTACTTAAGGGTGATAATCTCTATTGTAGAAAAATTAGTTGAAAATAAGCTTAACTTTCAAAAACTAAAAACCAAAAACAAAATTGTTATCAAACGGTGCCTAAACTTTCAATTTTGTATCTAATAAGCCCATAAACTTTAAAAATGTGTAATTAATCCGTGAACTTTCAATTTTGTATTTAATAGGTTCTTGACATATTCAAAATTTATATCTATTAGATATAAAGTTAAATTTTAAGTCTAAGAGAAGCCTAAACTTTCAAATTTGTATATAGTAAGCTCATGAGTTTTAAAAAACGTAAACTAGGTCAAGAACCTATTAGACGCAGAATTGAAATTTAGGGACCTATTAGACACAAAATTGAAAGTTTAAGAACTTTTTAGACACAATTCAAAGCTCAGGGATCAAATAGACACAAATATGAAAGTTCATGGATCTATTAAACACTTTTTAAAGTTTAAGAACCAAATAGATACAAACCTCAAAGTTTAAAGATTAAACTTGTAATTTAACTTTAGAAAAACCACCGCAAACCTACAACAAATCTCATTCTTTTATTTTTTTTACAAGTGAATTATCTATGACAATGGACATTACACATTCTGTCCATACAGAAGATCCATCCAAGAAATTAAAGTAAAATATCATACAGAAGTTGGATGCTTCCACAGTCATTGGTTAAATTTTTCTCTCAATTGGAATAGAAACAAAAGTTTTAAAAGTAAAATTTGATTTTATTTTTTGAAAAATATTTACTCACTGGGCTACCAATAACATCAAATTCAATAAGATGGTTCCAGCTTTTTGCAATTATGGGGTCCCAAAAGAAATCATCAATGGGACAAAGAGAGAAAGAGAAGCAATGCAATCTATACCATCATAACGAATCAAGGATTCTGGCAAGCCATTGGGACGGACCATCTTATCTTTGAAACCCTCTGTGTGTTTGCTCACCTCCACTTGCATTCTGCCACATCACCAGACAAATCATAAATTTAAATTAGTTTATTACTAATTACAAACGCAGTCCCGTTATTTTAGGTTTATGCTTAATTGGTTCCTCAATCTTAAAAAGTGTCCAATAAGTACATAAAGTTTCAATTGTACGTCTAATCAATCCTTGAATTTTGATAGCCTCTAAATTGCTTCCGAACTTTCAATTTGTTATCACTAAGCTTTTGATATATTTGACATTCTCTTAAATTAACAGAACTATTCGACATAAAAAATAAAAAATAAATAAAGAAATTGTGTCTAATGGAATGTAAAGTTTCATTATTCTGTCTAATCTGTGATTTTTTTTTAAGTATTAATTATGTCAATGACTTATTAGATACAATAATGAAATTTTAGAGACTCGTCAAAAATTAAGGATATATTAAATACTTTTTAAATTTCAAAAACCTACTTGACTCAAAACTTCTTAAAAATTGAGATTCATAAACTAAACTTGTAATATAACTAAAAACGACAAGGTTAAATCACAAACTTGGTCTCTATGGTTGAGAGAAAGTTATAATTTACTTCATATGATTTTAAAGGTTAGAATTGGCGTTCATATGATTGGATAAATCAAAAACTATTTCGGAGAGTTTTACCAAACTATATAGACTAGTATTAACATTTAAAACTATAGAACTAAATTCTAGGTCTCTTCCCGTCATAGAGACCAAATTTATAGTTTAATTTAAAAAAAAAAGAAGAAGAAAGTCAAAAGATAAGCATCTCCTTATCTCATCATAAATTCACTTAACCAACATTCTTTTTCCATTACCAATCACATTCCATCAAATATCAGAAGGTGAAAATTGAACAACAAGGAAGAGAGAGAGAGAGAGAGAGAGAGAGGGGGCCCAGATTCCATCACAATCAACAATTGAATGAGCAGGCAAAGATGACAAAGACAGGCACCCCCAGTGGACAATACAATTAAAAGAAAAGTTGGTTGATAATTATTAGAGCGAGTTGGGAAAAATACCCACTTCTAGTTGCATCATGTGATATGTTTTTGTAAGTTGTAATGTTTGTAACACTGATCACACTCTCATTTCATTAAAGTACTTGAATTTGGCAATGCCCATATGCCAAAATCTTCCCTTCCTCAGACATAGATCCAGTGCCAACTTCCTTATTTCATGGCTTTGGAATTATTTTCCCATTATTGAGTTCATTTCCCCCCTCTCAAAAAACACACTCCCGTGACTTCGTATCTATATCCCGTCCTACCAATGATAGCTACGTGACATCAAAAGCATCCCCATTTTCAACTTCCTATTTTCATTATTGTCACAACCTACATAGGTAGGAGCTATATGACTACAAAACCTTTTTTTTACCTTTTTTAATATTTGTGTGTGTGTTTGGGCCAACTTACCTGCACCTTGAATATTTTTACAGCTATACGACTTTTTAAGTTTGACTTGAAACTATTCCCTTTAAATCCTTTATTATTTTACATGGCTCTTATTGACCACTACGTCAACTCAGAGTGATTTCAAACACATATAAAATTACAATTATTCCTCAATCCAAGTGCATGAAAAGTAAATAAGGAAATCCAAAGCGCCCTTTGGACTCATTTTAGAATATGAAAATTATAAGATATAATTTCAAGTTTTTTTCCTCTCTAATTTGACCCGCGAAATTTAGGGAATTGGAATAAAAGATTAAAAATGTAAAATGTTATCCCACTCTATAAATTTTTTTTGGATCTGTCCCTAACTTAGACATGTATTAGTATTAGACATACTCATTTGGGACAATATAATGAATATTTTCTATCACAACTAGATGTGGGTAAACAAAGCAACGTGACTTTAGAGACATCTAAATTTACGGTTTGTCTTATTACACCAACTCATTCAAACTTCTAACAAAATACTTCAAGTCGACTCTATGACTTGAAAGGCATCTAATAAATTTACTATTCTGTCACTTGGAGTCTTGGACCAGTATTATTGGAATAGAACAAACTCATTCAGGGCAACAACGAAAATTTTTAAATCACAGATTAGACAATAAGAAAATGCAGTGAATTGAGAGGCAAAGACAAATAAAATGAAAAATACTGCACAATTTTAAGGGGACCATTTGAAAGCACTAAGGAAACAGAGAAAGTGGCTTTGATATAAACAGGGAGATATGAAACTGACCCAATAAATTTGAGAACTTTGCCGTCATCATCTTTGATAGGTGAAATAGTAAGTAAATTCCAATATGGGGTCCCATCTTTCTTGTAATTCAACAACCTCCCACAGTAACTTGTCCCAGCTTGTAAAGCCTCTCGAATTTTGGCCACATCTTCTGGGTCTGTATCTGCACCCTGTAAAAATCGACTGCAAAATCCACTCCAATTTAATCCCCATAGTTAAAAAGTAATATATATATATATATATATATCAACGTTCAAACATGCTTTGTTTTTTTGGGTTATTAAACAGGTTCTATCACCGACAGATTCTTCAGTAAGAAACATATGAACTATCTAAGAAAATATGTTATTCTTATAATATTTTGTTTTCCAAGTTCAAGTAAGAATGATTCGTCATTAAAGGAAACAAATTCAAAAATTGCCTAACAAAAATTATCCTCATAAATACTATTTCATATTTTTAAAACTTGAATTAGTTTTAGATTACAATTCAAGCAAATGGTTACAAAATGTAGTGTTAGAATTTCAGAGCTACCAAGTTAGTTGTACAAATTAAAGAATGGATTCAACCATATAAATCGTTTTCTGAAATAATGTCGTATGGATTTTTTTTAAGAAAAAAACAAATGAAGAAAAAATTGAAACAGGAAAAAAAAAAATTGGGGGAAAATGGCTTGAAGAAACTCACCAATTTCTTCCGATAACTTCCTTGGATGTATAGCCAGTCATCTTGAAGAATCCAGCACTGGCGTACATAATCGGATAATCGGGTTTCGTAGCATCAGAAACCACAAATGTTTGTTGAAATGTCGACAGAGCGTCTTTCAAATCTTCAGAAACTCTCGGAATCCCCCTTTCTCTTCCCCCATCGTCCGACATGTCGCCCGAACTCCGCACCGAGTTATTCGAAGTTCTTCTCGAATTCTCCTGTTTGTTATTCGGTTCATCGCCACCGGAAGTTCGAACTCCGACGCCCTGCGGCTTCCCAGTCTCCGTATCGGTTTTCAGTACCAATCCCCACTCGGCCGCGCGTAGGGCGGCGGAGCCCACTTCGTCCGCCGATTTCGGCGGCGATTTGTCGCTGAGAATCGCCGAGATGGTTGTCTGAGCGAGCGGCGAGTTGGGTTCTGGTGAAGGGTTCGAGTCCTTGAAGGCCATCCATGACGTGATTTCCTCGCCGGTTTTACTCGACGTTTTGGCGCCGAGTCTGGCCGAGTCCGTCTCCGCACTGCTACGTGGCTCCACCCAATTGGGCCAGGGCGGGTTCGGCCGAGAGATTGAATTGATCGATCGGGACGAGTAAGTGGCCGAGGGATTGAAAACCTCGAGCGATCCTCGAGAGTCCCGAGGAAATGGCGCGAGAGGCGAGGACTTTGGCAGTGGTTTTTCCAACGGTTCCATTCTGTCTCTGCATGAATATCACAATATCAAAATGTGCAATTATATATAATCATAATTTTTCTTACTTTGAAGCACTTCGAAATTTTATCCACTTTACTTTAAAACATTAATTAATTATACTAGGTTGGCCAAAAAAATCTCCTTTTTAAAAAATAAACAGTGCCCGTAAAAAACACAATTATTATTTTAAATATTGTTAACTAGATTTCATTAATTTTTAATTACATGGTTGACAAATTTTGATATAAAGATGACTACAAAAGTGCACTGAAATTGACAGACACTGATAATTCATAAAGATAAATCAGATTTCTTGAGGTCCAATCTCGATATTATTGTTTTTACGTGGGACTCCATGTGGACAAGTCGTGAAACGGTAGGGTAGAGACGAGACGACGACGTCTTATTAATCTAATGACCGAGAAATTTCGTGAATATAGGAATATTCGGAGGGTATTAAAGTCATTTCACATCATTCGCGGCAACAGCCTTCCGGTAGTTGCCGGACGGAACACCCCAACCGACCTACTTCTAGCTCCTCGTATTTTGGAGGGTAGTAATGTAAAAAGACGATTAAAAACAAATCACATTTGCTTAATGGCTAATAGTCAGAATCTAAAGCACAATAATTAAAAAATTGAATATGAAAAGGTGTAATAATATTTATGAGAACAGAACAGAATAAATCCAGAAATTTCGGTTTCTGTAAGTGATTCTTTGAGAGTTCATAAATGAGAAACGTACAAAAAGACGAAGAAAATTTTTTATAAAAAAAAATCGTCAGAAAATGCATTTTTTCCACTCCATCTCTGTGGTTCTGATTTTTTTTTTTAAATTAAAAGAGTCGCATTGAAATGACATAGGAAAAATGAATTTGACAGCTAGGAAAATGATGGAGAGAAATCATAGAGAAAAATGCCAAATTTAAAACCAAAGATTTTTTTAGTTTCATTGTAGACATTGGATTTTACATCTAATCTAATCTAATTAATGGCTTACCTTGGAGAAAGCTGCTTGGAAATGAGATTGGAGTTTTAAAAGAGAAAAGGAAGAAGAGAAGAGTGGCGGTGCAAGAAGGGAACGGGAAAAGTGATCTTTTTAAAAGCGCTTTTGGAATAAAAAAAAATGAAATAGGGGAAAATTGAGTGAGTGGAAAAGGTTGAGGTTCTCCCATTCCCCAAGGACCCCCAAAATTTCACATGATTGTTTGTTTTTGTTGCACGAATTTCCATGCATTGTAAGTTGTAGCTGTGTGAAGTTTGATTATGGCTTTTGAATGATGATGCTCAACCACCATGGAATCCAAAATTTTCGAGACTATGAAGTGCTTTTTATCAGCCTATCTAACAGTTTGTATCCTAATTTAGGAGGGGGTGCTTGTATAAATTTCTTAAAACTCTCTTTAAAAATTGACATATATTTTTCTTATTTTGTTTTCTCGCTCGGTTAGTAAAATATTCTTCTCGTAGATGTATTAACACAACGTTAGTAAACCACATAAATCTATGTGTTCATGTTCTCTTTGTGATTCTTTGATTTATCCGTGGTGTGTTTTTAACATTTTTTTTAAGTACTTTTAATGTGACAAAAAATGAGTAGAAAGAGTATCCATACTTTTTTAGTATTGAAAATGATATAAACTATAAACCACATTTTTATTTAAATCGTTTTGATTACTTTTCATTTGTATCCATGTAAGCATGTTTTAGTAAGGATAATTTAGTCTTTTTTTAGTTCAACGATCATGAAGTGGAGAATTTGAACGATCAGCCACTTGGCGAATAATACATGCCTAAACGGGCTAAATTAAGCTATATTCAAGTTGGTAAGGACACTTCAGTTTTTATTCATTTATTTATTTATGAAGATGATGTATTATCGAATTAGGGTTAGTTAGGCATCAAATTGGCTATTAATATTCTAAGTTGTTTTTATATAATTCAATATTGAATTAGGATAAATTGGAGTATTTCAACTTTTGAGAGTCACGAGCCTCACACTTTGTGATTATTGATTTAGAGTCGGTTAAACATTTGAGTAAGATTAATCAACTAACTTATGGAGTATTCCATGTTGGGTAAGAAACTAATTCTCCATCTAAGTAGTCTTTGTGTAATCTTTGTCTTGGGATTGAAATCAAAACAATTTGAGATTTTTAGAGTGTTTCTTGTGGTTCTCGAGCAAAAGAAAGAAGAATAATTAGTTTCAAATTTGAAAAAAAATTGTTTAGGGGGAGTTGGATCTGTTTTTATTTGTTAATTTCATTGGTATGATTTAAAGGAAAGATGGGATGGGAAATGGGGTTGGCAAAAGAAGACGAAGATACACAGATCAATGGTTGGTGAATGAAACTTTTGAGAGTTTATGTGTGTTGTGTGTTGTGAAAAAAAGGCACATTGTGAGTTGTTGGCTCTGCCGACCGGTTCATCGCGTCACTATTGGCCCTTTGTATCACCTTGTCCCGTTGCCGGCCGAGTCAGAATATTCCTTTTTTGGAGAGTCCTACTACTTATTTGCATCATTTTAGGAAAGACATTTTTTATCTTTTTATTTTTCTTCTCTTTTTGAATAGGCCCGGACACAATCCGACTGATCAGAATTAATTATTTTAAGAGTTGCACTTTAAGTGCTGTCTAGGTTGTAATGTAAAGTATGTAACCAATTTTTTAACTAGAGATTTTTTTTCTTTAAAAAAAAAACTATTTTTTTTTAATAACGTTGTAATGAGTGGATGTTTTTTTAGATATCTCTTTTAGAAGTAATAATTTAGGTCACTATCTTGATTTTGAATGAATTTTTGAATTCTATATTCAAAATCATTCAAAGTCAGCAAAAGTATAGCTCAATTGGTATCAAGTATGACTCATGACTAAAAAGTCATGATTCGAACTCACCCACCCCTAATTGTTGATGTACTAAAAAAAATCTAAATTCAAAATGTTATTTTGGTTCATTGTGTTCAAGATTCAATGGATTTGAAACACAACTCCATGATTTTCAAGCTATACCAAAAACTATTTTATGATATTAGAGGGACAAAATATAATCAATCTAAATTCTACCAGATTCATAACATATATATTTTATCTCAAAACTCAAATCATGTTATAACTCAAAATCAAGTTTAGGTTTGTTGTTTTGTGATAAAGCAATGAATTATAATAACAATACTTGTTCTCACTTATTTGGATACTTTGTAACTTTATATTGTCTAATAAAAAGCTCGGTAAATGTTATCGTTAATTATAAAAAGCTCGGTAAATGTTATCGTTAATTATAACTATGTTATATCTTATTTTATTTGATTATTTATATATATGTTTTTGTTAGAATGTGTCTACATTGAGAGAAAATAATTTTTTTATCAACAAGAAAAATTTGCGACAAAATCTTTTTTTTTGCCGCAAAAATTATGACGACAAAATTAGTATTATGTCGCATGTATATGCGACGAAATAACATTTATGTCGCATGACACATTGCAACACAATTAGAATTATGTCACAGGAGTTTGCGACGAAAGTACATTTATGTTGCAAGACTCAGTTCGACACATTGGCTATTGCGTCACAAACCTGCGACGTTTTTTAAAAAACGTCACTAAAAAGGTTATGAGACTAGGTTTATCAACGACGTTTTTGTGACGCATATATTTTAATCCCTAAAACGTTTTTGTGTCGATTTTTTAGTTTTAACGACGTTTTTTTCGTTGCTAAAGCTTATATTTCTTGTAGTGACTTGTTGGAGTATGATTGAGCTAATTAAGAAGACTCGCTATATTTAAGAGCCTGTAGAGATACACGTCTAAAAAAAATGAAAACTCGACCCAAAGTTTATAGACTAAAGTTGAAACCATGTTTCAATCGTGGAAACTAAACTAAAACTTATATGTATGATCTATATAGGAATCAAATTCGTAAGTTAACATTGAAAATAGATGAGATTCTCTATAAGAATATTGCAAACGACAAATTCTCCCTATTAAATTTTAGTTATTTTATTGATTTAGATCTTAAACTTTTAACGACAAATTTGTATGTCTAATAAAATTTCGAACTTGCCAACAAGTGCATATCTCAACTGACATCAAGTATAACTCATGACCAAGAGATCATGGGTTCGAATCCCCCCACCCCCAATTGTTGATGTACTAAAATAAAATAAAATTTTGAACTTTAAATAGTGTCCGATAGATTTTTGAACTCTTAATCAACAAGGAGGAAACAACTGTGGAATCAACTTATGCTTTAACTTATCGGGAAAAAAGGGAGGATGGTCGGGCTTCTATGAGTGGCGCTTTCTATTCCTCTGATAAGACGATCTTCGAGACTAGAGATCATAGACCCAAAGTAGACTATTCTAGGGACGAAAGAACATACCTTTTCTTTGGTTTCGTCAACAACAAGTCAAGTTGTTTTGAGAGAAAAAGTCGGGGCTATATAAAATAGTCTTCTTCACGGCGATTGGTTGTTTTGTTGTACAAGTCGAGTAGAGTCGATCCAACGCTTTCATGGTGGTGAGTCACTATTACTTGTGGCTTGAGTGGGTAGGGGCTTTCCTGGTGATGCGTATGCGCCTGTTTCAAAGCTCAATCGACGAGAAGGGGGATCGAAGCATACATACAAAGATAGCGCTAGTTGGAAGATAGACAAGCTCCACCTACATAAATTGAGACCTAGTTCCCTGAGACAAAGAAGATCACAGCGAGACTTTCCACTTAAATAAGTTACATTAGAAGATTTTTATGGAATATTGCTTTAGTCCCATTATGGATTTGGGAAATTTTACGTCGGAATTTTTCAATTGAAATTTATCACACTCATAAGGATGGAGAAAGAATTTTTTTATCACACTCATAAGGATGGAGAAAGAAATTTTTTTATCACCTCGACTCGTACGAGTCTTTTTTTAAGGCGGGGTGAATTTGATGTAGGATGAAAAATATTAGATAATTAGTTTAACTTAATTATGATTAGTTTAGTGTTAATTTTAGATTAATTTGTATTAGGTATTTTTGTTGTAAGTCTATAAATAGGCACTTTTGAGATTTATAAGGAAGGTTTTGAATGATATTTGAATAGAACATCTAGTTTTTTTTTTTTTTTGTGAGTTTTCTCTACTTTGAGATGGTTTTTCCTTAGTCTAAAAATTATATTTCTTCAAAAGAGTAAATTAGTATCACACGTAATTAAAGGTAAAATGAAGAAAATATTTGTTGTCATGTAAAACAATAGAATTGGAGGTTTGGAAGAGGACATCCTCGTCCCATCTTTATTTGAGAAACAGGATTTCGCATCCTGTTCGATGAACCCTACCAAGCTCTCCATCTACGTTAAAAAAAAAAAAAAAAAATGACATCTCTATGTCTGAAGAATCATAAATTAGAATCTTTTATCTACAATTGTTGGAGAGACACAGATGAACACGCAAAAAATAACAAGAAAGTTTAAATCATTTCAAGATAAACAAACATGTAGAACGCACAACGCATGTTGGGCAAAAAAAAAAAAAATTCTCTTCATAATTGAAACTTCGTTGTCCTAATAATGAAGTCTGAGAAATTAATAAATTTAGTGTGAAATTTTGAAGCACCTTTAAAATTAAATTTTACCGTGAAAGTAGTAATATTTTCTTAGGAGTAATATTTTAATCTCCCATTCTACATATTGTCTAAAAAAAATAATATTTTACGAGCATGAGATAGTTATGCTCAAACATGATTTATCGATTTTTTTCATCTTAAATTATATTTTAGTCTTGATTGAAAATTTAAACAAATATTATCATTTTAATTTTTTTAATAGATTACTTTTGTTCAAAAATTCGTTAAGAAAATATTCTGATATGTATTTTAATAGATTATAAAACACGGTTTGAGATAAAATTGAGAAACTTTCCTTAAAGAACAACACTCAAGCTAGATTCTGGTTACAATCTAAGTTTCGACTTTCGAGACATTTGTTTAGCGGTTCTATAGCGTGAATAATTTTGCTTAATTTTGTGCAAGATCTATTTTTTTCGTGTTAAAATTAATATGTGAATTTATAAAAAAAAAAAAAATTGAATGAATGGTATACAAAATGCAAAGCTCATCTAAACCTAAAATTCAAATTGATGAAGTGATCAAACGAAGTTAGGGGGGAAATCTAAAAAATTAGGCTAACTTTTGTAATTATTTTAAGAAGACAATAATTACTTGATGAGGCAATGCCAATAACTGACCACAAAAAGATATTCACATCAAGTACCTGGAATAGAACAACTTTAGACGCCGAAAAGTATATATAACATAACCTCCCATCAAATGACTCATTAACTACACGAAATTCCGCTATTACCCTCCTAAAGAAACATGCACGATGTACCTAATTACCAAGAAGCCATATATATTCCACAGGAGACAATGGTAATTTCACAACCATTTGGCTTCAAATGCAGTAATCAAAATTATCACAACCCAATTAAACTCCAACAAGGCCTCATCTTCTTCAAAATTGCGATTGTCCTTTTTCTCTCAATTTCTACAAGAAATCAAAATTTTAAAATTCACTTGACAAAAATTGGGCAGTGTAGTGTAATACCCAAAATGCCCCACATGTGGTAGGGACCACGACACGTGAAATTACCTTTTTTGTTTGTTTGTTTGATGTATAGCTTATCCAGTCACGGCTTTGAGTGAGAGAGAGGATGGGATTGGAATGGCCGAAATGGGGGAGTCACATCAAAGGGCAAACTGCCCTACTGGCTAAAGTATTGCTCCTTTTCCCCTATTAATATGCCCCTACCCTTCATCAAAACTAGATTATTTATGTTTTCAAAGAAATAAAACAGATTATTTTGGGCCGTCCCATTTGATAAAATAACAATTCATTTCATTTTAGTTCAAAAATAAATTAGTTCATTTTAGTTCATATATTTCTAAATGTTGAATTTTAATTAATGTAATTTCAATAAAGTTTAAGTTCCTACAATTAATTTATTATTAATTTTTTTATAAAAAAAGAATATTTATTAGCTCTTCTCTCTATAAATTTTAGAAGCATGATGTCTTTTCTTGTATTAAAATTATTATGATTATTTAATCAATTTTGATAAAATTTAAATTCAAACTTATCCTAGGGACCAATTTTAAACTTCATTGAAAATATAGGTACTAAAATTAGACATTAAAAAAATATAGGAACCAAAATGAAACAATGTCCAAAGTATAGAGACCAAAATGATATTTTAACCATAACCATTTGATTTTTTGTTTTTAAAAATTATACTTGTTTTTTCATAATTTCTCTACCCTAGCTTCCATATTTCTTCAATGGTCTTCATTTTCTTTAAGGAAATATTTGAATTTCTAGCCAAATATAAGCAACAAAAATAAGTTTTTTGAAAGTTTTTTTTTAGTTTTTAAAATTAGATTGGTTTTTGAAAACATAGGTTAAAAATAGATTTAAAAAAAAAAAAATTTATTAGGTGAAAAATAGTATTTATAGGCTTGATTTTTAAAAACTAAAAATCAAATAATTATCAAATGGCTGATGTATTTAATTTTGGTCTAACGTTGGTCCCCACTTAACTGGCGTGGCGTTGTGTGTTTCATTTTTTAGGTGAAGGTTGGTTTCTGAGAAACAGTGAAAGGAAAATCACATGCCTCATGTGCAATCACAAAATAGACTAGACTAAACTGCTTTCTGGCCATTTGGGCTGGGCTGGACTTGGTGGCCCAATGCATTCCAATGGACCGGCCCATAAGTTCTTGAACGGTCTTACAGTTGCTTATTTATGTAAACATTACTTCTCACCAATATTTCAATTTTACTCTTCAGTGATGTTTTCTTTTAAAGCTATTTTGGTTCCTCTACTGATTTTTTTTTTTTGTTTGAAACCAGAACATTCATTAACCACCAACCAACCAAGACCAACCCGCTACAGTTGATATCCTCATTAAGGACGTGTTAAATAGTCATTTTTTAAATACTTAAAATCACTTTTATCATATTTACAATTGCATTGAAATATATTTTAATAAATTAAAATTAACTAAAAGTTTGATTTTAGAATTTAAATGAGATTTTTGTACCATAAAAATTGAGTTTGAATAATGATTAGTCCATGTACGTTTTAATTTGTAAATCCTCATGCTTTTAATAAACATAAAAAATAGTCTTTTCTTTTAGTCTATAGTTAATTTTTCTAATAAATACTTAGTCTTCATTAATTTTTCCTTTATAAATTTTGAAAACATACGTATTCACATTGTATTTTTTATCTCATAAAAATTATTATTATTATTTAATCAATGTCGATGAAATTAATTTAGTTAGACTAATTTTAAGATTTATTGAAACACAGAAACTAAATTTAGACTTTAAAAAATATATGGATCAAAATGAAATAATATATTGGGACTAAAATGATATTTCAACCTAATTAGAATTATACTAATGACAAAAGTTGCCTTTAAATGGTAAGGATGACAAAAACAGTATATGAAAATGGCCCATAGTTCAATTGAAAAGAGTTTAATTTCTGACTAAACTAAATAAGAACATACTCCAACACAATATAAGGCAGACAATAATAAATTCGATAAAATAGAAAAAAAAAACTGCAAATAAATAAATGAGTTGATCTATACTCTAGATGAAATAGAAACAGTGTTGCTACCACTTTTATAATCGATGGATAGAACAGAGAAACAAATAATTTTTTAATCATGGTAATAATAACTAACAATTATTATTTTAATTGTGTTCATGAAATGGAATAAGTGTAAAATTAATCCACTATTTTCCAAAATATTTTCATTGAATTGGTATCATGCTTTTTTTTCCTTCTATATATGTATATTGTTTTGTGTACGAGTAAAACTTATGCTAATGCCTCGTATGGGGGACAGTTCATAGCTACTCAATTTTCTCTGAAATAATTCTTGGATTTCTAAATGAAAAAAAAAAAATCATTTCTCAATCGACCTTACTCGGTATCGGTAAATCTCGAGCACCGCCGCTGGTTAGATTCAGAGGACTCGTAGCAATCTGCACTCCGGCATCTCCTAAGACGGCAAGTTCGACATGATCAATGTACTTCGGCGCCTCCGGAAACTCGCTTGCATAAACTGCTCTAATTCCTCCATCCTTGATCACTAAATTCACTGCGTTAAAAATAAACACAAGTATTAGCAGATCGATTTACAATTCATTGAACAGAGGAGGCAAAGAAACAACAAGAGCGTTGAACAAGAATTAAGTAAAAGAAACTACCAAATCACATTTGCAACAAACAGAAACCAATTGCCAAGAGATTTGAACTGATTCGATTCGATTGAAAATTTTACAGTAGAAATCAGGAACGGATTCTTGAAATTCTTGGAGAAATTTACCTGGATAAGAGAACCACCAGAGAATGACGAGGATGAGGAGCAGACTCAAAGGAATCAGATGAATCCACTTCTCCACCAATTTGTAGCGCGAATTGTGATCGCGCTTCCTTATGGCGGAACGAGGATCGGAAACTGGAAGAAAACCGGCGTTGGAATCATCCATTGATCTTCTTCCTGGAGAGCGTCTTCCTTGTGGCTCTTGCGTTGGGCTAAAGATTAAACTGCATTGATCGTCAATGGCTCGGGACGAACTCAAAGATCTCTGCTGCATTTTTCAACAATGGAGATAGGGTTTGGAGTTCGAGAAATTAGAATGGAATTGAAATTGGGGCTGCGCCTTTGGTAATTGGCTCCATTAATTTTGTATAAACTGCTTCTTATATTTATATTCTGTTTGGTTTGTTAGAATTTGCGGTGATTTTCGGCGGGAATGTTCATTCTTCGTGCCGTGCACGTGATCATCGAGATCCGAACCATTCACCAATTTTCTTTTCCTTCCTTCACAATATTATAATCTTAATCAAAATGGTAAAGGTCCAAACTTTTAACACATACATCGTTACAATTGCTATGCTTTCTTTGACCACGTAGTTGAAATAACAATAAATCAATATATATATATATATATATATATAGTTGAATTCATATGGATAATAGTTGTTCGAAGCGAATAAAAGATCGGAGAAGGAATTTTATTACCAAAGTTGATATTTTTTCAAATCTTATTTTTACAAAACCAGAAATTAAGGTTATGTTTGATAACCGATATTTGAAAATTGTGTTTTTTTTTTTACAATTTTTCTATAATATTTTCATCTTTCTTTACCATAGTCTCCAATTTTCTTAACGAATTTCTTAACAAAGCATTCGAGTTTTTAGATAAATTCTAAAAACAAAAACAAGTTTTGTAAAACTTTTTTTTCTTTAGTTTTCAAATGACTTGATTTTTGAAACATAGGTAAAAAATAGACCAAAAAACATAGAAACACATGAGTAAGAGTAGTATTTATAAACTTAATTTTCAAAACTAAAAATCATATAAGTATCAAATAGGGCCTAAACTTTCAATGAAAAAAAATATGAATAAATTACTATCGTTAACGAGAGATCATTTTGGTCGTAGTTTAGTTATCTATGTATTTTAGTTGATGACTATTATCATATAAAATAAATATGTACTAATTAGTCGAGGGACCCAATTATGTTATATGAAAAAGGTTGATTACTTAAATAAATAAATAACATAAATTAAAGTTGTGCTTATGGGTCAAGTAAAAATCTCATATAATTGAATGTGAACCGACAATCCTACAAAATTTTTCTTTCAATGCAGACAGATACATTCAAGTAATTTGGAAGAAATTCATACTTTATTAATTTTACATTGATTTTCGATCATGTTGCTTGTAGATTACTAATTGCATAATTGCTTACCTCCACTAATTTGAAATTGAGATTTTTTTTAGCTCAACGTAAAGGTAGAAAATCGATTTTTAGAATAATAATAAATGTCTTACTCATAAATTAGCAAAATAGAAAAATATTAACACAGAATGACAAAGGTGTTAGACTATATTGACATAATTAAATTTACGCAAAACTATCAGGTTAAACTTTTAGTTTGATTGGTGATTTAAGATGGTATCAGAGCAGGTGGTTTAGGAGATTATGTGTTCAAGCAAGTTGTTATATTTGTAAATAATTTACTCTAATTTGCTACCCAATACAATTACTCTTAAATTTACCCAAACTATCAGTTTAAGTTTTTAGTTTGATTGGTGATTTAAGAAAAAGGAAAAAATAACTACGATATTAATGAGTTGGATCTTACTTGGTTTCATCATTTAAAATTGCTCTTTTACCTTAATTAAGGTAACCATTACGAGCATAACTCAATTAACATAAAACATGCACCTTCGAATAAGAGATCAAAAGTTTGAATCCATCATCCCACATATCGTTGAACTCAAAAATTAAAATAATTTCTTAGGAATTAATTACCATAATACTTGTTCATACATAGTTTAAAAAGTTTTAGGAACTATTGGTACACATGGTCACCCTAATTTCCAAATGGATCGGCCTCGCTCACGGTTTGGACAACCTTATTTTTTAATAGAGGTGAAAATAAGAACTAAGAAAGAAAACTAAACTTTAACCTAACTAGTTAATGTATATATCCTAAATCAAAAAATAGATATTCAAATTTCTAACTACACAACTTGTTGAGCTAAGAATAAAAGAAAGAAAAAATAAATAAATAAACTGAAAAAGTATTTATTCCCACCTCTCAATCTCCAACCTACCCCAATATCAATCCTTGAATCACATAATTAAAATAATTTATAATTTCTCAATTGATATATGACTATTTCCTATTTCAATATACATTGATATATTAAAATTGTGTTTGATCTTCCACTAATTCCTTCTTCTTTCTATATAACTTTGGGAAGCGAGAAAATCTAGAGCAGTGACTACTTCTGATATTACTGGTCTCATAGTTGGCTGCTCTTGGAGACACATTGCTGCAATAGCAAGAGATTGGTACAATCCTCTCATAGAATATCTACCTTCGAGCTTCGGGTCTGCCATTTGTAAGAATCGCTTTCGATCTCGGAACAATGGTCTTGCCTATAATACAATACAAGCAACCCAACTTAAAATTCAAGCTATTATTTTAACGAGACCACCTCCAAAAAAAATTGATGAATGATGCTTCTAGAAGAGTACTAATTAAATGCTCATTCTAAAACTCCTCTAAAGTACTTTTAGTAATTTCAAATTCACTTTTTATCAATAACTAATTAATTAATTACCACAAGTCAAAAAGTTGTTTCAAACTCAATATTTTTGGTATATTTTTTCATAATATAGGCTCTTATTTTACTTTAATATCTTACCCATGCTACCAAACTTATCTCCCTTGAAGGCCTCGTAGGGTCAATAGCTTTTCTTCCGCTGATGAGCTCTCAAAGAACAACTCCAAAGCTATAGATATCACATTTAAATGACAATTGACCCGTCATTGCATAATCAGGTGCACAATATCCATATGTTCCCATAACTCTAGTAGAAACATGGGTATTATCTCCACTAGGACCTACTTTGGCTAGACCAAAATCTGAGAGCTTTGGCCAATACCCTTCATCAAGCAAAATGTTCGAGCATTTTAGATCTCGATATATAACTGCAGGGCTCATTTTGTTGTGCAAATACTCCAATCCCCTTGCTGCACCAACTGCTATCTTCATTCTTGTACTCCAATCAAGCACTTTTTTGCCCGGTGGAACATCTATAAGCCCAAAAAACATAAAATTCAAATTTGCTTTTACGAGCAGTGCTTCTAGATGATAAACGATTTTTTAATAATACTTTCAAGTGCAGCTTTCAAAAAGTGTTCTCGATTTTTTGACAATAATATTATAAACTCTTATTTGTTTTATGAATGTTTGCTTTTTAAAATCAAGGTATTTATTATGGAAAAATATTTGGGTGTAGTCTTGGTTGTACCCATATATTTTGTAGTCCACTTTATAGTGGAATCAAAGAAAATTAGTTTTTTTAAAAGGGGAAAATCTCGTGGTGGAAAAATAGGTTGAACAATACTTGAAAATGAGGAGGAGAGAAGAGAGAAAATTACTTATTACTTTCTAATTGATGTGTAAATTAATTTTAGGTTAAAATATCATTTGAGTCCTTATACTTTGTGTTTTATTCTATTTTGGTCCATGTACTTTCAAATGTCTAATTTTAATCCATATACTTTTAATAAAGTTTAAAATTGGTCTTTATAAGTTTAAAGAATTTTTATCAAAATTATTTAAATAATAAGAATAATTTTAATACAACAAAATACACAATGTGAACATATCTCCAAAATTTATAAGGAAAAAGTTAACAGAGATTAATTTTTTAAAGAAAGATTAATAATAAACTAATAGTAAGAATTAATTTTAAACTTTATTAAAAGTACAAGGATTAAAATTGAACATTTGAAAGTAGATAAAATAAAACCTAAAGTACAAAAATCAAAATGATATTTTAACTTTAACTTTAAAACAATAATATAAATATTTTAATTAAATCTAATTATTTAGAATATTTTCTCCCTAGACAAAATTTATAAAATAAACACAAATATTTAACCTCTAAATATTAATTTATCATACATGTCAAACTCAAAACACATCTATTTATTATTCAAGATTTTCAACTCGTACATATTTAATATCGGTAATCCAAACAAATCGTTACTTAAAAGGAATGAAATTTGAACGTACATACATACCGTGCAAGTGTTTGTCCAATGATCCTAGTGGCATGAACTCATAAACCAACAGTCTTTGGTCACCCTCTGCACAATACCCTATCAATTTTACTAGATTTGGGTGATTGGCCAAACTTAATGTCATCACTTCCACCACGAATTCTCTTGCCCCTTGAACCCCATTGGGGTCAAGGTGCTTGATAGCTACCAGCTATATCAAAATTAGAGTCCAAGATCAATATCAAACTCGGTTTACTTTTTACATGTTAAATTTGAAGTTTGATCAGAAACTTCTAGAATTCTGTTCACTGAGCACTTGTAATATAAAATATCCTAATAAATTTTAAAACTTTCAATTTTATATCTAATAAATTTGTGATCTTGATTTGATTAGTTTGGATTCGGTTAGATAACAATTTATTTTTAGTTTTTGAAAATTGAGCTTACAAATACTACTACTATTTATGATCTTTGTTTTATTATCTACTCCTTATAAATGTTTGTTTTAAAAACTAAAAAAAGTAATTTTTTTAAAACTTGTGGTTGCTTTTAGAATTTGACTAAAAATTTAAATATTTTATTAAACAAGATGAAAACCATGGCAAAAAAATGATAAGAAAAGAAGCACAATTTTTAAAGATAAATAAATCAAATGGTATCAAATTGTGAAATTGACATTAATGTTAGAAATTTATTAATCACAAAATTAAAAGTTCTAAAACTTAATAGACTTCTAAATGTTAAATTATAAGTTTAGTTCATAAACCTTTAAAAAATGTTGAATAGATCCTTGACTTATTCAAGATGATTAAAAATTGAAAATTTAAGTTTTTTTTTTTTTGAGTACTACAACATTTGGGGAATTCGAACTCATGACTTTTAAGTCTTATTTGATGCCAGTTGAGTTATGTTTTTGTTGGCGAAAATTTAAGGGGTTGTTAAACATAGACTAAATTTATAAATTTTTTGAAATACTGAGTTTAAATAAATCCTACGCTAATTTTATTTTTTTTTTCTAAATCAACTACATTTGTTGTGAGAGGAATTTGAACTCAGGATTTCTTACTCATATGTAAGTTGAGTTATATTCTTGTTGTCACTTTAATTTTCAACTTTAAATATCATAAACGGTCATTTCAAAAAATAAAAACATCTGTGGAGAAGTCTTTACCTCATTGATTCTTCCCAAATCGCCCTTGTAAACTTTACCAAATCCCCCTTCGCCCAGAAAGCAATCGGACTTGAAATTTCTAGTTGCTGCTGCGAGTTCGTGGAATGTAAATGTTTCCATCTCTTCGTTTGCTTTTACTTTACTGGAAACCTCTTTGTTTATATTTGTCGCCAGCTGGTCATTTTCACTTACCACCTCCTTTACTTCTTCGCCTGTTTTTACACTCAATTTGGCCTTTACTTTGACCGTTTCTGTTACAGCTGGGGGTAAAAAAACAGAGATAGACGATTAGAGAAAGCAACAAGAAAGTGTATTCTCTGTTGTTTAAGGAATTATTAAAAGTAAATAAATAAATAATATTTGAAGTTGTGAAGTTAGAGTTGACTTAATCTTAAATTATGAGTTTGTTAATATTATAAACTATGCATAAATTCAGACTAGATTAATCAAACCTTAAAAATCCAATTCTCTTGTAATAAACTTGGTTTTTATAAATTACAATCTTTATATAATTAGCTACATTACATTTTGGCCAAAGGTTGAATAACCTCTAAAAAAGAAACTATGAATAAAACTTTCCTTTATTCAAAAGAAAAGGAAAATTCCCAACATTTGCATAATCTGAAATTCTGGAGAGGCAAAATTTTACAAAGGGGATATTTTCTTTGCCCGAGCGAGCAAACAAACAAAAGAAGAGCATTTAGAAGAAGTAAAACAGTAAAAAATTCTCGGTGTTTTTACTTTTACTTGATAAAGCACGCCAAGTTAAAAAGAAATCAAGAAGGATTTTTCTTACATTTCTAGACACTAATCATTCCAAAACTAAAATCTAATCACAAAAGTAAGCAACGAATGAAATTTAAAAATAAAAATCAATGATAAATTTGTCCCATCGAACGATTTCTGGACCCATGTGAGGAACAGAACAATATCAAAACGACAACGTAATGGTCATGAAATTAATGGATCGTTTTAATAGAAATTCCATATATTCGAAGCTGTAAAATGCATTACATAATTTGAAAATTAGAAGAAAAATCACCTGAAGAAGCCTGTCGAAGGCTTGGCCCATTGCTCTCTATTCTTTTCCTCTGTTTTTTGCTGTGGCGAAAGCAACCCATTTTCCAGGCCAAAAATTGAAGCCAATGAAACAGAGAGAGAAGAGTTGTCTAACTTAGGCATAAAATCTGAGAAATTTATTTTAAATAATTATCTTTTTTATATATTTTGATTTTCGAGTGCTTGTTCGAGAAAGATTTTTGGTAGGCCGATGATTTTCTGACGCGTGAAAACAAGAATATTTATGTGCAGAGATGGTACCATACGTGGACCTCTGATTGTGAGCCACGTCGTTGTATGGGGGTATTTGGTTTCCAAGTGTAATGGAAGTACACGTCAGGATTACTGGACCCCACATAAATATGTGTTTTTGAAAATTTTTCTGTAGGCTTACGTGGCATGGGTTGATTTGGCCAACTATTTTGGTTGGGCTGGTTTGCAATGGCAACAGATCTTTGTCCTTTTCTGTAGGGAAACGCTTCTTGTCTGGTACGCGTTTGACGCCAAGAACACGGGTCCCGCGCGTATACCTCAGACGCTTGTCGTTTGATCACTAGAAGTAGAAGCCACCACCGTAGAGGTAGAAATAAATGACAGGAAAAGACAAGTTCGAGTCCACCGGAAATTTCCCATGCTTAGTAAAGAGAATATATATATATATATATATATATATATTTATATAAATTATAATATACATATACTAGTACTTTAACTCGTGCAATGCACCTAATTTAGGCCTCGTATAGGATGACGTTTGTAAGGAGAGTGATTTCGAATAACGTTTGTAAGGGAAAAAAGTGATTAGGAAAGAATTTACATTTAAACTGTTTGGTAAATTTGATTATTTTAAAATCTATCTAAGATAACTCCTCAATTTGCTAGCTTTTGAATTGAGTTTTTTTGAAAATTTGCTATCTTTTTTAGCTAAATTTTAAAAGTTGTAAGTATGCCCTTCCATTTTTACATCTATTCTCTTATGTTAATGAAACTTGAATTGATCCAATTTTTTTATAACAATCATACGTACTATTAGGATCTTCAATAATAACTCTCCAGACTCTGTCATATGTGTCAAAGTCGAATTCTTTTTTCCTTGACAACGTTCATGATTGCTCTGGTATATTAAAGTTATTTTTTTCTTACCTAAATAGTTGAATTTGAAAATAACCTTTTTTAGTTTTTTTAGTTTCAACAACATGTGGGAGTACAAATTCGAATTTTTGACATTTTAGTTGAGAGTATAGTTAAACTATTTTAAGGGTCGTCTCTAAAAAAACATTCATCAAATTTTAAATTTCATGGAAGAAAATAAATTGCTACTTTTAAACTTGTCAAGTTATATCAATTTTTACCCTATACTTTCACTTTCATCAAATTGCGCTCAAAATTTAGATGAGTGTTGCAACTCAATATTAACCTTGAAAAAGATATTGCAATTTTCATCCCAGGATAAGTTTTTGTTTGAAAAATCGTTGAAAAAAGGTATCCACGTGTACTTTTAATGAATTAAACGTAAGTATAATGTATAATACAAAATTGAAAACAAAAAATCCCCCAAAAAATGATGTTGGAGTTAAATTTTTGTTAATTTTCGTGTGTTTTGTAAGTTATTCAACGGTTTAATTCGTGGATTAATCAAACTTAAATTTGTGTAAATTTTGATATTATTGAAATTAGTGAGATTTTGTCATTACTTTTTGTTAAAATTGATGGGAACATTTGCAACATTTAACTAAGTATAGGGTCAAATTTGATGAAATTTAAAATTTAGAGTAAAAATTGCCCCAACCTGACAAGTTTATAGGTAAAAATTAAAATTTTCTTAAATTTAATTTTTAGTGATATATATTGAAACTTTTTTGAGAAAAAAAAATTATAACCTCTAAACTTGTCAGGTGACCATAAAGTTTTAGTTTAATTGAATTTTACCTCAAACTTAGATAAGTATGGTAATTTTAACCTTAAACTTTAAGAATTATTGTAATTTTTACCATGTTATAAATTTTTGTTCGAAAGATTATTAACAAATGCATGCTTATGTGTATTTAATGAATTATAAAAGCATATGTAGGATATAAATTTCTAGATAAATCAACATTAGAGCTTAATTTTTGTTGAAATTTGTGAGTTTTGACCGAGTTATTCAATGACTTAATTTTTTACCAAACTCGATTTTATTGAAATCATATTAGAGATATGTTTACATTATTTTTTTTTAAATTAAAATTAGCGAGTCAAATAGAGGAAATGAAATAGAAGTTAAAAATTATAACAATTTTATAAAATTGAAAATTTAGGGTAAAAATTAATAGGGGTAAAAATTGAATTTTGCCAAATTTTTGTTCACTAAACCGCGAAGACGTTGGCCGATGGGCCTGTATCGCGGCCCACAGAATGGACCACACGATTCAGATTCAAAATGTTCAAATGGAGGTCCGCTTAGTCTCTTTTCTAACCGATCAAGCAGTTCCCGCTCGCATATCCTTTCAAATCCAAATCGAAGATCCAAACGCAGCCGTACGAAACTCCTTTAATTTCACTCACCGTCATTTCTACTTTCAATTTTCCTTCGGTCGCAGTGATTGACGTCGTCGGCGTTATGGAGTCCGATATCTCTCTCATTGAAGTCGCCGGAGAAGACGATTCTCTTCTGCAACAGATTCCAGAAGACGATCTCTTAGTCCTCGAAAAGGATACGGACGGCATTACAGCGGGAAACAGCGGTTTCTTCTTGTGCTCGCCTCTATTAACCGACAGATCCAATGGCGCCATTGCTGGTTCTTCTGCTGCTTCTTCTACAGGTCAGTTTGATCATATACATTTCCTTTTGTTTTGAACCTTTGCCCTAAGGTGCTGCAAATTCATCTGAGTTTCGGATATCGTATGTAGGTGGAGGTGCTTCTTGTAGTCTAATTTGAGTTACTAAACAGTATTTTAAAGAATTAGCTCCGAAGTTGATTGTTTGAGCATATTTAGATTGATGTCGAAGGCTGTAATTAATTGGAGGAGTTTTATTCGTTAATCTATCGAGAGTCTTACTCTCTCTGATTAGATAAACCTGGATTTCAGCCGGCTGCGATCTCTGTTTCTAAGAATCAAGTCAATTAGGTTATTTGTATTTTCATTAACTAAATGAGGATGTCTTAAATTTTAAATATGTTACACTATTTTCCAGTAGCTTACTCTTAACATTTGTGGATATGTGGAAGATCATGTCGGTTAAATGACCGGTTATTTTTTTTGTACAGATTATACCGATAAAGAAAACATCAATGCGAACAATATAGAAGGACCCAAGCTTAGTCTTATGCCGCAGCAGATGAAGAGAAAGAAGAAGGCAGGAGGATATAATTTGCGGAAAAGCTTAGCATGGAACAAAGCTTTCTTCACCGAAGAAGGTTTAACATGTGGTTGCTGGATTTATTTATTTCTCATTTTTTTCTGCAATTCAAACGGTAAAACATTGTTTGTATTATGTACACATTTTCTCAGGTGTTTTGGATTCCATGGAGCTATCAATGATCACTGGTAGTACTAATACATCTTGCGGTGAAGCATTGGGAGCAATTGACGAAGAAATGCCGGAAATGGCTGGTGGTGGCTGTTATAATGATTTTCCGGTTCAAGATAAATTATTCAAGGATACGTCAACTAGTACTCCCAGTGGCGATAGAAAGAATGGCCGTTGCTTGTTGCCAAAGCGTGGTTCATCAACTAAAGATAATGTATCCCAGCTTCTGCAGTCAGTATATGTCCAAGTTTAATTGGAAATTTTATCTTTGTGGTTCTACTACTATGGATATGTTTCCGCACAGCTTTGGATATAGAAAGATTAAAAGATTCTAGATATCTTTGTTGTTTGGCGGACTTTCTACAAGCTTGTCTTTTGGTTTTTAAACAATATTTCAGGTCAAGTTGAAGGAGCTATCAGGCAAAGATGTCAATCCGAGTGGATCAAAACGTGGAAGCTGTCCGCGACCTGTGGCCTCATCATCATATCCTTTGAGTGGTTTCTTAACTTTTGTTTGAATTTTGCAGTGTTATCAAGATTCAAGAATTCTCCAGCTGATCCATCCTCATAATAATGGATTAAGTTAGATTTCCTTAACCCTTTCTATACTGCCAAAAGGCCCACAACCTCAAATGCAACAAAAACTGTCAATAAAGAAGCAAGAATTTCCAGAATTCCCGTTCCAAAACGTGATCCTACTGTTATCTCTAGGGCTCCAAGGAATGCTGCTACTATACGTGCAAGTGACGCAAAGAGTAATCAGGTTGCTCAAAGAGGTAATCGTTGAAGAACTGCACAAAATAAAACTATTACATTCAAAATTTCCTCTATTTCGATGACTGTCAATTCCATTTATTTTTCTGTATTCTAATAAATTTCTCATTATGTGAAATGGTACTTTTTGATGTGTTGAATTTTTCATTACAGCCGGAAATAATCAAAAAATGACTACGTCCATTAATGCAAAAAGTGCATTGAACAAGGATGTTAATGCAAGCAAATCTTTGAAGGCTAAAACCTCAATTCAACAACCGAGAAGAAAATTGGTGAGAACTAAAAAGTCATTATATATTAAAATTGGCAGACGAGAAGATGGTTGGAAAATTCTAATAGACATCATGAATTCCCACCAATTCGGAAAGCTCATACATTGTAGTGTTCATATCTAATTTACAGGCCAACCCAGTGTTAAAAGTGAATTCTTCTCGTTCACAACACGAATCTACCGATTCAAATGAAGGGTTAAAGCCAGCGACAAATTCATTAATTTCAAAACCTCTTCCTTTAAATGATGATGGCGCCAGGAAAGTTTCTGCTTCCATTGCTCAAAATGCTCTCCCTGATGGTCGCAGCATGCTTGATCAAATCCAAATGCCAAAGCCATCTGGTTTGCGAATGCCATCACCATCTATGGGATTTTTTGGTCAGGTATAATCACCAGGCTTCATTAAGTATTGTTAGATATATTTTAAATAAATACTTGTTTCTTCAATTTTTTGTATTTCTTATTTTCTGTTCATTTGTGAATTTTCTATCCCAGAAAAAGGTTTCTTCATTCCAAAGCGTGCCACCAGCTACTTCAGAATTGCATGACCTTTCCAAATCTAACATTCCCAAGGTGAGAATAGTTGGTCCTTCAAACCCTATTTGTCAGTTGCCAACCCTTGTACCTAGGAACGTTGTGAAAGCAAGCCATGGTGAGGCTTCTGGAGAAACTAATGTAGTTTCATGCTTAAGTTCGGGTAGTTTAGTAGAACCTGTTTCCCATGATAGAGCGAAATCCGCCTTGAGAGTAGCTAACATTCATTTAGGGAAAGTGAATGTTGTTGGCGCTTCTACAATGGACAAGGTTTTGAGCACCCATGGACTGGAGAAACCAGATGTTCGATCCATTTCTAATCCTGTATTGGAACATCTCGGAGATGTTTCTAGGATTCATGATGAGATTAACGACCAATTAGCAGAATGCAAATCCCATAATGTGTCGTTTAACAACTTTGGTGAGTCTACCAAATCATCTATTGGTGAAGCGAACGATTTGGGCACACAAGGTATGTCAAGAGCTCTCGATGATCAGTTAAATGGTGCAAAAGATTGCAATGATCAATCTTCCGAACAAGTCGAGCTTACAAACTCCTCTAGTTGCATGATTGAACGAATTTCTCCTGATCATCAGAGGTTAGGGATCAGAACTAGTAATTCACTCAAGAGGAGTAGAACTTCAATAGAATTTGAACAAGGTAGATTTGAAGAAGATGTTGGTAATGATTCTAACGGTCAGGAGAGCTGTTCATTTGATCAGGATGAAGACTTGGAAATTCATAATTTGAGAATATTGCGGACAAGAAAAGCAGAAGCATTTGACATCGATCATTGCATTTCAAACGAAGGCAACAACACTATGCAAAGCACTTCTGCACCGTCTAATTCAGACTCAATGCTGCTTGATGATGCAAAACCAATTGTTCCAATGTCAAATAGTAAATCATTGCAATCCCAGCATGATTGTACTTCCCGTGAGAATGAGGTTATGGCAAGAGAAAGCAATGAAGTCTGTGAAAATAAATTGGATAGTGAGATTGATCTTTCTTTGATTCCACATTCAACAGCAGATGCTTGCTTTGTAGACTGTGGCCCAAATGAGATGGTGGACATCGAATCTGATATGCAGCTGAACGACACTTCCTTGAAAATGGAAAGGAATCAGGATGATCATGGTGATGTAGAAATTGCCTGCAACACTGACGCTGCTGAAACTCTACTAATAACACAAGACTTGTGTTCAAATGATAAAGAAAATCAACTGTGCATTGGATCCGAGCATGTACAAAACAAAGACAAACAAAATTCTTGTGTTCTATCATCAGTTAATGATTTTAATCAGCTGCCCGGACTTATGGAGCTTCAAAATTGTTGCGTCGATCTGGTAGATATTTCCTTCGAAAACAACCAAGGGAAGTGCTCAATTGATGACTTGCTGCACACAAGCAATTCTGAAGAGCACCACGAAGAAATTATCACTGATAGTGTCATTGATAATTCTGATGTATGCACATCAGAGTGTCGTAGTAATTATAATCAGATGGCATCATCACCCAAGGATAACAGCAGTGTACATGAGGAGACACATGGCACAACAACGGGTGACAACATTTTAGAGTCTCAGGAGGTTGAAGCGTTATTAAGAAGTTCCAAGTGTTCAACTGCTAAATCATCCGAGTGTGACAAAATACCAAGTGGGGAAGGTGCACCAGAGACTGTGAGTACAGAAATAACTTCAGAAGCAAGAACGAATTGCAATGATTTGTCATTCTGTTCACCAATGAAAGATTTGGGTTCATTTTCCCCACACAATGATGACACATTGTGTGGGGAAAATGTTCAACAGTGTATGGGAACTAAAGAATTGGAGAACCATAAGTCTTCAGGGATGATTGGGAACATATTGTGTCAAAATGAAAATGAGCTCAACAGTGATATGGATCACCTACTAGATACTGAAAAGTGCAGTTCATACGACGGCAATGCACAATCAGAAGCAAGAACGAGTTGCAATGATTCATCGTTTTGTGTGCTGAGTAAAGATGTAGGTTCATCAGTACCCAACGATCACATATTGTCTAAGGAGAATGTTCAACAGTATATGGAAACTAAAGAATTGGAGAATCATAAGTCTCCAGAGATGAATGGAAACATTCTGTGTCAAAATGAAAATGAGCTCAACAGTGAAATGGATCACCTACTAGACATTGAAACGTGCAGTACATACAAGGACAATGCACCATCAGAAGCGAGATCGACTTGCAACGATTCGTCATTTTGTTCGCGGACTAAAGATTTGGGTTCATCAATACCAAATGATCTCATATTGTCAAGGGAAAACGTTCATAAGTCTCCAAATATGAACGAGAACATTCTGTGTAAAAATGGAAATGAGCTCAAAAGTGGAATGGATCACCCACTAGACACTGAAATGTGCAGTACATTCGACGACAATGCACAATCAATGCAGCTGTAAGTACCTTCATTTTGCTTCCTTGCCTTTTCTCTCTTTTAAATATGCTTGAATGAAACTCTCTTCATTGTTATTGGTAGAAGAAAGTCTGAGGATATCGGGAAGCTAAATGCTCTGGGAACTAAGTCTTCAACAAATGCTGTTCCATTTTCTGAAGAATGGTTGGCTGCAATTGAAGCTGCCGGAGAGGTGATATTACCTTAAATTAAATTGTGAATGCTCTGATTTTTCAACCTCTAAAGTCGAAACTGATGAATAACTGCCAAGGTTGGTGACATTGTCACAATTAAAAAGTAAAGACTTGAAAATAAATCATTTGAAGCCAAATGTGAAGTATATTGTATGAACTCTTTTACGAATCAATTTCTAGGTTCGAGGACGTGGGAAGTCGTCTTTTCTTTCCCTTACTCTTGGTTTTAAGTTGTGGTTTCTGGATGTGTTATTTAGTTTTACTTTCGGATCGGTTTTAAGTCATTGGATTGGACAACTACTAGGAATAATTTGTGTGATAAATTTGATAATGCAGGAAATTCTGACCATGAAAACCGGCGCTGTTCAAAACTCACCTCCTGACAAGTCTCAACCTGAGCCAGGTCCATGGTCCCCGGTATAGCTCTCTCTCTCTTTCTCTCTCATAACATTGTGACCGTACACGCGCTCTTTCTTTTCTTTTCTTTTTTAAAGAGTAAAAATGGGTACTGATTCTACTGAATTTATTCCCCCCCCGGAAGAGTGAAAATGAACTTTCTAAAGCATGTTTATGAATCAAGAACAAGAATACTCAAACGGAATTATTTTGTTCTTTTCTTCTGGGAAAATTGTTTTTTAAGTACAATTTTTGGATTTGGTTTTTTTAAGATATAAAGAAAACGCTAAAAACATAAAGATTAAAAAGTGTGAATCAGCTCCATTTGGTGCTGTCTGCAGGTATCTTTGGTCTTGCATCACCAAGTTGGATGCTGCCCATGGCAGTTCATATTACACTCCTGTCAAGTGATCTGATGGGTTTAAAATGAATACTTATTATCTCATATTTTCATTAGATAAGTAATTTTTTCAAATTTTCTTTTGAAAAAAAAAGTTTTTCATAAAAACAACTTATTTGAAAACAATATAATACAAATTTCAAAAAAAGTAATTGTTTAAGCTTCATGTCATTTTCGGTTTTTAGTTTTTGAAAATTAAATTTGTTTTTTCTCAATTTCTCTATCATGGTTTTCATCTCCCATAAAAAAGCATTTGAATTCTTAGCTAAATTCTAAAAATAAAAACAAATTTTTGAAAACTACATTTTTTTAGTTATCAAAACATACCTTTGTTTTTTAAAACATATCTAAAACGTAGATGACAAAACAAGTAAATTCTTAGGTAAGAATAATATTTATAGGTTTAATGTTCAACAACTAAAATGCTAAAACCAATGGTTATCAAAGGGAGCCTTAAATGTTAGGTAATGTGTTTTTTTTTCTTTTATTTATTTTGCAAGTCTGACTTTTTTCTTTCTTTTTTACTTTTTATTTCTCTATGTTTCTCGACGGTTGAAGGGTAAAAAACTAAATAAAATAATTGTGTTTCTATTTTAATTTGGAAATAATAATCAGAAAATGAATTAGTCTTAAATTCTATTTTGGTTTTTAACCTTGTATATGTATTTCATTTCAGTCTTCATGTCTTCTACAAAACCTAAAATTACTCCTGGTCCCGACATTCAATTTTTGTACTGTTTTCAAAACATTTTAGTACCCAATTCGGTTGAGGGGTTGACATGACATTAACATAAAGTATAATTTCAACTTTAAAAAATTATGTTGGAAAAAATGAGTTTTTGAATATTTCCTACATCTAGCACCTCTACAAGAATTATCAAAAGCGTATATTTTACTGGTCAATTTTATATAGTTCATTCGTGGATGATTTTATTATGATTATTTTTTCTTTTGTAAAATAGATGTAGAATATTTTCGAGTTTTGTCTAATATTATTTTCTGTTAATTTGACAGGTGAAACGGAAAAATAATCAAGGGATCGGACCGTTCGATTGTACAAAATGCACCAACGCAAGCCAACTCCCCGAATCCTGTTAACCCGATCTGCCTTCCTTTCACTCTTTCCCACTAACGGTCTGACTTCTTGTTCTCTTATAACAAATATACAAAGGCCGAGATGCGTAGGTTAGGTGGGCAAAGCAAAACTGCTGTGGTCCTTCATGTTGAACTCTCAATGACAATAAACATGAAAATTTTTGTTTAGAGTTCAATCAAATGTTAGCTACCACAATAACTTTTAGTTAAAAACGTAACGCATCTAGTATTAAAAATTGGATAACACTTACTAGTTGATTGAGCATTCAAAAATCTTTATTGTATGTGTCTATCGACAAAAAAAAATGTAAAACTGTATTCAATTTTACATATGGTTGTCAATATTCAACTGATGTAAAGTTTGTACTCTTGAATAAAAGGTAAGAGGTTCGAATCTCCCACTCCAATATTGTTTTAAAAAAATTCTACATGTAGTTGATTTAAATCATCCAATAAATATACATCATGCAATATTTTTTTATTATACTAATAGAGAGGTCAAATACTATTCAAGTTTCATCACTAGTTAAAATACATAAATAAAATACCCACTAATAATAATAAATATTCAACTAAACTCTCGAGTAATGATCAAGGTTCAAATCCTTTTACTCTTGTTATATTTGTTATATTTGTTAGAGTGTGTATATAATTAGAATTATGATTTCCATTAATAGTTCATATTCTTTCCAGCATCTCTTTGTAAAGACTAAAATGTACGTGAATAATATTTTGAAAATTAAAAAAATTATAGGGAGGAACAAAAAGATATATAAGATATATAAAATTTTAAAGAAAAGCTAGACATGGAACTAAATATATAATCCGTAGTAAAGTGACATTCTTTATACGGAAACATTGATCAAAGTATGATTAACCCTCGTTTATTTATCCTTCGAAGTTTCCAATGGGTTACCTAAGAAAAGAAAGCCAACAGTTGAAAGAACTACCACCTTGCATGTTAAGCAGTGTCCTACTCCTAACTAGCGGCTCATACAATGTTTCGGCGAACCTAATTTAGGACATGTTTGGGAATGGTTTTAGAAATATTAATTTTAGTGTAATTAATTTATTAAAAGTGATTTCCATATAATCAATTCCATGTTTGGTTCTACACTTTTAATAGTGAACTTCATACAATTAAGTGATTTTTAAAATGCATATTTGAGAAACAACTTTAACTTAAAGTGTTTTAAACTAAGTGATTTAATTATAATTAATCTGTTTAAAAAGTATTTAGTTATAAATTATTCTAATATTTGGAGGGATAAAAATTTTAAAGAAAGGGACAAAAAATTGAGAGAGAAAAATTTAATAAAGAGAGTAAATTCAAAGGAGAGATAAACAAAAAAAGAAAATTGGGCAATATGATCAAAATTTTAGAAAGAAAAACTAAAATGAGGAGAAAAAAGTTAAGAGTTAGGGACAAGTAAAAAGAGATAAAAAAACATCAGAGAAAATTTTTTAAAAGATATAAAAATTATAGGGAGGAACAAAAAAATAGAAATTAAAAAAAAAAATAAAAAAAGAGTTAAAACTATTTGAGAGAAAGGAAAGTGAAAAATATGAATTAAAAGAAAAAAAAGATAATAAAGTAAGATACATATTATAAAAACTTTAAAGAGAGAAAATTGTTATTTTATAAACAATGACGGATGAACTTAATAAAGACGATTTTGTGAAAATTCGGGTCTGTTTGGTAAGCAATCTGAAAACAGAAATTTGAAAATAATGGATTCAATGAAAACAGAGTTATATTTCATATTTTCAGATATGTGTTTGGTAACAAATTTAGAAATTTGATTCAATTCTAAATAGTTGTTTAAAGTGTGTTCTATAACATATTTTATAGATCATGAAATTAGTTGTAGTTGCAAAACAAGTTATTAGCTTGAATAAAGTCATTATTAATTAATTTATGAAATGATTTTGTAAATTTTATAGAATTATCTTTTTATAATATAATATTATATAGTTTATAATATTTTATATTATATATTTTTAATTTAACAAAAGTAATTTGAGTTTATAACATAAAATATTGTATTTATTAAGATTTTAATCTTTATTTAATATAATTCTGCATTTTAAAATTTTAAATTCAAAACTGGATACAATGAAAACATAAAAATGTTATTTTCAGAATTTATACTATTTGAATCCCAGAATTCGAAAACAATTTTCAAAAACACATCTGCCAAACGCATATTCACTGAATTCAGTTAATCTAAAAACATAAAACATGATCCGGATTGCATACCAAACCAAACAAGCCCTTCACTTTGTATGTAAATTTATGAATTTTGACAAAAGATGACAGCTTTTACCCGTCATTAAAAGTATATTATTTCAAAAAATGAAATAATAATCATTTTAAATACAATCACTTGACAAAAATCACTTGGGAATCATCTCCCAAGTGATTGAAAGGGAATCACTTCAAATGATTTTGGATTTTTCCAAAATCACTTGCTTAATATTGCCAAACATCTCAGTTTTGGTAGGAAAGTGATTTTAGACATGTCAAAAGTGATTTTGGTCACTCCAAAATCACTCTCAAACATGCCCTTAAGGCGTTTGAAAGCTTAAACTTCTCGAGAGGTCAAATTGATTGCCACGAGGGAAACACTTACCCATATGACCTAGCCTTCATCCACTCCTTACCTTTTTTTTTTTTTGTAATCTCTTATTCATCCTCATTTTTTTTAAGTTCAACAACATTTGAAGTAGAAAATTAGAACTTCTGGCCACTTGGTCAAACGTACATGTCAATTAATGTTGAATCATGCTCACTTTGATCATCTTTATTAAAATTTTGAGAAGTAAGAAAGAGGAATACAAAAGAAAAGAGGTATTTTTCTTTTTTAAAAGAAATAAAAGCTTTCAAACTTTAGTAGTGGATTATTGGTAATGTACCATGTCTTTTCTTTGAGAAATTATTCGGTTAGGGCTACCACAATATGACCGACATTTCTTCGCCATTAGATGGAGAGATAAGTAACTGAATTTATATTTAATGGTTATTAGGGGACATGAAAAATTGTTAGATCAACATCCACCAGTTATTATAAGACAGCTACATTGTGACAGTCTCATTCAATAATTTGTCATTTCCTTTTATAAATAGTAATTAATAATATCAAGATCATTAGTAACTACACCATTTGAACATAGATTTAGTAGATAAAACACATCTTACTATTCCTAAGATCAATGGAAAATTTTAGTATGGAACCACTTGTCTATTAAATTAAAATATAAGTAGATTAATAAAAATGTCACATTAGAAAATAAAAGCTTCTACTTACTGCTCACTATTTGTGTAGACATGTATTTGTTTAAATTCTATAAGTGAAATAATATATTTGTAGTCATTTTATAGCACATCAAATAATTATTAACTAAGGGTGCACGAAAAATAAAACTAAAGAAGGGTCCGTACCTCTTTTCTCTCCCTTTCATCAGATGTTCAGGTTGATGAATCATGGATGAGCGATAAATTAATTCCGTTCGTGCAGCATGCAGATGCAGCAGGAAAAAAAAAATCAGAAAGAAGGCAGAATTTCACGATAATGCAAAACTTTTCTAACTTTCGAGTTAAAAAATTCCCTAAGTCGTGATTTCACATGATTAATTTGAGCAATTACACATGGAAAATGCAGGCATAACAGCAGAGTTCTAAAAGTATTGAACACCAAAATGTTTATACGTCAGAGAAAAATGGACCTAGTATCAGTGAATTTGTCTGAGAATTTGAATTAGTACATATGAAGGCTTAGCTTTGAGTAAGGGCGTTCTTCGATTTGCTCTCAAGTTTCAGTCATCATAAGGTTTAAAGATCGAAGTGTCATCCAAGTATTTTGACATTAACTTCTTTCGCAAGCAAGGCGAGTATAAAATGAAATGAAGTGGAAAAAGCTTTTGATAAAACTCAGGACAAGAATACGAAGAAACAATTCGAGCAAACAAATAATAACTGTTTGATACGCTGGGAAAGAACAACTTCGCTCGCACAGACGGTCGGAAAATTCATCATAATTAGACACAATCAATGCAAACAAGACGAGATTTCAGTCCAGACTCCAAACACGTCGTGTGGATTAACAGAATGACCAAAAACAGAGAAAAGTTCACCGGGAGAGGGAGGACTAAACGGAATTACTTGAGAAAAAAGAGAACGGATGATGCAGGTATTGTGAGTAGAAGAAAATGAACAAAATCAAGAACTAATTTAGTTTTGTTGGAGATTCAAAGCTTACATAATTCACAATCAGGATGCCGCTAGGCAACTCGAAATCGTCAGAAGTTCATCTGATATTCTAAGTCGCGACTATACCGAGATCTCCGAAATTCCGAATCAAAAAACAAAAGAATCAAAGTGCAGAAGTTAGAAATCAAACCAAACGAAACGAGTTTTAATTTCAGATCAGATAACATCATAAATGGCCAGAAAATCGCACAAGTCAAATGATTCGAGCATAAAAAATTACGCACCAGAAAGAATCGTCTAGATCGGAGAGTGAAATTTGAGGTATTCGTTGCCGAGAATATCGAAAGTAGAATCGTAAGGAACACGCCGCAAGGCATTTGAATCGCAAGAAAAAATCAACGAATTGCCATCCAATAGTCTTGTATCTGCATCATTAGTTCGTAGTCGATTTCGATCACACCACCTCTCTTTCTGACTCTGTGTTCACGCAAAGAATGAGAACAAAAGACGAAGATCGATGTGAAGTGAAGAGAAGAAAGACGAAAACTCGAAATGCGGAAGGAATTTGAAATTTTCTTACCAAATAACAATCAAACTCGATATGAACATTCCGGTTCTGAAGAAAAATTGCAAAGAACATTGAACTTTGGCGCCCTTCGTTATGCGGGCGCGAGAAGCTATGAGTATTTATATTGCAATTTGCAGCATGCCTTGATTCGCGTCCACGGGAACGGATTTCAAATATAGGGGTTTTGTTTGGGGAATTATTACCAAGTGAGTATATGTTACTTTTTCCGTTGAGGTTGGTTCAAATCTCCATCGTCATTTAAAACAAAAATAAAAAGAAAGTTTTGCCAATTTTGTACTCGATATATGGTTGTAATTCATATACTATTATATATTTCTTAGATTAAGTTTAAGGTAATAATACAATTAATGCATCTAATTATTTATTTCACGTGTGGGGTTCAAATCTCCACCTCACTTTTTTAAAGCAAATCTCTATTGAATATAGCTCTGATTTTTTAAATTTGCAAATATAACAACCAAAATTTAAATCTATTTTCATTTGTTATTATTCAAATTTTACCTGCATTGATGTAACATGTATATGGGTAAATATCTTATATATACATTATATTTATATATCAATCAACCGATATGTACCTAAAACGAAGGTATATCAGTAGTCTATATACTTCTTTTTAGGTTTATGAGTGAAATTAACATATGCCATGTAAGTATTCATATAATGAGTATATCATGCAAACTTCATATTAAACAACACGTGAGAAAAATAGACTATACCAGTAACTCATATATGATTCTACATTTCTAGTAGTAGTGATTTGCTTTTGTTTTTTTTTTCTTTTTTTGAATCCAACAACATTTGGGGATGAGGATTTTAAACTTATGACTTATCAGTTATAAATCATACTTCATGTCAATTGAGCTATGAGAATAAGTATAGCTCTAAAATTTTAGCTTATGAAATTATACCTATGAAAAATTAGGGTTACAACTAATTTTTTATTTTTTATTTTTGAAAATAAATTTATAAATTTTTAGGTTAGCTTTATAAAAAAGTTGACCAAGTCTTGAAAACTAACTAGAAAAAGTAATTTTTAAAAACTTATTTTCTTTGGAAATTTGACTAATAATCCAAATGTTTTAAAGAAAAGCCGAAAACACAAATACAATTTTCAAAAATCAATAGTTATTCACAAAACCTTAGATAATCTACCCTTCAAACCCTAAACTAGATAGGTAAACTCTACACCCTAAACTAAGGGATAAATAAGACCTAACAAATTTGTGCAATTTTGATTAACATCATGATTATACTTTATTCATTAAGTACAATATTTGGCCTATGCGACCTTTGATTAATTAATAATTTCATGCATGAAATAGAATGGTAAAACAATTATTCAAACTTGATACGTACTAGACAAGTAGATGCGTTTTTATTTTTATTTACAAGTGAAAGTGGAGATTCAAACTTCAAATAATTTAGCCAAGACCGAATATTATCACTACACAATTTCATTTATCATATCACTAGCCCATGGACATTTGACTCTTAAGAAACAATTTGGGTTTCAAAATTTATATTGCAATATTCAAGTTTCACAAACGCGTAGCTCTAAAAGCATAAAACATTAATAAATACATTTCTAAAAATTTGTGTCCCAATTCAAATAAAAAGTTAAAAGCGAACCATTTATCAGTTATTACCGAGCATAGTTTAAACATTAAGTAAATATTGCTGATTTCTATTGAAGATAGGGTAAGTTCAAATTTTCTCTCTATTAAAATAAAAAAGTAAAACGAGTAGGCACCAAGTAATACTAATAGCTAGTGGGTGAAAAATTATTTTTCACGAGGAAAGTAATGCAATAGCTTTCATTGTACTACCGCCAAAAGCTAGGACCAATAAAGCCATCCACAAACATCCTTAACATAAAGCAACTATCCAAATGCCAACAATTTCAAAAAAATTAAAACCAGTTAAAACTAAGCATACGGGCGTCGGCGCTTGAACTTCTGGGGCATTCAAGCATCGGCAAATCTGCAAATACAAAGCGTCAAAATGTCATTCGGCCAATTTCCAGCATCCCAAAGGAGATATGTTTAATAAATTTTTCGTTAGAACTTACCCCAGCTCTGAGAGCTTCAGGTGAGCTTCCCCATAATGGTCAAAAAAAGCATCTTCATCCTGCGAAGGTAAAAAATGGTCACAGCCAGTTAATAAATCATTACTAAACTTAGGATAGAGATTAAAATTTTTAACTTTGCCATAGTGGTTATAATACACTTAACAAGTTGAGGATGCTCAACTTGACTACTAGCTTGTTTGACCAAACATGTGTTTAAGCATTTCAAAATTACCGTAATGTTTGATTTTATACTTTTACATGTGATTTTCATATCATAAAAAATATTTCGAATTGATTTTGAATGCAATAAATGATGATTGCCCTAAAAATCTACTAGGTTGAATTAGTTTAGCTTATTTGATAAAAGGGTGGAAATTCAACGTGGGGAAAAATTTTATTCTTAAAAGTGAGGCAAAGAAAAATTGGATATTTCGATTACTTCAACCAGCAAGAAACAAAAACAAGTGTGAAAGACTATATACCGCAGCATATTTGTCAACAAGAGGACGGAAGACAGGATCAGTCAGAAGCGCCTTATCAGATGGCAGCTGAAGGAGCCCTTCCTTCTCTCCAGATAAGAGCTCCCTAATAAAGCGTTTCAAAAAGAACAAAATTGCCTAATATTCAGAAATGGAATCTGTATCATCCAGATTGATTTCTGTTAAGAAGCAAAACTCACTTAAAGTAAGAGTTGTCGAAGACAAGAGGATTGGTTGTCCAAGGACCTTCAAATCCTGATCGATCCTTATGAGCTTTTCCCTGCAAATTAAAAAAATAGTCAAAACCCAGATGGAAAAAAGTCAATAAAATACTAAAAATGATTGAAATATGCAAGCGAAAAGATTAGAAATGAAACAAACCAGAGTGTGAGCGCCAGACAGAGCAACGATTTCCTGGTCACTGAGACCCATTGTGTAGAAAACATCCCTGATATGATCACATCCTAGAAAATAATGGCAGATTAAGTGCTAGTCCATTGTGCATAGTGATACAATAAATGGTATAAGCATCAAAATTATGGGAAAATTCTAGCAACTCTAGTGGTACATAATCTCTAGTCTCACACTTAAATATATAATTAATTGATAGACTATTTTGTTTTATGAACCCTATGCCATTCTTAAGTGTTCGCTGTCATGTCATCGATATGATCTATAGTACAGTACACAACACAAATTGATATTGCCGTGTAAAACTTTAGAAAATTTCTCTTAAATTATTTCTACTATACTCACCTTTTCCGGCATCGGGAAGGCGGCCTTCAGGCGGTGGCTCAGGCTTGTCCTGATGTCGGAAAACGCCGAGGACACAGTCAGCATTCAAATGAGAAATACAAAATAATGGTGCTACATGAAGAAGTTCTTGCGGCAAATCAAATAACACAAGCAAGGCATATAACAAACAAACGTAGCCAAAGAGCTCAAAGACTGTACAAATAAACAGGCTAATTGTATGGATCAATTAAAAAAAAATGGTGTAGACTTGTACGCAAAATTTCCCCAAATGGTGGATCTCTCGACGATCCGTGCAGATTTCCCCAATAGAAAATCGATGGGTGACATGTACGAAAGCAAACAATTAACTGACACGTATCAAATGGATAAGCGAATCATCACAGAAGAGCTCCATACAATAACTATACAAGGAACGCGACGAGTAGCAAACAGCAGGCATTAAAACGGACAGCCAAACAGAAACAAAACAAATGCAGAAATAGAATTAGTTTAGAAAACCACAGATATCGAAATAATTAGTACATGCTAAAGCTTATCGTACCTCTCTGCCAGGATGGAACGGAATCTCAGGTCCACCGGTAACTTCAACAGCAACAACCCCGGCGAGCTATCGTACAACAAAATACAAATTACTAAGCACAAATTATAAGAAGAAACAAACATTACAGCATTAATATTCTTTCGGATTTATGCGTCGATTTCAAATTTTCACTATCATCCTTTAAGAAATGCGCATAATGATCGCAATGATAGTGCTGTACCTGATAGAAGTCGCCGTATGAAAGGATCGGCAACTGTTCCTTAATCGGCTCCAACAGCTTAACAGCGATGTCAAGGCCGTTGTTAGCACCATGAGCGAGCTCCGCTGCGTGCTTCATCGTGCCGAAGGGACCTCCCGTCTTAGTCTTAACGTCATACGTTCCGGCGGAGTGCCATCTGCAATCACAAAGCCACAGTAAATCATAGCTATTGACAATCAAACATTCCTATTCAATCATTATCGGATAGAGAAACCAACGCGAGACGAAGCATTAGAGGAGAGCAGCTCTTCTCAGCAACGAGAGCTCTAATCTTCCTCCTCGCCTTCACGATCGCCTTCTGGTATTCCTCGCTAACAGTTGGATAGCTCTTCCCCATGGCTGAGATTCTACAAACGAAAAAATGAATTCGCAGAAATGGATTGATTGATCGATGAAATGAACAAAACAGATCTGAAAAACAAAAACAAAAAAAAAAGAAAATCCAAGTCGACGCCAATGCCAACCTTGAAGCACAAAATGAAACGAGAGAGATTTGTTCACAAAGATGGCACGAGGCAGGCACAGGATACAGAAGTTGAAGGAGAAAGTGAAATATTTAAGTGCGACTCTTGAAGAATTAGAAGGTTCTAGTAGTTAGTTTTGGCCTTTGGATTTCTTGTTCGATCCTACGGCTCTTGTTCGGTTTTTGGAATTGAAGGACTGTGATTGAATTTTGAATGCCTACTTTACGGTCATGCAAAGTGGCCGCATTGACCTGGTGAGTAAATATTAGAAACACAAAAATAAAACTGAAAATTAATACACAGTTATTAAATGACTGAAATGCCCTGGTCGTTGGAAGTTTTAGGGAGGGAAAATCCTAGTAATTAATCTACGTAATTCGCGCATGAAAAATAGTGGATGTTATCTCTTTTCTTTTTTTTTAGTTCGTTGTTTCTTTATTTATACATTCTAAAAATAGCAAGTAACTAAACCAGTTCTCATCACTCATTAGTTTTGATTTCGGGTATTAGTCAATTTTCTGATATTTATATAATCTTGTTGTTAAAAAGTTATTAAAAATGTTAGAAGTCCTATATTATTATTATTTTATGAATAGAAGTCCTATATTTTAATTAGTGAAAGATATTGTAGATTGTTGAACTAAACAACTCGAATTACGTTAAACTAAAAAAAAACTCAGATTAATTAGTTTTTTTTTTTCACCAAACCATTTAATATCTCATCATGAGGATGTGAATTGATATTTAGAAAATAAAATTTATATATAAAAATAATTCAATTATTGAGTTTCTTCATGCATTAGGTAAGAAAATTAATTGTCATCCATTGACATATAAAATGTATTAACAACCCTGAGATCTAACTAACAAGAGCATAGCTCAACAGACATCAAGTAAGACTTATGATCAATTGGTCATGAGCTCGAAACTCTCCACCCCAAATGATGATGTACTAAAAAAAAACCATGCATTTTGTTTGTTTTCGTCTAAAATAAATATAAAAAATTGAAACAACAAAAATAAATATACAAATTGATTGATATTTATCATATTATATTCTATATGTTGTGTAATTATAAAGATACAAAATGTAATTATTTCACTCTTTTCAACCAATGGACTTGTATAAACCAGTTTGGAAGGTCCATCTAATTCATTTAATATATATATATATATCAACTAACATATGTGGAACCATAACCTTAACTTTATATTTTTTGAGACTTTTTTTTTCAAGTATTAATGTCAAGACTTCACCTTTTCAATGAGTGTTGTACTTATAAATTAAAACATTTATCATTGATGTGAATATAGCATCTAGCTTTTTTAAAAAAAAAAACGAGTGTCCATAAGACACCTAATTAAATTCTTAGGTGGGAGGGGCTGAAGTTTGTGGTTGATATGGGGCTCCGAGGATTGGAGATCGAGACCGATGCAGTTGGGATTATACTCCTATTAAATCGAAAATCACAAAATCATTTGGAGAAAGGGGTGGTTGTTGAAGAAATTATACACATTGCTACAAACTTTTATTTTGCAAAATCATTTGTTTTTTTCTCAAGAAAGGCTTTTTTTGCATGCGTTTTGAAACACACCCAAAGGGCACTTTAGTCTTTTTAATTTTAACAGGGTAACTTTAATTATTTGGCATTTATAAAATGAATTGAAAGCGTTTGAAGAAAATCAATTATTAATATTATAGCTCTCGATCGGGTGTGAATGCATCTGTCATGGAAGATTCGATAATCAAATGATAATATCACCATCGACGTACGACTAATTCTGTCACCGATCCAATTTGATTGGAAAACGCGAGTTACATGACAGCCAATCAAATTCCGCCACGTTTCAGAACGGGTTCCATTTGGTGCGTTTGTTCGTTGCAAGCAAAAGGTTCTTGTACACGGATAATAACATGCAGGTGATGCGCCACCCTGCCCGCCATGATTACGATGATGTAAAAACGCGTCGTTTCTCTATTCCTCTCTCTCCCGCGAGTAGGAAAAATATTTAATGTGTGTAGTGTCAATCTCTTTCTTTCTCTTGGTTGTGAATATATTATTGTGACTCTCAGTCGTGTCGAAGATTTTGGGCTTACGACTTTCTGTAAATGCAAACAAATTATGATAGGAATTTGTGGATGTGAGCGTGTTTGCCCTCTACTTTTTCGAACAAAGATAAATAGTTATTTAATTTTTTTTAATTTGTTTATGATGAATTTTATCTTTCTAAATATAGTACATTATCATTCTTAACCAATTTCTAAAAACGAAAAAAAAAAAAACTGAAAATTATTTTTCTAAAACTTTGTTTGATAACTACTTGATTTTTTGTTTTTGGAAATTGTTATCTACTTCTTACCTATGTTTACAAAAATCAAACCATGTTTTGAAAACTAAAAAAAATAGTTTTAAAAAACAAGTTTTTGTTTTTTGGGAGATAAAACACAATGGTAAAATATGAGAGAAAAGAAGTTTAATTTTGAAAAACTAAATTGTTATCAAATGTGACATGCGTTTTTTAAAACTCCACTTGCTTTTTTAAAACACATGAAAAAATAAATATGAAAACGAGAAAATGTGTAAGTGAAGCAATACTAATAGATTTTGTTTTCAAAAACTAAAAAACTGATTATCAAACGAGATCTAAATATTTATAGGTTAAATTAAAAGTTGAGGCACATTTTTTTTTTGATTTGGCATATTTACTTATTGAAATTTAATAACTGTTTAAAAAAATTTGAAATTTTCAATTCAGTATTCAGTGAGTCTATGGATTTTTAAAATAGCCTAGTAAGTTTATAACATTTTAATGTAATATTCAATAGATCTGTCAAATGTATCTAATTAATTTGACATATTCGACATTTTTAGAAAATGCAAAAAAATTGTTTAGGATATCATTAGACATAAAATTCAATTATATGATACATCAGTTAATTTTTAAAAATTTTGAATATGTCACGAACTTACCATACATAAATTTAAAAAACGTGATGTATTATATACAAAATTGAAGGTGTTCGTAATTCATAAATATATAAGACACATTTTAAAGTTCATAACTAAAAAGAAATAGAAACGAGCGTTCATTGACGTCTCCTTGATACCAAGTTTTGGATTCTGTCACTGATGACTACCAAGTATCATCTAGAATTGCTTAAAATTGCTTGCGAAGCTTCACTTTGTATATATATTAATATTCATTAGTGGTCTATCATCTCTGGAAGAAAAAATGATTGCAAATTATTTCACATAGTGGAGAAGTATTATAGTTGAATTTTCTTAGTTGAATAAATGTAGAGTGCGCTAATTCAATTGGGTGGATGTAATATGTATTTTTTTTTTAATAATTGTGATTGAATTATCAACCTTTAAGATGGTAAATTGATGGCATATATAGACAATTATGTTTGTATTGACATTTTTTTTAGTTTAACAATATTTAAATTGAGAGAATTCAAACTTCTAATCTCTTTTTTTTTTACCAAACTTCCAATCTCTTAGTTGAGAGATACATATCAATTATCATTGAAGTATGCTCATTTTTTACAAAATACTTATATTATGCATATATAATTTGATTGGTGCAAGGGAAAAGTAAAAAAGATAAATTATTTAATGAGACCACTACAATTTATTTATTTTATAATAACGATTAGATATTAATTCAATAATTTTCATGTTTTTTAATAACTACTAAACATAAATTTAAGCTACTTCTCACTTTCTATCTCTAATACTAAAAAATAGAAAAAGTCAATCACATCACGGTGGTTTCGCTAAATAGAACTATTCTTTAAGGGGTTGTTTGGGGCGCCAAGTAGATTATAATAACAGAGAGTCTGTGGATTATTATAGTCTGTGAAACATATAATATTATATAAAATGTAGAGTAATATAATTTGGGGTTATAATAGTCTTAATTTGGGGTGCAGAGTATTTCACATGTTATTATAACACGGATTATAATAACCAATGGATCAACCATGCCCTAATAAACTACATTTGGAGGTTTGGAACTTACCATTTAAGTCGGCGCAAAACCGGTCCAATCCAAATCAAGAGCGACGTGGACCGGCGTCGAGTGGTGACATCCAATAACGGCTGGCAATGCGACCTTTGCCGCGCGCTGAATGGGGCGTACTTCTCTGGGCCCGGTGGGCTTAATAAAACAACTAATACGGCTTGGTCCAAATTTCATTTGGGGCTCGTTCTTGGGCCCATACATTGGTGTCCTCTTACGTAACTACCCTTTTCAACGTTTTTCTCCTACATAATTAGCCTCTCTATCAAGAATGGCCTCATAACTACGGATAAATTTCACACACATATATATATGCACACTATAGCTAAATTAAAGGATTCAAATTAAAGTCAATAAGAACGTAGATCAACTGACATCAAATAAGTCCTATGACCAAGAGGTCATGGGTTTGAATTCTCCCGCCCTCAATTGTTAATGCACTCAAAAAAATCGAATTAAAGTATTATTTTTAACAATAATTTATGGGGTATACAAATAGAGAGATTATTCAATGTGGTTGTCACAACGTGGTTGTCTCTTAATAACCGTTGGATGTGAATTCAATAGTTTTCATGCTCCCTCATAACTATTTGATATAAAATCGAAATACTTCTCTTTTTTCATCCAACGGTGAAAAATTATCGGTCACATTGTGGCGGTCTCACCGAATAATTTATAGTATAAATAACTCGGTAACTCGAACAATCCGAACTACCCAACCCAAACTGTAAGGTTTGGGTCATGTTTTTTTTTTTCCGATTTGGGTTGGGTTAAAAATTTGGAAAACAAAAAAGTTGGGTCGATTCTCAGGTTTGACTTTTAAATCTTGGGTTGACCTAACCCAACCCAAAATTTATATTTTTTAATTTTATTTTAATTACATATATAATTATAAATGGATTGTTTGTCAATTTTTAATGTTTCTCTTCTAGACTTCTAACAAATGTTAAGATGTTATGAAGTTTGAAGTTTAATATTTGAATTTTAAGTGATTTTAGTTATTAATTAAAAAATATATATATTTTAAAGAATTAAAAAAATAAGATTGGTTGGGTTGAATGAATGACCAACCGAATTTTTTGGTTAGTCCAAAAAACTCCTTCAACCTAACCCAATCCGACTTATGTACACCCCTAATTTGTACATATAATATAACAAAACATATAACATGCATTAAAATAAATATAAAACAATTGTAAATATTTTATAGTATTTTATTCATACCCAACACATAAATTAATAATAATAATAAACTTGATCCTTGTTCATTTTGGTCTGTAGTGTCAATTTTTTTAATCCAATAAACTCACGATTTTAGCTTATGTGAGTTAGTTCAATTACACTCATTTGTACATTGTCTAATGTTAGACAATTAAGTATACCCACAATTTTTTAATTTAATAATAAATTTTATTTTTATTGGATTAGCCGATAATACACACAAGTAAAAGAGACTATATATATAGAGAGAGAATATAAAGTATACAACAACAAAATAATAATAGTAAGAGACGCGAAAAACATAAACGAAAAGACACGAACTATTAAAAGAAAGGAGATCATGATGGATGAGAGAGAAAGAATAGAGTTTACAAAAAAAAATTAAAGAAATAAATAGATGGACAGATAAAAATAAGAAGGAAGAGAAAATGAAAAAGATAAATAAATAAATTAATATATATATATATATATATACTAAAAAAAACCAGACGAAAGAGAGGAAGGAGAGTGAGAGGAGACGTGGGTATAAAAATGGAAAGAGATAAATAGGAATACATGAAAATACAACCACATTTTCTCATAATTTGTCCATTTTTAAAAGCACTACTTACAAATTTAGAAACAAGAGAGGTGATGATTTATCAAATATGTTTATTTCTTGAAAAATGAAAATGAGAACAAAATAAAAATAACAAGAGTCCTTACCTTTTATCTGTTTTAAACAATACCACATTTAGCAAACATTCACATATATTTTTTAAAAAGGCATTTATACTGATTTTTTAACTATTCTTTTTGTTTGTTATTTATTAGTTTTTGTAGCACTGTTAGTTTATTATTATACCACAGTTGATTAATCTTCATCCATACATGATGAAAATATTAAACTATTGAGTGCATTTTACCTTTAAAAAGCTTAATTAACTTAAAATATAAACTTATGACTAAGAGATTATAAATTTAAATTTCACACTCTCAAATGTTGTTGATCGTAAATACGTATCTGTATATATATATTAATTTTAAATTTAATGGAACTCAAAAGATTTTTTAAAAAAATAATTAATGGACACTATTCATATTTTATTCACTCAGTGTCTATATAGCGACCATTCATCCAACAATTGAACAAAAGATATGTTTATATGGACAATTTGTTTATCTATTTTACAATTTCATACTCCAATGGCATGTTTTTTAAAGAAAAAAAATGCCACACCTAACAAACATTTTTTTAATAGTTAAGAGATAGGTGGGCTATCAAATGGACTATATATAGAGAGATGGGTCTAATGCTTTTATTTTCTGTATATATGTCTAATGGTTTAAAATTCTATATTTTTTTTAGTTACAAATTCTCATTATTTAATAGAAAAACTAATCTTGAAAGATGCTAAATTAAGAATAATTTTTATAAAAATCAAGACATGTAACCAACAAATCTCCAAATTTTGTTGTTGTGTTTGTTTGTTCATTCACCGAGAACTAATTATATCTTATATCAATCAACTTTTAACTTCTCCCTTTAAAAAAAAAAAAAAATATAATAATAAAAAAATCATCATCATCTTTACCTATCGCATTCACGCTTAATCCCTCATTCTATTGTCGTTGCCTAGATTAAACTCCATTATTTGTAACTTTCTCTTTTTACTGCACAGTTTTCTAATTCTCTTGTTCACACTCAGACTTTGGCTATATTCTATCTTGTTTATATAATTAATTTGGTAAAAGACAAGTCAGTTTCATGTAACAATTCATCAAAAAGAAAAAAAAAGAAAACAAATCACCTAAAAAGTTCAAGCACACATAATTCTAACATCATACAATGATATTTTTTAAAACATATCCATCTTGTTCCAATAATGTAAATTGATTCAGCATTAAAAGTAAAATTGAAAGTTTCGAACGAAAAAAGTTGAAATGGAAAAATAATTACCGTATTTATGTACAAATGTGTGTTGTATATATATACATGATAACTTAGGCTCACACCATTTAGACCTCATTTGATAATTATTTGATTTTCTATATTTAGTTTTTGAAAATCAAACCTATAAATACTACTTATACATATGTTTTAAAAAACCAACCCAATTTTTAAAACTAAAAAAAGTATTTATATGCTTCATTTTAAAAAATCAAAAGCAAAAAACAAACGATTATTAGATAGAGATGAAAACTATTATTTGATAAATGGAGAAAAAAATTTAAAATAAGGGTTTGATTTTTTGTTTTTGAAAATTAAGTTTGTTTTTTCTCCATTATCTACCATACTTTTCGTCATTTTAAGGAAACATTTGAGTTTCTAACTAAATTTAAAAAACAAGAATAAGTATTTGAAAACTACCTTTTTTTTTAGTCTTTAAAACTTGTTTTTAATGTTTTTTTTTTTTGTTTTTCAAACTTGGTTTGTTTTTTTTAACACATATCTAAAAAGTAGATAAAAAAACATAGAAAACCATAGATGAGAGTAGTATTTGTAGACTTAATTTTCAGGAAAAACAAAAGATTATCGAACGAGGTCGAACAATTTTGGATATCAAATAGGGCCTTAATTTTCTACAATAAATGAAGGTTGTAAGGACAATTTTGTTTTTATATATGCAAGTGTCAAGGTCAGTTTACACACACTGCAATCATTCTCACTAAACAGTCGTATGACCATACATACTACGTTTGATTGTCTAGGTAATTAGTAGGATGTTAAATCCTGGGTAAATGACATGCTTACCCTTGGTCTAACATATTCTCAGTGGAGATGGAGGAGGCTGGAATATATCCGTGATAGGGGGTCGACCCTCGAGATTTGGGTTGACCCAGGGCATTTGTCCTTTGGTAATTACATAACGGGGATGCCATTTCTAATGAAATTATTCTTACTCCATAGCTCAGTTACTCACGTTCTCGTTCATGTTGTTGGTAAAACACTCGTCCCCACATATGACACTAAACTATTTGATACACGAATCTGCCAAACTGAATTCACACGTTTTCAATTGAGAATAGAAGGTGATTATCGGTACAAGATAGAAAGAAAAGGTGACGAGTGCAGTGCTCAACCACACACACTGCAATGTTACACATCAGCTAGGATTTTATGGTTGGAGGAATGTAGTAAAAATGACTAGGATTTTCTTGCTTACGTTAGAGGTACCTACCTCTTCCCCATTTATAAAACAAAATTAGGGTTTCAAAGGCGTCAATGGTGAGAATCATCGGGCCCAAACATCAACAAAGCAAAGGCCGCCCACCCTGATCAACCGGGTTGGTTGGCTCAACTCGTCTATGTGGCTTTAGTTGGTTATAATTTGTTGTGGCATTGAACCTTTAAAGTGTAAAGTTAATTTTACCAATAATAAATATAATGTTTTAACCAATTGAATATGAACTATCATGTTGATGTGTAACTATTTGATTTTACTTAAGTATTATATATATTCCTCTCTAAAAAGTTATGGGTTGAAAGTGAATTTACAATATTTAAACAGTGTCCCTTGGGAAAAATATTAATAAATAAAGGGATTGCATCGAGTTTTTCATCGGGGGTAGTATTAAGGGTGATATTAGTTTCATTTTCGTTGGTGTTAGGCCAAATCGAGAACCGAACCAATCCAAACAGTTTTAACAAGAGAGGAATTGAATTGATGTCCAACAAAGGACAAAACCATCGGTTCGATTGTCAATTGGTTTAGTTCCTCTTCAGTCCGGTTCTCATTTTTTTTTAACAGTTTTTATGCTATTTTGTTTCTTGCTTTCCTTATTTTAGTGTGTCTTGCTCTAACATCTCATTATGTTACTTTAAAATTAATTGAAAGACAACGGATGAAACAACACAAGAATGAATTGGAATTTGATTTAGAGTTTTTTAAGGTGTATGTATATATATACACACACATGCATATATATTCGGTTTAGTTTGATTTTTAATGATTTGTTTGGACGATAAATGAACCGAACCAATCCCTTTCGTGATTGCCAAAACAATAATCGATATGTCTGTTTTTTTTTTTTTCTTGAATCATTTTAGTTTCATTCGATTGGATCAGTTTTCAATTAGGACTATCACCCTTAAATGGGATAACAATGCCTTCAAGGATAAAAATCTTAAATTCATTAATTTACTATAAAGCTGTAGATAGGGGTGTACATAAGCCGGGTTGGGTTGGGTTGAGGGAGATTTTTAGACCAACCCGAAAATTCGGGTTGGTCATTCCTTCAACCCAACCAACCCTATTCATGAGAGTAACCCAACCCAACCCAACCTTCGGGTTGGGTTGGGTTGGGTCACCGGGTTAACTTTTTTTTATTTTTTAATTATTTTTAAGATTATTTAAAATATTTTTTTCTTGAATTAATAACTAAAATCACATAAAATTCAAATATCAAACTTCAAAATCCATAACATCTTAACATTTTGTTAGAAGTCTGGAAGAAAACATAAGAAATTGACAAATAATTCATTTATAAGTATACATTTAATTAAAATAAAATTAAAAAATATAAACTTTGGGTTGGGTTGGGTCAACCTGAGCCTAAAAGGCCCAACCCGAGAACCGACTCGAACTTTTCGGTTCTCCAAACTTCTAACCCAACCCAAACCGAAAAAAAATCTAACCCTACCCAACCCTTACGGTTTGGGTTGGGTAATCCGAGTTGGTCAGGTTACCGGGTTATTTATACACCCCTAGCTGTAGATTGCAGTTAATGTATGTCTCTTAGTGCCATTGTTTCCTATTCCCCATTTAAAAAATAGAAAATAAAAAAAGAACTAAATAAACATATTTTGAGAATTAAAACCAAAAAAAAAAAAGTCAAAGGAAGTATTGAATCTAAAGCTTTCTAAAATTTGAAGGACTAATTAATTAATTAATATATATATATACACTCTGCATCTTTAAAATTTTAAAACTAAATTTAGTGGATAATAATTGAAAATGAGATTCAAAATTCTAACATTTTGGTTGAGGATATTCGTCATTTTATTGTCGAGGTACGCTCACTTTAGTTTGAATTTTAAACATTAAGAATAAATTTCTATTTGTAAATACGATTATGATACTTTAAAACTCGACGTAAACCTACAACTCGTTTAAATGGATAAGAAAAATTAAAAATTTACATAAATGTTATTATTTGTATCTAATAAAATCAATAAAATAATAAATATTAAATGGACAAATATTTTTAACGTAAAACATACCACAAATGTTCAAAATGCAGTGTTTGAGATATTGTCATAGGTGCCAAAGTGAATATATCTCAATTTACATATCGAATATATAAGCAATCGAAATGTATGTAGTTCGAATCTTCAATCTTAGTTTCTTAAAAAGAGATATTAGTATACGTTGCATCTTCAAATTTTATAGATAGGGAATGAGATATTGATGTAAATCTCTTGTTTAATTGTAAAAAAAAAAAGAGAAGTAAATATCTCCTTTAAAGTAACAAATATGACCTACATCCACTAAGTTGTTAAGTTTTTATTGACACAATAACATTTATAGTGATATTTGTACATGTCTATAAATTCGTTATCCTCACAAATGGTAAATCTACCTTTTTAATGTATTACAGAAAAATCTATTAAGTACCATCATGTTTTTTTTTTTAATATCCACTAATATTGGCATTTTATCTATTAAATTGTTAACCTATTGGTTGAAGGTTCGAATCCTATTTGAGGAGATTTGATTCATTTCGAATTAAAGATTTCAAAATGAAAGTTCACTTTCAGTGTTAAATTAAAAGTAGGCAACTTGCTCCTTGTATCTTTGCTTCTATTGCATTATATCTGATCGTATCAAATTTTTTCATACAATAACATTTTCATCCTCACGAACATTTAAGACATCTTCATCCATATAAGTATTTATTTAAGAGTTTGTAGGTATGTTCATACTCTATCCTCGATCCATTTCAATTCAACTGTGAAGAACAATATATATATATATATTTTTAAAGAAACTTTGAACAACAATTTATTGTCGAGAGAAAAAAAAGAAAAAAAAAAACTTGTACACTACAAACAAACAATTTATCCGTAGCCGGAAAAAAGTAAAACCACAGCGGCGGTGGCGGTGGGGGAAGGGTGGAGTAGAGCCATTTTTGTAATTAGGGCAACATTGAGGGGTATTATTAGAAAATTAATAATATTAATTTGACAGCGACGCATAGTGAAGACAGCGGCCAAAAAAGCCATCCAAAGCCAAGAGCTTCTCTCTCCTTAAAGGGTCCTCTTATTGTTCTTCTCTCTCTGTTCGCGTCTTCGTTATCGTGCGCTTCTCGGACAATCTCAACCTCACAGATTCATTGCTTGCCTATTGTCGATCTCTCAACTGTATGACCGCCAGCTCTAATCTGAAGCCATAATTCTGCAATCCGATCTTCATCTTTTGTTCAATCTTTATTTTTGTGTTTTCAATCTTCAAGATCCCTAATTTGATTCCTCGTTTCATTCTGAAATTGCAACAGCTGTTTTTTGGTTTTCATCTAATTTACGGTCACTTGTCTTCTTTGATTCTCATGAATATGTATTTGCGCTTCGATTTTCGATTTGTTGCATGTTAATGGATTTAATTAGGTCTTCTTTCATCTTTTTTTTTTGTTCCTTCGCGATTACTTGGTAAGTCCTGGATAATTTCTGGTTATGTTTTTCTTTTGAGAACATTTCGATCTAGAATTTTGGTATTTACAGTTTGTATGCACTCTTCGTTGAAAATGGTCTTTTAGCTCTAGCACAATCGATTGCCATCAGGTTTCATCCATATATTGTGTTCGTTTCAGTCAATGAATGGTTATGGGGTTTATTTTATCTGTGTAAAAATATTCTCGTGTTTATTGATGAAAATGTTGGCATTAGATGTAGGGTGTGGCCATGAGTAATGTGTAGGAACATGATTGCATGTCTTACTAAATGAATCAGCGAGCGCTGGTAGCACTATCGTCTTGTTATGTTTTGGTTATTTGTTCTGATGGTTTAGGAGAAGAGGATATAGAAGGGAAGGGGAGTTGGATGTCCGTGTTAAGATTCTCTTGTTCTTGTTACATGGTTATTATTGATATAAATAACAAAATGAGGAATAAAAAACCTTTTTCCTTTACAGAACCGACTCTTAGGTTCGGGGAAGACTGATAGCATCCTTTAGTTTCCTTGGAAAATTATTGTAAGTTGTGTTCTGTTCTGCGCACAATTAGACATAAGAACGAGTTAGATAACTGCTTTTCCCCCAATTTGTATATGCACTCAATAGGCTTTTGTTCCATTCGCTTGTAGCCTTTCTGCCTTTTCTTTTATAATTATATTTGCTTTATTTTGTTCTTAGACAACCATGAGTGACGGAGGAGAAAAAACTTGTCCCCTCTGCGCGGAAGAGATGGATCTAACTGATCAGCAACTGAAGCCATGCAAATGTGGATATGAGGTCTAAACCATTCAATAAATGTAGATCAGCAATTGAAGAGATGCGATCTCTTTGTTCATATATTTACAAGTTCTAAAGAAAATTTATTATATTTGGGATTAGATTATGGCATAAAGTATGATGGAGTCGAGTGCTGTAGATTAGTTTAAGAGCTTTTAGCAGTGACTTTGGCACCTATAATTTTTTTTTCTTTCTTTTATGTCTGTAGTCGGGATATTTTTTTTTTCCCATTTTTAATCTTTACTTATTACAGGTTGGTGGTATCTTTCTCATGAAACTGAAAAGAAAAAGATACTATGATAGATTACAGAAAAATGGTGATTTAATATTTGTTCCTATATTTTTTTGTGGTTTTCCTGGGTTTCACATTTTAGTTTTAATCTGACTTTTAACAATGTTTCTTGATGTTTTAAAGCTGCTCTTACGTTTATATAAAACTGCTATCAGAAAACCAACCTTTTGGAGAAGTGTGTGCATCTTTTCTGTATCTCTTGATGGAAGACTTATGTTTCCTACTTTAGACGTTGAGTTAGAATTTTCATTTTTCGAGAATTAGGGAACTCTAATATTATATATTATATTTTAATTTTCCACAAGTTTTATGCATGTTACTAGAGCTTTCATTAGTTAATTATGGATCCACATCCTGTCAATTTAAGAGTAGAATTGAATCTTAAATTGATGGCTACACCACTGGCAGATCTGTGTTTGGTGCTGGCATCATATTATGGACATGGCTGAGAAGGATGACACCGAGGGTCGATGTCCGGCATGTCGTTCTGTATATGACAAGGAAAAAATTGTAGGCATGGCATCAAGCTGTGAAAGGTCAGTTTTCCTCTAGTTTTTTTTTTTTCCCTTATCTGCTTTTATTAACTTGGGGCTTCTTACCAATCCCATGCTTTGGGAAATTCCTTATCTAATTTTCCCCTCTTCTTTATGGTCCCTGATCATCGATGAAGTTTTCTGTTTCATACCAGAAAAAAATAGCACTGTAGATTAAGTGCCTGACAAGTGTTTGGGTAGAGTGTTTGGCAAGTGTCTGATAGAGAGTTTTGTAATTATTCTTCTTTTGTTATTAACACAAAATGACGCGTCTTTATTATTTTTAATATTTTTTCCCTGTAAGATCGGATGTAAGATTTTTAAAGATTTTTTGGGCATAGTTTTACGTGTACTTTAATATTTGGTCTTTGTTTGTAATTTCTCATTTCTCTTTTAGAAAGACAAGTGTTGGAGTGTTAAGCCCATTGATAAGTGATGGAGTTGTCTTGTAAGACTAGCACAAATATTTTGCATTACTTTGTCGTTGCCAAATTATTCATAATTCTTCCATTTGCAATTTTTAGATAGATTTGTCCTTGATAATTGTTCTTTGCAGATTGGTTGCTGAAATCAGCGTGGAAAAAAAAGTTAAGTCACAAAAAGCAAAAGCCAAATCATCTGAAGGACGGAAGCAGCTTAGCAGTGTACGCGTGATACAACGGAATCTTGTATATATTGTTGGGCTGCCTCTTAATCTGGCAGATGAAGATGTATGTTCTGCCTCCTCTGCTTCTCTGTTTATTAAACTATTGGTTTAAATAGATCTGTTTACTTTTGGTGCTGATGGGAGAGTAATGGATGCCCTCTTATCATCCCTTGTGCAGCTTCTTCAGCGTAGAGAATACTTTGGTCAGTATGGGAAAGTTCTAAAAGTGTCTATGTCCCGTACAGCAACTGGAGTCATTCAACAATTTCCAAATAATACGTGTAGTGTGTAAGTTCAAATGTTTTTATAGCAGGCGAATCTTACATTTTTTTCTTAAAATGAACTGTTTAATTTATTTACATAGGTTATTTAACTTTTATATATTTCATTACATTGTAAGCTGCCACTTTTGAACATTTTGTATCTGGGCATCTGGTTTCTACATTAAGGCTGATTAGTTTAGTTTGAATTGGGAGATTGACATAATTCTTATTCCACGATTTACGTAGATATGTGTATCATGTATGCATACAAAATTATTTAGGCCCCGTCTGATCCATTTGGTTTTTGAAAATAAAGCCTATAAATACCAATTCCACCTATGGTTTTTCATGTTTCTTTATCTACATTTTAGATGTGTTTTCAAAAACCAAGTCAACTTTTGAAAACTAAAAAAAGTAGTTTCCAAAAACTTGTTTTTGTTTTTGAAATTTAGCTAAGAATTCAAGTGTTTTCTGATGAGAACCATGGTAGGAAAAATAAAAACCATTGTAGAGAAATGGTGAGAAAACAAGTTCAATTTTGAAAAACCAAAAACTAAAAACCAAATGGTTATCAAATGGGGCCTTATTTATTTGTTGTGTTTTTATTCAAATGAAAAAAAATAATTTATTTTCTTGTTATTTTTTGGGTTAGATATATTACTTACTCAAAAGAGGAGGAAGCTGTTCGATGTATCCAAAATGTGCATCAGTTTGTCTTGGAGGGAAAGCCTTTAAGGTTAGTGTATAAACGGGTTTGAAATGCTAGAGCACATTTTGAATATTCAGAGTAATGGATTGGTGACAACTTTGAAATTTGCTCTCTCTGGGTGCCTCAATTTTAGGGCATGCTTTGGAACAACAAAGTATTGTCATGCTTGGTTGAGGAATGTGGTATGGATTTTATAATTTGCTTCTCTTGTATTTGTAGTTTTACTAATTTAAGTTTTTACAACTTTTACATTTTCTTTTGATCATAATGCTATCAACTAATTTTTCAGCCTTGCACCAACCCTGATTGTTTGTATTTACACGAGGTTGGTTCTCAAGAAGATAGTTTCACAAAAGATGAAATCATTTCAGCATACACAAGGTGTGATAATCGTTTTGTTTTTAAAATTTCTGTTGTGCTTTTGGTGCTGGATTTCTCGAAAGGGTTTTTTAGAATGAGATTTATTGCTTGATTATTTATGTATTTTAATTCAAAATGCTAATGATGTTTGACCTGACCCTATGAGATATCCCTGAGGCTTGTGGAAAGAGATATGATGTTTGACTACAATGTAGGATGGAATATGACATAACAATGTGTGCTCTTAATTTATTTAGCAGCTCTTTACTTTTTTCTGCAGGTACATGTCATTAGTACAATTGTAGATTATAAATTTCTACTGGAACCAAACGAATTCATCAATCAGCCCTTAAGAAATAGGCTATGGATGCAATACATATCCCTATATCTACCACAACCTAGTTCGGACTACAAATGCAATGGACATCCTTATATGTTCGCCTATAATTATTTCCCATGATTGTCTCATTATCCGTAATTTGCAGCGATTGTCCAATGTCCTACATTTATAATCTTTTAAAAATATTAAATGTTTTATGACATGCAAAATACCGTAGGTTATACTGATGAAGTTTTGATTCTTGTGCCCAGAATTTAGAGACTTAACATTCTTGTACTAATAATATAATCAGACAGGAATGAACTCGCACATTTTTTTTTGGGGGGGGGGGGGGGTGCTTTGCGTTTCTTAATAAGAAAAACAATCTTTGGTTCTTGTGTTCCCTTCTACAAAAGAATATTGGAGCTCGTAAGGGAGAAGGCATCCTTGTGGGGAAGTCCAGGTTCTTGCAAACAACGGGAAGAATGCAGGATACACTTCAGTGTCAGCTTAAGTACACACTGAGAGGGGAGATATTGAATAATAAAGTCTCCATTGCATGATTAGACAAGTGGTCGACCTTCCCTACTCCTAAAGCTAAAGAAACACTCGGTTCTAATAAACCACACTAAAAAAAGAATAAAAAACATTGCATGATTTGACAAGTAATACTATTACCACTATTGTTTTTGTTGTTACTGCCATTACTGTTTATTGTTTGGATGACTCTCTTACTATTTGCCTGCTTGGAGACTTAATGTTTTGGTTGGATGATTAATTAACTTACATAGTGGTTTTAAAGGAGTAGAGTGCAACAAATTGCTGGTGCCTCAAACAATATGCAACGGCGTTCAGGGAGCGTGTTGCCACCACCCATGGATGATTACTGCAATAACAATTCTTCAAATGGAAAACCCATTGTTAAGAACACTTCAAGTGTAAGACATCCTAAACTCCTATTGCTAAAGAAACTGTTGGTGTTTCTTTCATATATGATATACAGCAATAATTTGATTTGTCAGTTTGATATTATTTTACGTTGAACCCTTAATATTTGTTTGAAGATGTAAGTTTGGTGTTAACTATTAACATATTAACCTCTCTTAAGTGCATCGGAGGCTAATAGTTTAACTCGTTTAAACTTTTTAATTCAGGAAGCATTCTTGGGGTGACAATCTATGACATATTATTGTTACAAGAATATAAGTAATCTTGATTGTTCTTCAGAATAATTTTAGAAAATTTTGTGATGCTGTTTTTTTTTTCTTTTCATATCTTTCTCTTTTTATTTATCAAAAGTGGATCGCACATGTTATCTATAGGAAGTTTTATATCCAAAAGAGTTTAAAGGTTTTTATGCTCATATGCTTGATTAATTTTGTTAACCAGAATGCTGGTAGCATCGTAAGAGGTTCTCCTCCAAATGGAAGCTCAGATAAGTCAATTGCTCTGCCTGCAGCAGCCTCATGGTACATGGATGTTTATGTATGCACACTCTTTAAAGTTCTAACTTTGTTAAGAGGTCATAAAACACGTTTTTATGTCAGGGGGACACGAGGCTCAAATTTTCAAGCACCAGTTTCAAGTTTACCAAGTCCAAATGGGCCTCTCAAAAGGTCCGATGCTGCAAATAGCATATTATCATTTCCCCCTGCGGTTGCAGGTGTTTCTTCAGCTCCTATAGTACATAGTGAAGCAGGAAAGAGACCTGCATTTAATGAGAGTCACCCTTCTAATAATGCCAAAGGTCATCAAGAATCTTTAAAATCTTTGAAACCTCCTGTTAGCATGGATTGTCAATCTTTTTCAACAGACAGACATGATTCCCCCGAGGAGGTGCCTATTTCTGTATCTAGTTATCCAAGGGCTGGTATTCCAGCTGCAATGGACAGTCAGAAAGCCATGGCCATGACACCGAGCATTTCTACTTCTAGTCTTCATATTGAGGATTCTTGCAGTTCTTGTCCTGAAGCAGGAGCTACTTCTTCTGATGGGCTAATACAAAATCTGAGCTCTGATATGTCAACATCTAGCATCGAAAGAGACAATATAGATGATCAATCTGGTCTAAGGCCGAATGCTTTAGTCTCTGATCATGATTTGATTAAAGCTTCCAGGGACCACCACAGCTTACAGGAGCAATTTTCTGGGCATTCTAGAGTAGCACCTTTAACTTCTACAGATGCTTGGAAAGGCGACGATGTGGTTAATTGCATGTCTTTTTCAAGAGATGAACATGATTGGAGATCGGACTTCCAAAGAGAGGTGGTAAATGCAACTGAGTTGGAAGAGGATGTGATATCTTTTAATAGTCAGAGGCTCAAGGATCCAGAGATTGTGAGCCCTTCAACTCGGCTGCCTGGCTGGGCTTCTACATTTCATGCTCTGAATGGCTCTACCTCTCATCCCATGTGGCCAGATTCTGTCAATGGAGCGGCAACCAGTTTGGCTACTGATTTGTCGTTTGTTGATAAACAATTCAATGATGATTCATCTCTACAATCATCTAGCATCCCTCCTGCATTTAGCAGTCAGCTTGAAAATGGAGTCAATACTTCTGGGCAGTCTTTGCATGCTTCAAGACATATGGTGGCCAATGATCCTGCTAATTTAAATGCTGATTCACTTTTTGTTGATAAACAATTCAATGATAATTCACATTTCCGTGCATCTAACATTTCAACTGCTATCAATAGCAACATGGAGAATGTGATCAGCTCTTCTGCTGCTACTGATATGCCCCATGGAAATTCGTTTTTACTTCACAATGAAGGAAGAGGAAGGCACTCAGGAAGGCTGTCTGGTGACATATTGAATGCCAATAGCAATAGTTTTCTAGATAATGGTGAAAATAGCATAATCTCAAATATATTGTCAATGGACTTCAACATGTGGGATAACACATTAACATCCCAGAATTTGGCCAAGCTTTTGGGCGAAACTGACAAACAACCTCCAAGTTCCAGGAAGGTGCAAAACAACAATCAGTCCAGGTTCTCCTTTGCAAGGCAGGAAGATTCTAAAGGTCAAGATTTTAGGATACAACCTTCTCTTGATATGATTGGACAGATGCAGAGGAATCAGTCTTTGAGGCGTGATTTCTCTGAAAATGGAAATGTGCATTTGGACAAGTTTCATAATAGTGGTGGCTTCTATTCTAATAATTATGATGGATCAGTTAATCATTCAAGCAATCACCCTCTTAATTCCTCAAATAAGCTCTCTGGTGAGTTCTCATATTTTTGATAAATTTTAAGATATTCTGGCAACTTTTTGTGTTTGAGCTTTCATATTTAATCCTAGTGTGTTTGTCAGATTATTTTCAAACTGTTTTAATCCTCCATCGTCTTTGTTTATTTTTTTTCTTGATGTATTGTTCTTGCATGTTATGGTCAGTGTTGGTATGGAAATATCTTAAATATCTTCTTTGTGCCTGTTCGTGGGATTCAGAACATCGTATCCCAATTTCTCCTGTTTTGTTTTTTTTTTCTTCGAACAGAAGCTTCTACCTTCAACTAAAAGTCTTATCTTGCCTCTTTTGATTTATTCATTTATCTATGTGAGTTGAAGTAGTGCCGCTTAACTTATTTTGGACGTGCATTCTGAAGTTCTCTTTTGGAATCAGCTGTTTTACGTGTTTAGAATAGAAACCTCCTCACAGATTCTATCTTTTACAGCAGTTTCAAGAGCTCAAATCTCAGCTCCACCTGGCTTCTCTGTTCCAAGCCGGGTGCCACCTCCCGGTTTCTCTTCTCATGACAGAGTAGATCAAGTTTCTGACTCCCTCTCTGGTTTGTATTTTCCTCTAAAGTTATATCAAGAAATTTGTACCTTCTGTTTTCTGGGTTAAGTTAATCTTTACTTTTTGATTCAGGAAATCATCTGCTTGATACTTCTTCCTTGTTGAGAAATTCATATCAGGCAAATCAAACTGGAAATAATGTCAGCTCTGGCGATATTGAGTTTATGGATCCTGCTATTTTGGCAGTTGGTAAAGGGAGGCGTCAAATAGGTCTTAACAATACTGGTCTAGATATTAGGACACCATTTTCTCCTTCATTAGGTACCTTTGATAATGAAGCAAGTCTTCAGTTACTGATGCAAAGATCTCTGAACCCCCAGCAGAGATACTCTGATGTTGGAGATGGTTTCTCTCATCTTGGGGATTCCTATGGCATTTCTTCAAGGCTTGTGGACCAATCACAGGTTAACAATCTATCTAACTTTGCACAGCTGTCTCTCCAACAATCTAGAAATGGGCTTATGTCACATGGCCACTGGGATGGCTGGAATGAGGTTCAAGGTGGAACCAATATTGGTGTGGCAGATATATTGAGAAATGATCGGCTTGGATATAACAAATATTATGCTGGTTATGAAGACTCAAAGTTTCGCATGCCCAGCTCAAGCGATCTGTATAACAGGACCTTTGGGATGTAAAATTTGGTGAATGAAATGATGTGAGTGCCTAGATTGGTGGCAGCGTTTGAGCAAAGGACTAGGATTTACCTTGTGAGGTCTGTGGACGTGTAGCCACGATATCGTGAGAGATTCATAAACCGGCCTTGATGGCAGCCTGATGAAGATTTGTGCTCCGATGGAATCGGATCATGTTACCACCCGGTAAGGACATAATATTTTTCTTTTGATAGTTACCTCTCCTTTAACAACTTCTTTGATTGAATAATTTTGTTTCTTTTATCATTTTCTACCTCTTTCTTATAATTTTGTTACCTCTCCTTTAACAATTTCTTTTGAGGCTATTATTTACCTTTTCATTGCGTCGTAGTTACTAGTTACTTTTGCGCCCACTTGGATATGTATTGATTTTATTGGAGCTAACGTTGAGATCATTCCTCTATTTTTTGTGATTGCTTGCTGATTTGTTCAACTTTTCCTATTTGTGTCTGTAGGTGTGATATAAGCTCACGTGATTGTTTCCCAGCAAGTTGTATATTGGCAACGATTATTTGACAGGAAGTTGTAAATGTCTGTCAATCTGGAAGGGCGACCCTCCTTCCAGCTGTTGAATATTTTGTTCCTTGCTAACAGCGAAGAGTAAAAGAATCTACTTTTTTGGCTCTCGAAACCTTAAAGTTGAGATTGGAGTTCCTGAACTTCACAAGGTTATATGTGAATCTATTCGAATGTACTTCGATTTTTTTACAAGTGTTTTTACTTTAGTTCCTTAGATTATGCTTCAAAGATGGGAAGTTTCGTGCCTTTTGGGATTCAGATAGATCGAAGGAGTTCCTGACCTCACAAGGTAATTATCATCTCTCCCTCGGGTTATTACTATTACAATTACAATAAGGTAGACATTTGGTTCATTGCAGTTAAGTAATTCATGCCAACGTCGTAAACTTGATGTGACTTGATGGTGACTTCACTAGGGAAGCACATATCAATTCTTGCCTCTTTTAAAAATATGGCCAACTAATTGGGCAGATCAAATCCTTTCACTTCTCTACCCCCTCCCCAGGCCCCAAGTAATTCAAATACCCAAGTATTAAAAAGTGCCCATACGGTTGTATCGACTGTTGAAAGTGGGATCGCGAATGAATTTACTGGTTGAAAGTGGGATCTCGAATGAATTTACCGGTGTCAAAAGTCTTCTGGACGATACTATAAATTTGTATTGCCGTTGGTTTCTATATTTCTTTTTGGGAGAAACTGAACAATCTTCCCACTTGAGCCGCTGAATTGCAGGTCTTGTTTGATTAAATGAAGTTTGGGCTTGCTTGGTTTCTTCTGTCTATTGGATGGAAGTGTGTTCTTTTTGATCCATTGTTGAAATTGAATATAAAGGTTGGATCGGGTGATGGCATTGAATTGGATTATACCACCATCATTACCACATCTTAATAATAGATGGCGGCTTGTCATTTTAAAACAACGGAAAATACAAATGTCATAAATAATTTTGGAAAATTCGATAAAAGGTAATGACCTCAATCACATTCATTTTAAGCCTTGGAGAAGAGTAATCTATAAATACATGGAATGTATCATGGTTTTCTTCGGAACAGTAGTGATAGACAACAACATTTCATTTAATTTGTAATTGGTATATACAAATTAATTGAAATTATTTCGAACAATTAACTAGTTTTATTTTTTATTTTTATTAGATGCTTATTGTTTTCAAACTAAAAATTTAGTTATATTTAACTTGGGGTTTCAACGTAAATGAGCAATTGTTTTTATATGCATGGGTGGTTCTTATTTTTTAAAGAGTATTTATTATATCTTTATGGAAATCCCCTATTAGAATTGGAAGTTAGGTTGGACTTCGAAACTGGGGGAAAATGAAAGTTGCTATGGCGATGAAATGCTTGAGGTTTTGTCCAAATTTCAGTAGTACATAGGGGAGAATTTTTAGAACTACTAGAGTATTATATTCCATTTGTTTACGCCAACGTGTAAGCAATAAATAGGAGTAAGTATGAAAAATTTAACATACTACAATAGTAGTAGTTCATACAAATTGCCTTTAAATAGTTAACATACAGACTATTATAACCTTATGTTGTTATAACTCACTTAGCTAAACAACCACTTAATGAGTTTCAACATAGTATGTTTTACGTTATTTGGGTTACAATTTTCTCAAATAACAATTTTCTTTTTAATGCCTTTTATTTTTCAATAATCATAATGCCCTTTAGGTGTAAAGATGATAAAACAATACTTTTATTTATATATTTTTAAAAATATTAGTTTTTTTTTTTAAAAAAAATCCTTCAAAATTTGTATAGCTAATAGCATTTCTAACTTATCATAACTTGCCCCCATGGGGACGATGTTGGTCTCCTTAAATGAGGCCATTGTCACTTGCAATTTCACAAATCCAACCATATCGTATAAAGAGACAACCCAATCAGAGTTGGATTTGGATTTCTGTGGCTACCAATAGCAATAGTAATAGCCCCCTCCCTTTTTTTTTATATTATAAAATTTAAAACTCTGTTAATTACAACTCTTACCCTCTTATCTTCATTTATTACAACAAGGACAAGAACGGGGGCCTACATATTTTACAACTTCCCCTACCGATTCGGGTGTCTTCTTCTGCTCCACAAATTATATATATTTAATGTTGGGCGAAAAACAAAAACTTCAAAACATTTTTTATGCTATTTTTTTTTAAAAAAAATTAAAAACAATACTATTGGAGACCCCACTAAGTGCTAAAAACCTAACCAGTTCCATAGCAAAGCAAACCAAGTTCTAGTGGGACCCACTTATGGGCTAAAAGGGGCAAAGGGCCAAATGGGCTTGGGCCCACCACGTGCTCCAAGGCCCACTTATAGGATCTATGGTGGTGTGGCAGCTGTGGCCATTTAATCATGGCCGTCAAAATCATTATGTGTGAGAGAGGAAAAAATTTCATTCCATGGGAGTATTATTAAAAAGGGTAATGTTTGAGGATTCAAACCTTAATGCCTCGTAGTTGGAGTAAGAGAAAAGGAGAAAAAGAGAGAAGAAAACAATAAATGATATTAAAAAAAGGCTCTGAAACCTTAATAGTAGAAAAATGATATCATTAAAATGATGGATACGCCTTTTACCACAGAATCTGTTCGCTCAATTTGAGTTAAATTTACAGCGAAAATGGGTAATCAAAATAAAGCAAAATCATACTATATAGTTCCACTGTGGGCCCCACATTTTTTTCTCATTTTAATTTTTCTACTCCACCCCCTCTTTTATTTATTATTTACATACCCACCCCCTATCTTTGATATAATTTTCACCGTAGATGATCTAAATTCATGATTTTGTTCTTGCTCCTTCCATTAGAAATAGTCAATAAACTTAGTTGAAGTATACAGCTCATCCACGATTTTGAATTCCCTTACCTCTAATTTTAGAAATTTTGTTTATTTCATTCGTAAATGATTGGAAAAGATGTCAGCAATTGCATTGCTTTGCTTTTCCTTCATTAATAAGACATAGGAAAATAAGAATTTGAAAACAATTTATCTATGCATAAAATGATATCATGAAAACATTGAAAATAATTTTTCTTTTTTTTTTAATGACATTCATATCAATCAATGGATCAAGGCAACTGTACGGTCATTGGTTCATTTGCCTTTCCCACTTTTCCAGGAATAATAATTTAAAGACACCCATGTAAAATTTTGTGCTCACCAACACTTATTTGAATATGAAACGTGTCAATTTTGATGTTGCCTCTTATTCCTCCCCACTCTAAAGAGATTCTAACATAAAGCATTCTATGTTTAGCTGCATTTGTTGAATTCATTTTATCTAGTGAGTTCCTCATAACTTTAAATGTTCAAAATATGGATAAATATCAATGACATTAGGGATATAATAATTCCAAAAGAAGGCCTTTTACAATAAAAAAAACAAAAGAAGAGAGGAAAAAAAATCTTTTTATTAAAACAATTGTAGCAACTATATATCTATATCTATATCTATATATATTCCTCTTCCTTATGCAAAGACATATATAGCCATATTATAATCTATATCTACCATCAATGAAATCTTTAAATCTACTAGAATAACAAAAAGTGAATCTAGCTCAATAATAATTGTCATGTACTTTTTTTTTTTGTGGTTGAAGTTTCAAATCTTCATTCTCCCATATTTTTTTTTACTAAAAAAAAATTAATCCTAAATAATTTATTTTAATCTCTCATTTTATTTTTAGAAGAAAGACAACCTTCTATGATGCTATAACATGTTTTTTCTATTGAAATTTTTTTCTAAACTTTAAGTAGTTCTAGATTGGTGAAACTTTAAATCTCTAATAAGTAGGCTACAACCTTTATTCACAAAAATATAAAATTTCAAGTAAATTATTTCACATTACTTAATATATATCTTTTTAAAAAGAATTAGAAAATGTTTGACTCATAAATGGAATAAATGAACGTTTGTGTAACTTAAAGAAGAGAGATTTAAGTTTATGCAGTATATGTTTATATTGCACATAGACAAAAAAATTATAGAGGCATAAGTCCAAGTAAACTCGTATTTGGCTTATAAGTTTATGATTTGGAAATTTGTGTATTTTGAGAGAGAGTTATTAGCAATCTAAGTTTTATATATAGAGGCTTAGCAAATATGTAGACTTGAGATAAGGAAACTCATATATTAAATTTAATTTAATTCACAATTTTAGTGAGTACAAACTTAATTTGCAAGTCAAAAGGCCTCTTCATCTCCATTTGCTTTATTTTAAAAGAAATTTGCAAAATTATCTAATGTCTTAATTTTTAAGTAGTGAATATTCTTCCTAATATTTGGAAAGTAAAAAGAAAAGGAAAAGGAAAAGAAAAGAGAATGTAGATAGGAAGAGTTGAAAAAAGAAAAAAAAAATGCATGTTTCCAAAATCTACCCTTTCAATAACCTAAATTTCCATAAATGGGGATACATAAGCTTTCATTGGATTCCAATTCTACCTAAAGTTGGTATGAAAAGGGATATCCTTATTCCTTCATAAAGATTGACAAATATGTTAGTTCATATCTATATGGCTCATTTTGTTTTGATATAGGATGAAAAAAAAGGTTTACTACTTTTTTGCAATGTATTTGATGGTTAAAATTAGGTAAAATTGACTTGCGTTAATAAGAAAAAAATTCACAACTTTGATTCTTAATTGATTGATAAGATGTGATAGAGACAAAAAAAAAAAAAAAAAGGAAGAATAAAACATCTATTTGATATCGTAGATATTTTCATCGCAACTTTTCTTTATTTACAAAATCAATTTTTGTATCTTTTGATTAAGATGGAAAATATGTACTTTCAAAATATAACTCCTTTTGCTTTTTTTTTTCATCCCTTTTACAAAGCTTTAAAGCTATTTTTCTCTAAAGTTAAGTTTGTCGGCTAATTGAGAATCAAAACTTCTTAAAAAATTCTCATTTGCATTCATGATCTTTGAACACCAATATCAATATATTCAAAAGATATAAATTAAAATTGTGAAAAATTCAAGATTTAGAAGTGGAAAGAGTGGTGTATTCCACATGAATATTATAAATCAACAATGGTGTAGTATTTGCTTAAATAACTTCGAAATCAAATGTGTGATGATAGGGTATGACTAAAAACTTGAGTCGAATTTCGATTAAAGTATATCGATATTGATACATATTATGATCATGTAAATGACATTAAATGAATTGTTGAACAATATAACAAAACTGAGATTGGTAGGATAAAAGATTTTATCGCAGATAACAAAGTATAGAGAGACATATATATATCATAACATATAAAAAGAGTTGAACCAACATTTGATGAGTAAAACAAAGATGTGCCACTATATAAATCGGGAAAGGAAGAGTCCTTGCACACAATTGAGCAACTAAATGTCCTCTCTAGTATCAAGTGAGCATGAGTAGTCATGGCACTTGGTTTTGTCGATAAAATAGGAGTTTAACCATGAGTTGTCATGCCAAGTACTTGGACAAAATTTGCCCATTCAAAAAGTACCTTTATTTCTTTTTGGGACACATTCTTTTTTAGTGTCCAATATATTTATTGGACGAGATGGTACCTCATCTACTGAAACTTGGGACTTTCAGAAATGACTTTAGGTTAAAAAATGAAAGCCAATTCTATTAATGCAAATACACACTGTCGATTGCAAGTAATAAAGTTGGAAGTATTCCATAGTATTCATGTCCTAAGAATATAGATTTCAGTAAAATCTATGGAGATGACACAAATTTATTTACAAAATACAATTACAGTAATCGAGGGTATAAAAATGTGGAGCGACATTTCTGCTAGAGAATGTAATTGAAAAACCAATAAGTATGAAAAAGGAATTCAAGTTGTACTGCCTCTTTGAAAAGAAATGCAATTGCAATCGTAGCTAACATAAGAAAACTAAGCAAATCGAATTCGACTCCTATTTAATTTTGCTTCAAAATCTTAGAAGGCTAAGTGATCAAACATATATTCCTATGACTAATTTAACTTAGATAATTTCATGTACAATTCTTGTAGTTTTGGAGTCTTGCCCTATGTCTAGGATCGATGTTTATGACTTATTTTTAAACCTTTTCTTCCATTTCTTTTGTGACATTTGCTTCGATTAACCTTTTAAGTATTAAGTTTAAGCTTGACAAACAATACTAAATGACCAACTAGGTTTACCCAACATTAAACTCAACAAAAAATAACAAAGTTCAAGCGTTAGTTAGATTATGTGTGCTTTTAAGCTTTACATCTTTTTTCTAGGGCATTCGCCAACTTTAAACTCCTAAGAAAAATTTAGCTCATCATTACAGGATTGAAAAATAGTAAGCTGTGGAGGGTTGTTAATTCATGAATAAAGCAACAAAGGTAAAAGAAAATTCTAGAATAACAAATTCAATGACAACTTGATTTTATTACAAGGTTGCTTAATTCAAATGAGGAACATAAAGTGGATCAACTACCTATCTTAAGAAGAAATAACAACGGGAGAAACAACAACTACTCCTATAGGTTGAAAAGACTTGATCAACCAAATAGAATCTAACTTGAAGACTAACTAAGGCCCGTTTGATAACGTTCTCGTTTCTTATTTTTTGTTTTCGTTTCTCATTTTTCAAGAAAACATGCTTGTTTGATACACGTTCTTATTTCTTGTTTCTAAAAAATGAGGCAAATTTTGAGAAACTACAAATTGGTGTTTCTTCTTGTTTCGTTTCTACTTATATTATTATTAAAGAACAAAAACATTCCTGGGCTCCTTAGTGATTAGGGTGTTGTGAAAGAAGTTTATGTATATTTATATATTTAATTTTAATTTTAAATTTTAAGTTCTGAAATATATATCTATATATTATTTTAAATATTAATTTTTGAAAATATATATTATTTCAATTTTTAGTACAGTTGTAACTCGTTAAAATTTTACAATATATAAATTTGGTTAACTAAAACATATTTTTGGTCTCACTTTAATATTTTTCAACCATAAGAGCAATGTAATTGAGTTTGATCTGAGTCGACATAATTTAAGGTGAATGACTCGAGTGAGAGATAACAATAATTTTATTATTGAAAGATAAAAATAATTGTATTATTTTAACTCTAAAATAAAGATAAAAATAATATTTTACAAAATTGTTTGATAAATTGGAGTTTCTCTTTGTTCCATTTGTGTCCTGTGCCCTTCAACTCCTCCTCTTTATTCTTGAGCTTGGTTTCGATCCCTAGCTATGACATTTTTTTTCTAGTTTAAATTTTGCAATGTGTATACTATTATTTTTATTTATTTATTATTTTTTCAATAGATATATTTATATATTTTAGTCTTTAATTTTCAATTTTGAAATATGTATATTTATATATTTAATTTTAATTATTTTTTAAACATGAATTTTGCAAAATATATATTATTTTAATTTTTAGAATACTTGGAACTCGTTAAAATTGTAGGGGTTGTTTGAGGCGCAGGTTCGGAATCAGAATCCTGAGAATTAGAAGCTGGAGTGTTTGTCCCTGAGGGTTACAAGCACTGGAATAAGAAAAGCGTGTTTGGGGTGCGATCTCAAGTCATGAATAAGAAAACTGTGTTTGGGGTGTAGTGTTCTGAAGCCTTGGAATCAGAGAGTTGTGTCTTAGGTGCGCTTTTTACGAGAACTACAGGTTTGAGTACTGATTTTGTTTCACCTTTTTTCTTTTAGCTATTTTATTCATTTCAAATTTTTGTAATTTATCTTATGTGAATTGTAGAAGTTAATGTCTAACATGGATCAATTTTTTAAGTAACTTTTCCATGAAGCTTTCAATTTAGGTAGTTGTTGAGGAATAAAAAAAAAAGTTTTAAATCTTTAGACCAATTTTTAGCATTTAGACTCAACCCAACTATTCGGGTTGCAATTATCTTCAACCCAAACAACACTAATTAAGTGATAAACCCAAATCTAACCCAACCATGAGACATTTGGGTTGGGTTAGTTTAGGTTGATCGGATTTTTCGGGTCATTAGGTTTTTTGAACACCCCTACCACGAGTTTATACATCCAAAAGTGTTTGCAACTAACATGAAACAAAAGAACATAAAACGCCTTTGTGCGAAAGAAAAAAATTATTTCATTTTTTCTAACTTTTAAAAAATAAATTACAAAACTGAGCCATTTGAGTGTACATTAAAAATAAATACCAAGTTGTTTTTCTTTTCTTTTTTTTAATAAAAATTTCACAAAATTCAAAAGTGTTGAGAGTAGCATAAAAAATTGTTTATTATCCATTTTATAGTTTTATTTTAACCTTTTGAAAAATTGACTAGATTGTCAGATTGTTGGAGTGGTCGAGTTGATGAGGTGGTGGGATTATCGAGGTGGTCGTTGGATTTTTGTTGTCGGTGGTCATCGGGTCGTCGAAGTTGTTATTGAAAAGGTCGTTGAGGCAGCCATAAGTGGTGGCTAGTCGCTGATGTGGTCGTCAGAGTTGTCGTTGCCTGTGGTCGCCAGAGTTATCACTGGAGTTGTTGTCGAAGTGGTGGTTGAAAAATGATAACGACAAATGAAAGAGGAAATGAGAAACAAAGTGGTCGTAAGAGGTAACCATCAACGATGGTTGAGTCCCTAGTGTGGTCGTTGTAGTTGTAGTTGTCGGGTGTTCGCTGGAGTTGTCATCGGAGTTATTTTCGAAGCGGTCACCGATAATGAAAAATGAAAAATTGAAGAGGAAATGGAAAATCAAGTGTTTTTTGGAGGCAGTCGTCAGCGGTAGTCAAGTCGCTGGTGTGGTCGTCGGAGTTGTCGTTGTCGATGGTGTCGGGTGGTCGCCGGAGTTGTCACAGGAGTTGTTGTCTAAGTGGTCACCGGTACGGTCGTCAGAGTTGTCATTTTCGGTGGTTGTTGAGTGGTCGTCGGAGTTGTCACTGGAGTTGTTGCCAAAGTGGTCGTCAGTGCGGTCGTCGGAGTTATCGTTGTCGATGGTCGTCGGGTGGTCGTCAGAGTTTTTACCGGAGTTGTCATTGTCGATGATCGTCGGTGGTTGCCGGAGTTTTTACCGATGTTGTCGAAGTAGTCGACAAATGGATGGGAAAAACATGGAACAAATTCCATGAGATTACACTGTTTTGTAACCCATGAGGTTGTATTGTTGTAACCCATGGGAATGAGTTTCAAAAGCAAAGATTTGGAACACGTTGCTTCAAACATGGGTTTGGATTTGGAATCCAAACTCATGTAAATCCAAACCCATGGGCCAAACACACCCTTCTAGTATATAAATTTTGCTCATTAAAACATATTTTTTACCTCACTTTAATATTTTACACCCATATAATATTTATAGAGTAATATAATTGAGTTGGATTCAAGTCAATATCATTTAAAGCGAATGACTCGAGTGAGAGATAACATTGCAGATCAAATTTGAGTAACATTTGAAGAATAAAATAATTTTATTTATTTATTTTTTTAGTGTAGAAACAATTTTATTATTGTTGTTAATTTTGCATCGAGGCTTGTGGATATTAGAGAATGTAAATTTTTTATAATTATTTTTTATATGTTTTAATGCATGTTATATTTATATATTTCATATTATATGATTAAAGTCTTTTTGAACTATAAAAAATGTGAAAAAAAAAGAATAAAAAACAAACAAGAAACAATTATTAAATAAGTTTATGTTCCTTGTTTTCAAAAAACAAGAAACATAAACTTATCAAACATAAACATAAAAAAGAAACAAGAAACAAGAAACAGAAACAATTATCAAACATATTCTTGTTTCTTATTATTAAAAAGTGGAAAACATGGAATAAGAAATAAGAAACAACAAACATGAAACAAAAACGTTATCAAACGAGGCCTAAAGAACCGATTTCACTCCTTGTTAATCGACACAACCACACTTTTTTCAAAGACAATTGGGTTTTTATCACCTCTAACTTTCGTTGAGGAAAGATTAACCTTTGGAGCTTCACGGGTCTAGAAAATAACAAAAATACGTCAACTAATTAAAATGAAACAATAGAATGAAGGTCTCTTTATTACGTGAAAATTATCCGCCCTTGTATCGTTTCTTCTTTATTTTATAAGTTTCATGGGCTAGAGTTATCATAATTGTTCATGCGCAACTTTGGATCAACTTGTCTTTATGAATTCGTGAAAAAAACACACACACACAAATACTTCAAAATCATGCTAATCCCATAATTTGCTCAATTTCCATATCTCTGAACAAGGGCAGACCTACATGGGGACTAAGGGGGCCAAATTTTTGTATTTAATATTTTATGTATTATTGTTTAAAAATAATAACATATGCTATTACTATTAATACTACATTATAAATTAATATTATTCCGTTGCCATGGTGGTATGAAGGCCACCTTTGAAATCATGCATGCCTAGGTTCAATTTTTTATATTTATATATAACTTTATAAAAGATTACTTAAAAAATAGACCTATATATTTTTTTATAAATATAAATGATAGAGTCACATTTTCTTGAATTTTTTTTATTTAGAGGGTATTTATAATTCCCGAATAATTTTAGATTTTAGCAAATTAGTTTTAATATTTAATTCTATTAGAAACTATAATATTATATTATCGACTTATTCGATATTTTTTAAAATTTAAGCATCTCGATACAAGTATTTATTATTCACGAATATTATTAAATGCTAATAAATTAATTTTTAATATTTAATTATAAGAATTCATAATATTATATTATTGACCTATTTGATATTTTTTAAATGTAGGAAATTATTATACACAAAATTTAATGTAAAGTCTAGAGAACTATTGGATATATTTAAAGTTTAAGAACTCATTAGATAATATTGAAAGTTTAAAGACTCATTAAGTACTTTTTAAAGTTTAGAGTTTTAATATACCAAAATTTAAAAGTTCACATGTTAAACTCGCCATTTAACTTTTTTTTTTCTATTTGATAAGATATTATAATTATTAAAACTTAGTTAGGAAGTCTTCGGTACAACTGTCTATTCTTATCATCAATAACTTATTTAGGTCAACATAACATGTCGTGATAGTTTGTTTTTATTATATTTATTCACATATCTGTCGGCCCCCCTAAACATTAACATCTATGTCTGCTCCTATCTCTGGAGAAATATAATTGCATTTTTCATTCTAAAATGCAATTGCATTTTTGTGTCTCACAAACTTAGGTAAAACCATCTAATCAACATATTTCCCAACTCTTTTCAACTTCTTGTCTCTCTTTCATTTATCCAACAAGCTTTTATGAATATTACTAAACAAAATTATCTTTGGCTTGCTCTTTCGTCATCAAAATACACAAAAGTAGAAAGAATAACCTAAAGGGTCAAATAAATCCTCATAAATGAGAACTATAAATCCAATATACTTGCAATTTTGTAATAATTTAGTCCATGAAATTTAGTTTGTAACAGTTTAGTCCCTATGGTGAAAATTTTGTTTAAAATTCAATGAGATTTCTTACCTAGGTAGATTTGTAACTAATGACCGGAACCAAATATGTTTATAAAAATAAAAGACTAAGTTGTTATATGATAAAAAATTATACTTAACATAGACAAGATTTTTCACCATAGACACATTAAAACATAGAGATTATATTTGTTTCATACTAAAATTCAATGATTAACCTAAATTATTACACAATTGAAAGTTCAGAGATTAAAAATTTCTTTTTAACCTTTATTTTATAATCATATATGATATGCCAAGCGATGATGAGCTGGGTTATTTTTTTTTAAAAGTTAAATTATACAAAATACTCTTAAACTTTGGGGATGTTTCAATTTTGCTCGTAGACTTCAAAAAGTTTTATTTTTACCCTTGAACTTCTAAAATTTGTTCCAAAAATGCCCCTAACTTTGAATTTTTTTTCCAAATTTTTTATTTTATTGAAATAAATGATAAAAGTTACGTGACAATTGATGTATAAGAATTAGAAGGCGTACACATATATATATATATATAGAAGATTAACATTATTGGTTGTATATCCATTTATTTTTGTTGTTACTATTTATTTCGTTTCAAAAAATAATGTTAAGTTCATTTACATAATCAATTTTTAAACATCAACTGCTATGTCAATTTACGAGAGTGATATTGTAAATGATATTATGTATATTTATACCTTAGTCATTATGTCAATTCTCATTTTATTTTATCAGAAGAAAAAAACTCTCAAAGAGTATTTTTGTAATAAATTTCAAAATCCAAGGGTAAAAATAAAACTTTGGACAAATTGCACAAACCACTCTTCAACTAAGGTTTTGTTACAATTTCACCTTTAAAAACTTTCAATAATAAAAATTGTGCCCTCAAACTATAAGATTTATTAAAATTTCACCCTCTAAACTTTCAATTATAAAAATTGGCCCTCAAAACTTTCTTAAGTGAAAAATGGGACCCCTTAACTTTTAAAATGTAAAAGTTAAACCCTATAACTTACCAAAATATAAAAAATGGATCATTTTCTTCCTCTTTCATCATCTATACTTCCTCTCCCTACCTTTTCTCTCCACATTATTCTCAATTTCTCCCTTTTTCTCTCATTTATACTCCCTTCCTCTCTCTAAAGTACATGTGTTGTTTTTATATAGTGAACTTATCTCAAAATTAAGAATAATGAGAGAAGAAAGTAGAGAGAGGAAATATAGATGATGAGAGAGAAAGAAGATGACCCAAATTTACATTTGGGTAAGTTAGTGTGGGTTTAATTTTTACATTTTGAAATCTTGAAGATCCAATTTTTACACTTGAAAGTTTAGAGATGAAATTGTCACAAATTTCTTAGTTTAAGAGTAATTTGTGTGTCTTAAATAACAAAGAGTAGTTTGTGCCATTTGTCCTAAAATTGTTTAAAATCTAAAGTAAAGTGATAAGGACAATAGACCCTGACAGATCTCCACAATGATATGATATTGTCCACTTTGGGCATAAGCTCTCGTGGATTTGTTTTTTGTTCCTACCAAAATGTCTCATACCAATAGAGATAATTGTCCTCACTTATATACTATAGATTTTTTCCTTTCCTAAGACATTGTGAGCACTTTTAACATAAAGTTTAATAATATCTATTATAATTTAACTAAAAAAAAAGATGAATAGAATGGTTAATTGAAATACAATTGGAAGGATTAGAGTGAGGTGATATTCAAGTAGATGGGTGAATGGGAAATGGCAATGCCAGCAAAGAGAGAGAGAGAAAAGATTGATTTGACAGTACAATGAGATTAAGAAAAAGTGGAAAGAGACATAAAAGGGACCAGTAGTAGTAAACAGTAACATCATCAGATTATTTATTTCATGAGTTCAATGCATCTCTTTCTCTTTTATTTTTCTAATCCAAATCTAAATCCAAATCCAAATCCTACACCAATAATCTTCATTTTGCCTTTTGCCTGTCACTCACCCGCTTACGTGGCTCCACTTTCTTCCTTTCATTTCCTCAGTGTACTAATTTCATTCAACTCACGGGTTTTTATTCTCCAATCATTTCACAACATTACTCTTCAAAAAAAAAAAAAAATCATTTCACCACATTAATTACAACATTAATTATTATGGATAATGGTTGAAAATGGTTTAAAAAGTTTTGGCCGTATTTAGTAAGTAGTCTCAAAATTTTTTTTGAAAATAATAGATTTAATGAAAACATAGTTATGTTTCATGTTTTTAAATATGTATTTGGTAGTATATTTAAAAATTAGAATCTAATTTAAGTAATGGTTGAAAAATGTGTTCTATGATATATTTATAGACTATGAATTTAATTGTAGTTGTAGAACTAAATATTAGGTTGAATATAAATTATTATTAATTAATTTATAAATTTTTATTTATTATAAAATTTTGTATAATTATTATTTCACAATATCCTATAATTTATAATATATTATATTATACATATTTTAATTTAACAAAATAAATTGAGTTTATAATATGAAATATTATATTTATTAAAGTTTTGATATTTTTTTAATATAATTCTATATTTTAAATTTTTAAATTCAAAATCTAAATACATTGAAACATAAAAATGTTGTTTTCAAAATTTCTATTATTTGGATCACAAAACAGTTTTAAAAAACATATCTATTATTCATTGAACTCAGTGAATCCGAGAACGACCTCTTAATCATGAGTTATACTTGATGTCAATTGAGCTATGCTATTGTTGGCAAAAAAAAAAATAGCTCAATCATAGCAATTCCAAAGTTAAGTGTGCTTAGTTTGGAGCAATCTAATATTAAGTGATCTCCAATAATTACTCAATTACTATCTTTCCTATAACTCACACTTCCAATCCAATAGAGATTTCTCTATAATACGGTTTGGTTAGCATTTTTCTAGAGATAGAAATTTAAAATTTGGATCATCATTATAAACATGTTTATTTCACTAAAAGGTGGTTTTAATATGAAAAAAAAAATCTCTAAAAAGACGACTTTTTAAAATAATGGTTGCTTTTAAGTGAGACACTTATTTTATAAACAATCTCGAGGATAAAAAATATTATTTGAATGCATACGCAAACATTTATTATTATAAAACCTATAAAAAGTATAAAAATATATTTTAAAAAGCAATTATAAAATAGCTTTTAAGTTTTAACTATTTTAAAATTATGCCAAAACCCACCTTAATACGTACAATGAAGTATTAACCTCTTAATTCCTAAAATCAAAATTTAAAAAAAGAAAAAGAAAGAAAAACTCAATTTAAATGAATATGATTTTAGTCATTATCGATTGAATTATCCTATATAGGGATAGGAGAGACTTTAGGGCAAATGGACATAAAGGCAAAAGAATAAAAAATATTATCTACAAAAATGAATTTATGGGGGAATTCTCCACCTGTATTCATTAAAATTGTATAATTCATTAAAAGGCAATATTAGAGCACCACGTTTCCTCATTTTTGGCCGCATTTTCACTGTTTCCACACACAGGCAGGCAGGCAGTCAGACAGACACAAAAGCATATAAATATTATGAAACTGCAGGTGTAACAAGGAACCATGAATCACAGTCCTAGTTCCACTGACAAGTAGAAGTGCATTAGAAAGTGGGAAAATGAGGTAAAAAGGTTACTTAAAATTAAAAGTGTGCCAAAAAGGACTGGTGGGTGGGCTCATTTCCTATGGATATGGACAAACAATTTTTCTTTCAAGTTCTTAAGGACTCAACATTTTACTTTCTTTATAATTTTCGTGAGTGTACAAATTAACTTGCCAGGAGATAGATGACCTGGAACGAGTCATTTATCAACCAAACATTTTTCTTAGGACTAGATCCAATTTCCTAGTCTTTATAGAAGGAAAAAAAATTTAACGTGTTTCCTTTCGCTTTCGAGATGAGAGAATTAAGAAAATTCTATTGATTGTAGCTTTCCCTGAACCTTTGAGAAAAGCGTAAGAAAATCAGACTTGAATGGTACGATCCTATCGTCACTTCAGAGTGAAAGAGATAATCTTTTAGTTCTTTGTATGTGAAAATAACTTTTGGTCCCCCAAAAGACTTCATACCGATGAAGATAATTATCCTCAGTATTGATCCATTCCCTAACCATTGTGTGACATTTGTTTGGACTCCTAACTGTTGTTAGGTACTTCATTTTATTTTTCACTTCGATTATTCTTACAGAACAACTATCTAATATCATCACATTTAGTTGCCAAAATAACTTGTATGATATTAAATCTTAGGTAGATGAAGATTTAGCTATTTGACCATGCAGAATTTTATGAAAGCAAAAATTTCGTAACCACACAGAAAGTGTTCCATAAAAAAACAAAGAAACATGATATGGTACAGTTCTAACCAGACAGAAACTGGGACAAATGTTACCAGGAACAGAGAAAGAAATGAAGTTAGTGGCACAGAACTGTACAATAATGAATGCAAAAGTACTATTATATATATTAGCATGTTTTTCAGGTACAGAAATATGAAACAGAGTATTTTTGTAATGAGCGATTAGTCAGAAATCAAGCCATAGTAGTGCAAATCAATCATTACTTAAAGCATACAAATCAAATGAAGATAACCAATTAAGCAATATTTTACTTTTGGTCACCTTCTAATGTAGAAGAAGGATTATGGTGGTGCCTGTTGTTGGTTCAACTGGTGGTGATACTGAGGGGAGTTGAGGGAAGCTTTAGCAGAAGGGAAATGGAGATTATGGGCGATCGAGCCCAGTTGGCGCGGCGGAGGTATGGCAGCCGGGAAATGGGTAGCTGAAAATGAGAATCCTGATGATGCTGCAGCAGAGAACAGTGGCACTTGGGTGGCATTAACCTGGCCATGGATTTGCCATGCCCAATTGGGGACTCCTTGGGATGAACCTAATGCAAGTCTCTTCTCTGTCACGCTTTCCTGTAAGCAAAATTCAGATAATCACTCACAAAATTTCATTCACACCATGTAATTCAGCTCCTGTTGCCAACATTGCATCAAATATTAGCCTCCATTACTAGCAAGTATATGACTATTTACTTTTCTAGTGCGCTTACAAGAATATAGTGTCTTTAGCGAAAAAATAAGTCGTGCAGTGTCGTACTATATTATCCACTAAGCAGTTCAATAATTGCTAAAGTCAAATTCTTCATCCTCTGAGTCATGGGACACTGTGAGTGGTAGAACATCAAGTGCTTTTTGATTATAATACTAAATGATGTACAGCAGCAAGTTAAAAGAAGCCGGCTATTCTTGCAATAAATTCAGCAATCAAAAAATGCTATGCGATACTATTGATTGGACCATATTTGTTTGGATTCTCAAAATTGATAAAACCTGGAAACTGATTGCGGAAAAGTTCACAAATGTCAAACTAAGCTCTACAATAAAATCACATCAATGAAACTCACCTCACTGGGAAAGAAGCTAGAATGTAAACCGTTCCATAAGGGAGCATGCTCTGATGTCATTACCAGTCCTTTCAAAGGTGGATCGCCAACTGCTGCATCAGCATTGCTCCCCATCTTCAACACAAATGATTCAAAATGTAAATTTAGGGTAGGTTTATTAAAAGATGATGTGAAAAATTATGTAACTACACTAACAACACATTGTTTTGGGAACTATCATTACTCAATAGAACTCGAATAATTCAAGAACTCTTTGTTTAGTGTTTACCATTGTGCTCCTGTCATTAGCATAACAAGGACCAGATTGGAATCGCAGATGCCCCTCATTATCCTTTGGACAGTTGTCAAGTGAGGGCGGTGAAATCCCTAAATTCAAATCAAGCATGTTCCGACCACCTATATTGGAATTTGGACACAATCAAAAACCAGTGAGGAATAACTTGTGATGACTACCAGATCACCCATACATAAGTGTATATGGTTTATTACAATATACCTTCAATATTGCCCTCAGAAACTCTCTCTCCTTCGTATGTGCTAGGCTCAAAGTTGGTTACTGCCTCCCGCCCATTACATTTGATTGCTGCCTTGTCATAAGCCCTAATTTCCAGAAAAATAAAAAGGGAGACGTGTTGGTTGGATGCCTATTGAGGTTGAAAATTCAGGATAATAATATCAGTTCAGGTAGAGTGAAATTCGTGCTTTAAGACCTTGCAGCTTCTACCTCGCTGTCGAATAGCCCAAGATATATATACCTGCAGCAAGGATTGTAACCTCCGTGATGAAAACACCATCCCGTTTCTTCTTGAAATAGGCATCTTAGATTTCTATTTTTCCCAAGTGAGGAAAGAACAAATAATACCAACCCATTGAGAAAAGACTTGAAACCAAGGCTCAGTTTGCTACATAACGTTTATTCACAAGCCTCTAAACCAAAGATTAAAAGTAAAGCATGCGTTTCAATTTCACAAAATGATTGCTCACTTTTTCCCTAGGAGCTGCCCCATTCTAGCTTCCCATCTGCCACATTTGTGTAGTGTCACCCCTCTATATTTTGAGCTCCCTCTTGAGAAACCAGTGCTCTGGCGACGAAGTATGTGAACAAACTCTTCCTTGCTTAAATTCTTCATCTGCTCGAGAATATTATTGAAGGATACAGGAAATTATTAGGAAAAGGTAATTCTTAAATCATGTCTGAAGGAAAGAAAAAAGAGATGGAACTCCAGTTAACCTGTTTCAGATCGTCCTCATAATCACTAAGATTGAAATTAATGTCAGCGTCGACCCCTCTGAACTTGATAGCAGCTCGATCATATGCTCTAAATTTAGAAAACTTCAAGAGTCAAACACGAATTCTTTGCGCAAGATAGGATTAAGTGGGGGTTTTCTCCTCCACGCATATGAAAATTACCTTGCTGCAGAGTGTGCAGTGTCGAATCCACCTACAGGAACCGAAGAATTATAACTTCGTCAGAATTTTTCCCCAACAGAACAAGTGAACTAAGATTTCCTTAAATATCAAAAATCGGAAAATGCTGTAGGTAACAAATATTTCCATAAATAACATAAATCAAAGCCAATTAAGTAATTGAGTCAAAGTCATACCGAGATAGACTTGCTTCCCGCAGTCCCTGCACGCGAGCAGTTGAAAAACAAGAAGTTTAGAGAATAGATGTACTAATGAAGCATACATCGGAGTGAATTAGAAATCTAATTTAACCAGGCAAATAAATTCATTTTAATTCAACAGAAGGATAAGTCAATTGAGTGAACGAACGGACAATCGGAATTTGACGAAAGAGGCAAAAGCAAACCATTACACGATTCAACATTTTTTTAAAAAAATTAAGTGCTCAATTAAATTCACTCACCAAATATGAGATTCCCACCGCCCAGTCCTCCGGTAGAATGTGACGCCTCGGTACTGCGAGCTCCGAGACCTCGGTCCCCTCCTGCTCTTCTTCACAGGCTGAGGCTGAACTGGCTGAACCATTCTCCCCTCCCCTGCTGAACCGCTTCGATCAAACGCAAGGTTGATCCAGTTCTTCCTCGATGAAGATGAAGAAGAAGAGGCCGAGTTATGCCCCTGAAGAATCCCGAAGTCAGCATTCACCGCTCCACCTATCGGAAAAAACTCCTTCGTGACAACGTCGCTCGCGCTTCCAGCCTTCAATATCTCGAAGTTGAACGTGAAGAGCTCGCCACCGGCGCGTGTGGAGCACGAGTCGTCATCGCCGCCATTGCTGGAGGTATCAGCATTGACAATCGAAGAATTGGAAGTTCCTGATTCATCCATTTGGTTCCCCGAGCCTTGAGAAAGCTTCTCAAAGAACACGACGGAGTCATCATTCTGAGTCGCATCAGGCGAGTCGACATTGAGATTAAGATCAAACATCTTCGATTAATCCCTCCCCGAAGTTTTCAATCCTGAATTCTATTCAGATTTTCCTACCACGCGCCTTCACAGTCGATCCAATTCAACATTTAAGCATCGATCACTGTGTTTGATCGAACAGTATGAATCAATCGTTATCAGAAACCACCAAAAGACTAAACAACCGATCGTACTAACAATTGGAATGGATAAAGTATAAAAAAAATCCAGAAACACAATCAAGCAAAGAAAACTACTAAAAGATCTTCATATGAACAATCTTGATGAATGAAGATTAAGCCGCAGAAAAAGTACAAGTAGAAAGTGAACTAGAGCTTCGTCTCTTCTGATTCCGGCCGGAAACGCCGCCGTTCGCCGGTCACCGGAGTAGCAGAATAGTAAAAGATAAAAAAAGCTCAGTCAAAGCGAGAATCGAGCGGCAAAAGCTCGAGAGATGCTAACATTTCTCATTCCGACGGCGAAGGTATCGGCACCGGAGTAATCTGAAATTATTGGCAACTATGTGATTCCACGGCGGAGAAAGATGAAAGAAGAGGATGGGACGTGTGAAGGAACATTTCAGACCCATTCTAAGAGCAAGGGAATAATAATATATATAAACATTTTATTTTTCTCTTTCATCAAGGCAAGTCACCGGTTCACTCGGTAACTGGTTGATGCTTGATATTGCCAAGGTAATAATCCTCTATTTTGCAACGCATTTCTCCGTGGTGTTTCATAGACGGGAACAGCCGTCTATATAACTAACCAACCAATCAACACGTAGCGGTCGTGTGTATGTGTACGGCCGCTCGATCGTTAATATTCAACCACATCTACACCGTTCATTTTTTTCGTGATTATTACAAAAACACACATTTCATGAGTAAAAAAAATATATTTTATTTCCATAAAATTTTACGTATTCATATAAGATATGAGAATTAATGTGAAGAATAATATAGGGCACATCTAATGGTATGCAATAGTGGTAGTCACCAAAAAAAAATGATTTTATTAAAGAAAAAAAATTGTGGCTAAAAAGGTGGGCAACATCTAATGTGAAAGGTGCAAGTGTATCATATTGAAAAAAAAAATTATTTTGAATTTATTTGGTAAAATATTTTAAAATTGATTATATGACTTGTAAATCATAGTATTTTTAAGTGCATTTAAACTAAATTTTGATGATTTAAAAAATAATTCTTACACTATCTTCTTCCTTCCCTCTTGAAAATAGAAATAAGAAAACTAGAAAGGCAACCTTTGGATATGCTCTAGTCAACCTCACATTGACTTGCTTGGTGAGTTTGTTTTCTTCACGACCGCCCCCTTTAATAAGTTTGCTTCTTAAGCCTTTGAGTATATGGATTTTTGCCTGAACCAACCACCTCGGGTAGCTCCCATTGTTTTGAGAGTTTAGAGTGCTCCTATTAAATGGTAAAATTGGAAAGATCAAAACTATGACCCCACATAGGTCTTTCTTGAAACCACTCGAACACTAAAGTAAATGATGTGAAGAAAAAGAAAATTCATTCTCTGTATTGATTATGAAATAACGAATTAAAACAAAGAGATAGATGTTTTTGTTATCTATACAAATATAGTAAACATAAGAAAATTAAAATTAGAATATTAGTTTTATGAACATATTCTCAAAGGCATATTATCATACACTTACATTAAAAACACAATTTATTAAAGTTAATTGAATTGTTTAAATTAAAATTTAATAGAAATATATTAATAACTTTATTTTATAACCAAACCAAACTATATATTAATAACATTGCATCATACAAATATGAAAAGTCTAAGTCAGCATTTGGTCATGTTTGACGACGGTTCGTTTCAAGTTTTACGTTTTATTTCTATTTTTTAAAAATAAAATTAAAATATTTTTTTATTTAATTTTAAAACAATTTCATTTAGTTCCTTGGTCTTGATTCATGACGCTTTTTTTTTTTGTTTTATTTCTATTTTTGTAGAAATTCTTTTAGATTATTAACCTCTAAGAAAGAAAACTACTTATAATTTTTTAATAATTAGTTCAAATTTTCTCATTTACATCTAACTAACTAAACGATTAAGACATTAACAACAAGAACATAGTTCAACTGACATCAAGTATGATTCATGACTAAAAGATGAAATGTTCGTTTGTTAATTTGAACTTTTTATGAATTTTTTTATATTTATAATTTTTTCAAAAATATCCATAGATATCGACATTTTAACAATATTTCCATAGATATCGACATTTTAACAATATTTCCATTGACATTTTCATAGCTTTTTTTTTTTTTAATTTGAGCATATCTCAATTGTTAAGATATTATACACATGTCCTAACCATCAGATATTTAAATCTCTACTCTACATAATTTAACTAAAAAAAGACTATTTATGTGACTATTATTTTTAAATAAGAAAATATAACTTAAGACTCGTTTGATAACTATTTGTTTTAAAAATTAAGCCTATAAAGACTATTTGCAAACATGAGTTTTCTGTTTTGTTATCAAACTTTTACTTATGTTTTAAAAAACAAAACTCAAGTGTTTTAAAAAAACTTAATGCATGATCATTTAATTATAACCATTTATTTTTAGAAATTGTTCTTGTTTTCTCATTTATTATTTTTTTAAAAGAGATGAAACTCATTATAGAAATGCATAAGAAAATAAGTACAATTTTCAAAATCAAAAAATAAGAAATAAAATAATTATCAAACTGGTGCTTGCCTACACTAAATGTCATTTAAAAAACAATAATAAATGTATGAATCTGACCATCATGATTTCTAATTATTAAAGCAAAGAGCTAGTATTAAAATAAAATAAATACAAAAATCAGCAAGTTTTATTACTTTTTTAACTTTAATTTCATTAAAAGGAACTAAAAATAATGTCTCATGGGCGACCAAAAGAGTAATTTTTCTCTCCAACATGTTAACAAGCCAGAAAGAAAAATTAGAAACATAGTTAGGATTCAATGCCACAAAATGAGCAAGTATTCTATTAGATATATTTATGTTTATCCTTAGGATTATTTTGTAGCAGAATAATTTTGAAAGTGTTTTGCTACGTTGAAAATTGCTTATAAATAGCAATTTAAAGACATTAACCAAAGAAATTGAGATTCTTTTTTTTAGTACACCAACTAGATGGAAGGATTGAAATTCGTGACCTTTTGGTCATAAATTTTACTTCTCAGTTGAGTTATACTCTTGAAGTTGAGAAGTTATTAAAGTACTTAGAAATATTTTTTTAAAGTAATTCGTGAGTTTTTTTTTTTAATATTTGATGTATACTTCAAATATATATAATTTACTGCATACTTATCAACTTCTTTTTGTTTATTTGATTAAAAAAAAAAGCTTCTTGTTCTTTATTCATATTCTTTCTTTATTCTCTCTACACACAATTTCATAAATTGTATGTAGATTTATATTTTCAAAAGGTTTTTTAGCAGCTTCTCTTTATTTACATGCCATTATCACTTATCTTTTATTTTTATTTTTATATTTTTTTAATGTGTGTGATTAAGTTTGTTCAACGTTATTTGAGAATCTTTGAAATTTACGTGTCATTTTGATAAAGTTGCTCAATGTGTTTCTTGAAAAAAAAAAAAAGTAAAAAAGAAAAGATAGTTAATGTTTAATCCAAATATTCGGATATTGTTCTAATTAAAGAAACTCTCAGGCAATCTAATCAAGTTCTTTTCCTTTTTTGATACATTAGTTTGTGCTATCTATTTCAATCTTGCTTCTAAAACACAGTGTAAAAGACAACATTAAGGATTCATTATAATATTTTCACGAATTAAATTAACATCAGTATTACAATGTTGTATTTTTATTTTACAAAAAAGAATAAATACTCCAATGACTGGGATCAATTAATTTTCTTTTAAAGTTTGATAATAAAAAAAGAGAACTTATTCTTAAACTTGACACGGTGTATCAATTTTTACAATAAAACTTTTCAATTTCATCAATTTGAGCCTTAAAATTAATATGTTTCAATTTTTTTCCTATAGTTAAAGTTTTCGCTAAGTTTACCAACTATAATAAAAACAAGTAAAAATCTTTCCAACTTGTAAACTTCAGAAAAAATCAAGCACTACATAAAATTTATCTTTGAGTAATGCACAAGATCCATCATTAAACAAACGTCACAAAACAAAACAAACTTCAATAAAAATCTGTTTTTTCTGAAATCTCGTGATTTCATAGGTAATCTATATTTTATAATTCATGGAATGAAAAAAATATATTTTAACAATTATTCCAACAATAGTCTATTAGAAAGAAAAAATCATATTGCAAGGTGAAAATTCCAATACTTTATCAAAGTGTAAATGGATAAAATGGAAAGTTTAAAGTGAAAAATTTATCCCTTGACTTAAATAGTTGTTGGGCGAAAGAAAAGTAGAGATTTATGTATAATTGATGATGTGTGATTAATTTGGCAATAATGCTGGAAACTAATTTTAGGGTCAGGGATATTATCCAAATCAATCGATTTTGGTTTATTTTTTTTAGTTTTGGCCCAAAGAGAGTATATAGCTGAGATTTTGAATATATTAACAGCCACAAGATGTGTGGTTCAAATTCTCTCAACTCTATTATACCGAAAGAAAAATCTCAGTATTAGACTTATTTAACCTTTTAAAAAAATTATTGAACCTAATTATACCATACTTATTTTGAATACAATTTAAATTACACCTTCAAATCAAAAGGATTTTAAACCTATTGACGTCATTTTTATCCTCTATTTTTTCAACAAGGTGTTTGCATTTTTTGGTCTTCAACTTTCATATTGTTTCACATTTTCAATTTAATTTCTAAATTTTTATATAATTTTAGTTTGGCATAGAGCTTTCAAAATATCTAGAGTAGTTCATTAACTTTTTTCTAAGTTTAAAAAATAGCTATTTTAGTTTTCATTCTTATATTTTATTGATTTTATTAAACTGAGAAATAAGAGCACTTTGAATATATGTATATCAACATGTTGACATAATCATGTATCGAACCCACACACAACTACACAAGTTGATTCATATGGGTATTAAGTAATAATAAATATTATGCAATAGAGTAATAAATAGCAAATATAAAAAATATTGACTTCTTAAAAACCTTAAAAAAAACAAAATAGACATTTAAAAAAGTATAGACAGAAATATATTTTTTAAAGTTTAAACTAAAATAAATATTTGAAAATTAAAAAACAAATAAAAACAAATCTAAAATTCCAAATATGTTAACATTTGTAGAGTAAAAACAAGGATGCAAAGCCAGCTATGTTGAGACTGAGAGGGCATAGTCTAGTGCAAAATCTCGATGCTATTACGAAGGTAACATCTCCATGTTGTATCAATTTTTTTTTATAAAAGTATCGTTATTTCGAAGGAATTTTTTAGTGATTTTTTCTATGATTTTTCATGTAACACATCTTATAAGTTAATTTCAATTTTTAATACGCTCTGATATCATATTAAATTATATGGGGTAGGATGAGCAAAAAAAAAAAAACAGAAAACCGACTCAACCAATCGAACCAAGGGCGATCAGTTGGTTTTGTGAATTTTTCGGTTGAGGTCGGTTTTGACCGACCGACCGATATTTTAAAAAAAGTATAATAATAATAATAATAATAATAATAAAAACTAAAAACATTTTCTCAAAATATATTAAATAATAATATATTTAAAAACCGACCGTCGGTTTTGGTCAGTATTTTTTTTAAAAAAAAAGGTCGGTCGACGGGAGTCAAAAACCAACCCCAATTGACCGATGATCACCCCTAATATGAGATTTCATCTCAAAACTAATTAACAATGAGAGGAGTAAGTCACACAACTTATAACTGGTGAGGTTTCATTTAACTTTTCCAATGTGGGATCTTAAACATAACTCAGGAAGAGAATTGTTTCTAACACAATAAAAAATACTCAAACAAAATGTTTACAACATACCTTTAGATTATACAAACCAAACCAAATATATATATTTCCATTTTTTTCCATCTTCAACACCTAATATAGCATATATATCCAACCAAACAAATCAATTGGATTGATCTTGTTGAGGATCCCACATTAAAAAAGTGGAGAGAAAACCCACAATATATAAGATATGTGAGTTACTCCTCTCATTGTCAATTGGTTTTGAGATGAAACCTCATATAATCTAATATAGTATCAGAGCTTATTAAATCCAAACGGGTATTCGGTCCAAAAATTGAAATTGTGATTCGATCCAAGAATGGTGAACCCAAAGAGACACTATCTTGAGGTGGCATGTTGAGGATCCCACATTAAAAAAGTGGAGAGAAACCTCACAATATATAAGATATGTGGGTTACTCATCTCATTCTCAATTAATTTTGAGATTGAACCCCATATATTCTAATAATCTGAATTGAACACCTAATATAGCATATATATCCAACCATTTTTATATTCACTCTTCTATATTATATGTAATATAGTACCATGTTAATTAGTAGTTGAGTTCCCCATTAAGCACGAGCCAAAGGGCAATGGCAGGGACAGACAGTTGGAACGAAGAACTAGGAGTCGATGGCCTAGGCTCTGATAGTTTCCTAGGACGACAAGTAAATCACGTTTTCCGGCCGCAAATTTTCAGTTGCCGCAATTGTTGACCGACTTAGCTGTTTGGCTTAATTCTTTATTTTTTAAAAAATATTTTATTTAGTGGGGTTTTTCAGATATATATAGGTGTACCATATTCGAGTATATATTAAAATAAATTACCATAGGAAACACCAAAATCTTTAGGAAATATCAGATTTGTCCAAAACATACACACTTTGATCTAGTTACTTCTACTCTTTCTCCTTGTCCTTGTTCTTGCCTTTTGCTATGTTCAATGTGATTCCTCACTTTTTTAAATTTTACTTCACATGTCATTTTAAGAAATCATATCGTAGGTTGGATTTATGGTTTATGTTTGTTTTTTATATTGGTAGTTTGTAACATTAAAGATCTTTTTGATAGTGCTGGATTGTAGGTTTTAAAAGTCGGGAGATATATTTGAAATTGGAAATTGTGTAGTACTTTAGAAGTAATTTGAAATTAAGGCTCCCGTCTAATAACTATTTGAGTTTTGGTTTTTTATTTTTGGAAGTTAAGCTTATTTTCTCTAGAATAGTTTTCATCTCTCTCCATAAAACATTTAAATACCTAACCAAATTTCAAAAATAAAAACAAGTTTTTGAAAACTAAGGCCCTTTTTATAACGATTTTGTTTTTAGTTTTTTGTTTTTGAAAATTAAGTTTAAAAATACTACTTTTGCCAATCGGTTTGTATATTTTCTTACCTACTTTATACCTATGTTTTCAAAAACAAGGCTAAATTTTGAAAACTAAAAAAAATGATTTTCAAAAATTTGATTTTGTTTTTAGAATTTGGCTAAAAAATCAAATGCTTCTTTAAGGGAGATGAACCCCATTGGTGAGAAATTGGAAGAAAAGTTTAATTTTTAAAAATTAAAAACCAAAAATCAAAAATCAAATTATTATAAACCTGACCTAAAAAACTCGAGGATGAAATAGAATTGTAAAAATTATAAGGACCATAATCTTATTAAAGTTACAAAAATTACTTACAAATAAATAAAAATTATTTAGATGTTTTAGCCTAAGAAACGAGAACTCTGCAACAAGGTCCATGGCAACTTTAATTAGATTTTTAACTCATAATTTTAATAACTTTGAGTTGGTATGGTCTACGATTAAGATGCTTGACCTCCCCCTTTAATTTTCATGCCTAAAGCTTACCATTTTTAAAAACATCTTCCATCAAATATGAATAATAAGATATACCTTATTTTAGAAGTGAAAATAACTCAATTATTCATTTAAATATTTTTTAAATTTTTTAATTTATAAAAAGATCTATCGATACCCATATTTCATCGATATATTCGATTAATATATTTATAAAATTAAAATCTTCATATCGACATCGATATTTTAATCCTTACTTAAGGCAATACATCTAAACCAACTAATTTTGGAGTAATATAAATCAGTAGATCAAAAAGATAGTTAAAAAATGAAAAAAAAATGTAACCTCTGAATTACTGTGGAGGTTGTATCAATAAAAATGCTGAAATAATAAAATTGATTACATCAATTTAAATCCTAAAATTTTATGAGTATATCAATCCATACCCTTTATTCAATTCTATTTGAAAAAATATTAGTTTACACGTGTAAATTTATAATTCTATGTATTCCCCTAAACTTATAATTCTATGTATTCCCTTAAATTTTTACAAGTGAATCAATTTAGATCTTCCATAAATTATGACATGGGTAGACTTCTTAAAAAATTCAGACCATTTGAAGTAATGAATCATTTGAAATGAATGGTCTAAATTGGTCAACTTATAAAAGTTTAATTGATATAATTATAAATTTGTTAACTAACGTCTCCAAATGGAATTTGAAAAAGATACATTAATGAAAGATCAAAGTTTAAATGATACAATTATTAGGATAGAGTTTTTATTGAAACTTCTCTAGGGATATAAAATTAATTTTTACCCTAAAAAATATTTAAAAAACTAACTACATATTTAATGGTCGACTTTAACTGTCTTTTTGGTACTCGGGTTCATAAAGATAATATGAAGTTTAATTAATAAGTTGTGGGCCCTTCCAATTAATCTTCAATTTTCTCCTTTAAGCAATGATTAAAAAAAAAAAAAAAAAAGTAAAGAATGAACTACTGAATAGTAAGCTCAACTGATATATCAAATGTGCTAATGTCTATAAAATCTAGGAGTTGTTTGGTGCACTGAATGGGTTATAATAACATGAGATTGTAATAATCTTTGAATTATTTTAATATGTGGAATTATATAATATTATTAAAAATACAAAATAGTATAGCTTGAGGTTAATAGTCTATTTTTTGGGGCAGAGTATTCCACGGGTTATAATAAAATGTTATTATAACCTGTGCTGAGACCAATCCCTCCCACCTTTATTTTATACTTAAATAAATATTAAAAGAAAAAAGCAAAAAATGGGCTAAGAAAGAAAAAAAAAAAAGGAGAGGACCTACACGTGGCAGTGAAAGTAGAGGGGAAACGAGAAATTTGCATGAAAAACTCATTTTCACATGCATTAATGTGATTTGACCCATGTTATAAAATTAATGAGATTTGACCATTTTTGTCTTTGTGCATTCCGTCCAAATTACCATAAAGCATCATCATCGACTTCTAGCTCTCTCGCGCTCTCGCTCAAGTCACGTTCTCGCCTCGTTCAAGTCTCGTTCTCGCTCTCGCTCTCGCTTATGATAGTAATTAAGTTGTCAAATTCGGGAGAAAAAAAAAAAAATCGCTCTATAGTTGATTTCGCTCCATTTGGTTCGCTCTCGTGACTCTTTCTCTCGCTACTCCAACTCTTCTCTCTCTTTTTTGTCATTTTTCTTTATATTTTTTCCATTAATTTGAAGCGAGAGCGAGAACGAAAAGCGAGACGATGGGAGGCGAGGCGTGAGCAAGAAAAAAAGACCGCCATATTACCCTTATGAGTCATTTTTGCGCATTCTTCACGTCGTGAATAAGTCATATTTCATTATTTTAAAATGTCGGTCAAATGTCATTAATGCATTGGAAAATGGATTATCCGTACGAATACCTGGAGGGAAAGGGAAAATCAAGGATAAATTAGAGGCAACATATTTATTAGTACCTTCCCCATTGGGTAATCCTCTGCCTTAAAGCCTTTTACTAAACCTATTATTCTAATTTTAGTAACCCCACGCTACCTCAACCATTACCGATTGCGACCTTCCTATCTCCCCTACCCGGTTGCAGGTAATCTTAATATCCCCACTTCCAGCTGTACTCATAGTCTTTTCGCCTCCCAATCACGACCTGCCACGTCAGAAGAGTTAGGATTTGAATAATTTTCCCATTTTTCTGTTGTGGACCTGTAGTTTTCAATTATAAAAATTAGATTAAATTAACGATTCAGTATCTATAATTATACTTTAATTTAAATTTGGACCGCATTGCTTTAAAACCTTTAATGAATCTCTATAATTGGGTCAAATCTCAACCCTTCTTTTTTAAATAAAAACTAAGCAGTTGGGTAATTATTTAGTTTTTTATTTTTTGTTTTTCTACCATTTCTTTTTATATTCTCTACCATTATTTTAATCTTTCTTAAGTATCATTTAAGTTTCTAACCAAATTTTTAAAATATGCGTAAGTTTTTGAAAACCATTTTTTTAGTTTTCAAATTTTAGTTTGGTTTTTGAAAATATGAGTACAAAATAAATAAGAAAACATAGACCAAAATGTTATCAAACGGACCAATAACAGAGATAATATGTTAAATCATCAATCAATTCAAAAAGATAGGTTTACATGGATTCAAACACATGATCTTCTACTCTGATATCATGTTAAATTACCAATCAATTCAAAAACTTAATAGATTATAATAAATTTAATTATATCAACACCATTGAATTTGATTAGACTATAAAGATTAAATTTAAATTAAACCTATCAATTTGATCGTAGTTCAGTAGATATGATACCAATTACAATCTCAAAAGTCAATGGTTCTAACCTTCACCCTCGTAATTGTTGCTAAAAAATTAATTAAATCTGTCAATTCGAGTATAGCTCAATAGATAAACAACCAATTATCATCTTAAAAGTCAATGGTTTGACCTCCAACTCCACAATTTTTAACCAAAAAAAATAAAAAATAAAAAAATAAAACTTAACTATAGGATGAATTTGATAATTTAATCCAAAAAACTAATGTCATTATAGATAATAACTCCCTATTAAATAACTTGTGATTCTATTTTATAACTCAATAATTTTGAAATTTCATTAAAAAAAAAATACTCATAGTTTTGAGAGAGGAAACAACTAATTTGTTGGTAGAATAAAAATCTAAAATAATTGTATTACTATTTTTAGTTTGAACTAAACTATAAAATTATTAATTATTTCTTTTAGGAGTTTGAGGGTTTGAATACTTTTTCTCATTTGGTTTTCAATTATATAAATTAGGTTTTTTTCTTGGTACAATTATATAGGTTAAATTATCGATTGTATTTATAATTTGAGTTTAATTTAAAATTGGACCACATAGCTTTAAAAAGTTTTATTAATCTCTATAATTCCTCCAAATATCACCCATTGCCTCTAAACTATTTGTTTAAACCAAAGACTTGTATTCCCCTCCTAATTTTGTACCGAGCGTAAAACTCTATTACAATTCGTTAATACAATAGAAAAATTATTTCATTTCCATAAAGAGAGAGAGAATGTCAAACATTTAATATGGTAATGACCTGTAATTATTATATTATAAATGAATATCTATAGATTGTATGTTTAGTTCCTAAACTTTAAGGTGTGTAGGTTTTTGAAATTTCAAAAGCGTCTAATAGGTTCTTAAATTTTTAATTTTCTGTGTCTAAACTCTTAATTTTGTGTCTAATAGGTCATTGACAAATTCTAAATGTTTAATAATTAATTGATCTAATTAGATATATATTTGAATTTTAGTCTAGTAGAACCCTAAAATTTCAATTTTGTATCAGACTAAATTTACGAATTAAAAAAAAAAGGTTAAAAAACTAAATTTGTAATTTTGAAACTTCAAAAACTAAATAGACACAAACTTCAAAGTTTATGGACTAAATTTATAATTGAACCTAAAAATAAACCTAGACGAGAGGGATCGATTTAATAACTTAACCAAAAAATTAAATGTCATTATAGATAATAACACCCCTTTTAATTAACTTTTGATACTATTTATAACTACGAGTTTTGACATAGAAAACAAATTACATATATATAGGTAGAATAAAAATACAATAACATTATTTTTAGTTTGAACTGAATTATAAAAAATATGAATGATCTTTTTAGGAGCTTGAGTTGTTTGATTTGAGTTTTGTCTTCTTTAAACTAATTTGTCAAAGAAACTGTGTGAAAAATTATTCTTGTTCTCATGCTGTAGTCCCCCCCTTTTGGAGATTCTTTTGTCATAATTATTGGAAGTAAAACAACAAGATCGTTGAACATGTGATTTATACCATGTATGAAAATATTCAAAGAATTTGTCCAAAAAAAAAAAAAAAAAGAAAGAAAGAAAGAAAAGAGACGAAAAGAAAAGAGAGGAAAAAAAAGGAACAAAGTTGTTTTAGTTGAAAAAAGGAAAAAAAATTGATATAAAATTTGCACGACTATTTTAGTACTTCAAAATATATTTAGAATTAAAATGTTATACATAACAAATAAAAAAAAGGGTTAGATGTAAAATTTTGATCATTCTCATTAATTTCCGCCTCTATATGTATTACATTATTCTCATGATACTTTAATATTTCACCTTCTTAGAAAATGAATTTTCCAGATTTCCTTATAATTTCGTGTTTAAATGGAAAAGAGGGTTTTAAATTTTTGTCGACTCTTTTTTTACAACGTGACGTTAATATTTTTATATGTTAATGAATGCGACATTGAATAAAGGATGATCAACATTTTCACTATACATTAAAAATAATCAACAAAATATAATAAAAATACCAAAAAAATATGATGAATTATGGTGTTAGGATTTATGTCCTAAACCTCCGTAATTAATCATTTTATTAATCATTTTATTTATTTTATTTGTAATATAATTTTACCAATTTTATATGAAAAAAATCAAAGTTATTATTGTAATCTTGAACAGTATGTAGTTGGCATATGATTATGTTAAAAAAATAATCTAAAATGTCATACTATATGAATAAGGTTGGATGTCTCATTCTAGTAACACTATTGATACAACCCACTGTAATAGTTACGAACGTTTTGATCCAAATCGTTCATGTGGAGACATGTGAATAAGGGTATCTTATACAATGAATTTGTATAAAATTGGATCACGAAATATTCAATCTCACCCTATAATTCCATTAATTGGGAAGATTAATATTTCATGAGGATGATCATATGCATCTCGATCTTAATCTTGAGTGAGTTATGAACTTCTGCCTGTAAGGATTTGTCCTTTGATTTGTATGGGCGAAAGTGGCTTTTGTAACTGATTCAATAAGTCTGCCACTTTGGGGACTTGACCAAATGGGGAGCTGAGAACATAATTTCACAAGATGAAATTCACACATTCCCATATAGGATAAGTATAAGTGTTGATTTCAGGATTTGAACAATGAGACCTCACTATCTCATTGGTCCAAGAGGGTCTTAGTTTATGGTTGGATTATAAACAAATTGTTGATTAGTAGTACTTAAGGTGCAAGAAATAATTACCGGGACAAAACAAACATTTGACCTGATTGTAATTGCGAACAACTCATGAAATATTGACTTACATGTTGTGATTATATCCATGGACACAATTTGTCCTACGGTGCATAAGAGTGTAACTCTAGTTGAAAGAAAAAATTGAAATATTTAAATTAATATTTAATATATTAGATATATTAAATATAAAATGAGGAAAATATATTTATTGTATTTGATACATTAAATATTAAAACTATTAATGTATATTAGATATATTGAAGAAGAGATATTTATAGAATTTGAATAAAATTCCATATGTTCTTAATAGAGAATTGGATAGTTCCCTCTAAAGTTGTTCCCTTTCAATTTCTTGTGGATTTTCTTTATGGAATTGAAGTTTCAACCTAATTGGAGGAAGAAGATTAATAACCCGCAAGAAATATCTTCATATATATATTAATTAAGTTTCGCTTAATATTATATATTTTAAATTTTAAATAAGATCAAATAGGATCCAATGCTTCTACTTACAGTTAAAAATTCATCACTTTAGAGGAACCTAATATTAATAATAGAAAATTTAAACTTATTTAAAAATGGTAAAATAATTATTTCTTAATATAAATATTTTTTATGTATTTTTTTATGCTCATAACTTTTTAATAACATTTATTAACATCCACATTTGATTGAGATCGCGACATTTTCATCTCCCATCAAATTTTGTACTGCATGAAATATTCTTGTTTTTAAAAATGAATAAAATGTATAAACCAAACACACCAGAAGTTGTTAGCCAAAATCAAATAAATCTGCCTAAAAGATTCATAAAATAAAAGTAATAATATAAATAAATAAATAATCAATTAATTCAGCTTGCAAATTGGCCCAACTAGATATCAACAAATCAAACCTTCATTCAAACCGCACTATGATGAAGCAATAAAACCAAAGCCAACTAACCAAGACGCATTTACCGCCTTAAAATCTACGTGAACCCCACGCGGGTTATAGCCAAATCATTTTGTTAATAAACAAAAAAAAAGTTAATAATTTTTTTGTTTGAGGAAAAAAAAGTCATAATTTAAAACATATTAAATTAATCATCTGAATATAGTTCAAATTATTAATACATATAATATTAAGTTAGAATCCATACAAACGTATTGTTAATCTAAACAAATTAATTTAATTTCAACATTTAATTCAATTTTACACATTATTCCTTTTCAAAAAAAAAAAAAATACACATTATTCACTTGTTATTCATTAAAACAGTTATGTGATAGGTTGTATTCTAATTATATAATTATGAGTTAAAATATCATTTTGATCTCTATATTTAATCTCATTTTATTTCAAGGTAAAAGTATGGATATTAATTTAAAATTTTGAAAGTATATCTAGTTTTAAAAGTAGAGTATTTTAATCTAAATTATATGAGTTTAAAGTTGAGATAAAATATAAAGATTTTCCAGCGAGTATAAAACTATTTAAGGATCATTTTTTAGTTTTAATTACATTATAAGAGATCCAATTAAAAGTTGAAAACTATATGTACTAAATTGATTATTTTAAAGAAAATAAAAAAATAGATCATTTAAAATATTCCCAGGTAACAATATTTGGGAAAGCAATAGCCAAATATGGAGGGAAAATTTTATCGCATAAAAAAAAAGAATATATATATATATATATGGAGGAAAAATTTCCATTTATTTTAATGGGGAGCAAGTTGTCGGCAAGGTTATTTGGAAACTTGTCGACGTGGACGTGCTGTATCCATTCATAGAAAGTAAAATTTATAATATTTTAAACGTTTGGTTATGTTAAACTATCTATTTTTATAATATTTTATGTTAAAGATATTTAGTATTATTTTATTATTTATTCTTTCTCTCTCTAAAACTCAATTATTGGTAAATAGGTTTTAAATGATCAACGTGTACTACATACAAAGTCGTTCTTGTACTACTTTTCCTAATCTTCCTTTTACCGTGTGAAATTACGATGTTGACCTTCAACATTTTTCTTTGTTGGTTTCTCCTTTTTAGTATTTATATTTTGGGGAAGATTTTAATTATTGGTCCTGATGGATTATCGTATACCAACCAAACGAGGAATCCTCGGATTTATCTCTTGTACTTTTTAAAAATTCTTCGGAAATTTTAGTCAAATTTCATTCTTTTTTATAGAAATAAATAGATTACAAAATAAAAATATCAATAACTTAAGCATTATATAAGTGTATATATATATTTGGCTAAGTATATTAAATAGTGGCTGTGACTTAATTTAATTATTAAGGTTCCGTTCCATAACTATTTAATTTTTTATTTTAAAAAATGAAGCCTAAAAATATTACTTCTACCTATAGTTTTTATGTTTTTTTTTTATCTACTTATTATCTAAGTTTTCAAAGATTAAGCTAAATTTTGAAAACTAAAAAAATAGTTTTTAAAAACTTGTTTTTGTTTTTAAAATTTGGCTAGAGCTTAAAATTATTCCTCAATAAAGATTGAAATCATTGTTTAGAAGATGAAGATAAATTATGAAACAACCATAATTTTCAAAAACTAAAAATTAGAAATCAAATGGTTATCAGAAGGGGTCTAAGGAATTGTTGGACGATTATTTGGTTGTTTATTTTTTATTTTTGAAAATTAAGCCAATAAATACTACTTTAAATTATGTATTCTTATCTACTTTTTACTCATATTTTCAAAAACCAAGTCAAGTTTTGAAAACGAAAAAAAAAATAGTTTCAAACATTGTTTTTGTTTTTGGAATTTAGCTAACACTAAAAGGATTTCTTAAAATAGATGGAATCATGGTAGAGAAATTGCAAGAAAACAACACAATTTTTAAAAACAAAAAAACAAATGGTTATCAAATAAGGTAAAGAACTTGTTTTTGGAATTTGACTAACAACTCAAATGTTTCCTTAGAAAAATTGAAAACAATGGTAAAGAAACCCTGAGGAAACAAACACATTTTTTTTTTTAAAAAAAAAATACTAGTTGATAACTATTTGATTTTTGAAAATTGTGCTTATTTTATCCTAATTTTTCTTATAGAAATACTTGAGTTTCTAAGCAAATTCCAAAAACAAAAATAAACTTTTGAAAACTACTTTTTTTAGTTTCCAAAATTTGACTTGGGTTTTTGAAAAATAGGTAAAAAGTAGATAACAAAATATGAAAACTCATAGGTGAAATTAGTATTTATAGGCTTAATTTTTAAAACGAAAAACGAAAAATCAAATGGTTATCAATCAGGAGAATGATTATCAAATAGGAGCTTTATCTTTGGTTTTTAGTTTTTAAAATTAAGCCTATATATACTACTTCTAGCTAGGATTTCCTTTGTTTTATTATTTACTTTTGACCTATGTTTTCAAAAACCAAGTCAAGTTTTACAGAAAAAAAAATAAAAAACGTGTTTTTGCTTTTAAAATTTGACTAAGAAATAATAATTTGTTAAGAAAATAAACACAATTTTTAAAAACTAAAAAACAAAATAAAACGAGTCCTTTAGGACCTGTTTGGTAAGCAATCTGAAAACAGAAATTTGAAAACAAATGATTTAATGAAAACATGGTTGTATTTCATGTTTTCAGATATGTGTTTGGTAGCAGATTTAAAAATTTGATTCCATTCTAAACCGTTGTTTAAAGTGTATACTATAACATACTTACCTATCATGAAATTAGTTGTAGTTGCAAAACTAATTATTAGATTGAATATAAGTCATTATTAATTAATTTATGAACATGATTTTTATAAATTTTATAGAATTATAATTTTATAATATAGTATTATACAATTTATAATATATTATATTATAAATACTTTAATTTAACAAAAGTAATTAATTGAGTTTATAATATGAAATATTGTATTTATTAAGATTTTTATCTTTGTTTAATATAATTCTGCATTTTAAAATTTTAAATTCAGAATCTTGATACAATAAAAACATAAAAATTTTGTTTTCATAATTTATACTATTTGGATCACAGAATTCGAAAATAGTTTTCGAAAACACATCTGCAAAACGCATATTTTGAATCCGGAAACATAAAACAGAATCCGGATTGCATACCAAACAAACCCTAAGTTATTTTAAAATTATCAATTAGGTTATTTTATAGCTTTGTTGATAAAAGATCGATGTATTATTAATTACTATGTTTTTTTTATCATATTTGAACACACATGCCTACGTCACTCAAATGCTACTTGATACATTAAACTCAATTTACATCGTTTAAAAAATTTGGCCTATCTTTTATAGTAATGCATTGTGTCCTCACTCCTAATACGTTAATAAATTAATAATACATTAATTTTTGGTTTATAAATTTTAACAATTTTCTTGTGGAATGACTTAATCGATATTTTATAATGCATTAAGAGTAAATTTTAGAATTTTTAAAAGTCTAAAGATGAAATTGAGAACTACTTAAAATATTATAAACCATTTAATATATTTTGATCTATTTTTTAAAAAATAGACAACAAAATCAGGTAGTTATAAACTATTGATACACTTAAAGTTGAAAACTTTTAAAAGGATTTTCTTCTTTTCTTTTGTGTGTTTTAAAATAATCTAATACTTTTTTTTTAAGTGTACAATGGAGTTATGGGATTGTGGGATTCAAATTACAATGTCGTAGTCCTTAACATATTTAATATATCACAGTCGTTAACATATTTATATATCAGTTGAATTAGGTTTTCTTTAACCAATATTCTAATACTTAGTAATTTTATTATTTTTAAAAAATTAATTAAAAAAATCCAAATTAACGGGTAATGATGCCTCTCAACCACGAGAGAAACCATTAAATTAAAGAAAGCTCGAAAAAACAAGGAATATTAAATTAAATTAAGAACAAATGACCATTATCTAAATGAAATCAAGAGATTATCCAATAAAATAACTCCAAATGACTAATCATATGGCTCTCTCTTTTTAGGAATTTTTTATTAGAGTTTTCTAGAAAAGCATATTATATATCTAACCTTCACATGATTCACAACTGTATTTTTAATTCATAAGAAATCCATTAATTCAATTCTTATGGATAAAGTCAAGAGTTAACGACAAATATCAGGCGAATATTTCAAAATTTTTAAAGCATAAAAAACCTTGTACATGTAATGATTTAAATAGTGAATTAAAAATTAATAGATCTGAAGTAGTGACTCAGATTTGAAAGCTAATCTTTATAATTTCAAATGAAAATTTCACTAGTTTCTTAGACATATCATCATAAAAATATTTTTATGTTTAAAAACAAAATAAAATGTGAAAATAGTTTGTAATACTTTTATTTTTTTTATAATATAGACATCAATTTTCGTCATGTTCTTCTCTGACGAAAATTTGAAATTTGAAAAAAAAAAATATTTGAATAATTAAGGCATGTTTGATAATCATTATTTTAAAAGGCTAATTGAGATATTAAGGGGTTATTTTGGCCACAAAGTGAATTATAATAACAGAATGTTATAATAGTCTGTGAGTTATTATAATATATAAAATCATATAATATTATTTAAAATGCAGACTAGTATAGCTTGGGGTTATAATAGTATGTGTTTGGGTGATGAGTATTCTAAAGGTTATAATAACATACGTTATTATAACATGTGCCCCAAACGAACCCTAAGTGAATTATAATTTATAATAATTTGAGTTGTAATAGTATGCGAAGTTAAATAACTATGCATTCAAAACACATATTATTATAACTCAAACTAATTAAGCAACATTGTATCCTAAATACGTATTATTTTACTCTATAGACTATTATAATTGACTCAATGCCCCAAACAAACTCTGAGGCTTCGTTTGATAACCAAAATTTTTCTATTTTTAAAATTAATCCTATAAATACTATAATCATCTATTTGTTTCTGTATTTTTCTATTGTTTACATGTGTTTAAAAAAATATAGCAAGTTGTAAAAACTAAAAAAATAAAAGTTTTCAAGAGCTTGTTTTTGTTTTTGAAATTTGATTGAGAATTCAAATGTTTCCTTAAAACAGATAAAAATCATTGTAGAAAAATTGAGAGAAAACAAGCTTAATTTGCAAAAATAAACAATAAGAAACCAACTGGTTATCAAACTTGACTTTTTTTTTTTTTTTTTTTGGTTTTTAAAAATAAAGTCTATAAATGCTACCTCCACCTATAAGTTTTCTTGTTTTGTCATCTACATTTTTCATATATTTTAAAAACCAAACTAAGTTTTGAAAATTAAAAAAAATATATAATTTTCAAAAAGTAGTTTTATTTTTGAAATTTAGCTAAAAATTCAAATTTCTTAAAAAATTAGATGAAACACATAGTAGAGAAAGAATGGTAAAACAAACTTAATTTTAGAATCCAAAAACTAAAAATCATAGGATTATCAAACGAGACGTAAATTTTGTCCGTTCTTAAATAAATCAAACTTCACCATTCATATAATGACGTGAAGAATTTGTAATATCTTCCGTGTAATAAAAAAATAGAGGGGAAAAAAAATCAAAATTTACACAAACTTAGGTTGTTGCATCAAATTTTCACCTTATACTTATTCATCAAATTGATCCTAAAACAAAAGTAAAGATATTTTGAAGTTCATTAATACCAATGAAAATAAAGTCCTGCACAAAACGAATTTCAATTACCGAACCATGATAATTGAATAAATCTTTTAAAACTCACAAATTTCAACAAAAAAAAAAAAGTTTTAGCATCGTTTTTCTTTGAATTTCATTGACGTTGCACCATACTTGTATTTTATTTCTATTAGATGCACAAGAAAATATTTTCACTAATAGTTTTTCAAACGAAAATCTATTAGAGGATAACCATTATAACACGTATTCAAGTTTAAGGTGAAGAATGCAATACTAATGAAGTTTATTTTCAACTTTGACGAAAACAAAAAATTTAAGCTAAAAATATGAATACCTTACCAAGTTCAAGGTAAAAATTGATATTTTTCCTAAAAACTAAGGTACAAGTATAAATAACCATCAATGTGAAACGCGTGGCTGCACCAAACACGATGTTACTAATAAATAAAATAAAATAAAAGAGCATCGTATAACTTTTTACATTATAATATAAAGAGACAATACATTTCGAGGAGATTAAGATGTCGAAAGTTAATAATAAAAAATAGGCAAGTCCAATGTATTAGTGACTAACAAGAGCATAATGCCTAATTAATATATTGCAAACAGCATCGGATCATTTCTGTACTTAAAAGCTAAACATGTTCAGACATTCATTAAAAAAAAAAAGTGCCAAACTTGAAGACCAATTTGCAATTCTTTTTTAAGTATTAAAAATACCTCAGTTGCTGGTGCGGCCAATGACTCACATGTCAAATAATAAAACACACAATCTGCAAGAGAGAGAAAGAGAAAGGATAATCAGTCCAAATGGGATCCTATAAAATGGAAAAAAAAAAAGAAAAAAAGGCACAAAAGAGAATGAAACCTTAAAAAAGTTTGAGAAAAGAAAATGTCAAATGTTTGGACTCCCCACACCTCCAAACAACCTTTTTTCCTGTTAAAATAAACCAATGGAGGAAGATTTCAAGTACTTTATGTCTACTTGGTCTAAAACAAAAGCAACCCAGTTTCTACTTTCCAGTCCTTTTCTGTATGTTTTTTTTTTTCTACCCCTTTTCTTTAACCTTCTATTGGTTATTACTAGGGTGTTCGTGGATTGAATTGGACTGGGTCAAGTTAAGATACTTTTGAAACTCAACCAAACTATTCGGATTGCAAATTTCTGCAACCCAAACAACGCTTATTAAGTGATGAACCCAACCCAACCCAAAGGGTTGGTCGAGTTATATACTTAAAATTTTATTTTAAGAAAAAGTTAGTATTGGTATGTAAAATATATATTTATTTTATTTTTGAATATCGAATTAAGATTAACAACTCAATTTCAATTTATATTATGAATTTTTACCTTTTAAAAACTTAAAAACTCATTTAAAAAGTTATTAAAGGATAAATAATCTAAAGATAATTATAAATATAAGTAAAAAAATATTTATTTAAACTAATTAAAAGTTCAGGTTTGATCGGTTCAACTCAACCTAATTTTTGGTGAACCCACGAACCAACCCAACCCATAAAATTTTCATTTTTTTAACCCAACCCAACCCAAATAACATGATAACCCAACCCAAACCGTAGAATTGGATTGGGTTGATCGGGTTTTTTGGGACATCAAGTTTTTTGAACACACCTAGTTAATACCATATAAAAAAATCTTGAATAACTAAAAGAAAAAGTTATAAACTCAACTTCTTTAGTAGGTAGGTATGTGGGACAGGAAAGTAATTGGCTGAAAATTTTACCCCACTCTTGTCCTTTTGAAGGATTTTCAAAATTCAATCTTATTGAAGCAGATTCTAAAAGATTTTATTCTGAGAGATTTCTTTATCTTTTTTTTTTTTTGTTTTTTGGGTCCCCAAGTGAATAGTCTTTTAAAAGCAATGATACAGGAAAACAGCAGGTAGGGCTTTGATTAATATGTGTGTTTCATTCTTCCATTTGAAGGTTTTGAGTTGAACTAAAAGGCTTGTGCTTTGATGGCATTGTCACTCCACCCAACATGAATCTTATCATATAAAGCACATTTTCTTCTCTTTTTCTTTTCTTTTTAATATTGTCCAAAGAAAACTATGGTCAAGAGACAGCCAATAACTTAACCTTATACAACTAACATGTGGAAAATTAGACCAAAAAAACTAACAGGATTTTATTTGCACGGTAAAGGACAATTTTCAAGCCGGATTTAGGACAATACATCTGTTTTTAACTGACTGGCTTCATATCCAAAGTTTCTATGTTTCTACAGCTTTGCTCTTCTTTGTTTTGTTTTGTTTCTTTTCTGTTCCTTAGTTTGTTCTTCGTTTGTGACAATTGCAGGCCAATATTCCTTTCCTCTGTCGAAGGATTCGATAAGTTGTTGCATTCTTTATTCCTTATTTCTCAAAGTTAAAGATAATTGGTGGATCTCGATTAGATTTTTAAATATAAAATACAAAGTGGCTAGGATTAGTTAAATCATCTACAATCAAATAAACTAATAAGAATGGAGAATCTACTAGAAAGAGCATAAGTTATATGCAAACATATCAACAATTTTAAAATGAAAAGTGTTTCAGCAAACCACCTTCCTTAATTTGGCAGTATCGAGATTACTTTCTTTCAGCCAACCACTTGCAAGAATGCCCCACAAACAGGTTCTGGAGAACTCGCTCTGTCTTCTAGCAAGCCATTTTCCTTCATAGAAAACCCTGAAATATAAAAATAAATAAATTAACACTCCCAAATTCTTTTTTTCTAGGACAGGATTTAGCATAGAATACAAACCTTCGGGTTAACTCCTTTTCTTTTTTTCCCCATTCCAAAGCTTGCAGTACTTGAAAGTTTGGAATGATAAAACATTCACGTGACCATAAAATATGTTAGTTCATAGAAATTTGTATTCTCCATGTTTAGAACATAACAAAGTTCCATTGTTTTGATGGCTATTGTGTTCCAAGAGTTTTGCAATCTTTGAATCTTTAATCTACTACATTGGTTTGATGCATTAACAGATCTTTTCTTAAAGAATGCAAAGATTCATTCTCAAAATGTGCAGTCACCACCTTCAGTGACCTAACAATATCGAATGTGTTGGGAGCTCCACCATCAAGATAATATTCAGAAGAAAGTGCAGCATTTAAAATGTTCGTGGTTACAATTTCAGGGGTATAATTTAAAATTTTCAAAACATATTCCATAACCTATAGAACTTCTAGGGATATAGGTAAATTTCATAAGGCACCATTGTATCAATTAGGAGCTGGCTGAAGCACGATCAAATTGGTGGCAACCTTGTTCTAGCATTTTAATGAATCAAAATAACGTCATACACGTACTTTCCAAACATTTTTATCACTAAAGAGTTGTTTGGAGTGCCGAGGGGTATAATACCATGGGTTACAATAGTCTGTAGAATTATATAATCTTGTTTAAAATGCAGAGTTGTATAGTCTGAGATTATAATAGTCTGTGTTTGAGGTGCAGATTACTCCACAGGTTATAATTTGTTATTAGTTATAATCTGTAGAGTAATCTGCACCCTAAACACAAACTATTATAACCCCAAATACATCTTAAGAAACTAAAGTCCTACCTGTACTTTCCAAATATTTTTATCACAAGAAACTAAAGTCCTACCTGTACTTTCCAAACATTTTTATCACTAAGAAACTAAGGCATGCAATTCCTCTAAACAAAAATCATCCGCGGCTTTGATATCTTTTCCATCTTCCATGTTCTGCCGGTTAGTTCTATTTCTAAGCTATCCTCTAAACATAACCTGAATAAAAAGAAAATGGTAGAATAAATAATGGATTCTCATGAAATAGGGAAAATAATTCACTGTAATTTCAAATGTTAAAATTTAACGCAAAACAATAATCCAAACAATAATTAGGAATTAATTAACTATTTCCTCATTAACCGACCATTAACAACAGGAAACCACCAATTCAGCATAAGTCTCGTATACGAATGACAAGCGTGAGATTCTAGCAGTCCCATTCGCATTCGAGTGGCAATGGTCATTGCTGCTTTTCCAAATGATAGCTGATAATATCACTGTGTCCTGCATTAATGTCATAAAATCAAATGACCAAACAATAACAAAGCTAGAGAGAAACCCAGTACGGTGTATACCTTAGGCTGAATAGTAGAATATAATACACTAAAAACATCAACTTCTTGTAACATTCTTGGTGGAAAATTTTCAGACAATGAGGCTGGGAGGTAATTTCATTAACATCATGCAGGCAATGATATTGAATTTATCAGTTTAAGATATTGTGCAGAAGTTTAACAACAAGGAGTAAACATGTCAAAAATAAATATTTTGAGAGTACTTGAGCTTCTAACTTAAGTCCATCAAGATTTTTTAAATGAAGAGAAGGCGCTGTTTATGTTGTTACTGTTCATAGGGAGAAACCTTGATAGTGAATCTCATTGATCTCTGCTCCACTCAGTTCTTTTCCATTGTCACTCAGCAATGAAATTCCGGATGAGGTTATGATGAAAGGGAAAGCTAGAGGTGGAGACATTGGAGACTTCGCAATCTTGATGAACCTCTGACCTACAGGGGGGAGGATGGAAATGATGAGTTATGAAACATTGTTAGAAGCAACTTCTCCAGTTTTGACTGCCCCCATCTCACTTAAAACTTAAAAAGGTTGAGAAGACGTCTGTAGGATGATGATCCATCGACACCTTAAGTGTCATTTTGTGCATTATATCAGCTATAAGGCAACAATCAGTGAAAAGTGTGCCAACCAGATTTTGCATCAAGCACCAAACGAATTGCCACAGAATGAGCCCAATGAACGCCCAAGGCAGCAACAAGATGAGAATCATATCCTGGAGCACATTCTTGAGTTTCACTCCTGCTCAGTCCTACAACAGATAAGCTATAGTGAGTCCACAAATTTTATCAATTGTCAGATTGATAATGTCATCCTACCTTGAAAAGAATAATGGGAGACCTCATTCCTGTTCCGGGATCTTACTTGGTTTGTGACAACAATTGGAATCCGTGCAAACTCAGCAATTGACCTGAAAAAGTGGGAAATCAAACGACAGCACTCGGAAAACAAATGGAACAGTTACGAAATACAACAAAATCCAACAGGAGTAAGATAGAAATAGATCTCACTTGACAAATGAAATATGCCAACCCAATGAATGCTGTTTGGGCGCACCTTGCTCATATTCCCTGGGGAAGAACCCTTCGTTAAAGCATTAGAAAGAAACAGACAGAAATGCACTATGAATACCTTTTCTTAACCCAATGCCGTTTCATTTCAAATAACACGAAAAATTCTCCTAAAAAATATATTATAGCTCAAAAGAAGACCAAAGCTGAGATCTGACTTCTTTGGCCCATTTAAAAATAGTTTTATTTCTAAAAATTAAGCTCGTGTACTCATTTAGTCAAGTACTTATTTAAGATAACGTGATTGAAAACTACCATCTTTAAACTTTAAAATATGGCTAAGACTTTAAAAGAGTTATCCAAAATCGATTTAAAGAAAAAAATGAGCATGGTTCGAGAAACAACGAAAAACAAAATTATTAGGATTCTCAATCAAATCGTGAGGAAAATGGAATTAGCAGAAAAATCAATTGAAGAAAGAAACCTACATATTGTACAACTGAAGCGACGTAAAGACATTTCAATGAAACCTCAACTGAAGCTAGGTAACAAAAGCCTCATTAGGACAGAAGCCAGAGTAAATCAGGGCGAAAAAGTCAGTTACCCAGTAACAAGAGCAGCCATGCTATCAATGATTACTAGCTTTACTTCTTGCTCAAGAAGTGAAACCTTGATTTTGTGCAAACTGGAAAGGAAAGACAGCAGAAACTCCTTTTATCATGCCAGGGAATGAAGATCTAAAAAGAATGAGTTGAGTAAATTCATGGACATTTCATGAAAATATATCTTGAAATCTGTAACCGTAGTGCTACAACAATGCAGGTTAGTAGGAAAAGAGAAGAGACTTGACATGCAGAATTCGCAGCAATTTTATTAGATAACTGAGAGATCCAAGTCAAGTGTACATAGTCAAATCTCTCGCAAAAGCATTAGAAGATACAGACTTATTCAGATTTCATTGCTATAACTTAAACAAATGTATATGACACTATAACAGCATTTTATTTAAGCTCCCGTCACATTTGAGTTGCAAACTTATGCCCGTCCATACAGGAGGTGATCAGATAAACACTCTAGTACTTTTTTTTAAAGAAGAGAAGCAAAATTTTATTGATGGATGAAATAAAGGAGTAAAAACTCTCAACACCTAAAGGTGAATTACAAGAAAGCTATCCAATTAGAAATCAAAGAAGAAAGACTATAAACTCCGTTACTTGACGTTAGACATTGGTTAGGAACAAACTCATAAAAATATATGACCAAGTGCTGTGTTCATTTTTCTATACCGTTTACCATCTATATTATTCTCACCAATGATTGATGAATATCTATAGGTTACATATAGATAGTCCACAAACCCCCAGTTCTCATAATCACCTTAGTTGTATTCTATTTGAATATTCAACGCCATTGAAGGTAAATCATCGAAATCAAACCAATCTGTAACTAGAGCATGTTCATAGCAAATACCCCCAATTTCATTATATACGTGTACATATTCTGCTAATTTTTAAAGACTAAAATATTCCTTTTTCAAAAATCATTGGCATGGCTAGGCAAAATGACATTTCTTTGACTTTGATCCAAACCTCTCAGTGAATTCAGAAAGTGATGCTGGCCGCAAAACAAGAATCCTACCAGCCATCTGGAATGTAAATTGAGAATGATCCATCTTATGCATTCAAATCAAAATTTGAAAGGAAGAGAATAAATATTAGTTTAATACCTCTTGTGCCATGTCTTTCTTTTGAAATACATCAGGAAAGCTTCTCATACCAATTTCAATCATCCTGCAGAGAGACAGTGAGATGAAAAACCAAAAAAGTCATGCACCCATTACACAAATATAGTGAGATAAACAACCAGTAGCATGGTGTACTTAAAATACCTTCTGGAACTAAACTTAGATTCCACATCAATATATATTACACGGCCATCTAAACCTCCATAGCTTGGAGGCAAAGCAGCTAACAAAGAGAGTTTCAAGCAAAACTGAAATTCAACGACCAGAAAAAGTAGAAGGTGAGCAGAAATGAGTTGAAAATGCTTCAACTAAGCAATCATATATTCTCAATTGATACTCCATTCCAATCACGAAAATTTTCCGATATCACATAAAGATAATTAACAAACCAGAAAACTAGGAAAGAATCACACTTGCGTTTTGCCAATTCCAGCTGGACCAACAAGTTCGGTCAAGACACCAAATGGGATTCCACCAAATAAGGCCTCATCTAAACCTTTTAAACATGTGGAAAGATGGCCAGCTAAATGCTCGTTTTGAAGTCTTTGCTCCATTAGAGAAAGCACCTACAGATGCAACTAGAACATCACTTCTAAAAGCAACAGAAATCAGGGATGTGGAAAGCAAAAAAATAACCCGTCTTAGACAAGTATAATGGGCTCGACAATCAATAAAACAGAATCAACTGTTTTCTTACGGTCTGATAAGGAGGAGAAGCAATTTCACTAATGTGTGCAACTGCAGATGCAACTTCCGACAATCCCACATCCAATAACTCCATCAACTCAAATTCAGTTAAGGATAAAGCTTCCTGAAACAAATTAAATAAACTAATACTGCAATTTAATTTTCTACAGGCTAAAAAATAATGCAACCAGGAACATAACACTGAACAAGTCTGGAAAAAGAACTCAAAAGAGAAAATCTCGTTCAATACATGACATTATGAACTGACTCTAAATTAGGAACCATTGGAATTGCTCAATTTCTACATAAAGGACTTCTAATTAGCGGTCAATCGAGAAACTGTAAAAGGCAGCAGCGTGTCAAGTTGTTGGTCAAAACTATGTAATTGGAAGCTTCTCCTAGGTTCCTATGGCGTATTAAACACGAACTGGACGAATAAATCGACAAATTAATGGGGAGAAACCACGAAGTTCCGAAGTTCATTCATTACCTTGGCTGTGTTAATATTTCTCGCGGCGAAAACATTAGCTATCGATCTGGGTAATCCCATCTGATTAATTAATTTGTTCGCCATTCTATCTTCTTCAATCTCTGTCAAATCATGCTATCTCCGTCCTTTTTTGCTTTCCCGCCAAATGCGAAACCCTAGACTGGTTGATCTGGTAACTTGGTAAGCAGTTGAAATGGCGGCAAAACTGAAGAAACACAGTGGCTAAAGCTAAACTCTCTACTTTGTCTTGCTTGGTGAGAATTTCACCACTGAGAAGTAAACTTAATTATTTAAAATTAGCCTTTTTTTTCTCTATTTTTTATCAATTTTTTTTTTGTCTCTATCTAATTTTCTCTATTTAAATTTTCGTGACTCTCTCTTTCTAAATTTTTTTCCTCTCTGTAAAATATTTAGCAGTCTGTCTAATTTATTTAACACTCCTCTAAATTTTTAGCAAAATTTTAACCACAAAATTTTTATATTTTTTTAAAAAAAACCAATTTCTTTTCTACGGGGTTATAAAATGAGCTACACAATATGCAACCCACACTACACCAAGTATTTTCCTTAAATAATTTATCTCTCATTCTTTTATTTTTTTTAGCTCTCAATTGTAATATTCTTTTTTTTTGTTATTGTAATTTTGTGGCTTTAAAATCACATAATAAAACAAATGCAAAAACACTTTTAATCATATTAAAGTTAGTTTTAAATTTGTAGAACCATACATTAAAATAATTTTAATTAAACTTTTTTTTTACTATAATTATATTAAATTACAAGTTTAGTCTCCAAATTTTTAAGTTTATGCTTAAAAGGTCACTAATTTTTAAAAAGTGTCAAATAAAATTCTAAGGATCTGTTTGATAATTATTTAGTTTCTTGTTTTTTGTTTTTGAAAATTAGGCTTATTTTTTCATAATTTCTCTTCAACTTATCTACAATAATTTTCATCTTTCTTAGGTACCATCTATGTTTCTAGTCAAAATTTTCAAAAACCAAAACATGTTTTTGAAAACTATTTTTTTTAGTTTTCAAAACTTCGCTTGGTTTTTGAAAACATAGGTACAAAGTAGATAAGAAAACATACAAACTCATTGGTACAAGTAGTATTTTTAAACTTAATTTTCAAAAACTCAAATGGTTATCAAATGAGGCTTAAACTTTTAATTTTGTTTTTAATAGGTCTCTAAACTTTGAAATATCTAATAAGTTCTTTAGTTTCGAATTTGTGTCTAATAAGTCTTTGATATATTGATTTTTATAAAATCAACTTTTTTTTTTAGAACATAAAATCAACTTTATTTATTAGATATAAAATTAAATTTCATATAATAGGGCTCTAAACTTTCAATTTTGTGTCTGGTGAGTTTATGTGAATTTTTAAAAACGCCAAATAGGTCAATAACCTATTAGACACAATTAAAGATTTAGGGATCTATTGAACACAAAATTAAAATTTTAAAGTCTTATTAGATATTTTTGAAAGTACATGGACCAAATAGACACAAATATAGAAGTTCAAAGACTTCTTAGACATTTTTTATGGTTTATGTACCAAATAATCACAACCTGTAGATTAACTAATTAACACTTATAAATAAATCACTTTGCCTCAAAACATCTATTCTAAAATCACTCTCAGACATGTCTTTAACCTGATTTATATCACCGGTAGAATTAGAAAGCTTAAGAGGGATAAAAATTCCTACCTACATATTGAATATAAGTTAGGCTTTACAAAAAATAATCTTAAATCAAACTTCCCTGCCTGTGAAAGCAAACTAGAAATATAATGTGTATGCTTTATTGTGAATGAATATAAGCAATTATAGAGACCTATGGCTCTATAAGAATGTCCCTTCAGAAACCAAATTCCAATGGAAGAAGAAATATATTTATCTCATGATGTTCAATTTCACTAGACAAAGTTGAGTGCTGTCCCAATGTCATGATTGTTCATTATAAACTTCCCATTACGCAAAGCAATTATAACTCAATTTCAAGCTAACTTGAAAGGAACATTTCTTCATCTTGTCAGAGTTGTATCTTTCACTTGCTTTGGTTGTGAATGAAATATTGGGTGGCTACAAAGACAAATAGAAAGTTGGGGCATAATGTGTTCAAAAAAAGAAAAAAGTTGTGGCATAAACAAATTCAAAGCAAAAAAATATATATAGATGATAAAAGTGATTTCGATCTTTCTAAAATTTACTCCCAAACATGACTTAATTAGTAATACTCTTATATGATCCTTAACAATTTGACATTATAGGTTGAATATATTATGTCTACACAATTTAAGTGGATTATATCTACGCAATTTAAATATTAATTAGTAATACTCTTATATCATCCTTAACAATTATATATTATGTCTACGCAATTTAAGTTGATTATATCTATGCAATTTAAATATATATGTATGTGTGAATGCTATTTAACATGAGTGATCGATGATCCAACACAACCCAAGTTAGATGGACCTAAATTGGATGACCTGTATCTAAAGAAAATGGGACTCACAATAGCCACCCTAGTCCTACTTAAATAGTTCAAAATGATTAATAATATAATTGAGATTTGAATATGGTATAGTTATGTGGATGTGAAGGAGGTTAAATAGGACAAATTATTCAATGAAATCACCATAATAGTGGTTGTCTTTTTGAAATCATCAGAGATGTAAATCTTAAAATTTAAAATCTCTTCTCTAATAACGGTTGGATACAAAATTGAAGTACTTTTACAATTTCTCTCTCATATATAATAATGCAAAATTGTCAACCTCATTATAGTGACCTTCTCGAATAATTTCTTATGGGATAGAAGCTCAGAGATTAGGATAACATATATTAGTCCAATGAATTAGTAACACAACACTTTAATATAATAATGTTAGGGTTAAATTATACAAAAAATACTCTTGAACTTTGTCATAAATTTCACCTATGCTTTCCGACTTTGAAAAGTTTCGTTTTTACTCTTGAAATTTGAAACTTATTACAAAAGATATTTTTGAAGAGTTTTTTCTTTTTTTTTTTTACTAATTTTTTTAAAAAAATATATCTCTAAACTTTAATATAATTTGTATAAAAATTATGCTTATTCCTTCAAATTAAAGTTGCAATATTACTATTGACATTTTATAAACATTTTAAAACTGCTCTTGGTGTTGAAATCCGTTAGAAAATATTGAAGGGAAAGTCAACATGGTGATGACATATTAAAATGGCGTGGTAGTACTAGAACACTTACTTGGATTAAGTTTTTAAGAACGATTGTTTTGCCACATCAACTTTTCGTCCAACATTCTAACCAATTTGTGCTCCAATGATAGTTTTGAAAAGTTAAAAAAAAAGTCGATAATATTGCAACTCTTGAAAGAATATAAGGTATTTTTTAAACAAGGGATAAATTTCAATGATTTTTTTTATATAATTTAGCACTTTCTTTCCTTAAATTGAAATGGAAATTAATGTGACCACTAACACGTATAAAAATTAGAAGGCATACATGACATCATTTACAATATCCTTAACGTAAATTGACGTAGCAGCTAATGTGTAAAAATAGATTAAGTAAATGATTTCAACCATATCTTCTAAGATGAAATAAACAACAACAACGATCTCAATCTTCTATAATAGTTATTAATAAAATCACACACACCTTAACATTTTAAAATTCAAGAGTATATTTTAGAACAAATTTCAAAGTTCAAAGGTAAGAATCCAAATAGTATAATTGTAATATTCTACTCCAAAGTTCAGCAAGACTTGGTATAATATTTAATCTAATGTTATAATGGTTGATGTTTGCATGTGCTACTATTTTTAGCCCTTCAATTTAAATGTGTATATGAAAACATAAAGAAAACGTAGAAAAAGCATAAGCTCATTCATTGCGTAGACCGTGCAAATTAGCTAGCCCTAGCTAGAGATGTCAATTTTCCCCGTCTGCGGGTAATCCCCGTTTAGGCGAAAAACGAAGAAGCGAACGAGGACTAATTTTTCCTTGTTAGCTAAATGGGGACGGAGACAGGGAATACATTCTACGTCCCTACCCCACTCCCCACTCCGATTTATTTATTTATTTTTAAATATATATATATAAAATAAACTATAATTCTAAATTTTTATTAAATATCATTTTATTTTTCTAAGAAAATTAAATAAAATGTCTCTTAACTAGAAATGTCTAAGAAAAAATTAACTATTTAAATATTTTTTTTAAAAAAAAAAATTAGTTAATAAAATTTAGAAAAAAAATAAACGTAAAATTATTATCCGCGAGGAATTTGATATTCGTGAATTTCCTATAGGGAATCTCTGCTCCGTTACTTACTAAATTAAATGAGGAATTTTGTAGGGACGAAAAATGAAATGGGAGCGAGGACGGGCTATTCGCTTCGTCCCTTAGGCATCTCTAAGTCCTACCCTGGCCTTTTGTTCAAAGCCATATATATATTTGCCATAAACTAGAACTACAATACAACAAAGCCAAATGTGTGATGGAAGTGGACTTGACTCAAGTGGTGGTATTGTTTATGCTGGTAGATAGCTAGCTTTAAACCCAAAATATCATAATTGAAAAATGTAGTCCTGTCAGTGTTGTTGCTGCTAACTTAGCTAGCTAGACTACTAGCTTTAGCTTAGCTATATTATTATAGCATATAATATATGAAGTTATTAATTCATCTTCCAATTCCCAATGAGCCTTACAAAACAAGCACCACCAAACCCAAGCCAAGCCAATTTCATCCTTGGCCTCACTTATTTAAACCCCAACTATCCATTCATCAATTTGTTCAAACAAAGTACTATATATATATATATATATATATATATATATATATATAGCTACATTACATAAATGATAATGTTTGCTAAATATAATCTTCACTCCTTTTGGCTCTTACTTTCTCTCTTCATTCTTCACTCACCTTCTATTATTTCTTCACATGTATAAAAAAAAACTTATCAATTTGGCTCCATCACTTAATTAATTTCTTCCCCCATTTGCTTACATTACATTTATATGTTTATTTATTATTCTTGAATGTAGGTGTATATAGTGTATTTAGGGCACAACCGTTTGAGCGATGCTACTTTGACCTCTAAATACCATCTTCGTCTACTCTCGAAAGTATTCGCCAGGTTAATTATATATACGAACTTCTAATTAATTCAAACCTCTATTTTATCGCCATCTAATGTATTATTATTCGCCTAGTTAGTGTTAATTAAATGTATATTAATAACATGACTTGCATGAACAATATGATATGCATGCATGTATAATAATACTCAGTAATTAATTAAAATACAGAATATATATGATCAGTTTGTTGCATGCATGCAGTGAAGAAGATGGTAAAAGAGCCATGTTGTATAGCTACAAGCACAGTTTTTCGGGGTTCTCTGCGAAGCTTAATGCAAGCCAGGCAATGGCGTTATCAAGTAATTAATTAATTAATTGATGAAACTTGGTTAAGATTTCGATGATTCACAATTTCTTTATTATTGGTTTTCGTCTCTTTCAAAACATTTGAATTCTAAACCAAATACGAGAGGTATAAAATTATTAGACATCTTGATATAATTAAAATTACCCCAAACTATTAGTTAAACTTTTAGTTTGATTGGTGATTTAAGATGGTATCAGTTTCTTCCTCAATTAATATTGATTCTACTTGTTTGGCTTTTCATCAAATTTCCAAGCCCACAAGTATAGGGAAGTGTTAGACATCTTGATACACTTAAATTTATCTCAAACTATCAACTTAAGATTTTGGTGATTTAAGAAAAATAGTTTAAAAAAAAATAGGTAACAAAATAAATAAACGAAATAATTATGAGACGGGTTTTAATTTGTGTTTATCGATTTATATATATTAAATTTGATGGTAGAGGTAGATAGATTAAAATGAAAAGGAAAGGATGCACTAATAATAATTAATTAAATAATATAATTGGCATGCACATGCAGAGATGGAAGCAGTGATATCTGTATTCGAGAGTAAAACGATGCAACTCCACACAACAAGAAGTTGGGACTTCTTGGGCCTTCCCATTCCCCTAATTTCTACTCCACTTCCGCTTCAGCTTGCCTATGGCGATGACGTTGTTGTAGCCATCTTCGATTCAGGTGATCTTAAAATAATAATAACTCTTGGTTTCTTTTTGAGGGAACATGTGGGTAATTATTAATTTTGGTATAGATTTTTGGAATCCACATGCATATGCATATCCATATGTGATTACTTAGGTTAAGTCACTAATGGATTGACGCTTCAATTGAACTTAATTATATTGGGATAATTTATTTTTCGTAACTTTGAACTTATTGGACCTATTTTGTATTAGGGTTTAGAAGGGATGCTATATATAAACCCCTAAACTCTCCGTATGAAAAATTACTCTATATTTTCCTATTTTGTTTCTCTCTAAGATATATAATAATTAAAATACTCTCTTATTCGACCCATGGATCTAGCTAACACACACCGTTAGTTAACCACATAAATATGTGTGTTGAGTATTATCTTATGTGACTCTTTGTTTTGTATACTGTTTTCTATTTTAACATGATCACTATCCAAATTTTAACGTCAGAAACTATTTATGAGGGTCTATCAAACTATATGAATGAACAAAATTTTTACTTTTAAAACTATAGAGGCAAATTCTAACTTTCTCTAAATTATGTGGATAAAAAATAATTATTAATTAAGTTTACGATCGGACTTTTATCCAAAGAGACGAAAAATTCTAAGTTTATAATTTAACCTAAATATATGATTAATAGGCATATGGCCGGAATCTGAAAGTTTCAAGGAGGGGGATCAATGGATGAGCCCAGTTCCATGCAGTTGGAAGGGAAAATGCGTGAAAGCATACAGATTCAACCCTGCATCAGCCTGCAACCGCAAACTAATAGGAGCTCGCTACTACCTAAAAGGGTTCGAAGCTGAATACGGAGCACTCAACGAGAGCGGGAACCCGGAGTTCGCATCGCCTCGAGACTTTTTAGGGCATGGAACTCACACGGCTTCGACGGCGGTGGGTGCTCTAGTGAAGAATGTGAGCTTCACAGGCTCATCACTGGGCAAAGGAATTGGTCGAGGAGGAGCGCCAAGGGCAAGGCTGGCTGTGTACAAGGTGTGCTGGGGAAAGGATTACGAAGGGAAGTGCACCGACGCAGACGTGATGGCTGCTTTCGACGACGCATTGCACGACGGAGTGGACGTGATCTCGGCGTCGTTCGGAGCATCGCCGCCGTTGGCTCCATTTTTTGAGTCTAGTACTGCGATTGGGTCATTTCATGCAATGCAACAAGGAGTGAGTGTTGTGTTCTCAGCTGGTAATGATGGGCCTCATCCCTCACTCGTCCAAAATGTGTCGCCTTGGAGCATTTGTGTTGCTGCTTCTACAACTGATCGAACCTTTCCCACTCAAATACTTGTCCATAACCACATCTCTATCATGGTTACTTTTCTAAATTAATTCTCTACCCGTTAAATTACAAGTTTAGTTTCTAGCTAAATTTTAAAATAAAAAACAAATTTTTGAAAATCATTTTGTTTAGTTTTCAAACCTGGCTTGATATTGTTAAAACATATGTAAAATAGTAATAAAAAAACATGAAACCCTTTGAGTAAAAGTAGTATTTATAGGCCTAACTAATTTTCAAAAAAATATCAAAGGGAGCCTAAAAACATAATTTTAAAATTTTATTTATTTATTTATTTTAAAAAATATGGCTAAGATTTAAATGTTTCTTTAAAAATATGAAAACTAGGGTAAAGAAATTGGGAGAAAATATGCTCATTTTTTTTTTATTATCACATGAGGCCTAAACTTTTAATGTCTAAAAGAACTCTAAATTTTAAAAAATGTCTAGCTAATTAGGTTCTTGAACTATGAAGTTTGTGTCTAATAGGTGTCTAAACTTTCAATTTAGTGTGTACTAGGTTTGAAATTCTTAATAATCAAATGATGGACTAGATTTAATTAAAATTGAAATTTATGGGAAATAGAATCACTAAACTTTCAATTACGTGTTCTAGCTAGTAGATAGGCGTATTTTAAAAAAGGTTGAGTAGGTCAAAGACTAACTAGACACGAAATTGAAAATTTCAAAGACCTAATTATTAGACATAAAATTGAAAGTAATTCAACAATCTATTAGATACATTTTAAAGCTTGATGAACTTTGGATACAAATGAGAAGTTTAAAAACCATTATTAACACACTTTTAAAAGTTAAGAGACCGAATAGACAAACTTGTAATTTAACCCTTTATATATATATATATATATCCCTGATTTAGTTGTTGTTAATATTATACTTCTGATTTCATGTATACTGTTGAATTATCTTCATTCATCAGGGCGAGAGCTTGATCACTAGAAACATAATTAACGCAAAACTAGCAGATGCAATCAACTATTTTACAGACGGGTACGTTTAAGTACTACTGCAAAACAACTATATATGTCATCTAAAATAATAATATAATACTTTTTGGTGAATTAATTAATTAATATTTAGATATTTATTAAATCGTTGTGTGTAAAAATCAGAATTTGCGAGCGAGAGAGTATAAGGAAAGGTGGGAAATCAGGTGCAGGGAAAGTGGTGCTTTGTTTCTCGACCGTTGGTTCAGTTTCAATGGTGAGTGCACAGGAAGCAGTGAAGGCCATCAATGCATCTGCTTTAATATTTGCTGCGCCTCCCACGATGCAGCTTCCTGATCTTGATCTCATCCCCACCGTTCGTATTGACATTACTCATGCTACTCAGATTAGAAACTTTCTTGCTGAATTGCCCAGGTGTTTTATGCAATTTTTTTTTCTACTCGCAAAATTTGGAATGACTTTTCCGATGCTTAAAAAGAAAAAAAAAAGTTATTTTTAAGTTGATTCATAAGGGTCGTTTGGATTGAGGAGTTGGGAGAGTAGGAGTAGGAGTAAAGAAATCTGTGGGACCCACAAAAAAGGAGTTAAAAATTTGTGGGACCCATAAAAAGAATTGAAATAAGAGTTAATAAAATTGTGGAGTTAATAACTCCTCAGGCCAAATAAGGAGTTGGGGGAGTTATTAACTCCTCCCAACTCCACTCCCCTCAACTTCTCAATCCAAACGCCCCATAGTAGTTAAGTTAATGTCTTATTTGATAACTATTTAAATTTCATTGGATAACAATTTGGTTTTGGTTTTGGTTTTGGTTTTTAATTTTTAAAAATTAAGTTTGTTTTCTCTTAATTTCTCTATAATGATTTTCATCTCTTTTAAATAAATATTGGAGTTCTTAGTCAAATTCCAAAAACAAGAAGAAATTTTTGAAAACTACTTTTTTTAGTTTTTAAAACTTGGCTTGGGTTTTTGAAAACATAGGTAAAAAGTAGATAGAAAAATAAGGAAAACCATAGATGAGAGTAGTATTTATAAGCTTAATTTTAAAAAATCAAATAGTTATCATGTTAGGGGGCAACCGACTTAGACAGATTTATGATATTGTCCACTTTAGACCTATGCCCTCATGGCTTTGCTTTTGGTTCCCCAAAATGCCTCATACCAATGGAGATAGTGCCCCCACTTATTTACCCATGATTGTCCCCTTATCTAGCCAATGTGGGACTTTGGTTGCACTCCAACAATCCCAACATATCAAATGGGATCTTAGGTTCCGTTTGATAACCATTTGTTTTTTTATTTTTTGGTTTTCAAAAATTAAGTCTTCCACCCATATATTTATTTGTTCTGTTATCCACTTTTTATCTGTGTTTTCAAAAACTAACTCAAATTTTGAAAATTAAAAAAAAAAAATAGTTTTAAAAATTTGTTTTTGTTTTTTAAATTTGGCTTGAAACTCAAGTGTTTTTCTTAAGGAAGACGAAAAGCATTATAGCGAAAAAGAAACTCATGGTAGAGAAATTGCGAGAAAACAATCATAATTTTCAAAAACCAAATAGTTATCAAACGAGACCTCTGTTTTTGGTTTTTGAAAATTGTGTTTGTATTCTTGAAATTTCTCTATAACGATTTTCATTTCTCTGTAATAGTTTTCATTTCTCTACATGATTTTCAATTTTCTTAAGAAAATATTTGAGTTCATAGCTAAATCTCTAAAAAAACAAGTTTTGAAAAGCTATTTCGCTTTCAAAGTTTGGCTTTATTTAAAAAAACATACGTAAAAATACATAACAAAACAATAAAAAACCTACAAATTGAATAATATTTATAAATTTAATTTTAAAAATCAAAATGATTATCAAGTGTATTAGATTTCGTTTAGTTTCATATTGTAACTCTTGAATTTGTTTTAAAGATTGCCTGTAATAGAGATAAGGGCTGCGAGAAGTGTGATTGGGAAATCATCGGCTCCTAGTGTGGCCTACTTCTCGTCCAGAGGACCAAGCTCAATTTCACCTGACATTCTCAAGGTATGAAATCGTCTGTCTTTCATTTTCGTACACATCACTATTAAAATTTTGACATCTACGAGAGCAAAAGTCAACAAATTATAATTTTTTCATATCTTTCGAAAGAATTGAGTACATCTCGAACTGCACTTATCTTTGTACAGCTCACTGAATTGTCCATCCACAGTTTACATTTTAACGGTAATATGTAGAAAGATAATCATATATGTATACATCGATATGTAGTCAAGTAATGTTGTTATAATATACGGTGGCAGCCGGACATAAGTGCCCCAGGAGTGAACATCCTGGCAGCATGGCCGCCGGAAACTGCTCCGACGGTGAGGCCAATATCGGTAGAAAAGCAAATGGTGAAATGGAATTTCCAATCAGGGACTTCAATGTCATGCCCTCACATCTCTGGAGTTGTTGCCCTCATCAAATCCATCCATCCCAACTGGTCACCTGCAGCCATTAGATCTGCCCTCATCACCACAGGTTTCACTCATTAATCAATTACTCTAAGATACCATCTTAATTTAGATTAAAAATTACTTTTCGCCCTTAAACTAATTTCATGAAAATAACAATTATTAATGTGTAATAATTTAGTTTTTATCGTGAAAATTATTGTGAAGATTTAATGAGATAGGCCGATAAAAACATATTAGCTAAGGACTCAATATGTTTTTATAAATTACAAAGACTAAGAAGTAGTTCAATAATAAAAACCAACATTTTATTTTGATAAAAAATTTTATGGTAAAGATTAAACTGTTACCGATTTGAATATCTGGCATTTGATAACTATTTAATTTTTTAAAATTAAGAAAATTAAAGCATATAAATTAATGATCTACTCTCAATGTATAGGTTTTTCTTGTTTAGTTATCCATTTTTTTTCTGTGTTTTAAAAAACAATGAGTAAAACTAAAAAAAACAAATTAAAATAGTTTTTAAAAATCAGTTTTTGTTTCTTATGGTTAAGAATTCAAATGTTTTCTTAAAAAATATGAAACTCATTGTATAGAGAAATGATTGAGATCAAACCAAACACAACTTTCAAAAACCAAATAATCGTTATCAAACGAGTTAGATTCTAAACTTCAAATACTAAATTGGTTCAAATTTGAAAGTAGAAATTAAAGTGTTTTTCAACCGGGACATTAAGGGCATGTTTGGTATGCAATCCACATTCTGTTTTATATTTTCGGATTCACTGAATTCAGTAAATATGCGTTTAACAGATGTGTTTTCGAAAACTGTTTTCGGATTCTGGGATCCAAATAGTAGAAATTCTGAAAACAACATTATTTTATGTTTTTATTGTATCCAGATTCTGAATTTAAAATTTTAAAATGCATAATTATATTAAACAAAAATAAAAATCTTAAATACAAGATTTCATGTTATGAACTCAATTTATTTTGTTAAATTAAAATATGTATAATATAATATATAATATATTATATAATATTATATTATAAAATGATAATTCTATAAAATTTACAAAAATTATTTCATAAATTAATTAATAATGACATATATTTAATCGAGTAGTTAGTTTTGAAACTACAACTAATTTCATAATCTATTAATATGGTGTAGGATACACTTTAAACTATGGAAACAAATTTATAAATATGCTACCAAACACATATCTAAATCTTTTGTTTTAAAATTTGTGTTTTAAGATTGTTCACTAAACCGATTCTAATTTAGTGGGTTTAATTATTAATTATTATTCAGCGACGAAGAGGGACTCGAGTGGCAACACAATTGTAGCAGGTGGATCCATGAAAGCATCTGATCCATTCGACATTGGAGCTGGGCAAGTGAATCCATTAAAGGCAATAAATCCAGGATTAGTGTATGACATTACAATCAATGATTACATTATTTATCTCTGCAATATTGGCTACACAGAACAACAAATCAGGATGATGCTTCTAAATCCTTCTCCTAAAACATTTATTTGTTGTCGTCCACCATTTTTATCGACGAACTCCATTGCCAATCTTAATTATCCTTCCATTACACTTGCAAATCTCCAGTACTCCACAACCACAATCAAAAGGACTGTTCGTAATGTATCACCTAATAAAAATGCTATCTATTTTCTTAAGGTGCTACCTCCCAATGGAGTTCAAGTGTTGGTATGGCCTAGGATTCTAATTTTCTCGTGGTTTAAACAATGTGTTTCTTACTATGTTACCATAACCCCACTCAACAAATCTCGACATCGATATCATTTTGGAGAGATTGAATGGTCTGATGGCTTTCATAGCGTCGTAAGTCCTTTGATTGTACGTGTTGATTAACAGTGCTACCTACTGTACGTGTAAGCACATGCATTGTGTACACAAATATATATTCTATCATAATTAGTATCATGTTTCTATCTATGTAATATAATAATAATAATAATAATAATAATAATGGTAATTTTTATCTATTTCTTCTAACTTTTTTCTTTTATTATTCTATGTTACATCATGTTAATTAGTTATATTATATTTTCCTCTCATAATCTTTCTGCTTTATTTTAATCAATGCTAGCTTGTGGCCTCATCAACACATTTTCTATTACTTCCTTTATTATCCACCTATAGAGTTGGAACCTTTAGGACTTGTTTGGTAAGCAATCAGAAATTTGAAAACAAGGAATTTGATGAAAACATAATTTTGTTTTTCATGTTTTCACATATGTGTTTGGTAGCAAATTTAGAAATTTGATTTCATTCTAAACATTTGTTTAAAGTGTGTTCTATATAACATATTTATAGACTATGAAATTAGTTGTAGTTGCAAAACTAATTATTAGATTGAATATAAGTCATTATTAATTAATTTATGAACCTGGTTTTTATAAATTTGATAGAATTATCATTTTATAATATAATACTATATAATTTATAATATATTATATTATATTATACATATTTTAATTTAACAAAAGTAAATTGAGTTTATAACGTTGAATATTGTATTTATTAAAAATTTTATCTTTGTTTAATATAATTCTGCATTTTAAAATTTTAAATTCAGAATTTGGATATAATGAAAACATAAAAATTTTGTTTTAAAAAATTCTACTATTTGGATCACAAAATTCAAAAACAGTTTTAGAAAACACATTTACTAAACACATATTCACTTAATTCAGTAAATTCGAAAATATAAAATATAATCTGGATTGCATACCAAACAGACCCTTAGCATTCGATCTGCAGTCAAAGTTTTTCTCATTTTAAAATCTCACCCATCTCTCTAAAATCTCTCCAATGTACACCCATCATCAATAAAATAACATATTATTTTTCCTTGTTTTTTTATAAAATTTTTAACAATGTCATTTTTATTTTTTTTAATATTTATTTCTCTTTTTATTTGTTGCCATCTTTACCTTAACTTAAATATTTGTCACCATTTTTACAATTTCAAAAAAAAAAATTCAAAAGTGAAAACTCAAACTTGAATATTCTCACGTGTTTAAGGGCATGTTTGGGAGTGTTTGACATGTCTAAAATCACTTTCTTACCCAAAGTGTGATGTTTGGCAATATTAGCAAGTGATTTTAGAAGAATCTAAAATCATTTGAAATGATTCTCTTTCAATGGAAGATGATTCCCAAGTGATTTTTGTCAAGTGATTGTAATTTAAAATGACTATTATTCATTTTTGAAAATAGTATACTTTTAATGACGAGTAAAAGTCGTAATGTTTTGTCAAAGTTTATAAATTTCCATAAAAAAATTAATTTTTTCAAAACCAAAATCACTATTAAAAATATAGAACCAAACATGAAAATGATTATATGAAAAATCACTTTTAATAAATCAATTATAGACAAATTAATTACACTAAAATCAATATTACTAAAATCAATATTTCTAAACTCATTCGGAAACATACACTAAAACATGTCTCATAGAAAAGAGAAAAATGATAGTACAACTGTTTTTTTTTTTTTTTTTAAATCTGTGAGTTTTTTTAAGACTTTAACACTAAAGATTGAACTTAATTAGGTCCAAAGCTTGATTTTCATTAAAAATTAATGAGTTTGGAAGATTTTTATCTCTTGTTTTGTTTGAATTAGTAGGTGAAATAGCAAAAATTACACCTAAAGTAAAAAATTGCAACAATTATGTAAGTCTAGAGTTTAATTTGATGAAATTGAAAATTTTTCGTAAAAATTGATACACTTCAATTACCAAAAATCTTTTGTATAAACAACCTCGCTAGATAAATTACACATCTAAAACTCCATACTCCAATTAGCTTTTCCATGGAAGAGAAGTGCCCTCCAATTTCAGAGTCACTTCTTGCTTCTCTGGAGCATGAGTTTAGTCAAATTTTTTGATATCCTCACAGAGTCATGCACTGACTACTTGCTTCTCTTGAGCATGAGTTGAATCAATTTCTTGGATGTTCTTCACAAAGGTCCTAAGGCACCCATTAATAATTCGAGGTGCTGCTCCATCGCAGAAGCGTTTTGCGAGATCAACAGCCTTCATCGATCACCAAAAACAATATTACAAATAGGGATTGGCATAAACATATATCAACAAATATAAGGAGTTGTTTGAGATGCTGAGTGAGTTATAATAACATGGGTTATAATAGTCTGTGAAATTATATAATATTATTTATAATGTAAAGTTGTTTAGTCTCAAATTATAATAGTCTGTGCAAAGTATTTCACAGGTTATTATAACTTGTGCCCCAAACGGCCCTAAGAGATGATAATTGTGACTTTTTTTTTAATATCCGTGAATGTCTGAACCAGCTTGCGTGCACTTTGACGATTGTCACGAGACAATAGCTTGACGCTACTATATTTGATTTCCTCAAAATCCTTTATAATTTATATGGCCTTATTGACCACTAGGGTCAACCCATGATGGTTAAAGAAGCTCAACACACATTTACCTCGTTAATGACAATCTGATGCCTTGTTCCGACAACGGTTATTTCAGACATAGCCAGGTGAAGAATACAAAGTTCCAGAATTCGTCCTGCGGGCTTGTCCTGAAATATATGAATGCATGAGATATACAATCTCCGTAAGCATTACAATTTTTTTTTTTGAAAAAAAACTTTAAAATCTGCAATTTGATTCAAGAAGTTAAAGTCCAAGCACATGATCTTTGCTTTGCACTCATGCAACAGCAATGTCTGAATAATAAGGAGAACATAAAGGCTGGAATGATTTATTCAACTTTAGGTCCACAACTATACGAGATATGCCAATCAAAAAGACATGAATGAAACAGCGACATTCAAGGACTTTGGTAATCTAAAAATAAAAAATAAAAAAACTGATAGATTGACTATACATTTATATAGTGCTTAACGTAGTAGTAGCATATCTAGATGACTATTGGCGAAGTTCATGTGCTCAAGGCTAAAGGTTTTTGTTTTAAAAACCATAAATTCTTCAATAGCTTAATATTTTCAGGGTTAAAACTTGGAAGACTATATAATTCTGTTGTCAAGAACCTGTAAGAAATAATATTCTTGAATGGTGATCCAACAAAATTTGAAACCATTAACTATTTGCTGAGTCCAAGAATGTTTACCACTAAGCTTAAACGGTTGACAATTAAATCAGGGTTTCCAACCCTCACGAGAGAGATTCAACAATACCCATAATTGAAATATATTGCACATATGTTCGTGGTTCATCCTTGCCATCATCATATGAAGCTTTTCAAATTTCTATGAGTCGTGCAAAAAGCACACATATGCTATGACTATGAGGCAAATATCAATATGGGAGGAGTTATATATATATATATATATCCGTGAGTGTTCAGACCAGTTTTTGCGTATCTCGACTACTCTCACGAAACAACTACTTGATTCTACTACATTTGGTCACCAAGATAGCTCATAGGATATTAAATCTTAGCTAGGTAACCATCATTGAACCTATTCCCTCTTAGTCCTTTATTATGCACGACCCTTATTGACCTGGCCATCTTTACCGAAGGAGTATTATAACGCCACAATAAATGGTTCAACTTATAGACCCAAACTAGAAGAGAGGAGAAAAATCTTTGTTTTGGAAGGATGTATGGACAATAAAACTTTGTTTTGGAAGGATGTATGGATAGGGACTGAAAGCTTTCAAACTAAATATCCTACTCTATACCATCTCTCTCTTAAAAAGGAAGACATTATTGCTGAGTTTTGGAAACCAAACACTGGACCTTGGTATCTATCTCTGAGAAGAAATTTGAATGATGTTGAGACAGAGGAATGGGCATCAATGTCTCATCTTTTATCCTCTTTTACTATCAAAGAACAAGATAGATAAATGGGTATGGATTATAGAAAAGAGAGGATCATTTTCCACAAGATCATTAATTAGAAAGCTTGTTTCCACCGATAATGTGGCTAATACAGAATTCTATAATCAATTATGGCATGGACCCACCCCCAAGAAAGTCAAGTTATTTATATGGGAACTCAGCCATATGTGTATTACCACTTTTGACCTCCTCCAGCGCAAATCTCCAAGTACTACATCGTTTCCTAATTGTTGCCATATGTGTTTAAGGAACCTTGAAACACAAATTCATCTCTTCAGCAATTGTATCTTTGTATCTTCCTTCTGGACTTTTATTCAGCGAGCTTTTGGGTGGCATATTATAAGACCTTCTAACTCTACTTCAATTATCCCTTATGGGTCACCCCTTCAAGAAGGAAAAGAAGATTTTGTGGTGCAACTTCTTTTATGCTTTTTTTGGAATCTATGGCTCGTAAAGAGCTCGTGTCTTCTCAGATAAGCAACAAAACATACACACTTTTATTGAGTCTACTTCTTATCTTGCATTATCCTAGAGTCGTCTTTCACCTCCATTTTGTAATTACATTTTGTAATTACAGTTTATCTACCTTACTATCTAAATGGAGATGCTTTTTATAATTTCCTCTCATAGGACTATCTTTTATATCTATTTCATACATCAATGAAATGGTTTCTGTTTCCGAAAAAAAAACAATAATAAAAAATAAATAATAAATAAGGAGAAAAATCAGAAAACAAAAATAGCAAAGAGCTCTTTACCGGACCTTCCAAGTTGGAGGAATGACTTTTTCAATTTTAAGCACGTGACTGTCCCATCTGTCCACAACTGCAACCAAAAGTTTTCGTGTAAACCTGAAAAATCATGAAGACAACGACTAACCTTATTTCACCCTAGAAATAATAACATTGATAAAATACATGGAATTCATACTAAATTTTCATCATATCATCCTCGGCAAAAGCAGGGAAATATAAACCACATTTACCGTAAGATCAGTTTGCTGTAGACCATCTTTGGTGGGGCCGCAAGGATTTCTGCCTCTGAGAACAGTCATGCAGAAAACAGAACTTAGCTAACGCTAAAAGCAATGAAATGGGACTTTGAGGCTAGACAATACTGCATTTACAACTGCAATAAAAAACATCTAGAAGGAGAAGCTATAGAATTTTTTTTTTTTTTTTTTTTTTGACAAAGGAAACAGAAGGAGAAGCTATAGAATTTTTTTTTTTTTTTTTTTTTGACAAAGGAAACAGAAGGAGAAGCTATTGATAAAGTTGTTTGTTAGTAATTACAATATGTCATGACAATTTCTGTCAAGCATAAAGAAATATACATCGCCAGATTGATTTACAAATAAAGGTAATGTAATTGCGCATAGACAACAAAGCCTTAGGTAGAATTTTCATTTGCATATCTCTTGAAGAGTTCAAGAAATGTGTATTATCGTTTTGGAGAACCAAATCTAGCTTAATAATTTAATCAACCAAATATAGGTGGTCTGTCAAAAGGGTTTTTGTTCTCTACTTCTTGTTTACAAACTCCATCTGGGGTTGGAAAACAGAAAAAAGGACTCTCAACAGATCTCACGAGTCATGATATCACTTTGAAGTGAAGAAGATGGATTTTGCCCTCAAATTATTTTCGTACATGGTATGAAGAAAAAGTATCTCTAATAGAATGCAGAGAAGCATATATTAGGGCCCAGTTGTGCTTTTAGAACAAAGTAATGAGTGAAATACGAAGGACAAATAATATATATACGAAGGCCACAAAATTATTTACCAATTGCAGAATCCTTTTCATCCTTACGTAAAAGCTCATCTGCTTCTTCAGCCGTTTCCACAGTAACTGGTGGGCCTCCAAAGCTCATATGATTATATTCCATCAATGATGTCTTGTCAAATTCGTATCCCAGTTCTGAATTGTACGAACAGATAAAGTAAGCAGTTGGTGCATATTTGAGTTAAAGATCTGAATTCTATTTCTCCAAAACAATAAAAATCATCAATTTGTATATGGAGCTGCAGAGCACCACATCTCGACCATAGATTACCACGACGGGCATTCAACCGCTTCTCGAAGAGTCGAACTGGATCAGCGCCTTCTAAACAAGCTGCATAAACAATTGACCTGTGATTGAATAATCTAGTAGAATTAGAATTGATTACAAGTCTGGAAACTAGACAAATTCTGAGAGCATATTCCTAGTGACTAGACCAACTTTCTGAATAGATAAAAAGGTAGACATGAGATACCCATAAATATATATACACACACGTACATATACATATAAAAGAAAAATCAAGACAGAAGGAAACTGTGGATCTTACAAAGCGAGCTCTCTAGCAGCTCTGGGGCTACAAAATCTCCCGCTCTTGTCGACCTTTGGTATTGTTTCTATGGAAGAAACTAAAATAGAATCACGCTCTTTAGCCACGGAATTTTCAGAGAAGGAAGTAGAAGTGCGAAGCGAGGCTTGAGTGCAAAAGTGTGGCACAGAATCTTTTACATAAGGAAGGATTGCACTAGTGGGGAATGAGAACCGGCATATTCCAGAAATGTGGTAGGAGAAATGAAGATTAAGCCTGAAGCACAGAGACGAAGAGCAAGAATGAAAATCAGACACACCAAGTCAAGTCAAGTTTGTTGGAGATATGTAGAAATCATGGAGCCTAGATCTATACTTTTCTTGTCTCCTTTTAGCTTTCTTTGGAAAAAGAAAAATACACGACAGCAACAAGAAAGACAAAAGTTATATGCATACGGCATTATAATTCACCCTTAGGCCTTAACTTAAGCAGTTTAATCAATCAAAATCCTAGTGTACTGGGAAAACACAAGAAAAATTAGACCCTATTGGATAGCCATTTGATTTTTGAAAACTATGCCAATAAATACTAAATGAGTTTCCTTGTTTGGTTATATACTTTTTATCTATGTTTTCAAAAACTAAACCAAGTTTTGAAAACTAAAAAAAATAGGTTTCAAAAAATTGTTTTTGTTTTTTGGAATTTAGCTCAAAATTCAAATGTTTTTTTTAAGAAATATGAAACTTCTGGTAGAGCATTGATGAAAAAACAATCATAATTTTCAAGAATCAAAAACTAAAAACCAAATGGTTATCAATCAAAACACTACCCAAAACAATAAGAAGACAATTTATCGGCATCATATTCACTCTTGCCTCAAGCAGTTGATTAAGCGGTTGAATCAATTAATAAGGTGTCTAGTGCGTCAAAAGAATATGAACTATCATTAAATTTACCCTAACCTACCAGCTTGTTGGGTTCAGCAGTAATTCCAAGCTCACTAAAGCAGAATAAGCTTTGGGTTTCAGTAGTGGTTTTAACATAGTAACCATAGGTTGCTGCATATAACCGAATTCGTTACTCTTCTTGACGAATATCAGATTAGTCTCATCCAGGAGCCATCTGGTCTAACCTAATTTTAGACTACTAAAGAAAGATTCAACGACGGTGTTTAAACTTTAAAGCAAATGTTACGGTCGCAAGTATACAGAGCAAGTAAGCAGGATGAAGTGAAGAAGCAAGCCACAACCACATGCTATCGTCTTCATTTCACAATTCAAATCGCTATCGTTTTAATTTCACGATTCAAATGATTGGTGATCAGGAGAAAGAAAAGGCAAAGGATACCTGGTAGTGAAAACTTTATCCAGTCTTGTGGGCAAAACCACCATTGATACAAGTTCCACCATCTTGGGGCTTGGAAAATTTCAAACCATATGGCTGCTCCAGTTCCAGTTCCAGTTCCAGTTCACCTCTGACGATGATGAAAGAGGAGGGTTTAAGCCGGGAATGGAGAAAGTGAGATGAAAGAGAGCGTTGAAGGGAAACAGTTTGGGATGGGGAGCATACTCAATACAGATAAGGGAAGGCGGGTCGTGGAGCTAAGGACATGCCCCCAAAATTCTTACAGCAACTTTGTGCTTTAGCCTATCTTCTTATTATTATTAGTATTACGGTGAAATTACAAGTTTAGTCTATGTTTTGTATCTATTTGGTCCATGAACTATAAAAAATGTCTAATAGATCTCTAAACTTTTAAATTTGTATCTATTTGCTCTTTGAACTTTGAAATAGGTCTAATAAGTCCTCAAATTTTCAATTTGTCCCTAAATTTTCGATTTTATGTCTAATAGATCTTTGATTAAGTTAAAATTTTTTAAAATTCATGAACTTACTAGGTGCGAAATTGAAAGTTTAAGTTTCTATTGGACATAAAACTCAATTTTATATCTAATAGAACAGTTAATTTTCAAAAATTTTGAATATGTCAGGGACTAATTAGACATTTTTAAAGTTCAGTGACTTATTAGATACAAAATTAAAAGTTTACGAACATATTTGACATTTTTTAACCTTAAAATTCATGGACTAAACTTGTAATTTAACCTGGTATTATTATCATGGGACAATTGCACGAACCACCCATAAACTTTAAATTTGATCAGTCAAATGCAAAGTTATTTAGTCTAGATTTATAATGGTTTGGGGTTTAGAGTACTCCACGAGTTATTATAACTTGTGCTCCAAACAGACCCTTAATTTGATTAACCAACCATCGGTACTTTGTTAAGTGTTGCAATTAGCTCCATGTACATTGTTAAGTATTACAATAAATCTCCTATTAGTTTGTGAAGTCTAGGGGGTTGATTGCAACACTTAACAATTTATGTGAATAATGTTGTTAATGATCTCACGGATGTTTTCTAATTATTACACATTAGTTATCATTAGGGGTGTACATAAGCCGGGTTGGGTTGGGTTGTGGGAGTTTTTTGGACCAATTCGAAAATTCGGGTTGGTGATTTCTTCAATTGAACCAACCCTATTCATGGGAGTAACCCAACCCAACCCAACCCAATATTTTAGGGTTGAGTTGGGTCCTCAGGTTAATTTTTTATTATTTAAAATATTTTTTTCTTGAATTAATAACTAAAATCACATCAAATTCAAACAACAAACTTTAAAGTTCATAACATCTTAACATTTATTAAAAATCTAGAAGAAGATCATACAAAATGGACAAATAATTCATTTATAAGTATATATGTAATTAAAATAAAATTAAAAAATACAAACTTTGAGTTGAGTTGGGTCAACCCGAGCCTAAAAAGCCTAATCCGAGAATCGACCCGAATTTTTTCGATTTTCCAAACTTCTAACCCAACCCAAACCGAAAAAAATCTAACCCAACCCAACCCTTACGATTTGGTTTGGATAGTCCGGGTTGCACGAGTTACCAAGTTATTTGTACACCCCTTGCTGTCATGTCAATTTTAACAAAAAAAAAAAAAAACGATATTTTTGTAGCGAATTTCAAAATTCAAAGATATAAATGAAACTTTTCAATGTCTAGGACAATAACTTAAATTTATCTCAAAGTTTAAGATATTTGGTATAATTTAGCCAATTATATATTAAGGAACCACTTCTATCAAAATAAGTGTGCATTTAGCAAGTCTTTCAAATAATTAAGGGAGAATTAAAAGTGTTTTTTTAATTAAAAATTTTGAAATAAATTTTTAAAGAAGCTTTTAAGTTTTAACCAATGAAACTCAATTTTATAAAATTTTCGAGAATCAAATGTAAGCCAATGAAATTTTAAAGAAGGCTTTTAACCAATGAAACCCATTCTATGATACTCAAATCACTTTTAAATAAGAACACTTTTAGAGTGTATTTGGTATACTTTTAGTTTCAACATTTTTTCTTAAAATATTTATAATCTTACTTCTTTTATAAAAAAATACTTTAAATAACAAATTTGTTTGGTTGTACTAAATTAAAAATGAGACTATCGATTATAAATGTGTTTTTTATTTCTTGTTATATATTTTTAAAATGAGTCACTTTTTTATATGAATTTTTAAATATTTTTTATTTATTAAGATTCGTTTTTTAAATTTTTTTTTTATCATACAAAATCATCTAAAGAAGTTATTTTACTAAATACAATTTAAATTATTAAATTTTCAAAAGTAAACCTAAAGCTATCCTAAACATACCATCAATTAGTTTTCTTCTTAAACATTTATAAGATAAGTGATTCCTTTTTTTAAAAAAAAAAAATCCCTTCACTTTAAAATACTTATTTTAGAAAACATATCAAACACACTCAAATTTGAGTGTATATACTCACACTTTCTCTTAATTATAAAATTGCTTAAAAATTATTGTCATTTGTACTTATCATAAAGATTGATTAAAAATTATAGTCGTTTGCACTTATCATAAAGATTCATGAATAAACAAACATTTACAATTTTCTTGGTCCAACTCAGTCAACTTTTTTATGAATAATCCATAAGTAAAATGAATTTATTCATATTCATTTGAATGATTTAATTTTAAAAATAATAATAAATAAATAAACAAACCATCCTATCTATTTTTGTTTATTGTACTCTACAACAAAACTCAATTTGCTACATTTAGTCTACTAATATCATGACAAGCTGATCAATTAATTCAAATTTCATGTGTTAATATATGATGATTCATATCAATAATAAATATGTAGAGATGATGAGTTCTAACCATGTATATAAAAATACACTTCAACTTATCTTATTGATTACAAGTACTAAATCTCCATACAAATAGGACATATATCATGAATGCGAAATAAATTAAAATACAAACATCCCTTCACATAAAATCAAAACCAACAATAATAGAAAATATTACACCACAACCCAAACTTGACTCATAATACATTAAAAAAACATACAATCTTGACTTTTATCTTAAAAAAGATATATATTGAAATAATAAAGCAAAGTTTATCCCATGTTTTGATTTTGTTTTTTTTTTTTAAAATCTTACCCGTTGTGTTTGAGGATTCAATTTTTAAATTTTAGACCATAAACTTCACATAAAAAAAAAATTAAACTCTTTGTTTCAATTTTTTGTTTCCTTTTAAACCATTGAATTGAAATGATATTTTACTTGACAATTAAAAAGGAGTCAAGTATTTGGATTTCTAAATAAATTACAATTTTTTAAGTACAATAAGTTTCCAAATTACAAATTTTGTTAATGATTTCTATAAAAACTAATAAGGATAAGGATAAAAGTATTTTTACGCAAAGTTTGTAAATTAAAACCAAGGATTCAAAAAGTCCCGGATCAAAATCAAATAAGCATAAAAGTCGTGTTCCAAAAAAAAAAAAAAAAAAACATAAAAGTCCATTAATCAAAATATTTTTTTTGTTTTTTGTTTTATTTTTTAAAAGTCCCCCCAAAATAGATGTCCTCCAACCTTTGAAAAAAATGTAGAGATGGAGGAAAAACACAAGAAATAGCCATTGTTTTAAAACAAGAAAATGGGAAATTCAAACTTCAAAGGTTTATCAAATTATGTAAATCCACAAGAGAGTTTCTGCGAGTAATTTAATTTGTGAGAGTCAGCCATGGCAGCTTCTTTGTCGAGTGAGCTTCTTCATCAGAGCCAATTTCGCCATGGAATTAGTAAAAGACAGTATCAAATTGTAAGCTGTTGAAAATTTGAGCTTTGACATTGCCTCTTTTTGGTGGCAGGCTTGAACATTTTCGCCTAATTTTTGAAGAATTAGAAGAAGAAGAAGAAGCAAAGGACATGGCTAAGTTTAGAGATTTGAATGATTGAAGATAAAATGAGAATAAAAGTAAGTAAGATGAGTTAATGGAATGATGGCAAAATTCTCTCTTGAGGAGAGAAATTTTAATGGAATGTGTAATTAGTTTGGTTTGAAACCTTGTAGATTTATAGAGCCAATTTTATGCTACCAAAAAAAAAAAAAAAAAGAGTGGAGATTTTAATAATTCATTTCATGTACGGGAATAAATGGATAAAACAGCAAAAAGGAAGATTCCATGATAGCTTCTTGCCTACCTTTGGCAGCTGGCAGCTCAAAGTCCTCACCATACATGCCTCGTTTCAAACTTTCAATTACTTTTGTACTGCGTACTCTAAACTTTTGATCTTTCAGGAGTTGTTGTTTCGGACATTGAGTGAGTTATAATAATATGAAATTATACTAGTTTGTGGGTTATTGTAATCTGTGTAATCATATAAGATTATTTAAAATGTAGAGTAGTATAATTTGTGTTTGGGGTACTATTTCAAAAAGATAGCTTAAAAAACCTATTAATAATGTTGATGAGAGAGGAGAACAAATTTGGAAGTCAAGAACTTTCACATCTCTATCAAATTGTTAAATTTCGTAGAGATTTCCATAGGAATTTACAAGATTGAGCTCCTTTAGTTCTCATTTGCTTTTTTTATTTTAGGAAATTCTCAATTAAATGATTAAATCCTCATGACTACAAACAAAACTGGAGGGCTCATTCTCTCACTTTCTTGGTTGTTCTCCCAGTTTTATTGGTTTCTACTCTATTCTTCCATTAACATTTTTTTGCTCACATAACCTTCTCTCTAAACTCTACTCTCCTTCGACTTTTGCTTTCACAGTCAAAGAGACTGTTGATTTTATCGCTGCATTATTTTTCTCGCACTTTGTGGCTTCTCCTAAATGATGTCATTTTAACCTACTAGCGTCCACTAATGGTTATGACTTATGTCATGCCATTGATAGTAAAATAGGATTAACGTTATTTAAGGGGAAAAAAAAAACATTAACATCTCCAACATGAACGTGCAATTATAAAAAGAAATTACATTTGTAATTAAGTAAAAAACCTAGGTGCACCCAAATATTGTACAACCTACTTTACCCACACACACAAAAAAAAAAAAAAAAAAAAAAAAAACCTTGTTTTGTTTGTGTAAATAGCCAGCTATTAAACTTATGAGGGAGAGGCGTGGATTTTTATTATCCTGGGGTCCTTTTTATTTTCCAAGGATATTTGGTAATATGAATCTGCATATCACATTACTTTAAAGATTTTTTTTTCCTATATGATTTAGTTTCATATTGAAAAATATTCTAAATGCCAATGTCGTCTTTTTCTTCTTTCTTTTTTTCTTCTTCTTTTTTATTTTTGTTCAATAATTTCAAGATGAGAGGATTGAACCATCGACTTTTAAGATAAAATGGTAGTTTGGGGTCTTTTTATGTAAGATGGTAAATTGATGTCTTATCTACTAAACTATGCTCGGATTTGTCAATTTCTTCTTATTTCCTTGGAATGATGTCCCAAAAACTCATCAAAATCACATTACCACACTTTCTTTAAGAGTTTAGATTATCATGTAAAATTAATACTAAAAGTCTGTTTGGGGTGTATGTTATAAGAACCCATGTATTTGCACCACAAATACAAACTATTATAACCCGACTAAATAACTTTGTACCCTAAACACAGATTATATAATTCCATACACTATTATAATCTAATATATAATAACCACTCAGTACTCCAAATGATGCCAAAATATTGCATCAACAAATGTTTGAATGCAGACCTTCCTAGATATATTTGTAATTAATTTGGGAGTTCTTATTCAAACTAAACATAAGTTGAAATTAAAAAGAAAAAAAAAAAAGAAGTTAACCTGGCATATAATGCAGAAACTAAAGAGTAACGTAAATCTCATGATAAATGAGGCCACAGATTAATACTTGATCAGCTCAACATTAATTCACATGTACCCGCGACACCAAATGTTGTTCTCAGCAACTCAATACATATTTCTATTTTTTTCACTTGACCATAAACCAGGACACAATTTTACCAAACCAATTAGACAAATGAAACACATCAGCTCATTGTGTTGATACAAGAACGACGCAGTGATTGGTAAGATTTGACTAAAATATAAAAACGAAATCGAAACTATATAGAATAAATTGAACCAATTGAAAATATAAAAACATGATACCCCAATGAATAATGTGGACAATGCCACAATGGGAAAGCACAAAGCAGTGTACCTTTCTGGTCCTGCACTGGCCGGCATGGACGGCTGCCATGCCGCCCCCCACGAAAGCCCAGCTGTTATTTCAACCTTAGTCATTAAATTTCATATTAAAGAAAGACTTCGACAACACTGACAATCCAAAGTCAAAGTCAATCTATAAGTCTCCCTAAAAAAATTACATTTATTTACCATCCCGACTAATCTTACGAAATAGCGAGACTTTACAATATTTCATTGTAAGAACATTCATAGTATTTTAAACAACTTGTAATGGTTGAATTTGACCGTGCAAAATTCTGAATTTAGTGTCAACGAAAAAAATAATAATAATCAAACAGTGAGATTCCAAAAAGTTAAAGCATTGAATCTTACCGTGCATTGATGAAGAATGAGACATGTTTGGCTGTTTTGGAGGTGGAAGTCAATTTCCAACTCCCCTCTTTGAGATGCGAGGTTGTTTCTTCGATCTCTATATTTCACAAGTTCACACTGCTGAGCAGAATCACGCACGAACGCAATCCCATAAACACAGTTGAAACTCTTAGCAGATGACCGAATTGTTTTAGAATGACCAAAATCACTTTTGTCATGCCTTATCAGTGATTATGATTTTGGACCTGATAAAAATAATTTTGGTCATTCCAAAATAACTCCACACCAAAACAGGAAGAAGAAAAAAAAAAACTTAATGAGGAAGCAACATCTCTCTAATTGACTCTGATGAGTTGTGATGCAAAAATTGCACTGAAAAGCAGATCTAAAGAAGCCATCATTTACTCTTCTTAATGTGGAATGCTAGCTGATGTTACACTCTGAAGAAGATTCCACAGGAAAAATACAGAACTTAATGAGGAAGCAAAATCACTCTAAATGACTATGATGAGCTGTGATGCAAAAATTGCAATGAAAAGCAGATCTAAAGAAGCCATCATCACTTACTCTTCTTAATGTGGAATGCTAGTTGATGTTACACTCAGAAGAATATTCTGAAGGATCTTCTTCAACAGAAGCATTACCATCTAGGACTTCCAGATTGTAAGCTTCCCACTCATCTTCTTCATCGCTGTCGATATCAGTTGAGCTGTATCTTCTTTCTGTAAATGCAGATGTTTGTCTTCTTTGCAGGCGCAGGACATGCATGATAACATCAGGAGTAAGGGTCACCCGTGAGTGTTCTTCTCTTCCTTGCCTATTGGACTCCATTATCTGGCCAATAATGCATGTATGATAAGATCTTCAGGGAAACTGAAGAAGTTCTGAATTCCATGTCACATTTCTTACAAGTTCATAGTTTGTCATGTCGTTTGCAATTGAACATTCACCTCTTTTTTATGAATGCCAATGTATTGAGTATCAAGTATGAGCAAGCTTTATTAGTATAAAGTATTTTCGATTCAGAGCAGGCAGATAGCAAATCATTTTAAAAAGTAGAAAAAGGGAAAGGGAAGAAGAAAACAAGTAATGGCAGAAAACTAGTTAGTTCCTTAACTTTCAAGTTTATGTTTAAAAGGCCCCTAAACTTTAAAAAGTGTGATAAAATTTTCAACTATCGATTTTTTGTCTAATAGGTCCCTAAACTTTAAAAATGTATAATAGGTCCTTGAACTTTCAATTTTGTGTTTATTAAGTTCGTGAGATATATAAATTTTTGGTTAAAATACCATTTTGGTTCTTATACTTTGAGAATTGTTCGATTTTGGTCTTTTTACTTTCAAATGTCCAATTTTAGTCCATGTACTTTTCAATAAAGCTTAAAATTGGTCTCTATGCTAAGTTTGAAGTTAATTTTTATCAAAATTAGTTACAAAATAATAATAATTTTAATACTAGAAAAGACACAATGTGAACAAACTTTCAAAATTTGTAGGGAAAAAGCTAATAGAAACTATTTTTTTAAAAAAAAAAATAACAATAAACTAATGGTAGGACCAATTTTAAGCTTTATTGAAAGTACAAGGACTAAAATTGGACATTTGAAAGTACACGGCCCAAAATGGAACAATTCTCAAAGTACATGGACCAAAATGGTATTTTAACCTAAATTTTTTAAAATTTAACTTATCTATTAGATATAAAATTGAATTTTATGTTTAATAGGACTTTAAACTTTCAACTTTGTATCTAGAAGTCCATGAGTTTTAAAAAAATGTCAAATGGGTCAAAGACCAAAGACACAAAATTCAAAATTCAAGGACTTATTGGACACAAAGTTAAAAGTTTAAGAATTTATTAGACACTTTTTAAAATTCAAGGACCAAATATACACAAATTTGAAAGCTCAAAGACCTATTTGACATTTTTTAAAACTTAGGGATCAAATAGACTAAACTTGTAATTTAACCTAGATTAAATAATAACAACCTATTGGGCTTAAGCTTTTGGGCTCAATGATTAACATTTAACATAGGCTTATAATAAACTTCTAGTAAAGGAGGGAACGATATGAACGAAAGGGACAAAGCACTTGAGAGAGATGATATTACTTGTTCTATGTCATCAGGCAATGGGGGAACATCACAGGCCATGGGAGTCCAGATCTTTACATTATCTTCAATGCCACAAGTAGCAAGAATAGGCAGATGCGGATGGGGCTCGATATGATTTACAACATTACGATCACCCACCATTAATTTCACAAGTACAGCTCCCTTCTTCTTCCAAATATATATATGACCACAATCAGAGCCACTCACTACATATTCTGCATTGGGGCCATAGAAATTCACACCTTTAACTGTTGCTGAATTTCTGTGTCCTGAGTAAACCTGTGGCCGTTTAAGTTTCAGCAACAAATTCTCAGATGAGACAGTCAATGGTGAAGGGCCTAGCCCCATATTCTTCTGAAACAAATAAATAAGCTCGTCACTGTAAGTTATTAGCAGCTCACTTGAATTTGAGAAGGCCAATCCCGTGATGTGGAAATTGTTGGTTTGGATCAAATGGTGTGGGCAGAAAGTATCAAGAACTCTATCAGAGCATGTTAATGCATCACCTCGACAGTTTCTCATATCGTACAAACGTGCATATTCATCCGAACCACCCAATGCGAAGTAATTTGGATTTCTTGGGTCAATTACTATGGCATTCAGTCCAACACTTTTAGGAGGCTGCTTGTTTCTTTCAGCAAAGGACGTGCAATAGAAAAGTTTTCTTGCAGAAGTATTGCGTAAATCGAACTGCAAATTAGAATAAGAAGGTAATCCACATCATAAATGGAAATGAAATGCTTCAATACAGCAGATTCACTTACATGCTGCACAAGACCATCTTCGCCACAGCTGTAAAGTATGTGTGGGCTTCCAGGCTCCACAGCAAGTTCATGAACAGAGCCTCGATGCTCCCCCAACAAGCTTGTAACAACTCTGCCATCATCCAAGACTTGCCCAAGTCTTACCTGCACGAGAAAGAAAAAAAAAAGCATTGAAGGTTATAGCATCCCCAACTTTTAAAAGACTGGAGAATACAGGTTGGGCCAAAACCATATGCCCCCACATACATAACTTCAAATTGGTATACAATATGGAAACTGCAGACATAATATGAACAAAGAAATTGCTCTAGTATAACCACATCAATCTTCTTATAAACATCAACACATTAATTTTTAAATACACACCTTCCGTTCTGTCTTCTATCTGGCATTATCATCAGCAAAACCTGATATTTTGTCCGTACATAATAATTAAGTTATTTTTTACCCATCCTGAAGTGGGAATAAGGGCAAAAGATAGACCAAAAAGCGATGCTGGAGTCATGAGAAAGAATATAATTCATGATGTAAGAGTGATTTCTGCATGGAAGATAATGGTAAAAACAATTGCATATCGATGAGGACTGACCAGGAAAGATTCCAAGTTACAAATACTTCTTTCTCAAAGGCTTAAGAATCAACGTTATTTAACCATCTTTTATGCCAACATTAACCGAAGTCCATTAAGATGCAAGGGAATGGAAGACGCTCAAGACAATAAGGCCAAAGCTACCCTGTCAAATGACCTAAACATGAATAAAAACCTATGTAATAAAACCCCTTTCTTTGGAAAATTATTCAAAATGGCTACCTTCTAAACCTTTGGATGCACGATTAAACCACACTTTTTGGTTTCTCTGCTAGCTATATTTTTTTTAACAAGAAACGAAACTTTTCATTGATGGAATGAAAAAAGACGAATGTTCAAAGATTCATACACAGGAATGAAAATAAGAATATAAAACTCGTAACAAAGGAAAAATAAAATCATCCTAATTAAAATTAATATCTCTCCTAGCCATATTATTCCAGCCTAATAATCTTTTTTTTTTTTTTTGAAAAGTAAACCAATTGACACAAGCAACAACAGAAAAGGTATCAATTGCAAGATATGTAACTTCATGAAATAACGAGGAACCATTGTACAAAATCACCTTTCCATCTGCAGCCGAAGTTACTATTTTCTGATCATCAGTGAATGGCATAATTTTGGTTTGGAATATGTTATCCAGGTGACCAGAAGGATACGAAAACCTCTCAGAATTTCTTGCCCAATCCCACAATATGACTTTACTGTCATCGGAACCGGACACGAGAAGATCACCAGTTGAATTAAACTCTACAGCGTTTACACAGCCATCGTGACCATTTAACTTCTTTTCAAGATTCAGCTGCTTTACAATAATCTGCATTAAGTAAAGTAAATAAGATATGTTGCGCTAACAGGCGATTCAAAGTTAAGAAGAAAATCGAACGAAGAAGTGACCTAACTACTCGGGATTCAAAATTTAGCTATTGCTGGATGGATTGATTCCTCTTGTAAGGTATTGAAAGTAAAACAGGAAAATCGGATCAAAATTGAACATAGAAATTTCAAGAACCTCTGAAGCGCTGAGTCTGCGAGAGAAGTTTCTTGGTCGAGCAATACCAATTTCTCTATTGCGAATTCCAGAAAACTCGCAGTTCATTCCTTCGTAACAAGAATTCATCCAAGAGAATTTTTCCCACATATGGATTTCAGTTTTTTCCCGAACAAAACGAATTTCTAAAAGAAGATGCTATGGTACCCGCAACCAACGCTATTGACAAAAATTTTGCAAATACGAGCTCCGCGCTGCCACGTGTCGAATTTTAAAGGGTTTGATTTTTTTTCTCTCTCTTCCTTATGAATGCGTTTGGAATTAAAATTTACAAATTCAATCGTGTGTACGTATACATATTAATATAGACTTTAACGACTAGAACTTTGCTGCTTTAAAAAAAGGATAAGAAATATGCTCAATTCAATTGCATGATTTATGTACTAAATAAAATTTCAATACATATTTAAATGTTAATAATGATGTAAGCATAACGTATTTGTTGATTTAAAAAAAAATCGTGAGTATTTATATAGGTAGTCATCATGAACTCATTCCCTCTAAACCTTTTTATTTTTTTCAGGGTCCTTATTCAACCTGTAGGGCAACCCATATCTGTTGAATCAACTTTTAAGATTAACCAACTATCAAAATAAAATGACAGTTTCAAAAAATAAAAAATAAAAAAATAAAATGGCATATGCAATATATACTCCTTTTAAATTGAGGTATTAAAATCTTTTTATAAGCTTTCATTATAAATCTTCTATTAGTCTTAATAGTCCTATACACTTTTCATTCTTGAAAACCCAAAATTTTCTAATATGATGGGAAAAAAAATAGGATAGGTGAAAATCAATATTACATAGTCCTATTATAATAATCAAATGCTAAACTCTCCCCCTTCCCCCAACATAAACGGTCTTCACACTCTAGTGTGAAATTGAAGTAGGCTGAAAGAATAAATATAATTACAGATAGGTCAATCTAAGCATCCAATCTAAGCATAGCTGAGTGAGTAATACACCAATTATTCATTAACATTCTAAAGGTCGATAATTCAATCTCCAATCCTGAAACGGTTTAACTCAATAAACATACATGTGATACATACATACATATGGCATATTATTGTAAAGGGACTTCAAATGGTAAGACCTTACAAATATATTTGTGGAAAGCTTTGAGAGCAATTAACAATTACATTCTGAAAATAGGAATAAAGGCACAAGTACCTGGAAAAAAATCACACAAGCTTTTTGTGCGTTCATTTTTTTATGTAAATTCCTACTCAAGAACCCAAATACAGGAAAAACTACAAGATGTATGATAGAAGATATCCCCAGCTCCTCTTTACATCAACTGAACTAAGCCTCAACTTTTGATATAAAAATATGAAAGGAAAGAGAAAAAAAACAGAAAAGAAAAGGAAAAAATCTATATCTTCAAGAAAGATTGCCATGGTTGTAAGCTGAACTCTTTTCACGTGAGCAGATCCAAAGAATGAGCCAGGATTTCATGTTTCTAAGTCAAAATCGGGGATCGCAACTGTCAGATCAAAGTATCACTAATACTCTGCCAAACAAAATGGTTTCTTTTTTTTTCTTTCTATAAATGTTAGTTCTTTAGGTCCCTCGCTCGGCCTTCTTCTAGCTCTTGCCCTTTCGAAGAACTGCGGTGAGTCGCTTAATCTTCATCCTCATTGATGGAGGCAAAGGAAAAGGGTTTGAACTTGTAGCCATCGCCATGGTAGAACTTATTTTGGAACTCAACCCAATGAAGACGTAAGGCATGAAGGAAGGCACTAAGGGTCTCCATCATAAGAAGTATGAAAGCAGTGGCAAAGGAAAAAACAGCTAAACCAATCAGCCGGATGACAAAGCTGTCATACCTATTGTATTGCCAGAACAATATCAGTACTAGAACATGCCAGACATTCCATAAATATAATAATTTGGTTTCATCTCGAGCAGCATAGTAAATTCAATAATCAGAAGAAGAAACCGTTTCATTTTTTTTGTTTCGCTATGCCCCTCCCTAGAGAATTTTAACCAACCCAGTACGTATATGTGCTTAAGAGGAGATAAATATATGCCACGTATTTCACGAGTTTAAAGATCAGTATTAAGAATGATAATGGCAAGAGAAGGAAATCTAAAACATACCCCCAAGCTAGGAGAAGTACTTTCTCATAGAAAACTGTTGACAGTTCTGAGTGCGCCAAGCTGTACAAAGCAACAAATATAAGGCTCAGTTATCATTTTTATTTTATTTTATGTTCGAACCTCAGCTACATTAGTTGTATGATTATGAGAGGGATGGAGGTTCCCAAGAAATAGCGACAACACCAGAGAAGTACCTTAAAGCCCAAAGTCGAAGATACGATGCTGTATTTGAAACTGCACCCAAGACAAATTCTATGGAGTGAATCATTTGGTGAACAAAGATTTCACTAAAATTGAAGTCCTCCTGGTGTTGCCTTGCTGAATCAGGTTCCACCTCAAGATCTATCTCAGAGGTTCCAAGCATCCCATAAGTACGACCTTGAAATCTCTGGAATGTATCATTAAGGGGATAGAAGTATTAAATCATCCAAAAAAGTATATTTCAAGTCACATAACTAGCAAAAAAATTCTAACTCTGAAAGGAAACAAATACCAGCTCGACTAATCAGAAGCCAGCATTTTAAAACAATTCAAAAAAGGCTCTGTGATACTATAGAGAGTATTAAAAGCTGTAAGATCCAGCATACCTCTGTGTGAATCTTTTTCAAAATAAAGGGTTTAGGAAAAAGCATCCAAGGCACTGCAACTATAGCCAACATCAACAAGATAATCTGCAATAGTGAGCATTACATAGGTCAAGGCAGAACATTAAGTTTACATGGTCAGCAACAATAGAGACCAGAGTTAAGAGTATCTCACTTGAAGAGGTCTTTGGCCCCAAAACAATTCGTTCTCACCAAGATCATCAAATGGGCTTAAAAACATGTAAATCATCACATGGTAGAGGTCCGCTTGAGATCCAGTGCACCACTTGATGACAATGAGAAGAGAAAGATATCCAAAAAGGCTGTTAAGAAAGATCACTTGCGGTACAAACTGGTACCTGATAATATAACATAGAGAGAGTTTCTTTTTAGTCTGCTTCCCCACTTTAAGAGTAACAGAAATTCATTTTAAAGGAAGGACAAACGTGATAAACTGAAGGAGAAAATAGAGACCTGATATCAATTGAGCTTCCAGTAAAACGTGCATTAAAATAACTCAATATGATCCCTAAGTTCATTTGGGCAATACCCAACAAGATAGACATCTTCATTTTAAGAGAGTTCAGAAAAGGAAGTTCTGAACGACTTCCACGCCAACTCGGGTCAACACCAAATGGATAGGGATCACGGTATTTAACTAACCCAACAGTGTGTGCATCACTGCCAATGACCAACAAAAATTAATATCATAAAATAATAAATGGTTAACAACCATCAGTATAAGCGGATACTAGATTGTTTATTTAACCTTAAAAATTATAGAAGGTAACAAAGAATCACCTGCATGAATTATCTCGACACTTGTAAGCAGATGCACCAAATATATGATACGGAACAGAGAAGAACTCATTGTAGATTAACCCACAATAAATTGAAAATAGGGACATCAAAAGAAGAACATAGCGTCCACCAAATAGCATCTCCATAAAGCTTCCTAATTTCTGGTAACAATTACATATGTATATCAGGTAATGTGAGATCACACATAGGATACCTTATTACAAAATAGGTAGTCCAGAGACTTGTTATCTATTCAGAACCAGGTAGATTAATGAAGCAATCAAATAACGTTCCAGACCTATTTCAGTTAAAAGCTCTCAGATAATTATTAAGTAATCATCAAATTTAAACCATTGTCATCCCAAAAGGTTGCTCTAGATGTTCCTTTAAAAGATGAGTGTCAACTAAAGGTAAAAGAACCATTTAAGGGTTGTGGATAGGATATGGTGGTAAAGACCTTCTTGGCCTGTTTCGTCAACAGGTTTATTGGATTGGAATCAGAAGCAATAAATTAGTTAAGGATCCATTTCTCCTCTCACCTTATGGCCCTACTTCTTCATTTTCTCCCTTTTCTATCCCTAATCTAATGGAAGTTTCAAGTGATTGATTGAAAAGATGGTGGAGGATTTTGCTTTAGCATGCAGCTCTCTAACTGATATGTGAGCAACTCATCATCTCAGTTGATGATAATAGTGGAGGAAGGTTGACATGGTCACATGCTTTAAAAACTCTCCGGGTTGTTTGTTATAGCATCAGCTTCACAAGTGCTTTTTGAATAAAAGCTAGTGATAATCTGCAGGGTATGTATTGATTCTACAGATTTCATTCATCTACACTGAAATAACTAACAATGAGGATCCACTTCAACTAAAGAAATTTAATTTGAAAAAACATGAAGGAGATATATAGTATTCTTGAAGAATGTTGAGTTGGAAAGGCAACAACTTTCTTTCCACAAGAGTTAGAAAATGAAATTCAAAGAGTCTCATGTTCAAAAATGAAACACAATTTTCTGCCAATATTTTCTGCAAAGAGTTTTTAAAAGGAAAAAGAACAATAAAACAAAACCAACGTTTTATGTTCTCTAGTGTTCTCTTTGTCAATGATTATATTTGCAATGTTTTAAAAGGCTTTTGAGGTTTAAGCCTTGATGCTTGATTCAAGAGAGGCTCCAAGTAGCCTCAAAGTCTATGCTTGTTTTCGGATCAAAAGAGGCTTGCAGCCTCTATGAGAATGCACAGAGGCTTGCTGTCTTTATGCCTAATGTAAAGGTCAATGTTTTGATAGATTATAGGTGGCCTTGAGGTTTTTTTCTGGAAGCTTCAATTTAAATTAAAAAAAATGTATATTAATAAAAAACTCATGAAAATGTATAATCAGGTAACTAAATATAATGATTTCAATTGTCACTTGCTTAAATAAAGATTCTAAAAAATTGATCTTCCTTTACAAAGGAAAAGTCGTGTTCTCTAACAAGAAAAATTCTTTGTCGTATTGTGGTTCATTTGTCTAGAAAGAAATAGGAGAACATCCGTGGGGCTATATAGATCATGGCCTGATATTTGAATTTAGCGCATTTTAGCACTTCTCTTTAGGCTCTTAGCTCAAGTTTGTTTTCTGATTATCCTTTACTTTTGATTGCCAAAAGTTGAGATTTAAAAAAAAAAAAAATAATTAATTAATTAAAAAGTTTTCTTTTTTTTGTAATTCACACTTCTTGCTTTGGCCTTTTTCTATTTTAGGCCTCCTTTGTATTCAAATGAATGTTGGTTTCTCGTAAAATAAATAAATAAAGATTCTTAAATGCATTATTAAAATTATAGTCATGTTTTTCTAGTCCTCATAGGCAAAAATAGTAATGGGTACCACAACTCATGGTGTATTAGCATTGAAGTTTCATATTTTTACAGAATAAGCAGCTAACTAACATTATTCTTCTGACCATTAGTAAAAAATTTAAAGCGTAATTATAATCTTGACGAAAAAATTGTATACCTGATTATTGAGCTTACTTTCACGAGCTATAAGAAATAAAGCGCCAAGCAACAAGCATATTCCATGACCCCAATCCCCAAACATCACTGCGAATAGGAATGGAAATGTAATAACAGTGTAAACTGCAGGATTTGCTTCTTGATATCTAGCAACACTGCAATTGCAAATTAGAATGTTACACAAACTATAATTAGTAGAACTAGAAGTATGATAAATATGACGAAGAAAGTACTTACTAGACCATGCACAAACTGTAATTCCAGTTAGTAAGTATATATCAGCATTGAAGACTAAAACCGTACAATTTATCCAAAACAATGTGTTCCACAAATTTAGTGCTTACAAGCCACGTAGATGCTGCAAGGTCCATAAAGGAGGAGGATACGACATCCTAATACTTGCACTGATACAAGCACTGGAACATCATTGCACTTACTGCCCAAAGAAGGGCATTCCCTAATACTGGACCGAATCATCTCCTTTACCTAGATGTCATCCTAGATAGTATTGTAATTTGGATTTCGAGGTATGGCTTAGAACCCACATCAGTGTCGCATTTTTTATTCCAATTCACAATTTTTTGTGATTTTTCCCAAGACTGCCGAAGATGGAGATATTTTCGTTGCAATTTTCATAGATTGAAAATTGCGACGAAAATATTCATAGCCATAGATTGAAACCTCAATACCTGTCAATACTGATATGTTTCTCTTATTCATTCTGTTTTGCTTGCAGGATGTGAAAAAGGAGCTTACTAGCTATAACAACTTGAAAAAAAAAAAAACTAATTTAGGACCCATTTGATAACCTTTTTTTTTTCTTTTTAACTATTACGCTTATAATACTACTCTCATTGATGTATTTTTTTGTTTTGTTATCTACTTTTTAAGAATGTTTCCAAAATATGTGCCAAATTTTAAAAAATTATATGATAATAATTTTTGAAAACTTATTTTTGTTTTTGAAATTTGGCTTCTAATTCAAATGTGTGTTTTTAAGAAAGATGAAAAATATGTGAAAGAAATTGAGAGTAAACAAGTTTTTAAAAACAGAAAACTAAAAACAAAATCGTTATTAGACACAACCTTAATATTTCAAACTCAACAAGAAACTCACCCATAGGCATCAACAATTTCCTGAAACGCATTTGTTAAACAGTTTGTTCTAAAATAGGTAGGAGGGGATTCAACCGTATCCATCACATGAAATATTATGCCCACTTGTGAACTGCTATCAAATGTTGCTCGTTGCAGTGCCTCTTGAATCTGCCAAATATTAAGGAACAAAAAAATCCTATACCGTTAACTACAGAAAGGTTCCACGAAATAGGACAACAAACAATATGTGCAACTGCAAAGTTAGGTTAACCACTATCACAAAGTAATGTTGTAATGTACTAGTATAACAAGCTACCTGAGTTTTTGCAAAGATTGGGCACCATCCTTCTCCAACAAGACATTTTTTGGTGACATCAAAATTCAACATGTTCAATGTATCATATACAGCCTTCTCCCTTCTTACCTGAGAAAAAATGGAAGGCACAATATCACAAGGAACAATTTACAATTCTCCACATCTAATGCTAAAAAATTAACTTAATTTTACCAAGAAGGATTAGAAGCTTGTTAATATGCACACTTCCAAAATTGAAAGAAGTTTCAAATCAAGAGGGAAAAGTCACTATACTACATCTTACCATATTCATCCATTTAATCAAGTGAAATCCTATTGATGCAAGAGCCTCATTTCGGTGGCGGATCCCAGCATCTAAAGTGGCTTCAAGTTCAGTGAGGCGAGATGAAACCTGCAGCCAAAAGCATACAAATTGAGGGGTCAACCATACTCTTGTGATAAAAATCAAATAAATGTGTAGAAGTTGCAGAATTAAATGTTATATACATGAATTAATGTATTCTTAATATTTCTAGCGAATACAGTTGATAGTGGGCCAAGATGTAATTCGTTTCAAGTAGAGATTAATCGTTTGTCATTGATGCATGCAGAATGAAGTTCTCTAGAGTTTTATTAGAACCAGAAAACATATTTTTTTCTCCAAGTAAGAAAGACAAAATCTAGATCAACGATGCAATTTTTTTTTCAACAACCTTTCAAAAAAGCAACTCACTTCTCTAGTTATCTGCCTTTGTTTGGTTATATCTTCAGGAACAGGATAGCAATTTGCTCCAAAAGCCTCACAGATCTTTAAAACTTTATTTCTGGCCTGCTCCCCAGAGAAAAACACTACAAATACAGTTTTCTCGACCTGCAATGATAAGCACATAGGTATAAATAACAATGACTTACTGCAAATATTTGTTTCAAAAAATATTTGATAAAAGTGCTGGGAATTAGAAACATTTGTTTCCAAACACTCCACTTTCTCCATATGAAGACTAGGAAAACATATTTGAACCTAGTTTTCTTTGTAAAGTACGTTGACAAAACTTGTTACAAGCAAATTTCTTCCTCCTTCAGAAAATTCCGTCATCTCAGAATAAATGATGCAAGAGGCACCTGATTAATAAACAATACTTGAGGAAACCAAAAGTCCAACAAAAAAAAAAACATCATTTCATGATAACTGACCACAACAAAGCAGATGGGAATATGCATATAAAAAGGGGTCGCACAATAGGCCTTAATCCTAAAACCAAAAACAAGTCAAGAGTATGGAGAAGACCATTTCCGTAGATATGGGATCCATGATCTGTACATCTGCTCGTGCCTGATTGAAAAGCATATTGCCCCTTGTTGCACGAAACAGCATCCTTTCAAATCTAAGAACTTTGGATTTACAAATAATTCCACAAATAAATCTCAAACCAGATTGGCTGGACGGTCCAGGTCTCATTTCCTACAAAATAATGCAAGTATCAGATAGCCTTGCATAGGTGCTACATTGATTAAAGTAAGGAAAATCTACCTGTTCAAGTAATGATCCGTCCTCAACATAGTTATCATTCAAGAAAACATTTTCATTCAATTCCCTTTCTTCTGAAACTGAATGGCTATTACTGGACACCAGAAAGACACTTGCCTGAAATTGCCAGACAAAATAATATTACAGAAGTTACCCAAAAAAAAAACGTGAGAAAGATCAATTGCTGGTCTCTACTTATTAAAGTTCTAGGGATAAACATATTATAAGATTGACACACAGTAGCACATCACCAAAACCAAACTCATCATTCATGAAAAAAATTAAGGGGAGGATCAAGAGGTCAAGCAATTTACCTTTTGCAATACCATCTTGAATTCTAAAAGTTCATTATATGACTGTTGAAGTTTCTCACTGTTAGAGTTCATTTCAATCAGCTCATGCTCATGATCAGCTAGTCGTATCTGACAATAAAGAAACAAAGAAAATGCAATTAAATGATGAAAGAAAGCAGTCTTGACATAAAAAGACTGTTTCGTCCTGTCTTCAGGCAATATTTGCAATTTGGCATTGTTGTTTGCAGTTGCAGTGAGTCATTAAGAGCATATTTATCACATCGATATTCTTCTGGATATGTATGGAATGTCATCGTGATTCCTAGCTTGTTGTGCAACCACCTATTGAGTCCCATACATCAATTCTTGAATACCATATAAATTGGAATCTTGTCCTCACTCCCACCGACATTCCACTAAAGACAGTGGCTTTTGAGCTACTCTCCTTCTGCACATTCATTTATTTCCAAAAGTTTCCATTTCCTTTATTTATTTATTGGTACACAAATGGAACCAATAAAATAAATCAAATTAGATTGAGGAATATAGACTGAATTGATGTGGATAAATTAAATTAGTTTGGATTAAATTTCTCATTTCGATAACACTCATGATTTAATTGATGTATTTATAATAACTAATGAATAAATCAGAAACTAATCATTACTGTGTAGGATTATGTAACTACTTCTATTTCCTTCATATTGAAAGAGAGAAGTTTGGTATAACATTCTTTGAAACATAATTACTAGTTCGTTAATGTATTTATGGTGTTTTTCATTAAAAAGAAAATGTATCAAGTGAAATAGTTTGTTGTTATATAAAACTCCAGATGTAGTAAAGGTTAAGAAATACAATTTATTTCCATATTCATGTAAGTAAGGCTATATACTTTGAAATAAGCATGGTTTTGCAAACAATGCATTGTCGGAAACAAAACAAAGTTGAAGCCTTTTTTTCTAAAAAGAAATAGACCTTTCATTTAAGAAAAATGAAAGAAATAAGGAGGGGAGGGGTTCACCAAATCAGGAGGCAAGGAAAGGGACTCATCAACGAAAAACCCCAACATTATAGATCCTTTTTCATAAACAAAGTTTACAAAAGGAACACAAATATTCATAGAATTTTGAGTCCTCTACCAATATTTTCATGCTAAACCAGCATAGCAATCATGAAATTCTCAAGCAGTAGACACCTATGGGCACTTTACATAACCTCCAACTAATCAAGCATTTGAATGAAGAGGCAGAAAAGGGGTACGCTTGAAATCTACCTCTAAATCCTCTAGCTCAATATGTTCTTGAAGAATTGGTCGTGTAGATGCCAGTACACCAGCTTTACTGATTTGATCTTTGAAAAATCGTAACTTCCTTGACATCTCTGCACATCGCTTTACCTGTGAAAATCTCTCAAACAATAAAAAACCTATATTTCTGAACATTTTAGATGCAATCATGCGTAGACATGTTGAACATATAAAGGAATGTTCAAAATCAATAAATTAAAATAACTCAAGTGACACCTAAATTAATATTATGTTATATAGGGATTGATCTCCATTAGTTGATAGGACGAGGGTTGAATTCAAAAAGGAAAATCATTAACTAAAAAAAAAACAAAAAAGAATTTCAATGACATCCATAAAGAACCTGTCAATCTGGAAATAAATCATGTACAGAAAACAGTACTCAGTAAAGTTTGGAAGTGGATGTCCCAGAAAACCTATCAAGTCTGCCAACAATCAGTTATGAACGATAGAAAGCATCCATGTGACATACGTTGCTCTTCACGAAGTATAGTAGTTACCTGGTTAACAAAGGTTCTCTGGAAAGGACTTTTTTCCACGTTTAACTGCCAAGGAGGAAAAGAAAAATGTGGTTTGAAAATTTTATCTGACAAACAACAAAAAGAATAAAGTATGGTCCCCAGCATATTCATGTCCATTAAGAGACAAGCAAATCGAGTTACCTCTAAAACATTTTATTAAACTGAAATTATCTAGCACTACAATTTGAATAGTGCACAAACAGCTTTTAACAAGTATAATTTATCCCCCGATGCTTGATCCATTAGATTCTCAAACAGTCAAATGCATAAAGCCTCCCCATTACGCATTCTATAAGCACTGTCAACGCATAAATCCAACTGGTGACTTGTGCAATTCAGAGAGCGTGGAACCTATACACAAATTGCATTGAACATACTCTCACACATTTACTGGATTTGCACAACTCTTGAGCAACCAAGTAAACCTGCTAACTAACATTAGAGTTTTATAATCATCTAAATTTCTACTAACCGCCAATAAATCTAAATTCATAGTGTTCGATTCGTTTAAAGGAAAGGCGGAGAACACAAGTAAGAACTGAGAATTCCACGGCAAACCGGTAATTCTTCCGCGGAAACACTGATAAAACACAATAAAGACGCCTTAATCTTGACATCCACGCAAAATTTTCAACAATTGCAGTGAAGAGAGCACGAAAACACAACACCAGTCTCCTCCATCAATTTGATATCAAACAAAATGAAATAATTTACAGATTAGAACAGTAGGATACGACGAATTGGAAACATACATCTTTAAATTGAAGGATGCCAAGCTCGCCAAGGTACGAAATGGCTCGATGAGCGGACTCGACGGGGATGATAAGCTGGACAAAAGTCATCTTCTCGGAACGCATCAGATCCATGTGCGGTATATTGTCTAAGAAGTCGTCCATGATTGTTCCTTCCCGGAAACGAAACAGAAACCGGCGCCGGAGGTTTGAGATCTGTTCTCTCTCAGATCTGAAGCTCGGTTCCACAGTCCCTTGGTCCGCGTGGGGTAGGGAGAGTGAGATTTCTGGTGCGTCAATTCTTCAGTTTTCCCCTTGCAACTGCCATTACTAAAGAGGCGAAGAATTTTTTTTTTTTTTTTTTTTTTTGTATAAAATGAAATAAACGCCTTTTTTTCTAACGTCGAATCAAATTATAAACAAATTTAGTCGCAAGCCCAAGAAATGCTTCCATTTTGATGGCACATGCGATGTAATTTTGATTCATTGATACGTCTAAACCGTGGCGTGTAGAATACATAACTAGAAAATTGTTTAATTATTTGACGAATGAATCTACTTCTCCCTTTTTAGTTCAACCATCGAGATTATCGAGATTATTTAAGAGATTGAGTGAGTTATAATAGTTTAGATTATAATAATATGTAAAATGGTATAATATGTGTTTATGATGTAAAGTTATTTAATTTTAATTATAATAGTTTATTTTTTAAATATAAAATTATTCACATATTATTATAACACATTATTTCATGCCTTCCAAACCGACTTTAGTAAATAGATAATTAAACTATGTTAGAATAATAATAATATATCTCATTCTCTATTAAATTATGTTAGAATTATAAATTTATATCTAATGGATTAAAAAATATATTTTTTAAAAAAGAATAATAAGATTGAAACTAAGAGAATATAATAAAAACCATACATTGATATAAAAATAAAACATATTTATAGCTAACAATGATGTTATTTTATTACCATAGGAGTTGTGATTTTTTCATATTACACTATAGATTTGGCAAAAACAATTTTAACCCATAACCAACGGGGAGAGATATTGGCTTATTAAAGTTATGCTTGATCCATGGAGTAATTCAATCAATATTTATTTTATTATCCAAATTTATTTTACTGTCTTGTTTAACAATATTTGGAAGTTAAATAAATTTGAACCTCTAACCTCTTGGTTTAGATGTCAATTATCGTTGGCCTAAACTTATTGATCTTATTCATTTATTTTGATAAAAATTTAAAAATTATAGGTAAATTAGTGATTTTTTTAAAAAGATAACAATGAAGTGACTTTATAATTTATAATTAATTGTACGTACTTTAATACTCTCGAAGATTCAAGATATGTATTTTATAATGCAATGAGAAAAATAACCTTACTCTCGAAGATTCAAGATATGTATTTTATAATGCAATGAGAAAAATAACCTCATGAATCGGAGCATGACACAACAAATTAACACAATTTTTTTAAAATGTCAACCTTAAATTTTCTTTCATACTCAACACGTCTCTTATTTTTTGTGATGTCATTAAATTTTTCAAAATCATCATGCCTGACCAAAAAAGATACCAAGTATAGAAGTTAGTGATGCTAAATTTAACTTACTTAGATAATTTGATGAAACTAGGTCCCCCCTAAATGACAAAGTAATAATTTAGTTAAAGAAATTTAATTTGTAACAATTTAGTTTTTTAACCATCTAATTCATAAGGTGAAAATCTTATAAAAATCAAGTATTGTTTGGATTAACTTTCTACGGGTTTATTTTTTTAAAAAAAAATGTCATTTTATCAAAGATGTGTGGTGTTTAGTAACTACTCAAAATGATTTTTTTTAAAAAATGAGTTTGAGAAATAAGCTATATGGAGTGAAACAATTGAATTCCATTTTTAGAAAAGTGGGTTTTAATTGTTTAACTTGGAATCCTTCTCAAATCTTCGTGATATGCAAAAATGATTAAAATAACATTATACTACCGTCGCCAACCGCTGCTTTGCACTCATCACCGAAAACCATCTCTGACAACCAATCATTAATCACTATCCGTAACCACCTTTAGCGACCAGTAATCGACCACATCTGGCGACTATCTCCCTCGAACATCTTCACACGACCATATCTTGTTATCATATTTGGCAACCACCTTCGGTGACCCCTCCAATTGTGGCCAGCCAACATAGTATTTTAAATACATATTTGAATTTATTAGTTCATTGTGTTTAATAGTCATCCTTTATAGCAATTTGACATTAGTAAAAAACATTATGAGTATAGCAAACGAAACAAACTCGTGTATAAAAACACTTTTGATCCAATGTAACCATATATATAAGTTGGTTTTAATTTTAAATGGATTTTATAAAAAAAAATTAAAATTGAATTTTTGAAAAGCACGAGGCAGCACCCAAGTTTTTTCCAAAAAAATAAATTCTAAATCTATATAAATGAGTAAAAAAACTCACATTTTTTCTCCCAAAAAATAAAATCTAAATCTATATAAATGAGTATAGAAAACTCAAAAGTGGAACTCGTGTATGATGTACATGATTTCATTTATGTGTGGCGCGATACTCATAGCCCGAGGTACAAGTCGATTTTCATTAATAAAAACTTGTATATGGGTGACTTAACCTGCAACCCAAGTACCCGAGTTAACTACCCCAAATATGAGATTAGTTGGTAAACTATTATATTTTTGTTATTTTATTTTTTTTTAATCCGGAATTATCATCCCAATTTTAAGTTGTATCATTGTATAATTACACAGCGCAGTTCTGCCCACCACACACCGCGTTTTGCCCATTTTTTCTCAATGCTCTCGAAGAGAAAGTACTATAAAAACTGAATTTTCTAACACAAAACTTTACTGAAGGCTCCTCTGCACTGCAGTTCGCATCGGAAGTTCTTGACTGGAACAAGAACAAATTTTCCAGATCGGTTTCTGATTAAGAAATCTTCGTTGTTCTCTCAGTAAGTCTTGTTTCTTCTTTATCTTTACAAGATTTCTTTACCTCTTATCCACAATCCAGTCGTTCCATATTTTCATTTTCTCCAAAAGAACATAAAATTTATATATCATTTATGTGGCGATGTTTCGATCATTTCTTGGCATCTTCAATTTCTTGATTGTCGAGGAAGTCCGGAGAATTTATTAGTACTGGTAAAATCAAGCAGTTTAGGCAGATGTTGTCACTGGAATTATGTCTGTTCAAGATCCCTAATCCAGCTCGATGCCATTTTATACTCGATTATTTGTTCTTGGTGGTTGATTTGATCGAGTATAAGGAGTTCTAAATAAATTTGAAGACGAAGAACTAATTCTGGCGAGAAAAGTGTGGCGTGTTTCAAGAAAACTACTGAGAGAAAGAGTAACTGAAAAGTTCTGGATATTGATCCATTACTTAATACACTTTCCGTCCGTTTCAAAAGGTAGCAGTTATATTTTTTTATCTTTTAATTAATTATCATGAATTATCGTTGGTGTTACCAATCAAACAGGGAAGAGGTTTTGTCTTTGAAAGAAGTTACTAATGTTATGATTAGCTAAGTTGGCTTGGTTTACTAATTCGAGTCTAGGTCTGCGAATAAGTGGATAAAACACGTACAACTATCTCAAATCCTGATAGTTCCATCTCTCACCTTGAACCTTAAGTGCTATTGGGTAAGAAGAATTACTAATCCTAGGGAAAAGAATTTGGCTCATTCTAATGAGACAGATAAATCCAGCAACCAGAAACTCCCTTACTGCAATAACTGTTTGAAATTATGGACCACGCTCAATCTTTGCATGTGGGAGAAAGAACTATCATTAATCTTTGCTTGTATGCCTGCCTTTTCTTCTTTTTTGCCATAACGAGGAAAGTTTTTCATCAATTAGCGTTTATGGAGATTTACTCCATGTTGTGCTAACTACGTAGTCAACACTTCCCATCCTCTTGATTTATCGTTAGACGATTGATGGTTCCTTTCTAGCTGAAAGTCTCGAAGGAGCTGCTTTTGCATTAATCAACATCATCTTAACCTTCTTCCTGCTCAGTAGCTGTACAGTATTCTCCTTTACTGATGATGTAGCGAGTTAAAGAACTAGACAATTGTTAATTAGCATAGTAATGATTTGTTTGTTTAAAAGTTTTTTGGTGTAACTGTTTTAATTTTCTGGTTGACAATTCCTCTACAAATAGAGGCTTTAGGCTTTTGTATTAGAATATTAGAAACTATCTTGATTTTGAGTACTTTCTTCTTTAAATTCTTGGAGAGATTATAGGCTCTGCTCTTTCATACGATATCTATACCCAAAAGAGTTGAAAGCATTCAAAGAGGGAATCCCATCAATTTTTCTGTGTTGGCAAAAGAAGAAACAGGTGCCTTGATTTTTCCTATTGTTCCCAACAAAAAGCACACGCTACCCCTTACGCCTGAAACCTTATTTCCTCTGGTGAATGTAAATGCAATTACTGAGAGCTTTCCTGAAAGATGTGAAGAACTTGGCAGATATTGATGATGAACAAAGCACAATTAGCTCAAGGAAGGTCAACATAGTTAGTATATTATGTGACTGGGGAACTCTTTTGGTGGATCTTTATTTCATACATGAAGTTCATTACTTATTCCGAGGAAAGACTACCTTTCTAAGAAAAAGGTTGTACTTATAAAATTGGTATTAATATTTTCCCCCCTTCTTCACAGGGATCGATTACCTGATCTGAAATGGGGAAACCTGAAGGAGATGAGAAGATCTTAAGCTACAACGATGTTGTACTTAGAAAATCAGACCTGGACATCCTTAGCGGTCCATATTATCTGAATGATCGAATCATCGAGTTCTATTTTAGCTACCTATGCACACGCCATCCTTCCGAGGACATTCTTCTATCTCCACCTTCAATTGCTTTCTGGATAATGAACTGCCCCGACACCAACAGTCTCAACGAATTCCTAGAACCCCTCAATCTGTACAACAAGAAGCTGGTAATCTTCCCAGTCAACGACAACAATGATGTTAGTAAAGCTGAAGGTGGAAACCACTGGAGTGTTCTTGCTTTTTACAGAGAAGCAAACGTATTTGTTCATCATGATAGCAACGAAGGGATGAATAAGTACTACGGCAAGCGACTATACAAAGCCGTGGCTAGATTCATGGGTGGCTCGAATTCGACATCTGATCCTAGTTATGTGGAATGCAGTGAGTCTCCTCAGCAAGTAAATGGATATGATTGTGGTTTGTATGTTACAGCTATAGCAAGAACTATATGTAGCTGGTATGAGCAGAGGAAAGACTTTCATGGAGATGGTTTGTGGTTTTCTGCGGTGGTGGAGGAGGTTAGCCCATCTTTGGTTGCTGATATGCGTAGAGAAATCTTGGGGCTAATAAGAAGTTTGATGGCGGTGAAGAAATACCAACCAGCTTCTAAATAACACTTTGTTTTTGTCAAGTTTGCTTCCATTTCTTTTTAGGGACACATTTGTGTTGCTAATGGAAACAATGGTTTTACTCCAAATGATCGACTCGGTCTTTTATCTCGCTTCCTCATGACCGATTTAAAATGCCTCGAGATTCTGCTCAAATCCATTTTTGAGGTGAATTTGATGTAAGATTCTTAAGTGGAAGTTTTTTTTTTTTTGTTTTCAATGAATCAAAATATATATATATATATATATATATATATATATATATATATATATATTTCATGCCAGAATATATTATAGACTAAAATTTTAGTTAAATTGCAAATGTGATTACTCAGTTTCATTAAGAGACTCATATTTTAATTATGGTTGAAATTTACCATACAGTTTTTTCTCAGTTTTCCCAAATGACATTTGGGGTAGTAAAATTCGAACCTATGATCAGGTTAGTCATAAGTTATTTTAACTGGCAAATAAATGAGCTAATATATGTAACTATGTTATATAAAATAGTATATAAAAGTCTACAATGAAATATGAATACATGTTGTATATAAATACATATTATATCATATATGATGATAACATGGAATATTTAATATAGGTTGTATATTCTTATAACAAATGAGAAAGTGATAATATATATTTTGTTGCGAATAAAACATATAAAATTATTGGAAAAATTATGAAATCGCATATAAAATTAGTGAAAAAACTATGAAATTCATACCAATTGTTGAGTATAATAGAGCGTTGGAATCAAACGTTAAGAGTTTTGTGGCGACGTCAAAAAAATGGAAGAGGAAAATTGGTAAAAAAATGTCCTATGAGAAATGAGGAAGAAGTGAATAAAGGATAAGAATGAGAAAAAAAAATAGTCCGTTGATTAAGAAAAATATACTTTAATGTATATTTAACATATAAGTCAAATCATTTAAACCTACAATCTTGTTATACTTTATAAAATAATAATAATAAAATAAATAATGAATCTAGGATCATACAAAATTAATAAAAAGAGAGAAAGAGTATAATTGACGCAATACCATTCAGAAATTCTATAATGTAACAAATAGAATATTATGTACATATGTAAATATCTATTATAAACCTATATATTTATGTAACGAGCCAACTATGTTAGGATCTCTAAAAAGTAGGAAAAGAATTGAGCTTTGGACCCATAAAAATTTTTACCAAATTATAGGGATCAAATTAAAACTTTTAAAATCATGAGAATATAATTTAAATTATAAAGACTAAATCGAAATGACCAACAAATTGAAATAACTCACAAGAACATAACTCAATTGATATAAAATATGGATTTATGATCAAAAGATCATAAGTTAAAATCTCCTCACCTTTAAATATTATTGAATTAAAAAAAAAAAAGACTAAATTGAAATGTTTAAAAGCATCGGAACAAAATTGAAATTAAGTTTATATTACATACCTTGAAATTTCTTAAAATTCTTTTAAGGGGTGTTTGGTTTATGGGGTTGGGTTGAGTTGGGTTGGGTTAATAACTCAACTCCTTGTTTGTTTCACCAACAATTATAACCGGTGACTTAATAACCCAACCCCATGGAGTTGAGTTATTAACTCAATCGTACGGTACTTTCCGGCGGTGATCCGACAACTTTCCGACGACGATCCGGTGAGTCTCCGACGACGATCCGACGAGTCTCCGATGACGATCCGGTGGTCTCCGATGACGATCCGCGAGTCTCAAACGATTGTCCCGTGAGATGAAGAAAGTGGAGAAAAGAAGAAGATGAGGAGAGTTTTGAAGTGTGTCTTTAAGTGGTTAATACTCTAGTTTAAATAGACACCAAAAAGTCTTAATCCTTTTAGAACAAGGAATTCTAATCCTTTTACAAAAACAAATCCTAAACAAACAAATCTTAATCATTTTTAAACTTTGAAACACCATTTTCTAATCTTGTTCGATTATCCAAAGATTCAAATTTAAAACAAATACAATTAAAGCATCTAATTTTACGAGGCGCCACAATATACCAATCTAAGAAAAACTTTTCGCCCTCGAAAGTTGCTAACTTTACAACGGTCACATCTTCTTGGCGTCATAATCTAAACTTAAACTCTAAACTACATTTGCACAAGAACAAAGAAGTCAAAAGCATAGCATAACAAGTGTCAACACACACAAAGCAACTCAATTAACTTTAACTACACACTTCCTGCGAGAGGCTATAAGGATCGTTGCCTACGATGTAGGCGAGTATGCAGAATCTAAGACCCATTCTCTGATACCAACTGTAACAACCCTAATTTTTCAAACTCAAAATTTCCTAGGGACGTTACTAAGCAACATTGCCTACACCAGAAAAATTTCTGTGAGCATAATGACGCTTATTAAGACCTTGATGACATATCTAATATTTGGTAGATATGCAACTTCAATATAACATAAAATATTTAAGTATGTTGACATATTTTTAACATCTTCACGAGGTAAATTATTTATCCCATTCTAAAGATGTCCATAGACAATGCATGTGTTTAGACAAATTTAAATAAACACTCTTCATTAGGGGTGTACATAAACCGGGTTGGGCTGGGTTATGCTAGTTTTTGGACCAACTCGAATTTTGGGTTGGTCATTATTCCAACCCAAATAATCGTAGTAATTTAACCCAACCCAACCAAACATTTTGGGTTGGGTTGGAGTCATCAGAGTTAGTTTTTTTTTTTTTTTTTTTAATTTAAAATTTAAAGAAAAACCAAAATTAATATAAATATAAAAAATTCAAGAATTAAAAAACTCCAAATATCTTTATACTAAATAAAAATCATAAAACTTAAATATTCTATTACAAATTTACAATTATCCCAAGAAACTTCTAAATGAATCGTCTTTTTCAAATATTGAATTAAAATTAGCCACTTAGTTTTAATTTATATTATGAAAAATTACACCACTGACTTAAAAATATATTTTAAGAGTTATTAAATAATAAATAATTACGAAATTAAATAAAAATAAATTACATATATGTATATATAGTTGTATGGTAGGTAAAAATAATAATTTTTAAAATTAATAATAAGTTAAGGTCAACCCAAATTAATTTTAAGTGAACCCACTGAACCAACCCAACCCATACATTTTAATTTATTTGAACTCCAACCCAACCCAACCCGTCGAGTTGGGTTGGGTTGGTCGGGTTGTTCGGGTTATTTTTTTTGAACACCCATATTCTTCATATGCAAAGTATTAATACTAAATTAAGACCTACCTAAATTAAAATAAAAAAGTAGTGGTAAACATGCATAAAAAGGAATAAAGTTCATATTGAAAGTAAAAGTTCTAAATAATGAATTTTATTGGAAAAGAAATATTGATATCAAAACCAATATCTATTACTTTTGCATTAAATACCCCTAACATACATTTGGCAAATGGTAATATATATTGTAATTTTATAATTGATCACATAATTAAGTTTTGAAATTGTAGACAAATGTGTTTGTATTTGATTTGTTGTGAAAACAAAGTAAGGAAAAAAATCACAAAAAAAAAAAATTAGACATTTCACTTTACATAGGATAAAAATGATTTTTAGGGGACAAGAAAAATTGATATCAATCTCAATATTGAAAGATTTTTCTAAATATCCCATATATCTTGTAAATGGTAATATATATTGTAAATTTGTAATTGATCTCATAATGAAGTTTTGAAATTGTAGACAAATATGTTTGCAATTGATTTGGTGGAAACAAAAAAAGTAAAGAAAAAAGTCACAAAAAATCAGACTTATTCAATTTACAAAAAGCTGCATCGATAATTCTGATATAATAACTCATTTCTCGCAAAACCAAACACTCACTTCCTAACTCAACTCAACTCAACTCAACTCGCAAACCAAACACCGATTTTTTAACTCACTGACAAAACAACTCTGCACAACTCAACTCAACCCAACTCTGCGATCCAAACGCCCCCTTAGTTTTTTAAAATATTGTAAAGGTGAAGATTAGGACTTACCACTATAGAAAGGTTACTAATTAGCCAAGCCAATTGGACCAACTGAACTATACTAATAGTTGTCTAACCAAGCGGAATACCTTTCATTATTCCAATAGTCATATCAAATTCTGCACTAACAAAAATCATATCAAATTCATCTGTATTTGACGGTTTCTTCTTTCCTTTTTTAAAACCAAAAATAATAAACAAAGCTGTCAAATAAGCACGTTCAAATTGGTAGGTTTTGACTGTTGAAACGATTGATATGCATCAACAAACAAGGTTAGAATCCTAAGCTGTTGCTTTCGTACTCTAAAAGAAAGCAGAACAATATAATCTGAATTGTATTAAAATTAGTAAAATAAACATAAGCTTCCAAGGCCTAATGCTCTCTAAAACTACTCTCCAAATCCTCAACCTATCTTATGAATTAGAACTACACAACTCTAACAATCTTAACAAAAAAAAAATTACAAAAATGGCATGATTAATATTATTCCCAACATATCCATATGCAATCTGATCTCTCAAGTATTAGCTTCCGAATCAAAAAACCACTCTACACTCTCCTTGAACACGAGATCTAATCCGACCTCATTCTACTAGAGCACGAAAATGACATGGTTCAATCGAACATGAACAAATAAATTTACTAGAACATATTAGAGTTCAACACATTAACAAAATATTTGCAAATCAAAATTGATTACAAAATTGACTTAAGGCTCTCAGATATCCAAACTCAGGACTAAATAGTAGAGTAACCGAATAATTAATTTGTAAAAAGCTACAAAACCTGAGAGTGAACTAAGTAATATCCACTGGTTTTATGGGATATGGAGTAAAATCTTTATATGAAGAGAGACACGTCTAAAGAGTCACATGCTTAACCTTGAAGCACCGACGAATCCCTCTTGGAAGTTGAGAACTGAGGAAGACGGCTTATGCTAGGTTAAATTAAAGTCATATTGCCCTAAAAGAATCAGCTTAGAAAAGTCAAGAAAAAAAAGTTCTATAATACAGAAGCATAACATTTTTTAGAATATTTTACACATATTTCTACAACTTTGACAATATAAAAAAGTCAAAAGTGGCCGAATAAATTAATTTGAATGGTAGAGAAGCTTCTTAAATAATTGTTCTAAAATCTATAGCACGGGACTAGTTCTACGAGATATGTGCACGATCCATAAAATACTAAAGCTACTAAGAAACTCGGGTTTAGCAAAGTAGACCAAGAAATGGGAGATACCGAGTCTTTCAGATGCTGTAACTTTTCATGCCATACTAGTGTCCACTGGATAGCTTCCTAGCACTCTCATAAACGTAGCGAACTCCTGTCAAGCCAATTTGTCATTTCCTATTCACCTGCCAGTATAAAGATTTATTTCCTAAATATTGTTTGGAAGAACCGAGGGAACGCACCTTTAAATGCCTAAGGGCGTTTTGTGCATTTTGATCAGCCATTGATGCTTCAAAATCCACATAGAAAAGATAGTCAAAGTATCTAAGAGAAAAGAAAAGAGCATGAGAGGAAAAGAGGAAAAAAAGGAGGAAACTTTCAAACCATTGAAATAACTGGAGAATTCACACTAATGGAGAAACAAATTTATTGGCAAGAGTAAAAGGAATATATAGATGAGGCTTTGACGGGATGTACTTTGAAGATCCATTATCATCAGATGCTCGTAAGGGCTGGTTCCGCAAAGGTCGACTTTCAATCTGTTTGAGAAAACAAACGGTGCTTAGCTATCAGCCTGTAAGGCAGGCGCCTTGAAAAGAACCTCAGTACTTATTAGGCAAAAACAAGTAAGAACCTTTGTAAGGTTGATTTGGCGAAGAGCAAAAACTGCAAGTGCTTTGAAAAGAATTCCGGGACCCTCCTCCAACGAGAAAACTATACTTGTCTGAAAAGGCAGTGAACATATTACATACAACAATTTGCTTATTCTAAGCACCATATCCATGAATACAAAGAAGTAAAGGAGCAAAAACTTTTTTCCTCCTAAAAAAGGCTAACCTTGAATGGTCTATCAGTGCCTGGAATTATGGGCTCTCTTGCTAGCATTAGGAATCGAGTTACATTGTCAGAGTCATCCTAATAGAAGAAAAGAAAATTGGCAATCGGTGCAGCATTAGGATGTATTGGCTAGATAATGATAAATAAATGCTTAAGACAAACACCTGAATATCTTCAGCGAGTACATCCAAGCCATATATTGATGCAGCCAACGAGCTAGCAACAGCTCCTGCATCTTTTAGTTTGTGAAAAGCAACATGCTGCATAATACACAAAGTCCCATAAAAAATGACTCTGAAACAAGCAATATAATTTGCATGTATTCAAAATGATGACAATTTGAATGATATTCACATATGATCATTAGATCATCAAGACTTCTTATGAGTATGACTGATAAATAAACATCCACAAAAATCTGACTTGACTGCTCAGAATCTCTAATTAGCCATTATGATAACTTCAAGACAAAAAACTGATGAGTTTTCCATCACTTTAGGCCAAAAAAGATTTTAAAAAAAATCATAATAGTAACAGAATGGCAATGGAACAACCAAACTCCAGGTACCTTTGCAGCACCAGCAGTATCGTCCACTGCTTCTCTGACCAATCCTAGCCCTGTCAACGTGTTTTCACACTGAGCAAGAGCCTGAAACAAGAACCATGTTAAGCCGGAAGGAGGAGGAGAGTGGGAGGGGGGATTTATATGTGTGAATATAATAAGACTACTCTGATTACCTGTGGATGACTGAGAACCCTTTTCAGTTCCTCGATCTTAACACCATGATTGGCTAGTAAGCAATGACGAACTGCAAGTTTTACCTCACCGACTATATGCAACCCATGTCGAAGTAGAAGATCATAATTTCTGTGGATGCTTCCACCTAAAGAGTTCTCTATTGGTAAGACAGCTCTGTCTACAATCCACCGCTCAACAGCCTAAAGTGGGATGAAAGATACCGAATCGCTTCATTATTTTATTTAAATCATATCAAATAAGAATGTACCTAAGAAACACAATTCTACTTGATCAACCTTATGTGATCATGAGTTAAATATGAATCCCACTTCTTAAAATATTAAAAGTTCAGATCAATTAAAATAAATGAAAGATCAATGTCTAATTCGTTCTTATGATATCACGAGTTAAACATTATCCCTAATTTCTAAATCCTGAAAATTAACGGGTCAACTAACTAAATGAGAGATTAATATTCTAATTTATCCATAAATTATCGGAAACTGGGAGCAGGGATTGTGGAGAAAGCTTTGACGATCTACTAAGCTGTAGAATAAGTACAAATTATATACCTGCATAGCTATAAAGAAATCAATGTAAGAAATGAAGAATGCACAATTGAAAGTCAAGGGCACAACACGATGCGAGTCATGCAACCAATTCAAAGTCAAGGCAAACCGAACAGCCATGGTAATGTTTCAGATGCCCAATTTCCCTCCGAATAAACGTAATTGAAGCAACTCAAGATGCATTCGTCCAGTAAAATTTTCACAGTTCGATTACTTACTTCGAAAGCAGTGTCAAATTGTTCGCAGGGAACAGCCTCGCAATTCGGATATGCCTTCGCCGCGGCTGCCTCGCTGTATGCACCAGAAACCCCCTAAAACCGCACCAACATTCAATTATTCAAATGTAAAGACATGCATTCATATCTACACCACGAACTTACAACAACAGGGATGCTACGGACATAGTCACCTGGTAGGCAACCCGAAGACGAGATCCAGTGGAGACAGAGGTCTTGGTCGATGATAGAGGCCCTGCAATACGAAACAAATCGAAAACAATTCCCCAAATCCATTAAACTACGCGCCACAGTAACCTCAGAAATTGAAAGGCGAGGGCTAGCAACCACAGAAACGTACTCGGTAGCGTGCTTGAATCTTTGAGTACAACATCGAAATGAGAATCCTCCATGGCACTCTGCGTTTCAACGAACCGGGAATCCTTACCACTGCCACCATGAAGAACCGATAGACATCGTGATCGAGAAGAACAGCGAAGCCGCTTCCAGCAACAGTGAGAATCAACGATTAAGTAAGCCCTGCGATCGGACGGCGTTGATCTACTGCAAATATACTGTGGAGAAGGAGCTATGGAAGATCGTGATATAGAAGCCGCCATTGCCGATGAGAAGCCCTGCGCAGATAGAGAGAGAAACGCGGGAGAGAATAAAATTCTGTTTGTTTGCAGCTTTTACCGTCCAGATTTTTTAAGACCGCTTGATAAGGTAACACTAACAACAGAACTTCATAAAAAATAAAAAGGAAAAAAAAAAAAACTCGTGCTTTTAAGAAATTAAAAAATATCTCATGTTTTTATTTTAAATTTTGAAAAAGTACGGTATTGAATATTGAAGGTACAAAAATGGTTTTGGAATTGATTTTTTTTTCTCTCTTCTCTAAACAAAATTGCATGTAATTCTCACTTTCATGCGCATGGATGTGATTTGACTTATGTTCTGAGATTAATGAAATATGATTTTTTTTGTACTATGTATTTCGTTCAAATTATCGTAAGAGCATCATACTCTAATTCTCGCTCTCGCTCAAGTCTCGTTCTCACTCTCGCTCTCACTCGTGATAGTAATAAAGTTATCGAAATTATGGAGAAAAGAAAAATAAATAAAAAGCGCACTATAGTTCTCGCTTTCGCTCTACCACTGCTACTCTAGCTCTCTCTGACTTTTTTCTTGTCATTTTTTCTTTATATTTTTTGCCACTCATTTGAGCGAGAGTGAGAGCGAGACAATGAGAGCGAGACTATGGGAGCGAGAGTGTTTCCGTGTACGAGAGCGTGAACAAGAAAAATCGCTTTATATTACCCTTATGAGTAATTTTGCTCGCATTGCTACGTTAGAATGAGTAATATTTCATTATTTTGAAATGACAGGTCAAATGTCATTAATGCGCGGAAAAACGAGTTATCCGTACGAAAATCCCTAGAATTTGGAGATAGTCAATTTCTAACCTTTATACATTTTATTCCATATTCGAGTGAGGATTTTCAAACATATCCAACCCATATGTTAAAAGCTACAAAAATAGGATGGTGGCTTGCGTTTATATTTAATGTGATTTTTTTAGTTGAACACGTGTAGTAGGAGATTCTAATCTCAAATCTTTTGATCGAGTATAGCTTTAATGAGTGAATTATATGCTTAAATGGGCCTATATGTTTTGTGACTGAATATTACTATCTTGATTGATCAATGAAAGTATTAAAAACCTTTTTTTTAAGTGGTAGTCTCACCTCTAATATATACATACCCACTTTAACGATTGACCTATGTTCAATACACTAATAAATTTAGGGTAAATGAATGTTTTAATCCTTAATATTTTAAAGTTTCTCGATTTAGTTCCCGATATTTTAAAAAGTTTCAATTTAATTAATATTTTGACATTTTTCAATACAATCCCTCACTATTGGTGGATATTAAATTTGGTTGACGATAAACTTACATAGCATAATATTTAGTGTATTTATAAAAATTCAAAAAAGAAAAGTCGATTTAGATTTCTACAAAGTTTTTTTTAGAAATCAAAAATAAGAATTGGAAATTTTCTATTTTTAAATGACTTTCTTTTCTACAAGTTTTCACCATTTTACTAACTAATAAGTATTATGTCGTGTAAATTTATCAAACAACTAAATTTAACATTTACCAGAGATTAAATTGAGAAGTATTAAAATGCAAAAAGATTAAATTAAAACTTTTTAAATGATAAGAATCTCAAACTACTAAATTGTTAAAACGCCTCAACGTTTAAAATAAAAATATATATTTTCAATTACTACTCAACTATACTCACTTCGTCTATTACTATCTATGTTTAGGGAAAGAACTTACAAATGGAATGATTTTTCAACCTTCCTTCAACAACACCTTGATTGGATTTAATGCTAAAAGCAATCTCTATTGTCATCTTAAATTTGTACCCACCACATTTCCTTAAAAGTTCTTTTAGTTTATTTTATTGGGATAAAATACTAAATAAAAAGACATTTTATTTAATTAAGACGAAAACTATTTTTTTTGCATGCAAAGAAATTTTTTAATTGTCCAATACATCCCTAATCAAAAAATTATGGGGCATTTCACCCCTGAATTAAATTGAGTTGGGTTGGATTTTAAATTCAGCTCATCATTTGTCCCATATAGAAATTAACGTCCCACAAAACATCTCAACTCTAGCAACTTACTACAGTATTAGGATATTAACTCTACCAACGTGTACATTAACCCTATTAACATATTTTATCACTGTTTCTTCAGCGATCGGCGGCCACCGTTGGCATCCTTCTCCGACGACTGTCGATCAACAACCTTTTCCGGAAACCGGTGACACCTTCGACGACCTACTATGGCGACCGGTGACCACCTCCGACGACCTTCTCTCGCAACTGGTGGCCACCTCCGACAACCTTCTATGGCGATGTTGCTTAATAGGGTGTATAAGAATTAACAATGAAACACTCTTAACCTGTGCAAGTGTACATAGTCTATAACAACAAGTGATAAGTATATTTTTATTGTCTCCTCAGGGATTAGTTAAAGAAAATTCATAATGCTTGAGTTGGATTTAGTGAAGTGACAAGTAACTAACATAAAATTGTGCAACTAAACTTAATGGACAAAAAGTAACAAAATGCTCAAAGGTATGCTTCAAAGGTTAAAAGGCAGTAGAGACAACAAATAAAGTTTTAAATCAAAACAGTAAAAAAGAGATTGAATTAGGGGTGAAATTAAGTTTCAACAAACTTAATGTTGGAGCTCTAATTTGCTTTAGCATCCAAAAAAGTTAACTCTCAAATCTTCCCAATTTTTCTTGTAATTTAGGCAATTAATTCTCATCACCTCAATTTAGTTCATAACTGTAAACACCCTGTGAGTGACTATCCCTAAACTCCTCAATCACCTGAGAGAAAACTCTTGATCATAACTAGTGTTATGCTTTGAAATCGATTTACTCTTCCCTTTTCCAAGTTGGAATAAACAATGCTAAGATATCATGACCAAACAAATATCAACTAAACATAAATAACACAAAACATAAAGAGTGAGAAATTGTAAGAAATTACTCCTTCATTAAGCTTAAATCAACATAACATCCTCTAATCCTTACCCTAAAGATAATTAGTTCACAATAGAAAAAAATAAAACAATAAAATAGTAAACGTAATTTTAAACATGATTAAAACCCCTAGTTGCAATATAAAAAAAGTTTGAAAGTAAAGAAAAGGAAGAAATGGCATATGAGGGAATCTTTTAGGGTTATTTCTTGATGCTCCAGCTCCTTTCCAAAAGAGGAACACATCCCAAAATAGGTATTCTTCTCTTTTCTCGAATATCTCCCACCAAAGTTGTGTCCCCTCTCCTCTCTTGCCTTAAAAAATGGCTAAGAGGGCTTTTATATCATCCTTCTTGAAATAAGGGTTGAATAGACAAGACAATGAGGTCTGGCAGCTTCCTGTTGGCTCACACAGTCCACGTGGTAAAATTTGTCTAGCTCAATTAATGAAATATTTCACACGTGCCTAATATGCAATCTGATATCAGAAAATGCTCCAACAAGCTTGATCCTTCACCAATTGCCTAGCTTCAGCACTTCAAAGCATGTTTTATACACTTAACAATTCCCAACCTTCCAAAAGCTCATGTGAATGACCAAAATAACAAAATTCAGCAAGGCAAAACACTTGAATGACCTTAAGGCACTTCAAAATTACTTTGTGGCAATTAGCACACAAAAGTACATAGTCAAGAGGTTTCTAAAGCTAAAATTGTAAAAGAAATCCCAAAATACCAAGAAATAATCATAATAAATGTTCAATCATCGCTCTTATCTAAGAGTTAACAGACGACCATCACTGGTCCGATGACAACATGCGACAACTGACGACCACTACCGACTACATTCTCCAACGGTCGACGACAATCATTGGCGACCAAATCAGGTAACTGACGTTACCTTGTATGACGACCATCACCAACAACAATTTCCAGCGACTGACCATACTCCCATGGTTCAAAATAATATAAAATGTGAGTCATTCTGACATCTGCTTTCAATGCTTGCTAGTAAGCTGTGGTTGTCTCTTGACATGTATTTAATTGATCTGATTACGTGCTCCAACAATCTTTCTTTGGACTTATGAGCTCGACTCATTGTTGGATATTACTTATATTTTGTGAGCCATAATTATGTTTTATTGAATCATGTAAATAGACCTTTGATGACCTACTAAAATTTTATGAATATACATTAATGTTGAAATATATTGTTGTTTTTTTGTCATCTTGAAAAGTAAAATATTGCATTCTTTTTTTCAAAGATGTTCAATTTAGTACATACAAATAAATAAATGTAAACAAACAATGTTTCTTTAAAAAAAAAAACAAAAAACAAAAAGATAAAGAGAGAGAAAGAACACGTAATAGTCATCAACGTGTTAAAAAAAAAAAAGAAACTCTCTCATAATGAAGACCCTAATAGTAAAAAAATGTCATAATAAATTTTTCATTTGTAAGTTTTAAAGTAGTTCAATTCAATGCATGTTTAAAAAATGAAATCTTAAATTTCTATCAAAATTAAAAGAAGAAAAAAAATAGGTAAATTGCATTTTTTCCATTGTTATTTATTGTTATAAAGAATGTAATATTAAATTTCTATAAATTAAAAGAAGTTCGATGTGTAATGCAAATATTTGATTTTTGTAAATTGAAATAAATTCAATATGTAGCACAAAGAGAAACTAAGACTACTTTGCCTATAGTTTGGAATAACTCAATGTTTAAAAAAAGGAAGATATATAATGAATTTTTTTAATATCAATGTTAAAATATATTGTTTTCTTTTAGTTTTAAGGGAACATTTGTATTCCGTGTTGGAAAATTGAGAAAATATATTTATGTGTGATTGAAAAATAAAAATAAAAATAAAGAAAACAAAATTAGTCATCTAAAAATGATTTTATTTCGATCTTCTGACAACTCAACTCTATACCAAAATATCAGACTCAACTGCACCTTAAAGTCTAAACACACAAATTTGCATTTGGAAGTATGAGTTCGGAATCATAATCACGGGAATCGAAGCTCGGAGGTTTGTCTGCGGGGTTCTCAAGCACGGGAATCAAAAAGCAGCTGTGTTGGAAGTGCAAGTGTTCTCAAGCACGGGAATCGAAACTTGTGTGTTTGGGGTGCAGTGTTCAAGCACGGGAATCAGAGAGCCGTGTCACAGGTGCTTTTTACGAACACTAGGTTTGGTACAGTTTTGTTTCACCTTTTTTCTTTTAGCTATTTTATTCCTTTCAAATTTTTGTAATTGATCTTATGTGAATTGTAGAAGTTAATGTCTAACATGGATCAATTTTTAAGTAACTTTCCCACGAAACTTTCAATTTAGGTAGTTTTTTTAACACCCCTACCACGAGTTTACCGTACAAATACATCGTCCAAAAGTGTTGCAACTAACACGAAACAAATGAACATAAAAGCGCTTTGTGCGAAAGAAAAAAATTCATTTTTTCTAACTTTTAAAAAGAAATTACAAAATTGAGCCATTTGAGTGTACATTAAAAAAATACCAAGTTGTTTTTATTTTTTTTAAATAAAAATTTCACAAAATTCAAACGTGTTGAGAATAGCATAAAAAAATGTTTATTAGCCATTTTTTAGTTTTATTTTAACATTTTAAAAAATTGACTAGATTGTCGGATTGTTGGAGTGGTCAAGTTGATGAGGTGGTGGGATTGTCGAGGTGGTCGTTGGATTTTTTGGTTGTTGGTGGTCATCGGGTTGTCGGAGTTGTTGTTGAAAAGGTCGTTGAGGCAACCATCAGTGGTGGCTAGTCGTCGGAGTTGTTGAAGAGGAAATGGAAAATCAAGTGTTTTTCGGAGGCAGTCATGATCAACGCTAGTCGTGTGGTCGTCGGAGTTGTCGTTGTCGATGGTGTCGGGTAGTCGCCGGAGTTGTTGCCAAAGTGATCGCCGGTATGGTCGTCGGAGTTGTCGTTGTCGGTGGTTGTTGAGTGGTCGTCGGAGTTATCACCGGAGTTGTTGCCAAAGTGGTCGCCTGTGCGGTCGTCGGAGTTTTTATCGGAGTTGTCGTTGTCGGTGGTTGCCGGAGTTTTTACCGGAGTTGTCGTTATCGATGGTCCGTCGGTGGCCGCCGGGGTTTTTATCTGAGTTGTCAAGTAGTCGAAAAATGGATGAGAAAAACATGGAACAAATTCCATGAGATTACATTATTGTAACCCATGGGGTTGTATTGTTGTAACCCATGGGAATGAGTTTCAAAACCAAGATTTGGAACACCTTGCTCCAAACATGGGTTTGGATTTGGATGCCAAACCCATCCAAATCCAAACCCATGGGCCAAACACACCCATAGGAGTTGTTTGGCCCCCTGTCTTGGAATCAAAACTCTGGGAATCAAAATCCTGGGGGGTTTGTTCTGGAGGGTTCTGAAGCCTGAGAATCAGAAAGCTGCGTTTGGGGTGCAATGTTCTGAAACCTGTGAATAAGAAAACAGTGTTTGGGGTGTAGTGTTCTGAATCCTGAGTTTATGTAGTTTTTTTTTCTTTCATTTTTTCTTTTGTTGTTTTGTTCTCTTATTTTTTTAGTGGATGTTTTGTCAATTGTAGAAACCTTTGTATTACATAAATGAGTTACAAAATTGAAACTCAATTTAAGAAATTAAGAAATTGGAAGCCTAGGTAAGAAATTAGAGAATTTAGAACTCTATTTCACAAAGTATTTAAAAAAATATTTTTGGAACTTTATTTTAGAAATTTAAAATTTGAAAGTCTATTTAAAAAATTAGGGATTTAAAGCTCTATTAAAAAATATTTAGAAAAATATTTTTAGAACTCTATTTTAGAAATTAAAAAATATAAGTTTATTTAAGAAATTAGGGAATTAAAAACTTTATTTCACGTCATATAACATTCTGAAAACTATTTTTTGGAATTCTACTTTAAAATTAAAAAAATTGGAAGTATATTTAATAAATTAGGTAATTTAAAAATTTTGTAGAGCATTCAAAAACTTATTTTTGGAATTCTATTTTAGAATTAAAAAATTGGAAGTCTATTTAAGTGATTAGAAAATTTTAAATTTTATTTCACAAAGTATCCAAAAACCTTTTTTTGGAACTCTAATAAGAAAAGTGGTGATTGCGCACAAGTTAGGTCGTTAGGGTAGTTGATTGCTCGAGTGATCGGGTTGTTGGGATAAGCGTATATAAGTCTCTTGAGTGGTTGTAGAAAGTGGTCATTAGTAGCGGTTCGATCGTCGATGTAGTCATTAGAGTTGTCGTCGAAGGTGTCAACGATGGTTGGAGTCGCTAGTGTGGTCGTCGGAGTTATCGTCGGAGGTAGTCGTCAATGGTGGTTGGGGTCATCAATATGGTCGTCGGAGTTGTCGCCGGAGGTAGTCGTCAGTGGTGGTAGGGGTTGCCAGTATGGTCGTCGGAGCTGTCATCGGAGGTAGTCGTCAGCGGTGGTTGGGGTCGCCGGTGTGGTCGTCAAAGTTGTTGTTGGAGGTAGTCGTCAGCGGTGGTAGGGGTCGTCGGAGTTGTCGTCGAAGGTAGTCGTCAGTGGTGGTCGGAGTCGGAGGTGTTGTCGTCGGAGGTAGTCGTCACCAGGGGTCGCCGGTGTGGTCGTCGGAGTTGCCATCAGAGGTAGTCGCCAGCGGTAGGGTCGTCGGTCGGTGTAGTCGTCAGAAGTAGTCACCAGTGTGGTCGTCAGAGTTGTCACCGAAGGTAATTGTCAGCAGTGGTCGGGTCGCCGGAGTTGTTGCCGGAGGTAACCATTAATTGTAGTCGGGTCACCGGTGTAGTTGTTGGAGTTGTCACAAAAATTGTTGTTGAAATAATCGTCGAAAATGGAAGATGACAAATAAAATAAGAAAATATGGAACAAACCCATGGGGTTGCACTGTTGTAACCCATGGGGTTGTATTTCAAAACCAAGTATTTTGAACACATTGGGTCAAACATGGTTTTAGATTTGGAATCCAAAACCATCCAAATTCAAAACAGGGGGCCAAACGGCCCATACTTTTTTAATTCATCTGCTCAGTTCAACTCTCCCGCACCTCAAATGCCACCTAGAAGAAAGAGCACCTGGGTCACTACAAACTCGGCCCAAATATCGTTAAAAACACGGCCCAATAAATATAGAATACATGGATCATTTGAAAGGCCCATTTGTCACGAGCTTCGGTTCTAACTTCTACAGATTTATCCTTATCAGAAAATTTTAAGATTAACTTATCATTTTAATCTCTATGAATCGTACTTTATCTTAATTTGATTGGTATGTTTTTTAAAGTTTTAACTTATATTTAATAGTTTCACTACAATACATCTCTTAAAATGGATGTACTTGTTACCACATGTTAACAGATTTTTTTAAAGAAATATTTTTAACACAGACCTATTTTGTTTAAAGAAAATGTGCCATTGAAAAACCTATCGCGTTTTTGTTTATTATTTTTAAGTTTAAATACTATTTTGTTTCTGTACTTCTAGTTTGATTGATTTCAGTCTCATACATTTAAAATGTACATTTTCGTTTTATACTTTTAAAATATTTATTTTGGTCCCTAAATTTTTAAAACTTAACGAATTTGGTCCCTTTATTTTTATTTTTTTTTCTATTTTTATATCATAATTTTAACCTAACACTTTATTTACTAAATTTCTTGAATTTTAGTCATAATTTTGTATTCATGGGTTTTCATAGTTATACAATTTATGCAACCATATTTTGATATCCTCACAATCTCTCTAATTCGGATGTAGTCTTGGTTCATTTATGTAACCCATCTATAACTTCGGAGTCACAAAATTAATATTTAAACCTTATTTTTAATTTTATTTTGGTCTTTGAGAGATAGTTCTATTTTGGTCTACCAACATTGAAAATATTTATTTGGTCTCTTAATTTTTTAAAAGTGTTTTTTTAATTATTATTTTAGTTTCTAAATCTTCAAAATATGTCTTTAGACGTTCCTAATTTTGTAGAAAAATTAACCATTTCTTTCATTGCCTTTATTTAGCTTCTAACGCATTGATATCATGTTTTTAAGTATGTGTATTGACATGTTAATGTGAATATTATTGAAGCCTATGTTGGATGTGAGTATCGAATAAGTAGATATTAGATAAAAATACAATATATTAAGGACTAATGATTAAGTTAATATAGAACAAACAAATAAACATGAATGTTCAAATACCAAAATGAAACAAACATGAAAGTCCACGGATTAAAGTGAAAATTTTGAAAAGTCTATATATCAAAATAGAGCAAACTTTAAGGTTTGAAAACAAAAAATGAAATTTAATATTTTTTTGGTTTGATATATAGTTTCTTAATTCAACAATTGTGGAAGTAGAGATTGAATCATCAATTTTTAAAATAGTTTAATGAATTTTATCTATTAAGTTAGGCTCGGACTAGGGTTTAACATCATTGACTACCACTTTTACTCACCAAAATTGAAATATGGAGAAAGATGTGATTGTAATATAGACAAAGTGATGATGGTAATAAGTAATCTACTAAGCTATGTTCTACTGACAAACTTTTACACAAAAACAAAAATTAAATATGGAGAAAGAGGCAATTGTAATAAAGACACAATGAGAATGATAATGGGTCATTCCTTAGCTATGCTCGAATTGGGTTTGAGAATAATATCTGACTAATATTTTTACACAAACATTGAAATAAAGAGAAAAGAAGCAATTATAATATAAACAAAAGTAACAATGATGATGAGTCTTTATCTATTAAACTATGCTTGGATTGATTTTAGGTTTGATACCTTTGACTAAGGCTTTTAAGATAAAAATTGAAATATGGAGAAAGAGGCGATTGTAATATAGATATAGTGACAATGATAATGAGTCATTTTTTATCTATTAAACTATATTCAAATACTACAAATATAATATCTTTAACTAGCACTTTTATACAAAAAAAAATTGAAATACAAAGAAAATAGGCAATTATAACATAAACGGAAATAACAATAATAATGATTCTTTATCTATTAAACTATGCTTGGATTGACTTTAGGTTTGATACCTTTGACTAAAACTTTTAAGATAAAAATTAAAGTATGGAGAAAGATATGATTGTAATCTTAGACAAAGTGCTAATAGTGGTGAGTCTTTATCTATTAAGCTATGCTCGTATTGATTATAAATTTGATATCTTTGACCATATTTGTACACACGAAAATTGAAATATGGAGAAAAATTCGATTGTAATATAGATAATCTATTAACCTAGGTTCGAATTGATCCATTTTTCCACACAAATTCAAATTGAAGGAAAGAACTTATTGTAATTGTGTGTGACAGTGGGGTCCCACTCGGACACATAAATTAATTAGTGACATTTGTGCTTATAAATGCAGCAAGTTGTTTTCCTTTTCCCACGTCGCTCGCAAAATCAAACTTAATATTTTGGCCTAAAGATTCGGTTTTGCAAATATCTTTAGGCGCGCCGATAATTTTTCAAATCGCAACTAAAATCTTGTTAAATTACAAATTTAGTTACTGAATTTTAAACTTTATGTCTATTTGGTCCTTAAATTATTAAAAGTGTCAAATAGGTTTCAGAACTTTTAATTTTGTATCTATTTGGTCTCTAAACTTTGAAATGTGTCTAATAAGTCTTCAATTTTTCAATTATGTATTCAATAACTACTTGAATTTTCAATTTTGTATCTAATAAGTCATTGACCTAGTTGACATTTTTTAAAATTCATGAACTTACTAGACACAAAATTAAAAGATTAAACTTCTATTGGACAAAAAAAAATCAATTTTATATATAATAGATCAATTAATTTTAAAAATTTGTGAATATGTTAGGGACATATTAGAAGTTTAAGGACTACTTAGACATTTTTAGAGTTCAGGGGACTTATTAAATACAAAATTGAAAGTTTAGAGACATATTTGACACTTTTTTAAGTTTAATGACTAAATAGATACAAATCTCAAAGTTCAGGGACTAAACTTATAATTTAACCTCTTTTTTTTTTTAGTCTACTTTTCAAAATTCGGCTGTAGTGTATTATGTACTTTTCATTTTTAGATATTTTAGTTTTCGAATACCTCGTGTTGGTTTGATAACTATTTGAAAATTTATTTTTGAAAGTTGTACTTTTTTTCTTTTTTCTTTTTATCATTTCTCTATCATATATTTCATTTTTCTTGAGAGAACATTAAAATTTTTAATCAAATCCAAAAACAAAAACAAGATTTTGAAAGCTACTCTTTTTAGTTTTCAAAACTTGATTTAGTGTTACAAAACATATGTATCAAGTAGATAATAAAATAATGAAATTCATAAATGAAAATATTATTTATAAGTTTCATTTTTAAAAACAAAAAACAGAAAATCGGACCCCTAAGAAGTAATTTAAGAATGAATTTAATTTCTTGTACTTTTTAAAAAGGATATATTTTGGTTCATATTTGCAGTACATTAATATAAATCTAACACTCAATAAAAAATTACTTAATACAATATTATGACCATATATATTTCTATAAACTTATTGGAGGTAGTGTTGTGTTGAATTTTAGTATGAGACTTAAAAAGAAATAAATAAAATAGATGCTTGGTAAATATATATAAATCAAAATTGACATTTTAAAAATATAAATACTAAAATCGACAAAAAAAAAAAAAAAAAAAAACACTTATACTACACTTCCTCAATGCCATGGGATCAATCCAAGGGAACCTAACAAAAGCCTAACCTGTGAGTCAAGCTCTAGTCGATCGAGTAGGCCAACTCGACTAGGTGGGTTGAAGCCAGTTAGGCTTAATACGACTCAAACCCTAGTCAAGGTCTAGTCTTACTAGTGTAGGTGGATCCAACCCGATCAAACTGACTTCATTCTAGTTTGACTTGGTATGCATTTCTTTCTAACCCTAAGTAGACTTAGTATAAATACACAATTATAATCTCTCACGAAAAGAAGGTCTCATAAAACACACTATATAAACTCTTGCTACATACAAATTTTTTTTGATCTAATTTAAACATTGGCCATCATAACATGTGTGACAAACACCACATTGGATGTTTTGCAGGTATCAATTGATCACGTGAAGATCAGTTGGGATTAACTTTACCGGATTTTTGTATCAACAATACCGTTTTTTTTTTTTTTGGTTTATCTAATTGAAATGTATAAGAAAATAAACGTGATGATGGTTATGACATTGACAAACACTATCATATTTGGTCCAATTTTGATTTGATTCTTTTAGATACATACGTACATTCAAATGCAACCAAAATTTCTCTATATTCATATTGAACCATAATGAATTCAACTAAACCGATCAACGCTACAATCATTTTGCAACTCGTGTCTCGCGTGTGAAATAGGGCCATTTTTCATACGAGACAACAACAAATTTCATGCAGACGTCCCACTTCAAAATGAATGTCGGATTTTGAGGCTTTTTTTTTTCTTATTTTGTTTTTTGAGAAATAGATTTTTTTTCACCTATTATTATTAGGAAAAAATTATCAATTTACTTCAAAATTGGTCTGTATCAATTTTTACTTTTATCGAGTGACACTTTAACCTTAAACTTTAAAAAGTATTACAATTTATAAGTTTTCAATGAAAATATTCGTTAAAAAACTATTCTTATAGGGTTTTTTTTAGTACATCAACAATTGTAAGTGGGGGGATTCAAACTCATGACCTCTTGGTCATAAGTCTTACTTGATGCCAGTTGAGTTATGCTCTTGTTGACATTCTCATACGTTGTTAATGATGTACTAAACACATACATATATGTTGCAAAATTGATATGATTTTAGAGAAAAACGACATTAGAGTTATTAAATTTTGGTAGAGTTATTCAATAATTAATTTTTTCACTAATCAAACTTAATTTTATAAAAATTATTGAGCTTAGGTAGGTTTGTACATTACTTTTTGTTAAATTAGTTGGTGAATTAGCATAAATTGACTATATAGTTAAAATTGAACAATTATCTAAGTTTAGGTCCAATTTGATGAAATTATAAGTTTGAAGTTCAAATTGATACAACTTGACAAGTCTAAAGGTAAAAATTGATTTTCTCCCTATTTATTGTAGGCCAACTTGAGCATATCTCACGTAAATAAGGTAGTATATCCTTAACTAAAAGTTGAGAAGTTCATCCATATGTTTTTATAACTGTATCAAAAAGATCATATTCCTTTTTAGCTATATAATTAATATTTAAAAGGTTAAGTTATAAGTTTGGTCATTCAATTTTCAAAAGTCATGTCAAATAGGTTCATAAACTGCAAAGAGAATTCTTTAAGATCCTAAACAAACATTCAATGTTATATGTAATATATCATTAAATTTTAAAAAGTATTATAAACTGTTATTTTCATGTCTACTATGTCCTTCCACTTTTAAAAAATATATAATAAATTAAAGATTTAAATCAAATGTTTTAAGTTTTAGTAGTCACCTCTTAAAGTTCAAGTATTTTTTTTATATATATATATTTTTAAAAAGGCATATGAAGTACTTGTCGACATAATCCTAAAAGTTTAGATACCCAGTTGTAATTTAGCATGTTTAAAATTATATAAAATATACTAAACAAAATTTGGATAGATAAGAAAATAAATATAGTTGAATTTAAATAAAAGTATAGGAGGAGAGAGGTGTAATTTTACTTTTGAGGTGGGACCATGACCATAGGAAAAGGGAAGTGGGAATTGGGAAAGTATTATTCTTTGCTTGAAGAGGGAGGAGAAGGGTGGGGCCCACACAAAAGGCCCAATGGGCCCATTTGGAATAATCTTGACGAACATACGGCCACCCCCACCACTGCCAAATCCCATTTTGGATTTATTCCAATTTCCCACTCACACTCACCTGAAATATCAGGTACTTGTGCAACTAGTTAATTTATTTTTTTTTTAAAAAATAATAAAATAAAAAATTATGAGACTTAATACCATATTAAATTATATGAGATTTCATCTCAAAACTAATTGTCAATAACATGAATAACTAATATATCTTATAAATTGTGAAATCACTTTATATTTTTTCAATGTAGGATTATATACATTTATTCTAAAAGTCAAAGATTCAAATTTTCATTCAAATCTCATGATTAGAAGATTTAAACTTGTCATCTTTTAATCGAATGTATATATCTTTAAAAAAAATAGTTAGAATAGTAGAAAATATGAGTTATAATTATATTTTTGCACTAAAATTTTGTGTGGGTCTAATTTGTTAATGTCTTTTTATTTTCACATTCTTTAATTATTGGGTTCATTTAAGAACTCTAAGGGCGCGTTTAGATTACTGTTTCTGAATCGGAGCCCTTAAAATCAAAACACTAGGAGGTTTGTTTCGAGAGGTTTGAAATCCTGAGAAACATAAAACATGTTTTGGCATGCAATGTTCAATGTCTAAGAATTAGCAAAACAGTGTATTGTTTAAAACTATTGAATTTTGAACATAATAACCCAAACAACGTTTTGAATTTATATTCTAAAACCATCTAAACCCAATCCGTTACTTTTGAACGTCACCATATTGAACTTTAAACAATAGGTTCAAATTTAACAACGTAACAAAATGTTCAAATTCAGCTGAAAAGCATGGATACTGATAGAACGATGAGTACCTACAAAAATAATACCGTTGTTGAACCCTAAGATATCATGCACCCATTGCTTTATTTATTTTTTGAAAATAATAATATAATATAAAAAAAAAATTGGATTTTAGATCCGACAGGATGTTTGGAGGAAGGATGACTGAAACAGTGAATGAGAATGCGAAGATTCGTTTCTTAACGTCAGAAAGAAGAACCCAACCCCATGTTTTTCAATGCACACTTTCCCATTTTTTTTTACCACTTTTGCTTTACATTTGTTTTTATATATACATATATTAAAAAAAAATGGGTTTTCTTTTTTAAAATTAAAATTTAATGTGTGTGCCTGAGTGTGTATTTTCTTTGACTGATGGAATTTGACCAACCAACTACCACTATGACTAATCATCCAGGCCCATGGGCCCACTTCTTCTCTTTGGCCCACCACTCCATTTACTTCTTCTCTCTCATCATATTATTTTATTTTCCCTTTTAAAAAAAGAATAAAAATTTATGAGAAGATAAGTTTGCTTGAGATCCAAAGAATAAGACCGTGAAAATTCAATGATTGTATTCAATGTTTAATCTTTCATGAGTGTTAGATTATTTTAGTCTATCTATTTTCAAAAGCCCAAAATTAATTCTTGTTATTAGTTTGAAATTAATTCTTATCAAAATTTATAAATAATAATAATTTCTATTAAAAAATACCATATAATATATATTTTTTAATTTATAGAGAAAATACTAATGGATATTTTTTTAAAAAAAATTTAACTCGTATGAATTAATTTTAAGATTGATTGAAAGTACGGAAATTAAATTTGAACGTTTATAAGTACGTAAATTAAAATAGAGTAAATTTTAAAGTATATGAACCAAGATGAAACTAGTTTCTATCCCACTTTTTTACTTTTAGTTTCTCAATATCAATTTTAGCCGCCTTAAATTAAACTTTGTTGTTTCTTTAATTTTTATATTATAAATTCCCTCTAATACAAAGATGAGATAATAATGTTTATTGTTATATCAAGATCCTGTTTTTTTTTTTTTTTGTTACGTTTAGTGTATTTTTGTTTGGTAAGAATTATTAAAATTTGTAAATGGAAGTACATAGATAGAATTGAATGCTCCCACAATTTATAGAAATACATATCAACACTCTATATTTACTTTTTTTTTTTTTTTTTTTAGTTTTTCTTCCTTTGTGATAAGAAATAAGAAATAAGAAGTTAAATTTGACAAATAAGAAATAAGCAGGAAAAAAAAGTTGAAAATGACAATATGTTAGTATTATCTCTTCCTATTAAGAAAATTGACAAAATCTTGATTGACATGCTATTTATAACCAAACCAAGAAGCTGAATAATATTAACGTTATAGAATTATTTGATCTTTCCCTTCTTTTTAAAAAGAAAAAAAAAGAGCCATAAATATAATAATACAACTAAAAATATATAGGCATTTTATGTTTTAATTGTTTTTCTAGGCATATGTTAAATAAGACCCCCCCAAAAAAAAGAAAACAAAAAAAGAAGCTATAACTATTAGCCAGATATCTAGGAGGGATTACGGTCAATTAATTAGTCTTTAATAAAGTTAATAATAAGTTAGATATATGTTATGTGGTTAATCAATTATCATAGCCCAAATAAAAAGCTTAAGAATTGATTAAGTTGATTAATTAATATTCAAGTTGTGTCCCACTTAAATTATCTCATGATTAAGCCTATGAAAGGCAAAGATTCTATATTTGTAATTTTGAACCATCAATTATTATCTTTTGTTTTGAGGCATGAAAAGAAAAAGAAAGGTTCCACAGTACAAGGCTACAAAATACCTCTCCTTTGGCTATATGTTAGTGTGTTATTTTTCCACACCTACCATTTACCAATCTTGTCTCAACCATACACTAATTTCTCCAATAATTTACCTAAATTTTTGTTAATTTTATAAAATATTTTATCATATATGTATTTGAAATTTAGGTTCGTGTCAATTTATATATCACTATAAAAAGTCAGTTGATCAAGATTTTTAATATGATTAGTGAACAAAAGTAAATCAATACACAGTTAAGATATCTAGAATCGATCTTATTTGGTTCGACTAGCTCTTTTAGTGGATAAATTGTTTTTCATTTTTTTTTAAATTGAGAAGCTCTTTTACTTGTGACTTGAGAAATTAATACAGGTAAATTTTTGTTAGATATTTTACTTTGATATTAATTTCAAGCTTACTTTTCATACAAAGGAAATTTAGAAAGTAGAGGCGTGAGATGCTTTTTCCCTAATGCATTAAGCTCAAGCTACATTTAAAATAAAACATAAAAGGGAATAATTTTGATATATTGTTTTATGTAAAATTATGGCAATTAAATCGATATAGTTTTCTATATAGTTACGAGGGCCTAATGAACTTTTTATTTAAAGTAAAAGAAATAGACTTTGTATTTTTTTAATTACATTATTTATTTATTTTTAAAATCAAGGGTGGATTTACCATAGAGTCTCCCTCAATTTTTTTACGTTTAATAATATGTATAGAAAAAGTCAGATCAAATAACAAAAAAAACTTTTTGACATAATGATAAATACACCATTAGTCCCTTCTCAAGACTTAGGTTCAAGTTTTAGTTTGTACAATGTTAAATATTTTTTTCAATGTAATATTCAAACTCCTCTCGATACAAATTCTGGATCCGCCATTGTTAAAAATGATACTGGATCACTGAAAAAAAAATATTTGCCTAAACATAAGAAAAAATGTTCTAATTGTAGCTTTCATGTTTTTATAAAAGTATGAATGGTAGTAAATAGCTTTATAGATATTGTATTATTTAAATAGTATTTTTTTATTACTATTTGTTATATGATAGATTAAAACATATACTCCACTTTAAAGTACAAGTTTAAACTTTTCATCCATATTATAGTAAGAAAATCTAATAACTTATATTGTATATATTTTTTTTAATTGTGAAAGATTTGTGGTGAACAATAAATCTATTGTTTTCTACCGTCTTTATAAATAGCACAATTAAATGTGAACAGCTAATAGTTCACATGAGTGTAAATGAAACAAAAATCCTCTTCTACAAATAGATCCAAAAAAAAAATAATCTCAAATAGAGGAATTAATTATTTGATATCCATAAATTTGTCATTTTATTTATGATTATGATGGGAAATCAAAATTATTTAAAATGAGACAATTGGTTGATTGGTTACATATAAAAAAAAATAGAAAATGTATGATTCTTTTATTTTTTGGAATATTTGGATGAAATGAAACAAACATGAATTCAATGTCAAGTAGCAATTTTTTTTTCAATTTTTTTTTAAATGGATGAAATGTCAAGTAGCAATCGTTGTACGATATTCAAATGGCAATCTCACAAAAGACACGACAGAAAGCAAACCAAAGACTTTTTTTTTTTTTTTGAAAAATCATTAATTTATTTCTATTTTTGAATAGTGCAAATCAAATACAGTTTTGTAGATGGTGGACCATTTTCATCTTTCTTTATAAATAATTGAAATGCGCTTGTCACTTCTGTTGGTTAATCGTTAGATGTATGATTAAAAAGTTAGCTAATAATTATAAAAGTAATAATTACATGTAGTGTATTTAATTTATAAATGCCTTCACTTTTTCAATTTTATATGAAACTAATTAGTCTATTATAAAAACTTGGTTACTTTTAGTTATATACATTTTGACTAGTGGCACTACTATCATACTGTAAATTTATCTAGACCAAAACACTAGATTAAGCCAATCATTTGAAAAAAAAATGGAGACTTTATATCTAGTTAGATAAAAATTAAAAGCGACAATTATATAAACAATTTTACCATTAGAAAATGCAAAACCTTTTTATTATTAAATTTAGAACTGTTTAATAAATTGAAGTTTTTGTATGGCTTCTTTTTTATTTTATTTTATTTAGTGGGATAGGACCCAACGCTTTAAAATAATGAAAATTTACATCTTCTGACGTGACAAAGTGCGACAAATTATTTAGAAGGACAGTATTGGACCCGCCTCGTATGTTCACACTCTCGCTCTTGTTCATGCTCACGACTCCACTTTGTAAATGATCACTTGTTCGTGTTGACTTTCTCTCATGAACCTTTTGCTCTCTCTCTTTACCTTGCTCACGCTCTTACTCTCACGTTGACTCACTCTCATAGACCTCACACTCTCGCTCTTGGCTCACGATATGACTTTTGAAAATGATCACTTGCTAACGTTGACTCACTCTCACGGACCTCCAACTCTCGCTTTTGTAGCTTTGCTCTCGCTCTCACTCATAATTTCTCTGGTCTTTTTCTTTTATCTAGAATTTCGACCATCCATTACTATGAAAAGGAGCAAGAACGTGAACTAAAGAGCACGATGCCCTCACGATAATTTAGATAGAATACACCGTACGAAAAATGGTCATATGCCATTAATTTCAAAAAGCGAATTAAACTACACATTAAAACACACGAAAAAATGTTTTCTGCACAAATTCCCCTAATAAATGATTCCAACCCAACTAACCAAAATGTTGCAAATTGTAATCCAATTCATACTAAATTATTCAAGTTGAGTTGGATATAATTGTGGTCAATTAAAATGATTGTGAAGCTAAAAGAGATTGGTTGTAATGTAATCATGGCATGGCATTGGTAAGAGGAAAAAAGAAAACAAATGTAAAATTATATATGAATGACATCATTAAGTTTTTATAATTAAAATTATAATAATCATGAGTACATAAAGTGATGATGGATAGGGATAAATTTATGAAGGAAATAAATGATGAGATGAGTGAGTGAAAGAAGGGAGCATAGGGATGAGGATGATAAGATCATCTGTCATTGTCAATGAATGGCCCAAAACCCCATCATTATTATTACCTCAATTCCACTCATCCACATACACCAAACCACCAATCATAAATATCCTTTCATTCTACATTTCCTCCATCCCTAAATTTATTCAATCTCTCTATTTCATTCCTAAAAAATAATCATAAAAATTCATTTTCGACCATAATTAACGTATACTATTGTGTTTGAGATTGTAGATAAAAAATTTAATTCTTCATATCTCATATTCATTTTATATATATATATATAAATATAAATAAAGTAGTCATTGATTTTTGGTTAAAATATCATTTTGGTCATCCTACTTTGAGAATTGTTGTTATTGTAATTTTAAATGTTCAATTTTAGTCTTTGTATTTTTAATAAAACTTAAAATTGGTATCTACCATTAGTTTATTGTTAATTTTTTTAAAAAAATAGTTTTCATTAGTTTTTTCCTACAAATTTTGGAAATATATTTACATTGTGTCTTTTCTTGTATTAAAATTATTATTATTTTGTAACTAATTTTTATAAAAATTAACTTTAAACTTATCATAGGGATCGATTTTAAGCTTTATTGAGAGTACAAGGATTAAAACTTGACATTTGAAAGTACAAGAACTAAAATGAAACAATTCTCAAAGTGCAGGGACCAAAATAGCATTTTAACCAAGATTTTTTTATGAGTCATTAAAAATATAATTAAACTAATTAAAACATGATATCCTCGATCAAAAACTATAACTAATCATTCTTTCGCATTTTAAGCTAACTTGAATATAGTTTAGAGTTCAATTTGTTAAAACATTAAAAAAACATCAATTTTTAAAAATTAGTTTAGGGATCATTTTGTTTTCTACTTTCTATTTCTGTTTTTTGTTTTTAAAATACAAATATGTTTGATAATTATTATTATTACTTCTTTTTTTTTTGGTTTTTAGAATTTAGAAACCGTTTTTATTTTATTTTATTTTTTAAGAATCAAGTGACCACTTGACCACTGAGGATGAGGTGGGGAGGAGAAGGAGGAATGTACCGGAGAGAGAATGTGTGTGTGTTTTTTCCCTACTGTTATTACTTTTTATCTTATGTGATTTTTCTTTTTTGGATTTGTTTTTTTTTATGTTTTTAATACATTATTTTAATTTTCTACAAATAAACCATATGTATATGTATGGAATATGTTAGGTCGAATTTTATCGAATCATAAATATAGGTATTCAAGCAATCAAAATATCACATAATAGATGAATTGTTGAATAATCAAAATACTATTTGAAGTTCTCATTAAACTATATTTTGCCATTTTAATCACATTATAAAAAAGTTTGAGAGAAGGGACTATAGGAATGAGGTAATAAGTTATAAGACCATTTGTCATTGTGAATAAACTATAAAGGACCAAAAATATTCTCTTTTTTGTAAAAAAAAAAATCAATTTAAAGGTCGTTTGGCTTTTTTTAAAATTAAAAAATTAAAAAATCGAGTATGTTTTGTAACTCATTCATTTTCGGTTTTTGGAAACGTTTTTCAAAATACTGAAGAAAATTTGGAAGCACAGTTAAAAAAAAAAAAGTTTTTCGTTTTTTAGAATCAATCAAGTGACCACTTGACCGCTTGCGCTTGGGGTGGGGAGGAGAAGGAAATGCGTTTGCGCCGGTTTGTTTGTTTTTTTTTTTTTGGTTTTATTTTTCCTCCCTTCTCTCCTCCTTCTCATTATATATATATATATATATATATATATTATCTTTCGTGATTTTTCTTTTTAGATTTGTTTTTTTTTTTTTAATGTTTTCATATATTACCTCATTTCTATTTAAATAAACAATATATATGAATACCTAACATCATATTTTATTAAATAATAAGTCTAGGCAATTTAAATACTAAAAATCAAAATATCACATAATAAGATAAGTTGTGAAGTAGTCAAATACTGAACTTAAAAAAATAGCAATCGAAATGATATTTAAGTATTCCAATCAACAATATTTTACCATTTGAACCATATCATAAAAAAAATTACAAGTCTGAAACTAAGATTATCCAAAAGAGCCTTTCTCTTTCAAAAATTTCATGACTTTTATTTTCTTTATTTCCTCTAAAATATTCTAAAAAGAATGAAACTTATGATAGATTTCGCCAATCGGTATATTTATTAGTGACTTGTATAATAGGTTCTCTTACTCTCTGAATACAAAAGTTGTTGAACTCTACATCATTAGATGTCATTCATAATATTGATATTCATTAATTAACCTTGCTTATATTAAGATAGTTGCCCACAAATTGCTTATAATCTCATCAATATTGCCAAACAGAACCTAACTTAATTAGTTAATGAGATAATAATCTTCACCAAAATGTTGGAAGTTAAAAAATCTCTATCCACATGTAGACAAGACACATTTTTGTTTTACTATTCCAAAGATTGACAATCCAATTCTCCACCTCGTAGTTGTTAAACTAAAAAAAATGCAACAAACATTGCATCCATAACTATTGTTGAAATTATGACAATTATTCGATGAGGCAAACAAATTTAAATATGTTGGACGTAGATAGAAATGTCAAGGTGGGGTCGGGAAATAGCTTACTCGTCTCTGTTCCCGCCTCCCATTTCATTTTTGTCCCCACGAAATTTTTCAGTTTCGTGGGGATCGAGTTTCGAGAATAATTTTCGATTATTTACTTTTCTAAATTCGATTAAATAAAAATAGTTTTTCCTAAAAAAATTCTATTTAAATGGTTCATTTTTAAATAAGAGATTTTTATTTAAGAGACGTGTTTTCAATTTTCTTAGAAAAATAAAAGGATGTTTAATAAAACTTTAGAATTATGGTTTATTTTATATATAAACAAATATATATATTAACAAAAACAAAAAAAAAAGGTGGAGATGGAGTCGGGAACAGAGAATGTATACGGATCCGTTTGGATAATGAGAAAAAATGACTTCCAACTCCCTCTCCATTCTCCGCCCTGTTAGAGGCAGGTCCCCATAAATTTTCGTTTCGCGTGAAAAATAGACATCTCTAAATGTAGATCTTAAAATTTATTTGGTTCTAATAACCGTTAGATACAAAATCGAAATATTAATTTTTTCTTCCTATATCTAACCATCTTCTCAAATAATTTCTCATTCAAATATCCATTGATATATAGAAAGAACAAATTAACGATAATAATATTTTTATGGTTAGGGACCTAAGGCCTAAGGGTGATATAAAAAAAATTATTTGCTCAGAAAAAAGAATTCTTCCTAGGATACATAACAATACAGACACACAATATATGATATTATATGTAATCTTTGTGGGTGATTTATTATTATTATTATTTTCTTTAATGGGGTAAGAAAAGGACAATAGAGGCACTGTGGTTTGGTGGCTAATGGACCAGTTAAGGGCCGCAGAGGTTTTGGCGATGAATTGCCGGTGATTAATGGAGCCGTATAGGGTCCACTAAATAGTTGCATTCCACGCCAGAAAGGGACCCATTAAAAGACAATTCTGGGTTCCTGTGCCTTTCGCCTCATTTGAAACCGTTTGCAGACCAGAAACTGATATCGAGACAGTAATGATGAGATCAGGTTGGCTGCCTAGCCTTCCCCCCTTTGCCTTTGCCTTGCCTTGTACATACAGAGAGAAACAGAGAGAGAAATTCTTTACTTACAAATCTCTCTCTCTCTCTCTCTTATTTGTGTTGAGTGTTCCCTATAGCTTCCACACCTCTATATATCTCCCTGCTTTACCCCATTCTTAACAAACCTCTCTCTCTCTCTTACCTCTTGCTCTCTCTCTCTCTCTAGCTAAGACAAGTCTCTGTCTTCCAACTTCATCCATTCTGCTGGTTTTATGAATGGATCATTCAAGTGGACAACACCAAGTAAGGATTATGACACAGCTTCTCCTCATGATTCATTACATTCATTTTTTCAGTACAATGGTTTTTGGGTCAAGTTTTGAAGATGTCCCTTTCTGAATCTTAACCTTAACTCATAATTTGTTTGATTTTACTTCAGGAAACTCAAGCCCAACCACTGGAGAACATGTTGGCCATTTCATGTCCTAAAGTACAGCAAGAAAACAGAAAGCCAATGAGGCCACATCCAGAGCAAGCTCTGAGATGCCCGAGATGTGATTCTACCAACACCAAGTTCTGCTACTACAATAACTACAGTCTCTCCCAGCCAAGGTACTTTTGCAAGTCCTGTAGAAGGTATTGGACCAAAGGGGGGACTCTAAGAAATGTTCCTGTGGGTGGCGGCTGCAGGAAGAATAAAAGACCATCACCTTCTACTTCATCTTCTTCATCTCCTTCTTCAAAGAGATCACATGATCAGGCTGCTAATTCTAGCCGTCTAATGCTCAGTGACACCCATCTTCCATCTTTAGCCTTCGAGTCCACTGACTTAAGTCTGGCATTTGCTAAGCTCCAAAATCAATCAAATGGGCAGATGGGTCTTTTTGATACCCACAACAACTTTCATAATATGTACTCTGGGTTTGGTAATGGGAGCTCTGGGGAGGTTGAAAATGGTGGATTCCCTCATTTTGAACATTATAACAGCAGTGGTGTTGCATCTACAGCGACTGCTACTGCAATGAAGCAAGAGTTGGTTTCCAATGGAGATCAAAATATGGTTTTGTGGGGATTTCCATGGCAGTTCAACAATGGGGATGGAAATTACATGGGTGATCTTGATTCTGGAAGAGAGAGCTGGAATTTCAATGGAAGTGGAATAGCTTCATCTTGGCATGGGCTTCTCAACAGCCCTCTAATGTAAGGCGTTTTGATAGAGAATTAAACAAAGTACTTGAATTCCCTGTAATATTTTGATCATACCAAAACCTATGATCTAGCTATCGGTGTTCTGGTTAGAGAAAGCAAAGTCAAATTTGGATAAGCTCTTTTTTCACTTGTTTATCTGTTCATTCTAATGTGAATTTTTCGAGATCTTGATTACCTTACCTGATAAGTCAAGAAAATTCCAAAATGTTCCAATACAGTTTCACACGGCCCATGGGTTAGTTACATTGTTTAAAAGAATAATTTTAAAAAACGTTTCACTAGAATTTGGAAACGACCCTTACTAAAAAAATTAAAAAACACTTCTGTACAATTCACTAGAATTTGGTTCGGAGAAACGGGTATGAGATTGGTTTTAAAATCTCACTTTGTACAATTCTAATATATAATCAGTCATTTCAAGCTATCCTAAGTTCCTCATATTATGCAACTTACTCTAACTAGTAACTACAGACTTCCATTTACAACCATCTGATTCATAAGCTCTCGTCAAGTGTATAAGAACACCTCCCAACAATACAAATCTAAACAGAATCAACAGAACTCCTCGAGCCATAAAAGCTCGAACCCAACAGAAATTAAGCTAAACAGAAGGGAAAGAGGCCAATAATTCAAAGGCTTTGAAACTATATCCAAACTGAAAGATGACATTTCATAGTCTGGGTAGTAGTCTGAACACTGAGGTAAGTACTAAAAGGGTGGCTGCAACAGAACTTTGCAATTTTAATAAGTGCTGTTTTCAAGATATTCCGCCATGATTGCTGCTACTTCACCTCTATATTCCCTCAAATCCAGTCTCCCAATATTAAAATCCACAGAGGGGCACAATAATTTTATAATAATTCACTAATGGGGGAATTAATGGTCTCTTTTCTATCCAATTGGATTACAATTTCGGTAAGAATAAGCACCGATTTCGGGGTAGATTTTTCTCCAAGGTTGCAGACAAATCCAAGAGAGAAGATTTAGGCGTGAGAAAATAGTCAACAGTTACAGTTTGAAAATTAAATACGCGTGCATGAAATTGTATGTGTTTTTTCGATGGGGGCATTTTGTCAAACATCTTGTATGCAATAACAATGACTTACAGAAATCTTCGGCGGACAGCTACATAGGCATTGGAGAGGGGCTGCTGCCGCTGTTGCTGTTCAAAGACAAATTACAGAATCTTCCAAGTTCCGAGTGAGGCTGAGGATTGAAGCTTTTTTTTTTTTTTTACCTATTCAGATTGAACCGAGAAAGGATCTGCAGAATCTATCGAGGCCTCTATTATCGCTAATAAGATGACAAAGTTTTCGATATTTGTATCCGATAAATAAATAAAACTAATTGAAGGGCCCGCTGCGACATATCGGGTTTCGCACCTGTTTTCTTCTAAATTCTACACTACTACTAAATACTTGTTTTCTATTTAAAATTATACCTTTTTTTTTTGCATTTTCATTCAAATTATTTTCAATAAATCTTCTTTTAGGATCAAAGTTTATTATTTATTTTATTTTTATTATTTATTTTATTTTACATGTCACATGTATATAATTTGAGTGTCCAAATCAAATATCATCACGGGTGATGTCAATTTGAACATAACTCAATCAAGAAGATATCAATTATCTTTATCAAAATAAACATAGTTCAACAATAATTGACATGTACTTGCAATCAAGAAGTCAAATATTAAAATATTTAATTCCAAAGATTGTTATTGAACTAAAAAAAATGAATTACTTTTTTTAGGTTCAATTTAATAACTATTTAGTTTTTATTTTTTAAAATTAAGCCTAAAAATACTATTTATACCGACGAGGTTATGTGTGTTTCTCATCTACCTTTTACCTACGTTTTCAAAAACCAAACTAAGTTTTGAAAAATAAAAAACTTGTGCTTGTTTTTTAAATTTGACTAGAAACTTAAATAGTATCTCAAGAAAAATGGAAACTATTATAGAGAAAATGAAGTGAAATTGTGAAAAATAAGCCTAATTTCTAAAAACAAAAAACTAAGGCCTTGTTTGATAGCAATTTTTTTTTTTTAGTTTTTGAAAATCAAGCCTAAAAATATTATTTATACTAATGAGTTTCTATGTTTTGTTATCTACTTTGTGCCTATGTTTTAAAAAACCAAGCTACGTTTTGAAAACTAAAAAAATTAATTTTCAAAAACTTGATTTTGTTTTTAGAATTTGGCTAAGAATTTAAATGTTTCTTTAAGGGAGATGAACCTTATTGTAGAGAAATTGAGAAAAAATAAGCTTAATTTTAAAAAACAAAAAATAAAAAATAAAATGATTATTAAACAGAGACTAAATAATTATCAAACGGGACTTTAATGTTCGTTAGAAATTCTATTTTTCACTCAACTATTTTATATGACTTGGACATAACAAACAAGGAAAAGATGTTGTTGGAGGCATTTGAGAATGATTTGTTCCCTTTAAGCACTTTACAATTTTTATTTTTTTACTTTTTTTTATTGATCCTTAATGGTCATGAGCTTTACAAATTGTTGAAACATTTTTAATCTATTCTTAGACATCTAAAAAAAACATCGATTTTCTTACTAGTCAAGTAGAAATACTAGTATATTATCACCTGAATACAAAATATACTATATTAGGTATAGTAGAGGCAATTTATGAAATTTATTAAGAACCAAATTGAAACTAAACTCAAATCATGCGGATTAAATTTATAATTAATTTAATTATTGATAAAACAAATCAACTACAAATAAAATAAGTCTTTAATAGACTAGATAAAAATTTAAAAGTTAAGGAACTAAAATAAAATATTTAAAAATTTGTAACTCAAAATAAAACAAGCACAAAAAATTACAACCAAAATAAGCATTATAAGGTTTAAAATGTCGATGTCGATGGAAATATCGAGGTCTCAATTTCAAATAAGTTAAAATAAACCTTCAACCCTTTTCAAATAAATTAAAATACTTGCCATAATATTATATTCACATCATGTTACATGTTGTTGTAATTTTCTTTAATATTTCATCAATTTTGTACGATATAATGAAAATGTCGATTCACCCCTAGTGTCGATGTCGAACCCATGGACATGTGGAAATATCGATGGAAATATCAACATGTCGACGGAAATTTAATACCATGCATTATACATACAAATTAAATTAGAAGCAATTGACTAAGAAATCCTTTAAAAGAAATACTTGGAAAGCAGATCAAATATTTCCTAATCTGATTTTTTTATTTTTATTTTTTTGAATGAAAATAAATCCATTGTAAAGTATGAGAATTATTCAAAATGCTAAAAAGAAAGGGGAAAAAAGAAAAAGAACAAGCTCCAAAAATAACATTTTAAGAGAGTATTTTGAAAATTATTTAAGCAAACATCTTTTCTACTTTTGTTTTTAAAACTATTTTTTTAAGAGTTCTTTTGTGAGACTTCATAAAATGATCTTTTCCCCTCCAAATCAATCTGCTCCACAAACTCATGATATTAAAAGGGAGAGCTTTTAAACTAAAAGAGATTGGGAGGATAACTTTTTAAAAACCACTCACACCCAAAACACTTTTGATCCTAAACTTAATTTGTAATAATTTTATCTTTGTATTTTTAGATTTGTAACAATTTGGTGTTTAAATTTTAATGTGTAAGAAATTAATTCTTGTAATTTTAAATTTGTAACAATTTAGTTCTTATCATAAAAAATCTCATAAAAATTAAGCGTCAATTTCCATTATATAACAACTTAGCTCCCTTTTGATAATTATTCAGGCTCCGTTTGATAACCATCTCGTTTTTGTTTCTGAATTTTGAAAATTATGCTTATTTTTTCATCATTTCTCTTAATCTTCTCTGTAATGATTTTCATTTTTCTTGAGAGATCATTTGAGTTTCTAGCCAAATTTCAAAAACAAAAACAAACTTTTGAAAACTAATTTTTTTAGTTTTCAAAACTTAGTTTAGTTTTTGAAAATATAAGTAAAAAATAGATAAGAAAACATAGAAACTCATAGGTGGAAGTAGTATTTTTAAACTTAATTTTCAAAAACTAAAAACTAAAAAACAAACTGGTTATCAAGCGAGATTTTAGTTTTTTGTTTTTAAAAATTGTAATTGTTTTCTTACAATTTCTCTATAATGGTCTTTATCTTCTTTACTATGGTTTCTCTCGTTTTTAAGAAAACATTCAAATTCTTAGTTAATTTTTTTTTAAAAAAAAACTTTTGAAAACTACTTTTTTTAATTTCAAAACTTGACTTGATTTTTTAAAACACATCTAAAAGTATATAAGAAAATATAGAAAGAAAATAGACTTAATTTTCAAAAACAAAAACTAAAAACCAAATGGTTATCAAGAGGGGCCTAAAATCTTTATAGTTTATAAATACATTTTATCCTAATTAGGTTTATATCTATATATGTAAGAAATTTCATTAAATTTTAATAATATTTCTCACAACATATGCTAAATCATTACAAATTGTAAAGCACTGAGATTAAATTGCTGCAAAATTAAAAATACACGACTAACTTATTACATACTAAAGTTTATAAACTAAATTGTTTTTCCTAACCAACATAGTTTCACTTAATATTTGTTCTAGAAGAGGGAAAATATAATTGAAAAAAGCTCTCAATTAATACCTCACTTTTCTTCATCCTAATTCCTAAAATGAGTAGGGTTTGGCAACCAAACTTCTTGTCCATTAAAGAATGGGAGAAATAGAAGGCTAAAAAAAAAAACAAAAATGGTTGAATCATTATCATTAGAGAAGTGGTCAGTCAGTCAAAAGAGATGGATCTTGGGATTTGAATTTTATATATTGATTGCAAAAATCATGTTTTTCTCTAAAATCCAGAAACAGTTCTCTTAAGGCTCATGGTTTCTTTGGATTCTTTTTTTTTTTTAGATAATTTGGATTCTTTTTTTTTTTTTTTTTTTTTGCAAATCAAAACAAAATTTCATCATCTTGTTGTTGTGTTTCATTCAAACATGATGATGTTGACAATTTACCTTGTTCCTAACAAAAGAATGTCCCATCTCCACTGTTCCTAATTGACCTTCCTCCTTACTCTTGGGGATAATCTCCTTCAAAGAAAAAGAAAATTCAATTTTTATTCTATCAATTTTTACTATATAATTTCAATTTCATGGAACAACTTAGAGGGTTGCAATTTTTACTCCACATTCAATTTTATCCCATACATATGGTTTAGAATTTATTGAATATATATTAGGCTACCTTTTTTTGTGTGTGACCTTTCAAAAGAAAACTTTAGAGTTACGATTGTAACACTTTTCTAAGTTTTGAATGTATTTGATGAAATTAAAAGTTTAAAGTAAAAATTGATATAACTTGACAAGTTTAGAGGTAAAAATTATTATTTTTTCTTAAATAATACAACCATCACAACTCTCAAGAAACTGTTAACAAGAGCATAATTCAATTGGCATCAAACATAGACTTATGACCAAAAAGTCATGAATTTGAATCTCCACCTTTTCTTAACTAAAAAAACCAACTTAAGCTTTGTCCATCTTTCTAAAGGTACCATTTAAGTTTCTATATCAAGTTTTCAAAACTTAGCTTTCTTTTTTATGTTATATCTACAAAGTAGATAAGAAAACATAGATTACAATTTAGTATGATAATTATTCATTTACATCATTTTTAGATGATTTTAAATAATTTTTAATATTTTAAGTAAATTGAATAGTATATTATAATTCATTTGGACTCGAACCCAACTTCTTTGATTTAATAAGAGAACATCCACAAATTTTATTGAACCATCGAGATAACCATCCACAAATTTTTTAAAATTTTGCAACAGATGGTAATTTGATCGTCCCTTGACAACCATTGCCAACACATTAAAACTACAATATTATTATAAATAGTTTAAAAAATACAATATTTTTATAAAAAGTTTAAAAATTTGCAATATTAATAAATAAAAAAAAAAACCTGGTAGAAGTAGTATTTTCTACGAGAGAAAGTGTTGACACATCATTTCATGATATATTGTTTTATGTTATGGACCCCACATCATTCTTAAATGTTTCCTTCGCGACAAACAATGACTTGGGTAGTATGGAAAATTTTTGATACCACTGTAATACTATAAATTTTTTCGGTAAAGATGTTGTAAACGGAAAGACAAGTGCAACACAAACCTAACCAGGAATCCAATTCATAATGTACGAAAAGCCCCATGCCATCAATATTCAGGATTAATATCTTAAAGTAAAAGCCTCTGAATCCACAAGCATACAATTGATTACAACACAGTTTTTAAGCCCCAAGATCCTTCACATTCACATTAGAATCAAGCAGAATCATTTTGAAGACAAAACTTACTGAGATTTTGATAGGAAAGGGAAGGTACGATGTTATATTTCACTCAAATTAATCATAACAGATTCTTTTCTGTTCTGATTGCAAAGGAATTAATTAATGCTTGTATCAAGATCTATCTTGAAAAACCAATAAGCTTTAGACCTTGGTTTCTCCTCCTTTTTCTTGGAGAGAGCCACCAGAGATATACATCTGACACCTTCACCTCCTTAAATATGACTCCGGAAATATCACCGACAACATGTACTTTTCTACCAAATACAATAACGTTGACTAATTATTCAATGAGGCTGTCATAATGTGGTTACCTCATAATAACAAGTGAATGTAGATTCAATAATCTTCATGTCCTATAATAATTATTGGATATAAATTCGATTTACTTCTTTCTTTAGATAACAATGAAAAACTTACAGCTACATTGTGACGGTCTCACCGAATAATTTCTCAATATTCATGGCAGTACATATTATTGCAAAAATAGAACAAAAAGAATACAAAAGGTAATCAAAACCAAAATAACAAACTTCCCTCAAGTGCTTACATTCTCTTCAATATGGTTCAAAGAGCCATCATTAGGGACAAAGGCCACAATCTTTCCTCCTGTTCATAGGACGTGTTTGGTGTCATGTTTAAAATTACTCTAAAACATGTATTTAATCATTTAAAATTACTTTAATGTTTGATTTTACACTTTTATATCATAAAAATTGATCTTGAATAATTTAAAAGCATGTTTCGAAGTGATTTTGAATGCGACAAAACTAGGCTGCTTAGGCTCAATACCACTGCACATTGTGCCAAAACATTACCTGTTAAAATAGGTTTTTGCTAAGTAGCCGCAAAGGACAGCACAAATAAAATCCTCTTACATCCTCTTAAATCAACCAAAAGATAGTTCTAGCAACAAAAGAGGATCATCGAAAACCCCATGTTTAATTCTTCAAGCAATCATCAAACCATCCCTTCCAAACTGTAGTTCAAATGGGATAAACTATCCGCAGCTAAACAACAGCCACAGAGGCAATTTATGGTTTTTTTTCTGGCTCATACAAGCTTGAGGGAGGGAGATATGTGGATTTTTCCTTTGAATTTTGTCTTTTGGGTGTTGAAACTTTGGTAGTCAAGGCTACAAAGAAACTCACTTCTCAGCAACTCTACAATGTGCACTGAATGAAAGTTTCCTTCACCTCCTCTAGCTAAAGATATTCCAACGCTTTGCTTCCTCATCCCTCCTGCACAACAGCTGTAGGATGATCGTCGTGCAGTCGTAACAGCCCATCATAACTGTGATTGTCCTGTTTATTTCTGCACTCTTCCATCAAATCCTCAATGCATTGCAGAACTATAAGATTCAGACGCCAATTTTGCAAGCTGTTGTGTCTAAGAAAAAAATGACATTTTGCCTGATAAATAAAAACCAATAAACTGACTAGCTTCATTCAATAGCCAAGAAAGATTGCAGATAAGGATTGATAATGAAACAGGGGAGATGATCATCCTAGTCCTTCACCCGGTCTTCCTTCCATGGAAATATAGCATATCTGGGGCAGCCTCCATTAAAACAGACAATATCATTTCCCCACACAATTCTTCATCTTGTAAGAGGTTAACTTGACTGCATACAAACATTAGACTGTAAGAGGCCTATTTCAGAAAAAGGGATGCTCCCTTTTTCATTCAATTATATGATACTTACAAGATCATGATATTTTCAGTACACCCACTTTTCTAGTCATTCAATTATGTACAACGTATGTTTGTATGCAAAAAAGAACAATGATACTTGCAAGTCGAACTTTGAGTAATGGCTTTATTATGTTCAGAAGATAATTGCTTGCTGCATTCTAATATTTTCAATCTGGTTTGTTCAGTCTTTGATGCAGAGAATGTAAGAGAGGCTATGTCTACATAATGAGACATTTTGAACTGGCCAGTTAGCCAATCCAAAGTGGAGCGATTTTCAGGAGAACTCTACTATGTCTACATTTCTTGCATGGAGGGTCCCAGAAGAGCAGAAGGAACATGTCTCTGGCAAGCAACATTGTCTTAATCATTCAATTGCTTGTTTATGACATTCCCATTGGGACATTAAGGAAAAACTAATGATCAATAAAGATGAATTCTCCCGGTGGAAAGTACGGATGGAGAACTCACAACCCAACTAGATACTTATTCAAATGTTAAGAATATAAATAAAAGATTACATATACTCTACCTAATCAACATAAACTTTTGAGTTTAGCAATAACTCAACCTTCAAACTCCTACTATTGATAGTCATTTCTCAGATCTTATGCTAAGGTTTGCTCTTTGGATTTGGTGTAGTTTAACATCAACCAATCTTTTACTGAAGTATATGATATCTGTGTATGTATTTTCAGGTTTTGGATTTTTACATTCAACATTGTTTAGTTGTGTAATTGTAGTCATTCCTGAAAGAGTATTTGAGCAATTTCAAGTTGGAATTAATTGGAAGAACATGATTGTGACTATATCATCTTCAAAACCCATCTGAAACTAAACCAGTTATGTAGCTCTGACTAGTCCACTTTCATTGTAAGTGAAGAACAATAAGAAATTATCCAAATAACAAATAAAGATCGGATCTTACTCGGCATATTTTTCACACTTTTGCAGGATTTTCGCGGCACTGTTCTGGACTCCATCTTGTAACTGTGCGCTCTTCGATGGAGTAACTGTCCAAACACGAAGGAGAAACAGAACCGCTTCCATTATCATTGACGGTGAGAACTAGCAGCGTTTTTGCAACACTTCCACAAAGCCGAATTGTGCAAAGAAAATCAGACCAAACTCTCAATCGCCCATTTTCATTACTGCCTCCTCCTTCCGACAACACAAGCACCGCAAATTCAGAGTGGACGAGAGCCGGATGGTGACGGTAAGCCACAAAATCAACCCCATATTGAGACCCAGGTCTCACCACCCAATTCTTCATCCGAAGATTTTGATAAGCCTTGTAAAACTCAGGGAATGTAGCCTTTTGGGACTTCATATATTGCCAGAGTTCTTCGAAATTCTTTTCACAATCCTGTCCGTCGACAATTTTAAGGCAATTCAAATGATAGGACAAGTAAAAAGCCTCCTCCATGCCCAATTGAAACCACTGCTTATCCTTCTCGGCGGAAACAATTGGTCGACCGAAACAAGCGCGATTAAGAAGTTCGGCTTGTTCTTCATTCGCCTGATAAAGTACACTAGAACTAGATAATAATCCTTGAGCGTCCGACTGTGTTAGAGAAGATTGAAGCTGAAGTACAATCTTCGACATGGGATCTGCTAAAGCTTTGGCTTCTGAACCCTTCCCTTTCCATCTTGGCCCCATTAAAGCCGACCTGAAGGAGTTGAAACCGTAAAATCGAGGGTTTAAATGTGTGCCTTCGAATGTCGACTAACAAGAATTGATTTGGTTCGATTTGATCGGTTTAGGAGAGAGAAGCTAGAGGGGGGTTTCAACTTTCGTCGGTTTTGAGGAGGAAATGAAGCCAAAATTGGAGATTGAGAGAATACCTTAAACCTAAAGAAGGAAGAAGACCAGCGAACACAGAGACGAAGGGGGAGTGTTGCGAAGAAGATGAAGATTGGAGATACTAATTTCCTTTTTTGGGCAAAAATTAAAGGGTTAAATTATCAAAAATACCCTAAATAGGTTCGATTTCAATTATAACTCTAAATTTTGAAAAGTTTCATTACGGGCTTTACAGGTACTCGAGTACCTCTTGTTTTATTACTGATTTGATACCATATTAGATTATATGAGATTCCATCACAAAATCAATTGACAATGAAAAGTATAGTAAATATGACACATTATGAGTTTATCTCAAGTGAGGTACTAAGTAATGTTTTGACTAATCAACCCATAGGACACATTTTAAAATGAGTCATTAATCCGGCATTGGCATTGGCATTTGGCACTTCACCTCTCCTTTTCCTTTGAAAATTAACTCCATTGCTTTCAAATCGCTTGCCATTGAAGGCTGCCCTGAACTTTTCCCAACTGGTCATGTCAGTTCAATTGTAAAAATAGTGAAAATAATAATAATAAAAAAGGAAATTTTGCAAATTGTTAATTACATCTTTAGATAAAGCAAAGAGTTAAGAGAGTGCATCAAGTTATAACTACTTCTGAATTCTCAAATTTGGAAGAGAGCTCTCTACAAAATGAAGAAAATTACATCAATGGCCGTGGTGAAAACATGACAACTACAAGCCTACAAACTGCGTTACATCCCATTTCTATTTCTGCGGTTTCTTCCAAAGCACCCCTATCTTTTTTAGTACATTCACATTTTTCTTTTTCAGTAAATCGTCATCTGAATCTTCCGAATACAGCGGCCCGATCTTACCGGTAATGGCATTGTAGTTGCTGTCCATTGATCCAGTTCTGCCCACGAATTCGCCGTTGCTTCCGATCATGGCTGCAGCTGCCTCTGCCGCCTTCCTCCATTGCTCCGACTGCACCTTTAGCCTTCTCAGCTCCATCTCCATTTCTGCATTGGCTGCTTGTGCTGCCTCTAGTTCAGCCACCCCTACAGATTTCCTGTTTGTGCTTCGATCGGCTTCTTCCGCTATGACCCCGAGTTTCACTTGTGTGTCTCTCTCTATTGTTGCGGATGTAACTAGTTCGGGTGTCGTTTCGTCCTTCACTTTGGTTTTGATTGTGTCCCTTTTACTGATTTCAGATATCAGCATTTCATTCTCTTCTGATACACTCTGGAATTCTGTCTCTTTGTCTAAGAGATTGGCCTTTAAGTCTGCAATGCAGTTCTTCAAGTCATCTAGCTCTTTCTCTAGTTCGTACACTCTGTGACTCGATAGGCTCTTCTCGAGCTTACAACTCAACTCCAAGTTCTCTTCTGTGATGCTCTGTAATTCGGTTTCCCTATCGAGTAACTTTGCCTTGAAATCGTCAATTTCAACTCTTGATTTCTCTAATTCCTTCTTGAGTTCAACCTCTTTCAAATTTGTATCAGACTTCACATGTTTAGCCTCTATGGCAGATTTTGGTTCAAGGGTACTCTGATCTCGTTCCCCCTGGTATTCTGCCTCGGCAGCTTCGGAAGCGGATTTCAGATGCTCGACCTCCAACTGCAGAGAGCGAAAATCTGCATCAAACTGTTCCGATTCCCTTGTCTCTTCTGCCATTTTCTGCTCTTGATTTTTGCTGACTGCAGGCTTCTCAAAAGCTTTAGCATTTGCAAGGGCGGGTTCTAGCTTACGAACAAGCGTTTCCAGTAAATTTACATGTTCCCAAGTCTCGTTCAACTCTAAAGTAACTGAATTCCAATCTTCAAAAGCTCTTGTAGAATCAGATCCAAGCAACTCTGCCATTTCTTTTGCAGTTTCCAATTGTGCTGTAGTTTCATTTATAAGTGCTTGGACCTGAGTTTCAGATACTTCACAATCTTGCAGTTGCTTTTTCATGCTAGCCATAATGGAGAAAATTTCTGACAGTATGTTTTTCAATTTACTGTGCTTCTCGTTGGCAGCTTCCGCATGCTTTGTTTGAAAAGCTTTGGATTCATCAACTACCTGAAGTTTGAGTTTAAGCTGCTGCATTATGTTCACCATTGCTAAGGCAACAGAGTCGACAGATTCCGACTTCTCGGTGACCTCAGACGTAGAGTGCAGCGACCGATCATCTTCTTGTGCTTGCTTCTGAAGCTCTTTAGTATGACTTTGCTCGGAAGAAGATGGCCGATGCTCCTTGACATTTGATGGCGCACTGGACACCTCTGCATCTACTCGGGCTCGGTCTTTCCGTAACTTGGATGAACGTAGTTGCTCCTTTGCCTTTATGAGATCCTTCTGAAGGATAGAAATTTGAGATTCCAACTCGGATATTCTGTTTTGGCACTTCTTCTGAACAAGAGGGAAAACAGATCAGACATAACATTACTGCAACTTGTGAATTCAGTACAACCACAATATAAAATCTTGAAGCCCTCTTTTCTTTTCTTTGCATTTTTTCTAATTCAAATTTTTATAATAAATCACAACAAAATGAGTTTTTTTTTTTAATGAGTCCCAAAACTTGATCAACAAAGCAAAACTAATTATTTGCTAATAAAATAACCAAGTTGATAGGATTCATCTTCATTTATTCACAAGAGAGAAAAAATCAGACATTACATTATTGCAACTTGTGTGTTCATAGTACAACCACTATGAAAATCTTGAAGACCTTTTTTTTCCCATTTCAATTCACATTTTTATAATAAATCACAAGTCCTATGGAAAATGAGTTTTTTTTAATAAGAATCCTAAAACTTGATCGACAGAGCACAACTAATTATTTGCTAATATAATAACCAAGTTGATAGTATTCACCTTTATTGCATAATTCAGGGATGATCGGATTATTTGGATTGTCAGGCGAATTCGAGCAACCATCAAGTTCAATGAGAAATCTCACATACTCTGGGTTTTTACATTGATAAATCTAAATTGAATGGAATGAAAGATCAAAAAAGACAGTTGAGACAATATGAACTCTTTTTGGAAAATGACAGTTGTGAATTGTGCTACCATGTTCTTCCCAAAAAACTACAAGTGGGTGGTTGGAGAAAGTCAACCTTAACCTCTCAAAATGGGCCTCTTGATTATAAGCCCAACAAGACAACCAAAGTCATGAAAAATCACTTGTTACAGAAAACTGTAAAACATGGAGAAGTCCATTTGGAATGACATTACAAGCATCCACCTAAACATAGAAAAGATACTCAAAACTTCATACTGAGGAAACAAATAACAATTATTCACCTCTTAAAAGAGAGAAATACATAAAAGTAAAATAAATACAAAATAGGGAAGGTTGAGTGATATTGTGTCATGGGAATAATAATTGGCGTAGAGGAAATGGATTTAAGTCATGGTGGCCATCTATCTTGGATTTAATATCCAACGGGTTTTCTAGTTAAATAAATATTAGTAAGGTTAGATGGTTGTACCGTGAGATTAGTCACAAGCTACTCCAGACACTCATAGATATCAAAAAAAAAAAAAATCAGCCCAACGTTTCCCAACAACTGAAAGGTCTTAAAAATGGGTATAAGTGGTGTTTTATCTCCCTCCCTTTAGTGTATTCATTATTTTCTAATACAAAGCCAGTTTCTTGCTGCAAAGAAGTCAACTTAAAGGATTGATACCTTAGTTTTAACAATAATACAGCTGCTTCCTAGTTCCAACTTGAGTATTTGGAACAAAGCTTAATTCAATCTGAAGGCTTTAGGAAGCTTTTGTAAGAGTTTGCTAAATTAGAGTTGGAATTCTTTTTCAATCCCAACTATATTTCCTTAATATACTCGGTCGTTATAATTATCCATACACATACTAGAACAACACCAATGTGAAAAATCAATGAAAAATTAAAGAATCATCATTAGCACGACAAGAGATTGATATTTTGGTTAGTTTTTTGAGTTCATAACCTCAACCAAACCATTTAACTATCGTTAAATAATGTACCTCCGATAGTGGAGTCTTGGGCGACCTGCCAACGATTTTAGGGCTCCTCTCCTTAGATATCCTTCCCGTTTGATTGGACGAAGATGACGAATCACACTTCAATGCTGCGGGCTTGACTTGACGGACAGCTTTTAAAGAGACCTTTTTGGATGCCTCCAATGAACTTCTGGAATCAAAATACATCAATCAGGTTCAGGTAGAAGTAAAAAACTTTAACACTACTTTTGCCAATCACATGCTGTTAAGACAACCAGTTTTATAACAGTCAACAAAATGAGCCTATTAAAAGCCATGGAACAGTTGGTATGTTAGTAGGGGTAAATTAGCAATTAGTCGATACGTTTGTTATGAAATAGTGGTATCGTAGATAATGTGGATTAGAAGATGTTATCACTTAATCTCAAAGTCAGGTTCCCTTAATGTAAACATATAGTTCTACCCAAGAACTGCAAGAAGAGGTGTATTGTGGCTCTCACAAATCACAACTGAGAAATTCTGAATCGTAACAACTAAGAGAAAAGCCTATTTACCAATTGAAATTGAACTTCTAGTGCTGGTAGTCAACAATGATCTGATTGAAGTGGGGATCCATTTAGCAAAAGTCAACAATGAAAAGGTGTCAAAAAGTGAAGTGGGGATCCATTTGGCAGCTTGGTGAAAGTCGTAGGCACTCTTTCAAAAAGAAGAAAAGACTCCGGGTCATGGAAACAAACCATTTCCAGCAGAGCAATAGCGAATCTCCATCGCTCATTGAATGTAGATTAGGTATATAGGCAAATCATTGCAAAGACGAATCATAGGAACCATCTTCCACAAAGCAAGAAAGGAGATGGTTTCCTCAAATTAGTTCAAATGCTGTTAAAAATAAGTAACAAAACCGACTTTCATCATATAGAATCGTCTTCACTTGTCATTCGACTGGAGTTAGGTACAAGTACAACATTAGGCATCTTCAAACATTCTCGAGAAATTTCAACAAAAAGTAATGAAATGCTTGAAATCATCAAAAGAAAGTTAATGAAATAAGTTCAAAGAGACTAATAATGAAGAACAACTGAACCATTAACTGCATCTCTTTGTTCTATTCCTACTTCCTATGGCTATGACAATGGATCAAATGCACATTTAACTTCAAACAGCAACACCCATTTACAGAAAATGACCAAGCAGCATGTAAGAAAGGCTTTTGGAAAGAAAAAACAACCAGAAAAAGCACTTGAAATTACCTGGATTTTGAAGTCTGCATCACTTCCCTTCTGAAAAAATGCCAAGAAAATGGATTTGAATAAAACTACTTGACAGTTCCCTCACCCACGAGACAAGCAAGTCTGCAACAGATCGGGTTCATAGAGGAAGCAAGAGGGTCAAAGTTTGTTCATGGTGACCAATGTGAAGTGAAGTTCACAAAAATGGGGGAAGTAAACTTAGATATTGCAACCAAAAAACAGAGAGAGAAAAAAACTCTGAAGAAGATGAAAGATTGGAGGAAAGAGAGATGAACTAGAACAGAAGAAAGTAAATAGTTCAGTCAGCTTTCAAGCACACTTCTTTAATACTCAGGCCCTCTATAATGGTCTTAAGGGCCTACAAGAGAGTGACAGATACAGAGAATGTAAAGTTCCACAAATAACCCTTTCCCCAAATAAGGAAAAATTTGAAGTAGTTGGCAGTTCCCCACCTGTAAAGTCATTACCTTAGAGGTGCATTTTGGTAACTTTGCAGTGAAGTTCCCTCCCCGTTTGGCCGTGAAAGAAGGAGAGGGGCAAGAATAATTAAATGTTAGAGGGTTTGAAATTTGAAAACGCCGCATGAAAAGAAGAGTTTTTTAAAGGGGGGAAAAGAAAACAACAAAAAAACTGCCCCAAACTTCTTGTTTTGTCCATTCTTCACCAAATGCAGAACAATCTACTTTCCCCTTTGTTTCTCGGTAAATATCTAAGCCCCAAATTTTTCCCACCTCAGAAAAGTCAAAAACAAAACAAAATATAACTGCAAATTCGAGAGAAGCCCTAAAATGTAGCTTCAGAATCAAGAGGAATGTCGCAATAAACAGTTCAAACCCATTTGAAGTTGCATGAAAAGAGTAAAAACTAGGCCTAAAGAGCAGAAGAAAAGGGCAAACCTGGAAGAAATGTGAGGTCAAGCAGCCATTTTTGTAGAGGAAGAAGGTGAGGAAGAAGAAATGGGAGAGATTGTGGATATTATTAAACCGTTGAAAAGACCAAAAGCCTGCAACTTTCAAGCTCTCGAGGTCCAAGGCAGAGCAGAGATACGGGTTATTAATATTTATATGAATTATGAAATGAAGTGAGTGCATTTGAAAGGATTGAAGCAATATTGGCGAACTAAATTTTAATCTTGTATTTACTACGAAAAATTTGCACATAACACTCTTTTTTTACGCGGATTATTATCGTTTGACTCGCATTTTAAAATTAATGATATAGGACTATTTTATACTATCTATTATGTCCAAATTATTGTGAGGATATTGTACTCTACTCTTACTCTAGCTGTCTCGCTCAATTCTTGCCTTCGCTCATGATAGTGATTAAAGATTTTCAAGATACTGGAAAATCACTTGTACTTTATTCACGACTTATTTTAACCGAACTAACACTCCAACTAATCAACCCAACAATAACTATAATACCATCTTAAATCATCGATCAAACAAAAAATTTAAGCGTATAGTTTGAGATAAATTTAATTATATCAAACTGACCTCCTAAATCACCGATACCATAGAGATTTTCAAAATAATGAAAAATCACTTATACTATATTTTTATCGTCAAGAATATGTTTATGTAGAACTACAATTGACAGGCTCACATAAACTTACCCTACCTGATCGAGACTTCTTTTAACCGAACTAACAACCCAACTAATCAACCCAACAATAACTATATTTATATTACATTAGTAATGAGTGGTGAAGTTCCGGATAAAATAAAGAGATAAGGAAAATCGTTATCTAATTCTCACTCTTGCTTTTGCTCCCACTACTCTAGCTCTTTTCTTACTTGTTTTTTTCTTGTCTTTTTTTTTCCTCTAAATTTTTTATCACTCATTTGAGCGAGAGCAAGAACAAGAACGAGAGCGAGAGGGCTAGAATGATAGCATTTATGCGTACGAGTGCGTGAATAAGCAATACCGCCTCATATTGCACTCATGAGTAATTTGCATGCACGACCACATCAGAATTTGTCATATTTCGTTATTTTCAAAGTTGAAGTTATCAATTATTAAAGCGCGTGAGAATAGTTTATTTTTACGAAAACCTCATTTGGTAAGACATTCAACTTTAAAATGTATCTCAAGTCTTGTTAGATTGAAAAAAAAATCTACTAGTTAGATTGAAACAATTTTTTTCTACTAGACTTTTGACTCATTCTAAGTTTTGTAAAGTTTATTAATATAGTAGATACATGATTAAAAGTTTGTGGTCCATTGATAATAAACAATTTTCCCCTGAACTTTAGAGGTTATATCAATTTTAACTCTCAACTTTCAATTTTATCAATTTAAACCTCAAATTTGGCAGTGTGTATCAATTTTAACCATAAACTTTCAATTTAATCAATTTAAACCTCAAACTTGGCATATTGTATCAATTTTAACCATAAACTTTCAATTTCATCATTTAAACCTCAATCTTGAATAAGTGTCAATTTACGCCATTGACTAAAACTTATTTGCACCATATTTTTTCTCAATTAAGTACTTTCATTCATGAATCAGTCGCCAATATTGATTTTTTTTTTTATTTCTCGTCAGCCTCGAGCTTGATTTGTCCTCCATCTACCGCAATAAAAGTAAGGATTTCGAAATCGCCCTCATTAGAATTTTTGTTTCCTTCCCCTCTAGCATCGATGTCACTTTAAATCTTTTCATAAGACTATCGATGAGATTAACAAAGGCGACTATGACCAGTTCATTGTGTTCATGGACGTTACTCTGTTCACCACCGTCTTTTATGTTATCTTCAACATTTTAGTCACGCTGAACCCCTCACTACCGAAGTCAACGAAACCTTGGTGATGGTTGCCTTCAATGACGTCAACACCTAGATTTTCTTCACACTCGTCGTTGTTGGTATCAATACAAAATGTCGAAGAAACACAAGAGTCCATCTGTTTTTTTGTGGGCCCTACTTTCAAGAATCGAGTTCGTGTTTTCATGATAGCGGCAACCTAATATGGAATGATTTAATAATTTTGTAGGTAATTCCTTTTTTTTTAATAACAAACAAGTACATACCATTAAACAACATGTGACTTTAGGCATGTGTGGATAACCTTTCTAACAGTGATGAAAACGAAAACTTAACAGCAGGTGTAAATTGATACATTTATTCAAGTTTGAGTTTAAATTGATAAAATTAAAATTCTAGGGTTAAAATTGATACAATCAACCAAGTTTGAGGTTTAAATTGATTAAATTGAAAGTTTATGGTTAAAATTGACACAATCTGCCAAATTTGAGATTTAAATCGATGAAATTAAAAGTTTAAGGTTAAAATTGATACAACCTACAAAGTTCAGAAGTGTCAAAAATGTTTTTATCCCTAAATAAAAGAATATTGTTGAATAACTTATTTGTGTTTTATTTAATTGTTAAATTGCGAATCAACCCAAAAGAGTAAAGTGATAGGTTTATGGTACACAAACAATTGGAAATGAATATTAATTGGATGAGGAATAGTTTACAAGAGTCCTTGGAGGAGGAATCTACTTTATAGGAGTTTGAGGTCCATTATATCAATCAACTCAAAAGCTAATTTTACAAGAGTTCAAACTTAATATCTCATGCTCTATATCATAATAAATCAACAATTAACCTTAAAACTTAAGCTGATATATTACGGTAAATTAATTATATCAACACTCCAACATTTATAAATTAGGTTATTTCATTCTATTTTCTAATTATTATAAATAAAATAAACTCATCCTATACAGAAATCTAACCAATTTAAATATTATTCCATTGATTAATACATTATACATTTATTTAAAATATTAAAGGTTCAAATTCCCATAACTCTCATAAAACTACTTATTGCTGGTTGTTTAATAGACAGACATTGATCTTTCTTAAAAAAATCATCTTATTAAGCAATAATAAGACTACATAATTTTAACGAAAATGTAGGATGGAAACCAAACCAATACTTGGTATTGCATACACTTCATCACACTTTACTTTAAATAATTTTAAATTTCAAATTGGTTTAATTTGGTTAATTCAACATTTAGGGGCGAGAGATTCAATTTTTTGATCATAAGTTTATATTTGATATCAATTGAACTATGCTTTTGTTGGTAAGTTGATCAATATATATGTTCAAAATGGAAATCACATCTACGACATTTGACTCCATAAATATAGTGGGGAAAAGACAAATAATTAAAGAAAACAACTTTTGAAAACCCTTTAAAAGAGCACAACTTAGGTGCAATTTAGGTTGTATACAAGTCTTGTGAGACCTCGATTGCATCCAAATTTTTTCTTTTTAAATTATATGGCATAAAATGTTGGGAGTGTGACTAAAGTATCACAAGAGAGAGGAAAGTGTAGGGAAAAAACCTCCTACTACTAGGAATAAGCAGAAATAACTGAGAAATTAAAAGAAACCAACAAAATAAAAGACACAAGAATTTACGTGGAAAAAACTCCAAACTCGGAGAAAAAAAACCACGACAGAAAGAAATTCCACTTTGTGAAAAATTGTTACAATCACATAGAATTCTCTCCCTGACCCCAATTACAAAAACACTATCCCAAAACTTTATACCACTCACACCCTTCTTCCCACCCTCAGACCAAAGAATATAAAAAAGGGAATTTAACTAGAGTTAGTACACAAAGTTTAAAGTGTTTCTAACTGGGATGCTTTGAAACCAAAGCCATAGACTCCTTTTATAGTGCTAGGAGTCCATAACTTTCCTAAACCTTTTAAATGTAGGACAATTTTCCTTCTAATATATTGTCAAAACCCAACAATTTTCACATTGACAAGATATTTGAAGAATCCACATCACTTGTTGCATCATTGTCTTTACCGACAATCATAATCCTAAATACAGAGAACTATAACCTACTCCACCATAAAAGTAGACCACTTGGAATATCACCTTCCAAGACTTTTCTTTTTCGTCACATGCTGATAAACCCAGCTGAAATTTATGGTGCAACTTCCACCTACTTGGCTCACCCGGAAGTTTTTCAGCCATCGACATAACTTCCACCACACACCTTGCATAGTCGCCAAGTCAATGCTCGTGTGCAAACTTGTGGAACCGCTAACATCACATCCTCTATCATGGCAAAACGGACATACCATAAGGATGAATTCTGTCTTTCTTCAGAAGATGTCACCATCTCCCCTTACGAGAGAGGTCATGTTAGCATCCGACCCAGAGCCTTTTGACGAACTTGCTCTGTTATGACAATTTCTTTTCATGTGTCCAGACCACCCGCCTTCACAACAATTTTTTTTTTTGCACGAAGTCTTTCTTCTTTTTCTTCCAATTCCAGATTGTCATGCTAGACTTCTTAGAACCTTTGCCGGAACCACCACTGGACTCCGCTGGATCACCATCACCGCTTAACCTTTCAGGAACACCACAACTTCGTCTTCCCTTCAAAGCCTTGTGTAACTCATATTGTATCAGCACATGTTTGATTTGCACTTGCCACAAGCCAAAGTTCATCTTTCTGTCAAATTTCTCCACATCAATATTTACTTGACTCATAAACCTTGACATATCTGCTTCCCTCCTAGTGAATCTACAAATAGTGAACAACTATGACCCGTTTCAAGAAATCTTTTCTGATGTGGAAGCCCAGACAATACTGCAACCACAGAGCATACTCAGAAACTCAAGAAACTTCAAACCTAAAGCTTTGATACCACTTGTAGGGAAAAAAACCTCCCACCACTAGGAATAAGCAGAAATAACTGAGAAATTAAAAAAAACCAACAAAATAAAAGATACAAGAATTTACGTGGAAAAAACTTCAAACCCGGAGAAAAAAACCACGACAGAAAGAAATTCCACTATATAAAAAATTGTTACAATCACATAGAATTCTCTTCCCGACCCCAATAACAAAAACACTCTCCCAAAACTTTATACCATTCACACCCTTCTTCCCACCCTCAGACCAGAGAATATAAAAAAGGGAATTTAACTAGAGTTAGTTAGTTAGTACACAAAGTTTAAAGTGTTTCTAACTGGAATGCTTTGAAACCAAAGCCATAGACTCTTTTTATAGTGTCAGGAGTCCATCATTTTCTTAAACTTTTTAGATGTAGGACAATTTTCCTTCTAATATATTGTCAAAACCCAACAGAAAGATCGTGGGTATATAAGTGAGGGACAGTACAATGAGGCCTTTCGGGTGAAACCAAAAGAAAAGTCATGATGACATATGTCCAAAGTAGACAATATCATACAAACGTAGAGATATGTGAAGGGTCGTTATTCCTAATATAAAAGTGGGTTACACAGTAACACCGACTGCATGCAGGTTTTTTCTCGTCTATAATCGCTCTCTAAAATTTTGATGTTCCAATTCATGTTGATAATTTGAAAACCATTGAAAACTCGGCGGTGTCTCTAACCCACTCAACTTATATTTGGACAGCTGTAATTAAGATCGTATATTGTTTAAAAATTATTATTGAAATTCTATTAAATTGCATGTGCAAGTTTGCAATCAAACAAAATATTGGGCTCCTAAAAAAATAAAAAGGCGAAATATTGGACAATTTATTTTTGAAAAATGCACAGTAAAGTCAATGGTTGTTGTTAAGTCCTTTTCCTCACAAGCATAGATATAGTGAAAGGGTGATTTTCTAATATATGTGTATATATATATATATATTTAATATATATATATATATATATATATATATATATATATATATATATTGAAAACGAATATTTTTTCAAGTTTTTTTTTTTGTCCAAATCATACACTGGCTTGTAATTTGTAAACATTACACTATTCGGTCATTGCCACAAAATTTATAGGTATTGACTCAAAAAAATATTGGTTTTGCACGTGTATAATTTTTCTCCAAAAAGGAAAAGTGCTCCTCAAGCAGACTACATTCAATATTAAAAGTTGAAATTTTAATTATAGTCTTCTAATTTTTCTTTATTCCAATTTAAAATTACTCTTGCCAATTCGAGTGAGAGAGATTTGATTGGACACTAGTAACACTTCCGATTTTAATGTTTTATTGAGCTTTTTTTTCCTTCTAAAATTAGATATTTTATTGAGTTTTATAGAAATAATGGGTCGAATTTGAAATTCTTAATGCAACTGTTACATTACAACTTACGGCCCCCCTAGTAATTCAAGATTCATTTTCTTTAGGAAAAAAAAAAAATCTAAACTTGATATTATTGAAACTTGTTAGTTTACTGAATTTTTTGTATTACTTTTTATTAAATTAGTTGGTGAATTGGCAAAAATTAAATAGATGGTAAAAATTGCAATATTCAACTGTCCATTTTGATGAAATTGAAAGAAATTTATATAAAGTGAGAAGTTTAGGGGTAAAATTTGAAGATCTCCCTTTTATTTTTCTTTTACTATTAATATATAAATTGCATTCATCTTTTTCTATGTTTTGGCCACTTTTATATAATGTTATAATTCAAACTATTTGTCAATGTGACGGTAGATTAATGGATAACAACATTTATCACCTTCATTAAAATCAAAAGACTCAACATTTCATTCGAGATCTATATTAAAAAAAAAATCATTAGTTACATCAATAAAATTGAGGTATAATCCAAAATTTATTGATATGATCTTTTAAAAGAGGTTGGAGACTAAATGAACAAAATGACCAAGTAAAAATGAAGCTATGTGGCGATAGTAGTCCCTACAAACCACAATGAAATTTGTATTTGGAGTCACTACAATTTTGATAATTGTGATTGTCAATTTCTATGGTCATACTTTTATGCTATTCTACAAAGTCATCATTGTGTTTTTCACTTGGTTAATGGTCATTTATGTTTTAATGGTTAAAAGCAATTTTCTTATTCTTATATTATAATATAATTAAATGTTTATTTAAAATTGTTTTAAAAATTGATCTATGTTACACATAAATAGGTATGGTGGGAAAAAAAATTGTCCAATCCGAGGAGTCATAATCTTATATTACAAACACATGCTTCTGGTTCCTAGATTTCCCGAATTTTAAGTTCATTATTCTGCAGGCTTATGATTCCTATACTTCTCCACCATGTACCATCAAACATATGTGTTTATGGTGTTTCCAGGCTTTAGAATCCAAACAAACACCAAACATATGTTTAAGAGTTTTAATTTCCAAGATTTTGATTCCGATCAGTGTTAGATATGTTGATATAATTAAATTTATCCCAAACTATCAGATTAAATTTTTGGTTTGATTGGTGATTTAATATGGTATCAGAGCCAGGTTCATTGAAAAAAGAAAAAAAAATCATGGTGTTCATATTTGGCTGCTAAGTACCTCTCCAATGGCAAAAATGGATTGCCCAACCCACCTCTCAAATATCCTGCATAACGAAAGGTATTATTTGATACAGAGAGACTTTCTAGCAGAACTTGGGCTAGACTTTGGTTGGGCAATGGTAAGCTGATTCGCTTCTGGGATGATGTTTGGCCGTGCCACTCTCCTCAAAGATGCATGCCATAATTTCTATCAATTCACAAGGTTCTCATGATCTCAAAGTGATAGACTACATTCAATATGAAGGAGAAAAAAAGATTTATCTCCCGCCCATCCAAAAGCATTTGGCTTCATCATACTTTTTTTTTTCTTTTTTTTTTCTATGACTATGGACAACTAAGAGAAATATTATCTTCCAGCCACTTAAGCTTTTAGTTTGATTGGTGATTTAAGACAAATTCCCCTAAAACCTTCCCAAGACAATTATGACACATCTTCCCAAATCACACTATTTACCACAGGACAAAATTTAAATTTATTGTGGAGTCATTAAGGTTTTGTTCGTTGTGGTTGTCAACATTTACACTCGCGTTTTTCTACTATTTCGCAAAGCAATGATAAGGTCACATATGCTGAAAATTAAAGGATTGTTTGGGGCATCATGTATAATAGTTTGTGTTATAATAGTATCTGAAATATTCTGCATCTCAAATACAAACAACTATAATCCAGACCGAATAACTTTACACAAATTATATAACTTCACATACTATTATAATCAACTTAGTGCCCCCAAATAACCCTAAAACCTTTTAAATACATTTATCACATTTCATTTTATTTCAACTTTTACCCCAAATCACAAATTAATTTAAATTTATTTTTAACCACTAACTTTGGTTCATGTGGTTATCAATATCAACAAAGGAACAAATTATTCCATGAGGTCGTTACAATGTGGTTGCCTCATAATAATTGTTAGATGTAGATCAAATAATTTTCATGCCCCTAATAACCCTTAGATATAAAATTGAATTACTTCTCTCTTTATCAAACGTACAAAATTATCGGCCACATTATAGTGGTCTCACCAAATAATTTATCAAACAAAAGGTTGATTATAAAAGATAAACAAGTGTGCGAGATTTTTACTACACCTGCACAAAATCAATAAAAATCAAGTTCACCTTTAAATATCGTGTTTGCATTTTCAAAAAACAATAAAATTATTACCTAGAGTCCATAGATTTTTATATGAATACAGCTTGAATTATTTTCTTAATGAAGAAATTCTTTTTTCTTAATTGAATAAACACGTTGTGTTCATTGCAATTGCTTACAATCGAGTTTCGGAACTTTTTGTTTTGTTTTGTTTTTTTGTTTTTTTTTTTATCAAAAGTTTGGAAACTTTCAAAACCTTTCATATTTGAAAATACATGTTTATTTCTTTTAATTTTAAAAAGAGATTCGATGTGAAGTGTCAATGTGAACCACTACCTAACATTTTCGTCAATTAACATGCAATAATTTTATTATACATGACGTGAATGGTAAATAATTAAGACGAAAAAAACCATTGATTTCGCTATCATATATATATATACTTTCAAATTTAAGTTGGATTGCATTTCAACTCAACAAATATAATCTTAATTTTGGATTTGGTTTTATTTTCATCCTTCCATCATTTTTTCATTAATTACTAGAAATTTTTACTACAAAAGTATTTTTTTATTTGTAATGAAAATAACTTATTTTTTTTTAAAAAAATTCTTCTTCCTCCTGTGACTTTTTTTTTTTTTTTTTGAAACAGAAGAGAGAAGAAGCAGATTTACAAGTGCCATGCAGTGGCCGACCTTGGCGATTTTGGTGGAAGAAAAAAGAAGAAGAAACCGCTAAATAAAAAAGAATGTTATTTTAATTAAAAATATAAAGATGTGATAATTATATTAAGGATGATGATCAATAATTAACTTAAAAATGAGATCCAAATGTAACGAAATAAAAAACTCAGGAGTATATTTGTTGAGTTTCACATTCAAGGACCCAAATGCAACTAAATTAAAATTTTAGAGACTAAAAGTATATTTTTTCTAAACTCTTATGTGCATTTAATATATATATATATATATATTAAAAACTGCATTTAATAAATTTATAACATAGATCTCCTGAGATATTAATTAAACTCTCGATATAGAAGGACACTAAAGTTAGAATTTTGTTTCAAATTTTGAGTTTTGAAAAACTTGTTCAACCGTTGATTTTGCTATACTAGAGAGTTAGACTCTGTGCAAATCTTGAGTTTTTATTGAGTTATTGAGCTCTAAGATTATTTTATTTTATTTTTTAAATTACAATTAGTGGACAACTTTAGCAAAAATCCAATACAGGATAAAATATTGCAACAATATTTAAGTATACGGTGAAAATTTATATATTTATCAAATTCATATACATTTGTTTAAGCAAAATGCACTTTCATACGGATTAAAGCAATATCTATTTAGTGTTAAAGTTTTAAAAGGAATATTTTAGTATGAAGTTGAAAACTTGGCCACTAGTATGCCAGGTAAGCTAATTAATCTTTATACTAAATTATTTAAGGGAAAAAAACATCTAAACTCTACGTATTATTTAAAAAATACTTATATTATTTAAAAAATTGTAATATTATTATTGACCTTCCATACACATTTCAAAACTAAATTGTTAGAATGTTTGATAGAAAATTAACGTTGTATAGAAAATCAACGTGACAATGACCTAAAATGACATGACAATTATTATAATGCTTATATGGATTAAGCTTGAACAACATTTAGACATGTCAATTCGATCAACATTCTAATGGTCTTTCTATTTTAAATATAATTTTGAATCGCTTATGAAATATCAATAATAATATTAAATTTTTTAAAATAATAACGATAATTTTGAAATAAGAGAAAGTTACACCCATATATTTGTGTATGTATGTATGTATATATATATATTAAATTAACCTAATCTTTAATTACAAATTTACATGTGAGTTTTGCTGCTGATGTGGACATTTCTTATAAAATGACTATTTATTGAAAAGATGATTTATGACGTGTCGTGTTGTTGTGAAACCGTCCTTTCAATTAAAAAGCATCTTTATGAAAGATGATTATGATGTTCTGTGATGATACCCCTTGCTTGGGGCCTTTCCTTGAAATCATAATTGAAGTTAATTTTGTAACAACTTTTTTTTTTTTTTAATATATATTATATTTACAGTAACTACCTTATCTTTGAAAGCATTATTTATTAATAAAATTCCTTCATGAGTTTCATACCTTGGGGCCCAAGTGTGGAGCAGTCAAACATTTCAACATCTTGCATTGATGGCAAAGAAATTGCGGTAATGTAAGCAAATTGGCATGAATAAGAAATTACATAAATTTTAAGTTCAATTACAAGTTGAAGTCTCACATTTTAATTTCGTGTTAGATAAAGTAAATTATTATGGATGAAATTTGATCATAAGAACAATTTAAAATGCAAGGAAAATGAAATGGCATATAGGTAAAGAATGACCAAAAGTTGGCAAAAAAAAAAAAAAACGAATCCAATCGAACTAGAAGGAAAAATAAATCGAGCTTTTGGACAACATGGTAGGCAAAGTCCCAAATTCTATGCCCTAAGTCGAGGTTGACTCCATTGTGGGTCGGGTCATCCTCTTCTCTTTAATTTCCTAGTCCCGATCCAAATCTCAATCAACCGTTTCCTCTTGCTACTTGGTCACAGATTTTACACCCTAGAAACATGATATAAATGCTATTTTATCGAATAGAAGGTAAGTTATTCCTCATTTTATAAACCTTGACTTGCTATACATATCAGTCTTAAACTTAAGCACAATAATCGGTATGGTAAATACCACATTAGTGTTCAGATCTATCTTGTGTTGCAGGTCACGTTCTTCCCCTTCAAACAAATTGACAACAGTTGCCGCGTGAAGATCATGTGAGTTCCCTTATCCGAATTTGACATCAACGTAAATAATGAGACATTAAAGATTTTTTTATTATTAAAATTTAAAGTTAAAAGTTGCTATTAGATACTCCTTAAAGTTCTTTTTTAGTTAAAATACTATTTTATTTTCTATACTTTGGATTTTATTTTATTTTGGTTCTTGTACTTTCGAATTTTCAATTTTAGTTCATGTAACTTCAATAAAACTTAAAATTGGTTCCTATGCAACTCCAATAAAACTTAAAATTGGTCTCTATGATAAGTTTAACGTTGATTTTTACAAAAAAAAAAAAAGTTAAATAAATAATAAAATGCACATTTCTATTAATTATTATTATTATCATCTATTTTTTTAGTAATCAACAATTGAGGGTGGGAATTCGAACTCATAATCTTTTGTACGTGAGTCATCATCTTGATGTCGGTTGAAATTTACGCTTTTATTTGACATTATTATCGTCTATTGAATAGAATATAAATTAATAAAAAAAAAATATTCCATCAACTTCAACTAGTCAAAGTCTTATTAACTTTTCCACCTTTACTTATTTAAATAAAAAAAAAATTAATTGTCAACCTACTTAATTGATCTAAATCCTAAATATAAAGATCTAAATCCTCCATATCTGCTAAATCAAATAAATGTACACATATATATATATGCACGTAATAAACAACATGAAATTAAACATGTGGTTACTAGCTAGTTAACAATCAATAGTTTGCAAAAAATATATATATATATATCAATAGTTTTTTTTTTTGGCAGTTGTTAAAATATTACATTTGTTATTAAATTTATAGTGATACATGTTTATAATACTACTAGCGAAGCTTCTGAAATAAAATAAAATAAAACTATGATTTTTTTTAAAGAATAAATACTAGGGGTTAAAGCTGTTGACTTTAATTTTCAAGATATTGTTTGATTGAAACTCAATCGCCTAAACAAGAGCAAGATTTTAATTGTTTTCCATCCTCCATAATCAAATAAATCTCATTTGGAAAATTCAAATCAATCTAACAAGGAAAAATAAAAAAAAATAAAAAAAAAACAAAAACAAGGAAAGAAACGTTAATTATTTTAGTAGTGCATTCAAAAGCAAACAAGGATAAAAGTAGAGACAAAACTAAAACTAGTGACAATTGATTAATGTGAAGGTAGTTGAAAGGGAAAAATTCTACTTGAACGTCAACACTGTTTAGTACTATAAAAATTTTTAGGGTTAAATCCGTTTATATAAACTAAATAAAAAAGGAAAATACTTGATTATGGTATGGGATGCACTCTATTTATGTGCAACCTATTTCAATACCACGGAAAAAATTTTGTGGTGTTATAGTGAATTGCATAGGACAATTGCACTCAAATTGTGTTGGAACAAAAATATACAAACATTGTTTTCAACCATATATAATTTTCACAACGATTGTTCGACTGAGAACCAAGAAACAACAACGGTAAAAAAGAAACACATGAAAACCCTCATTTTGTAATGACCAAATATTAATTAATATAATTAAAACATATGACATGAAAGGAAGCATTTATATAGTAATTGTTATTGTAACATAAACACAGTGTTTGGATTTTAGGTGGACAAAAATGTAAATGTTGTCTACAAAATGATGTGGATTAGGATTCAAATCTCAAACATTGATTTATGATATTTTTATTAGGTTAAGTTTATAATTATTCAAATATGATTTAATCGATCAATATATCAATAATATTTAATTCACATTTGTAATAATATACTAAAAAACATTGATAATTTTTATGTTCACATGATAGAGAAAAACTGATGTGATATGATAACAACTCCTAAAAATTAGAACTGTCAGTGTGACATTATTTACAAATCAATTTCAATTATACAAAATATTAAGGATTTGTTAACTTTTATTTCAATTCAAAATATATCTCAAGGCAATTTAATTATTGTAACAATTTTTACATATCAATTAATAACTACACAATAATAGGAAAAATTATGTATGTTTTTCAAATTTTACTCACCCGTTTGCATAGATCATTAAAAAAAAAAAAGAAAAAAAAAACTCTTCAACAAAATTTTAGAGAAAAAAGATTTTCTTCTTTTTTTGAAAAGCAAAAATATTTTCTTCTTATAAAGAAGAAGTTTGAAAATGGACGAAACAGCATTCTTTAGTTGCATTTTTTTTTCTGTCTCTCCCGCGCCCATATGGAAATTGGAAATGAAAACTCAGCTTTTTGGGGCGAAACTTCCGCTGGCCGACATGTCGGCTCGGTCCATGCAATGGCAAACCAACACAATACGGACAGTCAACACTCTCATTGACCTCATAACTGCATTATGGCTCCTTCTTTATAGCCCCACACCCCTTTGCAAATTGCCCATCTTCCTTCCACCTGCTCCTTACAGTTACAGTCTTCTTCTTCACAAATCCAACTTTCACCATTTCCAGAACCTTCAAAACCAGTAACAGACCTACAAACCCACAGACCCAACAGCAAGAAAGGACCAACCAAAAGTACCAAATCAGACCCGGAGATTTGAAACAGAAACTAAGTCCATTGATTCAAGTATGAGAACCAGCAACCATTTGATTGGCCTACTCAACTTCCTCACTTTCGTCCTCTCAATCCCGATCCTTGCCGGCGGGATATGGCTCAGCAGCAAAGCCAACAGTACAGAGTGCCTCAGATTCCTCCAGTGGCCCTTGATCATAATCGGAGTTGCGATCATGGTCGTTTCTCTCGCCGGATTCGCCGGCGCCTGTTACCGAAACACTTTTCTTATGTGGCTTTACCTATTCGTTATGTTCTTCGTCATCGTTGCTCTGATTGTGTTTATTGTCTTCGCTTATGCCGTCACTGATAAAGGCTCCGGCCGGACCGTTCTGGGTAGGGCGTATTTGGACTACTATCTTCAGGATTATTCCGGTTGGTTGAAGGATCGAGTTTCAGAGGAGAGTTATTGGGGTAAAATCAGTTCGTGTATTAGGGACTCTAAGGTTTGTAGAAAGATGGGAAGAACTGTTGGGGGTGTTCCCGAGACTGTTGAAATGTTCAAACTCAGGAAGCTCAGCCCTATTGAGGTATTATTTTGCAGATTTTGTTTATTTTGATGTTCTTCAGATGGATGGATTTCTTATTGAGATTTGAGATTTGATTTTTTTCCTCTGTTTATTGATTTGTTTGAAAACAATTGGAAGTGGATCTGTTGGGTTAGATTTATGAGATTCACTCTTCCTTTGTGGGTTTGCAAAAAGTTGAAACCAGAGGGAATGGAATAGAAAGGGAGAGTGGAAAGGCACTTTTAGTTTTAGGTGGTTTCTTTTGATTCATTTAAGGTTTCTATAATATTAAATGGGAAAGCTCAAAGCTCAACTCATGGAAGTTTTTCTGGTTGCTTTTCCTGGTGAGATTGCAAGCTATTAATTTACTACTCACTGGGGATGGCTTTAGTAGCAAATGGAAACCAACTTTTTTCCTCTTCAAAAGTTGGACGTTTCATTACTTTTTCCTCTTAGTTAAGGTTGACCCAAGTGGAGGAAAGTTTATTATTATTGCACATCTTCTTCTATGGTGAAGGGTTTGAACTTCCATTATATAAAGATCCCCCAACAGTTCCCCCAAAACAGGATCACTGAATCATTTAGAACAGATTAAAGTAGAAGGATATTCTCCTTTATGTTCAAAGAGTGAAATCAACTTGTTGCCTATAGATTATTTCCTGTTGATGCAACCAATATAATGAGGAGGAACAAAAATCAGAAAAACCATCTAGGTTTTGGGATGAAAAGCTTTTCCTTAAACATTTTGTATGTTCTAGCATTAATGTGAAACTTTCTTCTTTTCTTATTTTGAAAGATCAACTTGTTGCTTTCCTCTCTTCTTCTGTGATAGCTGTGTCTGCTGGACTTTAAAGTTGTTATTTGTATTTTGAAGTTGCTTTACCCTTAGAACATCCTACTCCTTTTTTGGTGGGGCATATTCTTTTGCTTTGTATGCTGGATTAGAATAGAAGTCAAAGCTATCTGGTGAAGAAACTCTGAAACTTTTATCAGTCAGATGATTGAGGATGGAGGGAATCTTTCACCTGTTTTCCTCTGCTTTATATATATATATATATATATTAGATAACTGGGTCGTATTCTTTGGATTATGTTCATGACCCAACTCACTAATTTCGGGGAAGCTTCACTCATTCCCAGGTCAGCTCTAAGGGACAATGAGTTTATATTAATTAGGCTCGTTTGATAACCATTTGTTTTTTGAAAATTAAACCTATAAATACTACTTCCACCTATGATTTTCCATATTTTCTTATTTACTTTTTACCTATGTTGTAAAAAACTAAGTAACTAAAAAATAGTAGTTTTCACAAATCTATTTTTTATTTTTGAAATTTGGTTAGAAACTCAAACTTTCATTAAGAACAATGAATATCATTATAGAGACGATGAAAATCATGATAGAGAAATTTCGAGAAAATAAGCACAAATTTAAAAAACCAAAACTAAAACCAAATGGTTTTTAAACAGGGTCTTAGTTTCTACTTTGAACTTTAACCAAAGTCTATGGATTCGAAAATAAAATTGAATATGAAAGAGAGTTGTATTAAAAAATTGGCCATTGACTAGTCTTTGCATGTTTAATCACGTCGTTACCTGGATTACACTAAAATGGCTTATAATATTCTATAGTTTATCGTCTTCCTCGTGAATTGATTCTGCTATTTGTAAAAACCATGAATTTTAATATTAACTTTTGCACCTGTGGCTTGTTTGTAGCAACTAGCAACAATGTAATGTGGTAAAAAATGTGTGGAAAATGTTCGTCTTTCTCGTGTATGATAATAAATCCGCTCTTTCGAGAGTCTGAATGTGTTCAATTTGATTTGTTCAGTCTGGTTGCTGTAAGCCTCCAACAGACTGTGGCTTTGTCTACCAAAACGAGACTTTCTGGACTGGTTATGAAGGGATGGTGCTCGTCAATCCCGACTGCACGAAGTGGAACATAGATCAAGCGCAACTCTGTTACGATTGCGACTCGTGTAAGGCAGGCGTACTGGCTAGCATCAAGAGGAGCTGGAGGAAGGTCTCTGTGATCAACATCGTTGTCTTGATCATTCTGGTGATTGCTTATGTCATTGGCATTGCAGCATTCAGGAACAATCGACGCATCGATAACGAAGAAGCCTCCGGGGAAGCACGGATGGAAAAGGCACGACCCAGCTGGATTCATTCTTAACTGAATCATTCATTGTTTGGGATATATGATTGTCTAATGTATGCATTTTTTAGGCTTTGGTTCTTTGCTTCTAGTGATGTTTGGTATTTTTGGGTCCTTTTGTATATTCTGTTTGTGGCATTTTTAAGTGATTGAAATGTATGATTGTTATTATATCATCTTCATAAGCCTTGTAAAAACTCAGGATGGCTTGGTCTTTTTTTTTGTCATTTCTTTTTAATACACTTCCATAGCTCTTCTTTCTTGGATGAGTAATGGATCGAACGAAACAATCGCGATTATGAAGATGATCAACTTGTTCGTCTTCTTGAAGAAGCCATAGCAGGAGCAGAATTATAATTTTTTTGTGAAGAAGACAAGTTTTAAATTTGAAAACTTAAGAGAGGTAAATTAGACAAAAAAAAAGAAATTAAAAATTTTTAAATTTATTTTTATATAATTTTGTTGCCTGTGATATATGAGGAGGGGAGAAAAGAATGATTTATATACTAATTTGATATTCTCATATATTGTTCAAATCACCCTCCAGCAATCTTGAAAAACGATTTTTTTTTTTTTTGCCATTACCAGAGAATGTAATATCATAATGAATTTAGACCATAGGAAAAGTAAAAATCTGTTTGGTAAGCAATCTAAAAACATAAATTTGAAAACAAGAGATTTAATAAAAATATAGTTGTATTTCATGTTTATAAATATGTGTTTGGTAGCAGATTTATAAATTTGATTTCATTCTAAACATGTGTTTAAACTGTATTCTATAATATATTTATAGACCAACTAAGATTAAATATAAGTTATTATTAATTAATTTATGAATATGATTTTATAAATTTGATAGAATTATCATTTTATAATATAATATAATTTGTAATATATTATATTATACATGTTTTAATTTAAGAAAAGTAGATTGGATTTTATAAAATGAAATATTGTATTTATTAATATTTTTATCTTTGTTTAATAAAATTCTACATTTTAAAATTTTAAATTCAGAATCTGGATACAATAAAAACATAAAAAAAAAAGTAGATTGATTTTATAAAGTGTATTGGGTTGGGCAAAATACACTTTTGGTTCATGAAGTTTGAAGTTGATGTTTAATTGGTCCCTAAAGTTTCAAAATAAACACTTTAGTCCCTGAAGTTTGGAAAATAGTTTTAAATGATCCTTGGAGTTAAGTTGACCGTTAGTTGACTAACGGAAAAATGATGTGACATGTTGAATTAACAATTTTTAGATGAGGTGTTAAAATTAATATTATTTCAACATTATGTGGTTATATTTTTAAATTTTATTTTTACTTTTTTTTTCTTCTTCCTCTATCTCTATTTCTTCTTACTTGTCTATTGTAGCGCCTTACTCAGTCCACCATTCTTAATCTTTGAAAATGTGTCTCTGTCCACAACTTTAAAATACCCATGTGTTAATTTTTCTTTAATTGATTCGATTTTTGCGATGAATTTCTTATTTTTTTTTGTGGTTATTTATTATGTAGAGTTGTGGTTTGATAAAAAAAAAAAACAAAATTCACAGGTAAGAAATGGAATACCGAAAAAAATGCACATGAGAAGTCCCAAAAGAAAAGAAAAGAAAAGAAATAATCTTAAATATAAATAAAAAAAAAAACTACATAATCTTAAATATAAATATTGACACATCATTTTTCTGTTAGTCAACTAACGGTCAACTAATTCCAGGGACCATTTAGAACTATTTTCTAAACCCCAGGTACTACAATGTTCATTTTAAAACTTTAAAGACCAAATAGACATAAACTTCAAACCTCAGGCACCAAAAGTACATTTTGCCCAATGTTATATTTAGAATTTATACTATTTGATCACATAATCTAAAAACAGTTTTTGAAAACACATTTGTTATTTACTAAATTTAGTGAATCAAAAAACCTAAAATAAAATCTGGATGGCATAGCCGTTTTGAAATTTGGAAGAGAGAAGAAAAAACCCTAATTATGAACGAGTTTTCAAATTCCAGTATCTCAGACAGGGGAGTTAAGAGCGGGAAGCTTTGATTTTCTATTCCCGAGATGGAAATTTAGTCCAATAAATGAAGCGACAGTCACAGTAGCTTCTTCTGTTTCTCTCAGCTGAGAGCGTCCATTTCTGATTAACGATCGGAGGTCGGAGCAGAGTATGAATTACTGTTTGATTCACTCTCAAACTCTTCATCGTTATGGATTTTTTCCCACGATGACGCATTTGGGTCTCAGATCGAATTGCTCAACCTGCGGACGTGGCGGGATCCCCTTGTTCGGTTTGTAAAATCGTACAGACATGGTTCGCTGCGGGAAAATTGAAATGAGCCCAAGAGTTTGAAGAATCTTATCTCGGCTTCGGAGGGCTACTGTATTTCTCATGGCATGGCTACAAAATTGTCAGTTAATTATTCATTGATCAGATTCCAATCGATATAACAAAGAGGACGCCGGCTGCTTTCGAGGCAAGTTATTCTAACTAAGGATTTTTTTGTCATATTCCAAATGGTTTTAAAACCCAATATCGATGTAATTGTGGGAGGATTGAATATTATATACAGGTCGTACTATACTGAGACATAAATATCTAGTATGTTGTAATACTGATATCTTTGGCGCTTCACTTTTGTTCATCTTCCCACTTAGTCTTGAAAGATGATTATTCATGTTCTTACATCGATATGTTTACTAATCTTTCTCGAGGCCTACGCACTAATTTTTTGAATTGCCAACCAGTTGAGTTTATCTTCATCCAATGCTATAATTGGGATTGTATGAACAGACTATTCTCCAATTGAACGTCTCTCTTTGTGAACCTTGGCAGTTGAAGATGTTTTCAACATCGTTATTTAAATTGGAATGCCCTGGGGGCGTTATCACCGTAGAATTTGGAGGTCAAACACCATTGAATTTGGCTCTATCCATTCAGCCGTTCTACGATGGCACTGGGCATGTTCACATATGGGGAACATCTTCAGTTGCCATAGATGTAGCTGAGGATAGATGAAGACTGAAATGCTCAAGGAGTTTTAGATGGAACAATCACAAAGTGGCTGGAAAGAAAAGCTGATGCTCCTTCCATAACTAAGGATATAGGACATCCTTTTGTTTTTTGGACTTCAAAATCATATGCTTTAGGTAACCATAACCAGGTTAGGCAGTGGAAATGCTAAATGCATTGGTGTTGATGTGCTAGCTGATTTAGATGGTAATATGACAATCAAGCGGATGATGGAGTATATTGAGTTGGCTAGGGTCCATGCTGGTAACTCTGGTTGTACACACTTCCAATGAGAACCGCCTTTTTCTCTTGCCTTTATACAATACAATCAGGTCCTGCACTACATAATTGACCAAAAGGCCAATGACTGTGAGTTTGTGAACTGTTGGTATGTAATCATTTATATGGGAAGGTTTTCTTACTCGAGGCAAATCCTTGTGCTTTCTATAATGTCCTGTTCTCATCCATAGAAATTGGGCTAACGATTAGCCAGATGGGGTTCCCTTGTCATGTCAGGGAAGTCTCTTCATGAGTTGGGCCTGTGATGACAAGTACCGTTGAAGTTATTGGATCATTGGTCTTGATTTTGAGTTCCTATTGGATATGCTAAAGCCCAGACTGTTGTAGATAACAAAGTTACCACTTTTTGGAACTTTGTTCCTCAGCTTCAATGAAACCCCATCTTTCCAGCTTGAAATTTAGTCCTATTTCTCCCTTCATTTAGGCATGTGATGATAAACATCTTTACTTTTTGGATGTGAATTAAATTTGAAAAAAGAAGATGTGGTTCTATTCAATCTTCCTCTATTATTTGCAATTTTCCAGAGATACCCGACCTTGAGAATATTTGGTAGTTGGTCCTTATTCAGCTGAGTTCATTCACATCACTAGTTTGCAAGTAGCCTAGTTTTCTTTTTCCTTTTCTGCTTAAAAACATCCAAAATCATCTATAGGAGGCAGCCTCGAATATGATTCAATCCATCTTATATTTAGGAATTATCTACAACTTTTTTCTTTCAGAAAAAAAGTTTATAAGCGTATGTTATTCAGAGACGCACATGCATGCATATATATAATTTCTTTAAAAAAGAAGAAGGCTTGATTTTTTCTTCTATATTCAATCCTCAAGTTAGCTTAAAGCCTAAAAGTTCTTTGAGAGTGACAGATATTTTCTCCTTTAATGATATATGGACAACCAAGAACAATTTGCCTGAGTTCATTCACGTCACTAGTTTGGTAGTAGCTTAATTTTTATTTTCTTTCTCTCCTTAAAAACATCAATTTAATCCATCTTACATTTAGAGCTTATCTACAACTTTCTTTTTTTAAAAAGAAATTTATAACCCTTTTATTCACAGACACACATGACACATGCATGGATATATATAATTTCTTTGAAAAAGGAAAAGACTTGATTTTTTCTTCTATACTCAATCCTCAGGTTAGCTTAAAGCCTATACGTTCTTTGATAGTGATGGATATTTTCTCCTTTAATGATAATATAGACAACCAAGAACAATTTGCACCAAAGTCCCCATATATGGATAAATTGTCCCTCAGCCTGAACCTACCTCAGCTGAATAATTAAAACTAAAAGTTGACCTGAAGGCCATGAGCGGTGTTGCCCACCCTCCTCCTCCTCCTGGTTAATTAATCTTCATACCTTAACAATATATTATAGCATAGGTTTTTGTCTCCTTATAACTTAAAAGACACAGTTGTACAACCTATAAAACAGATCTTGTTATAGTATAGGTTAACTATTCCAAACTCGATAAGGCTGGAAAACGAGCTTATCTCTTAAAGATTGAAAAATTTCAATGGGTTATCTGACTTTGGTCCTTTTCAATCATTATTGACTGATGGTACACACTTTACTGTCCCTTAATCAGCAGCCTTGTCACTGGAAGGGAAGGGAAAGACTGATTTTTGGAAACTTTTGAGGACAAACAGCTCATTAGAAAAAAAAAAAAAAAAAAGAAAAAGAACTTTTGAGGATAAATTTTGCAGTCTGAGTTGGAAGCTGCATTCTTACAAAGTCCTTGTGCTTGAAAACGTGTGGACCTTTATTTAAAACGAATGGGGAGGATGAGGAACAGCTAATGAAGGCTAATTATCAGGAACACTCTAGAAATTTGAAAACTTTACAGCCACTTCTAAACCTAATGAAATTAAACGCTAAAACCATGGGAGTTGCAAAACACTGGCGATTTCATACAGTTTCTTTTTTTCCTTTTCATTCGGGAAACTGTAGGTTTGAAATTTTGCAATGGTATTAATTCAATCCCCACCAGTATTGGTCTTCTACTGATGTGCTGGCTGTGTTCATATGTTTTTCTTATTCATAAGTTTGAAAATTTCAGTCAAGTGTCGAGAATTAACACATGGGTCTTCGCCGCCTGCTTGCAGGCGGCTACTTTTACCATTAATTACCATAATGGAACCTTTATGTAGTAATTGCAGCCCCTACCATATGCTTTTTGAAGATGATCAAGGCCCTGAAGCAGTATAATGTCAATATCATGTTCACTTTGTAACATTAATGTTCCATATTTATTAAGTCTGCAACCTACCACTTTTCCTTGTTGCTTGTGTTGAAGGGAATGTTTAACTTTGACCAGACTTGATCAAAACATCTTTTGCCGTATAATTGAAGTACAGGTGGAAGGATGAGAATGCCGCCACAGTAATTCAACTTGATTATGATATTCCTTCACTGGCAGGCACGATATTAGCTAATGGAGGAGAACAAAGGAAAAAAAAAATAGACTGGTTTGGGTATGTTTAGTTTGATTCTTATGATTCTTAATATGGCCCTAAGATTAGCAAAACTGATACATTCTAATCAAGTTGCCAGTTCTGCCATGTTTCATTTAGCTTCTGTAATGGATACCTTAGTCTAACGAACCCTTTAAAGGTTTATTAGTTGCAGAAGTATCTACGTGAGCATCAAAGTTTTAGTTTTGAACATTTGCTTTTTCCATAGCCACATGACCTTTTCTTTTCATTTATGCGATTCACATTGCTGCATTCATCTCAACATTACTGGTTATAAGAATGAGTTGAGTGATTGTCCTTTTCCAATGCTATACTACTCAATTGGAGAGCTAACAACTAACGCGCTTCACTTATTGAACAGGGTTCTATATAGTTGTCTGCCACTCGCTTATACGAAATGTATCGTTCTATATAGTTCCTACGGAGTGCAAATGATGGGGCAGTTTTGATCATATGAGCTTGAAGAGAAAGGGTGGCCTTGTGTTGCATAGGTCCACGCGGAAAAGACTGTTTCTTGAAGTGGCAGAGACGAAGATGGAATGGGGAATATATCACAAGTCTAAAGAGTGCACGGATTTTTCTAAGTAGTGGAAAACTTTGTCACATAAAGTTAGAATCCAATATCAATATAACAGTTGGCAGAATCTCTATTATTAAGGAATTAGTTTCTCTTTCTCAAATGTGAAAGGGTTTTATTACTATTATTATTACTTTAATATTTACATGTTAAAAGAGCTCATTTTCTCTTCTTTAACTTGTTGAAAAAAGATGATCTATTTTTAAATGATGATATCTAATCTCTGTTAAAGTTGAGAACATTTTCAAAGCAATGGGCATGTTACAAGGTGGTGGTATTAGGAGTAGAAACATAGCATTGTCTCAGTGGTGGGAGCAGCCACTCACCAGTGCATGAAATGGCACTTTTAAACTGATAAAGCTAAAGAAAGGGTCAGCCTCACAAAAGGTTTGGTAGTAATTAGTTAAGTGAGACTTTCTCAGTTTTGAAAAAAACAAAAAAAAGGTGTTTGAACAAAAATCTATGAATGAAAAGAACTAAATTAAAGAAGATGTATATGTGATGTAGTAGATTTGTGATTAGGCCAAATTCGTAGTCAAATAAGAAAATTTCATCCCCATTCAAAAGCTTCCTTACAATTTTAAAAGTGGTTAGTTATAACCTTACAATAAAAGTTGATTAAACTAATATTAATTAAACTAAGGCAAGTATCTAAGATCTCGTCCTACACAAGTATGTGTGCACCAACTAGATCATAGCTTAGTTAGTTAGGGCATTTCGAATTTCCCAACTTCACAAGTACTTAAAAAAAAAAAAGAGAAGAATATTATGTGTTTAATGTAGAATTCCATTTAAAATGGTTAAATTGAAATTTTAGTTTTATATTTATATATATATATATATATATATATATATATATATATATTTGAGTACATCAACCATTAGGGGTGGGGGTGACTTTTTAATCACTAGTCATATTTGATGTCAGTTGAGTTATGCATTGGCTTATTTCTATACTTTTTAAATAAACTCCTTTAATAAAACTTTAGTAAATAAATCTCTATCATTAATAAAAGAATGACAAAATAATAACCAAACAAGTTATTTGTAGTTATTGTAAAAAAGTAGTCATTGAAATGTAAGGGAGATCAATTAAAAAAAAAAAAGAAAGAAATATAATGGAGATTATTTGGCATTCTATAATAACGTTAAATCTAGCCCCCTTTTTTTATGGTAAACTAAACAATGGTTTGAAACTCAATCGAAATTCATGTGTTTATATAGATTATTAAATCAAAATGCTATAATATTGAACTTATTTTAAATATGTAGAAGAAAAACTTACCATGATGGATTTCTATTACTCTTCACTAATACCAAGACTTCTAATAAACTTTAATGAAAAATAGCAGAGACAAACAATGACAAAATTTTTAAAAGTAAAATGTCTAAATTAAAACTAAAATTGATGCATGGAGGGTAAAAATGTAATTTAATAATTCGAAATTAATAACATTTTGAATTAAGAGGGGAAGAAAACAAAAAGTGTATTAAAAAAACGTTTTTCAGAAAACAAGTCCAATAAGTTGTTTAGTTTATGTTGAAATTAGTCTAATATTGATATGGGTTTGAAATGAAAGGTGCAAGTGTAGAATGTGGTTTTTGTTGTTGAATAATTAAAAGACTTTTGTGGTCTTAGTTTACAAATTAAGTCCAAGAAAGTTGGAAATATAGAGACAGAGATAAGGGTGGCTCTAATCACAAAAGTCATATAATTGGAAAAATTAGACATTTGATTATTGAATCAAAATAAGGAAAATTCTTTCAAACAATTATTCCATAGGAGAAAACTTAATTTTCAATCCTGACCAAACCTTGATACTAAGATCAACAATGATAATTGTGAGGTATTAAACCATAATTTCAAAAATAGAAGGCGGAGTTCAAATATGATTATCTCGTGGTGACTAGAAATCTAGGGTTAGAGTGAATATAACTCAACGATAATTGACATGTGTTCCTCCCTTAAAGTTGGAAGTTCAAATCTCTCCACCTATAGAAACCTAAGTAAATATATAGCCATATATTGTTTTTTTTTTTAAAAAAAAATAAATAAATAATGCATGCTTGAAATTTGAAAATAATTTGTAATAAGTATTGCAAATGATTTTGATGTTAAAATAACATTTAATTAACTGATAATATAACGTGTCTTTATCGAAAACTAGACAAAATAAAATAGCAAGTGAAACATACTTTCTTTCTAACAACTTAAACATGATTCAATTCGTTAAAATATTAGTTATTTTTCTCACATACGTTCCTTCAAAAACAAAACATTGAGACCCCGTTTGATCACCATTTTATTTTTTATTATTGGTTTTTGAAAATTATGCTTGTTTTCTCTCAATTTCTCTACAATAAAATTCATCTTACTTAGCGAAACATTTGAATTCTTAGCCAAATTCTAAAAACACAATCAAGTTTTTGAAAATTATTTTTTTTTAGTTTTCAAAACTTAATTTGGTTTTAGAAAACAAAGGTACAAAATAGATAAGAAAACATATAAACTCATTGCTAGAAATAATATTTTTAGGCTTAATTTTCAAAAACAAAAAACTAAATGGTTATCAAACGATGCCTGAATTTATTTTATAAATCACATCACTCTAAAAAGAAATACCTTTATGATAAGAAGAAATTATTAGAGGAAACCACTGCAAGTGACTTGTACTTCTACATCATTGAATATATGAGAGAGAGTCTAAATCGAACAATTATTAACTTATAGTTACAGTGTGACAGTCACATTCAACAATTCTTGAATTGTAAAGACTTGAGATGTTCTAGATTAAATCTCCAATTGAAAACTTGGCCTCTCAAACATAGCCTCCTAGCTTATTAAAAATTGAATTATTTGCATTTCAAACGGATAAAATACCCTTGAAATTCTTTTGTAAACCAAAATAGGTTTCACACACATAAAAGATAAAACCACAAACGCCAAGAAAAAAAGAAAAAAAAAAAAAAAAAAAAAAAAGGAAGTGTATAAGTATAATCACAAACCTAACTGATTGGAATTAATGACGCAGCCCCATCCAAAGATTAACCATAATTTTCAAACTTATTATTTATTAATTTAATTTCATCGCCTTTTCGCCTCTATTTCTTTTCTCTATTTATATCTCTGCCTTTTCCTCTGCAACTTCAAACCTTCTCTGTTCTTCTTCTTCTTCTTCTCTTTGCTTCGATTCGTCCAAAATGGAAGGCAGTGACACAATCACCACCGTTTCATCAACACCACTATCTCAATCTCCTTCTTCTTCTTCTTCTCCCGCTCCGCCGCCGCCCGTCGTTCTCAGTCCTTGCGCGGCCTGCAAGATTTTGAGGCGGCGATGTGCCGAGCGATGTGTGTTGGCGCCTTATTTCCCTCCCACTGAGCCGGCGAAATTCGCCATCGCTCATCGCGTTTTTGGCGCTAGCAATATCATCAAATTCTTGCAGGTCTTTTTCGTCCGCCTTTTATAGTCTGTGAATTCATGGTTTCTGTTTTCTTTCACTGTGAATTTCTAACCGTTTGCTTGTGAATCGACGATCGATTAGTTTGAAGGCTAAATTAATGAATTAGGGCGGAAAATACTCTGTTAACTTCCTTGTTTCTTCTTCTTCTTCTTCTTCTTCTTCTTTTTTTTTTTTTTATGTTAATTTGTATGTTAATTTGAAACGTAATCTGAAAAGCCATTAAAGGAGGCTCTAACATCACTGTCAAAAAGGAGGCAAAAGGTCTTACACATTAAGAAACTACGCAATGAGATTGGAGAATGAAGTTTCTAAAATTGTCCTTTCTCAAGATATTGTTGGAAGAGCCGTAAATTGTTTGGTCAAGCTTTACCAATGGACGCATATGGGACTTTTCTATCTAACATTTTGTTTGATCCTAAACTTTCTTCATTGTGTCTTTTCAGCCACTTAACCCATTAAATATCTCAATCTCGATCTCTATACTTCAACTTTAGATTATGTTTCTATTAATATGTTCACCTTATTTTATAATATAATACAACTTCTCAAGTGTGGAAGTTTGAATCTAATATTCTGTTTGATTGGTTCCTTTTTGAAATCTAAAGCAATAGAACAAGAAACTGGTCTTCATTTCCCAACTTCCCATTCTCCTCTGTTTTTCTCTCTGTCTGAATTATCTCTAGATTCCCCATTTTGTTGTGAACTGAAAAAAAAATTTCTCGGGAGTTTGATTACAGGAACTGCCTGAATCTCAGAGAGCCGATGCAGTGAGCAGCTTGGTTTATGAAGCAAGTGCGAGGATCAGGGACCCTGTTTATGGGTCAGCAGGGGCCATTTGTCAGCTTCAAAAGCAAGTCAATGAGCTTCAAGCGCAGCTAGCCAAGGCTCAGGCCGAGCTCGTAAACATGCAATGCCAACAAGCCAATTTGGTGGCCTTCGTTTGCAGGGAATTAGCTCAATCTCATCAGTCTTTTGATGATTTCAATGCCAGCCCTCACAGTGGCTTCCAATTCCAGAGCATCAGCCAAAGCTACTTTGATGATAGCTCATTGTGGGAGACTCTCTGGACATGAATTATCTGAATTCTGACCTTTTGGGTTTGTGCAGGTAAGGTGTTTGATAAAATGTTTCAATGAAGTTTCTCCAAACTCTCTTGAGCCAAATTCTGCTTGTGCAAAAATACAACAGAATTTACTTTCTTTGTTATGATTAATTTATTAGTACTGCAATGGGACCAAAAAAAGGAGGGAAATTAAAGCTTTGGGGATACGTCTCTATCCATAATCTCTTTGTTTAGGCCAAAAAAGAAAGAAAGAAAGAAAAATTGAAAAGTAGATGCCTTGCCATAATCAGTTTGAAAAAGATGTATACCAATTCTGTTTGAGATAATATGAATATTAACACGTAGAGATTTTCGTTAAGAAAAAATTTGTATATCTGCCAACAAGAACATAGTTCAACTGACATCAAGTATGACTAAGAAGTCACGGGTTCAAATTCACCACCCCCAATGGTTGATGTAATAAAAAAATGAAAAAAGAAAAAATTTGTCTTTACTATTACCAATAAAAAGAAATTCTTAGGTGATTAAATGAGTTACACGATACTTGGTGCAGCTTTTTTTGCCAATTTAAAAGTTTAATGTTGATTGATATTATCTTAAAATATGGATGGAATGTAAAAAATACAAAATCCAAGTCTAAACCAACTACTTTCTTATGGAAGTTCAAATTCTTACTGTCATACTTATACCAAATATATATATATAGGACTAATTATAATTGTACCATCAAGCTTTTAATTTGATGATCACCCATTTTCCTTATAAAATTGTGCGATTAAACTCTTAAATATTGCAATTATAAGATTGTGATACAACCAAATTAAAAATTTTCAATCTTTTCTTTTTTTGTTAATATTATATATCCAAATTTATAGATTTAACAAATGGGTTGAGTTGATTATAATAATCTTCATAGTTGGCTGTAATACTTAATGATCTAATAGCACAATTTTATAAATTTAAACTGGGTTATTGATCAAATTAAAAATATGAAAATGTAATTGCAGCCACAATTCATGAGTAGTTTCTACCATTTTTTCTATTTTAATCTCAATTGGAGTTCTGAAATTTTATTATTATTGCAATTCAAAATACCTTTTAACTTTCTGGTGACCTACTGTTTTTTTTTTTTCTTTTTCCCTCAAGAATTAAAGTCTGATAAAAAATGTAAAAGATGGACATCGTCGAGAGTGTTTGTTTTGTCGAATAAAGTCAAAAGATGGAATTGACCAACAGACTATCCAACCATAACATTGTATATTGTCTTTATTGAGATTGGTTAATCTCCTAGAGTTAGTACAGAAAGTTAATAGTTCTGTAAATATTAATTATTACTGTCCCTTTGCCCCATTTTTGGTAAAAAAAGTTTTGTTAATCTTCATTTAATTAAGGTTATAATACTTCAACCAATTAAGCTGGATTAATTTTATTTTTTTTTCGATAAAAAGTTATTTTCATTTATTTTGTTTGATAAATGATAATTAGATCTATTTTTTAACTCTACTTTTTAATCAGAAAAAGCTAATTCCACCGAAATCACACTTTCAGATTTGAGATCTTGGTTCATACTCAAAACTTGTTTTCTTTTTTAAAAAACTATTTAAGACACTGGATTTGATAATACTTTTTTTTTTCTTTTTTAGTTTTTTTATCTGCAAAATGGCCAAGTAATTAAGGTTTCCTCCAATTTCATAACCAATTAGTTTTTGAAAATTGTGTTTGTTTTATCAACATTTTTCTATTATGATTTTCATTTTTCTTAAGAAAATATTTGAATTTTTAGTCAAATTTTTAATTTTTTTAAAAAATTGGAAACTACATTTTTAGACCCCGTTTGATAATCACTTGATTTTTATTTTTTGAAAATTAAGCCTATAAATACTACTCCACTTATAAATTTACTTGTTTTGCTATCTACTTCTTATCTATATTTTCAAAAACAAAGGCATATTTTGAAAATTAAAAAAGGTGGATTTTCAAAAACTTGTTTTTGTTTTTAGAACTTGCCTAAGAAATCAAATGCGGGAGATGAAAACCATTGTAGAGAAAATATTAGAGAAAACAAGTTTAATTTTAAAAAATAAAAAACCAAATAGTTATCAAATAGAGTCTTAATTTTCAAACTTGACTTGGTTTTTAAAACATATGTAAAAAGTAGACAATAAAATAAGGAAACTCATAGGCAGAAGTGATATTTATAGGCTTGATTTTAAAAACTAAAAGCTAAGACCTCTAACCATTTAACTTTTTTTTTAAAAAAAAAAAAGTCTAATACTACTTCTACCAAATGAGTTTTTATGTTTTCTTATCTACTCTGTACCTATGTTTTCAAAAACCAAGCTAAATCTTGAAAACTAAAAAAAAAAAAAAATAGCTTTCAAAAACTTGTTTTTGTTTTTGAAATTTAGCTAGAAACTTAAATGGTACCTCAAGAAAGATGAAAATCATTGTAAAGAAAATTGGGAGAAATTATAGAAAAACAAACATGATTTTCTAAAACCAAATGGTTATCAAATACGACCCAAGTAGAGCCTAAATCTCAGGAATAAAAGTGAGTTTTAAGGGACTATATTTATAACAAATTTCTAAATCTCATGAATTAAAAATGTTCATTTATAAACTTCAAAGACCAAATAAAGAACAAACTCAAACCTCAAGGATCAAAAACATTTTATCCAATTATTTTCTTATCATATTAGACAAACAAAAATCTTACCCAAGCAATTAATCATGTAAGAAAAAAGTACCGTTCGAATCGTCAACTTGATCATAACTTAATTAGTTAAACATTTTATATAACTATATATCCTAGATATCAAAGGTTTTATTCTTCGTCCCTCATAGTTAGAACTGAAAAAACAATAAAGAAAAATATATTTGAAAAGTAAATGAAAATTAGGAAAATCAATGAAAGTGGCTATTGAAACTTGAGAGTTGTGTGTTAGCTTCAAAGCCATGCAAAAGAGTAAAAGAAAGAATTGGTTTTGTTTGAACACACAAGTGAAAAAGGGATTGAGTCAAGGTAAAAGAAAAAGGCCCCTAAAAAAGCCCCAATTCTAAATTCCTATATCAAATTGCCAATTCATTATTCATTTTATTATTCAAAATAGAAAAGACATAAAGCTTACAACTTCTCTACTCTACTTATAACTATTGGAAATCAAAAAGAATTTTGAGCCTTTTCATAAACCTAAAAAAGAAAAAGGAAGAAAGTTATAAATCTTTGGGCAAAATACACTTTTGGTCCTTGAGATTTGAAGTTGATGTCTATTTGGTCCCTGAAGTTTTAAAATGAATATGTTAGTCTGAGATTTAGAAAATAGATGGTCCCTAGAGTTAGTTGACCGTTAATTGACTAACGGAAAAATGATGTGTCAGAATTTATATTTAAGATGATGTATTTTATTTATATTTAAGATTATTTCTTTTCTTTTCTTTTGAGATTTCTCATGTGCATTTTTTTCGATATTCCATTTCGTACCTATGAATTTTCTTTTTTTCTTTTTATCAAATCACAACTTTACATGATAAAGAACCACCAAAAAAATAAGAAACTCATCGCTAAAATCGAATCAATTAAAGAAAAATTAACACATGGGTATTTCAAAGTTGTGGACATAGACACATTTTTAAGGATTAAGAATGGTGAACTGAGTAAAGCGCTACATCAAAGCGACGAAAAAATATTTATTGTCATCGTCATTTTCGATATTGGTGTTGGAGCCAAGGAAATAAAAAAAGAATAAAAAATAGACAAACAAGAAGAAATAGAGATAGATGAAGAAAATAAAGGAAAAGAAGATAGAAGATGAAAAAAAGTAAAAATATAACCACATAATGTTGAAATAATATAAATTTTAACACATCATCTAAAAATTGTCAATTCAACATGCCACATCATTTTTTCGTTAGTCAACTAACAGTCAACTTAACTCCATGGACCATTTAGAACTATTTTTCAAAACTCAGGGACTAAAGTGTTTATTTTGAAACTTCAGGAACCAATCAGACATCAACTTCAAACTTCAGGAACCAAAAGTGTATTTTGCCCTAAATCTTTCCTACAATAATTTAGGCTCCGTCTATTAATCATTTGATTTTTTTAGTTTTTTATTTTTGAAAATTATGCCTATAAACACTACTTTTACCTACGTATTTTCTGGTTTCATTATCTACTTTTTACATATGTGTTTCAAAAAACCAACCATGTTTTAGAAACTAAAAAGACAGTTTCAAAAGCTTGTTTTTATTTTTAGAATTTGATTAAGAATTCAAATGTTTCCTTAAGATGAAAATCATGGTGGAGAGTTAAGAGAAAAATAAGTTTAATTTTTAAAACCCAAATTGTTATATCAAACGGGTCTTAGTTTGAGCTTTTTTTTAGTTTAATAAATATGAGGTAGAAGATCGATCATCTATTTATTTTTTTTTAAAGTTCAACGAACCTTCATTTTCAAATAATGCAATAAACGACATATCTACTTAACTTATATGTTTGGTTTTACCATCGTTGCAGTTGAGTTATCGTAAATTCTCACTATTACAATGGAAACTAATAAATTGCTTTTAATAAAGTAGAGTTTCTTTGTTTCACATTTACATTTTTCTTTATAGCTTTCTTTTCCTCTCCATAGATATCTACCAACTTTTTTACTGACTTTATTGTGAATTTTACCATTTCAAGTTGGTTAGTTCAATTATTCTTTTCAAATGGAGATCAGATAAGTTCAATTTTGCCAGTTAAGCTTCATTATTATAATTATTTTAATAAATAAAAGAAAACATATTTTCTTTTTAAAAAATTATGAATTATTCATTGATGTCGATAATGATACATTGATAATCAATATATTTTTATATTGTGTGCTGATTATTGGTTTAGAAAATCAACCATTCACTCGTATATTGACTTGACCATAAAATAGCAATCATAAACTATTTATATAAATTAGTCATAGCAATAATTGATTGTGTTATTTATACTAATTTTGTCCTAACCCATTATATTTTTACTCTATTTAAATTTTCTCTCCTTTTTACTTATTACCATGAAATTAGTAAAATATAAAGGCATTTAAAGGTAAAATTTTAAGAGGAATGGATTCACAACAAAATTTATAGTCAAAGTTAAAATTTCCAAAATTTAAAATCACATGATATTCCTTTTAATTGAGATTAAAAAAAGAATTTAAAGATCCCACGTGAGGAATTAATTCGTGGAACTGAGTTTGTTGAATAAATTAAGTCAAATTTTGAGACAAACAAAGGCTTCGACTTTGTCTTCATGTTTCTTTTCTTCTATGTTGATGATTTGTTTGAATAAAAATACATGAATTTTGTTACTTTTTTGTTGTTTTGTTTGCCCTTTATTTTATTTATGGAAAAAATTACTGTCTTTGAAGTTTGAACGAAGACTTCTTTGTTTTCCAATTTAAATGTAACATGTAGTGAAGGTTTTTTTTTTTTGGTTTTTCTTATAATGAAATCGCATGATTTGAATTTAATTTTGGGGAAGATAACAATGCCTTTTTATTTTATAAATGTGGGGTTTTTATTCTATTTTTTTTAATATAGCTTCTCTAAAATTATTAAAAGTAGATTCTCTCAGTTAAATTACAGTTTCCGTTCCTAAAATTTTAGGTTTGTATCTAATAGATTTATAAACATTAAATTTTTTTAATAGTTTTCTAAACTTTTAATTTCGTGTTTAATAGATCTCTAAATTTTTAGTTGGTTATGTAAGATTTTTGAAAAAATATTAAAAAAAAGTAATCTCACGTATTGAAAGGTGCAAGAAAGTGATAGCTCCAAATACTATAAAAGAAACTTATGATTTTGGTTTCAAATTATCTTAATTCAAAATAAAATCTGGTATAATAACTCTATGAGTGGTATAAAGCTTCGTGCTTCTTTGTAATTGAGGTCAGAGAGAGAATTATGTATGATTGTAATAATTTTTTAAATAGTGGAGTTTCTTTTTATAGGTTGTGGGGGTTTCTCTAATTTGGAGTTTTTCACGTTAATTCTTGTTTTCTTTTTTAATTTCTCATTTATTTTTCTGTTTGTTTCTATGGTAGAAGTGGAAGGTTTTTTTTTTCCAACATAAAGTTTAATAAAATTTTGAAGTTTTTATTTTGTGTCTAATACTTCATTGATTTATTTGACATCTTTTAAAATTTATGGTTTATTGCATAAAAAATTGAAAGTTTAAAATCATATCCCATAAAAATCATTTTCATATCTAATAGATCTATGACTTGTTAAAAAAATGTTGAATATGTTAGGAAACCATTACTATTAAACACAAAATTGAAAAGTTAGACTCGTTTGATAACTATTTAGTTTTGTATTTTTTGTTTTTGAAAATTAAACCTATAAATACTGCCTCTACTTATGAGATTTTTTTTGTTTTGTTATCTATTTTTATATGTGTTTTAAAAAACCAAGCTAAGTTTTGTTTTTTTTTTTTTTTTGAAAACTTGCTTTTGTGTTTTGGAATTTGGCTAAGAATTTAAATGTCTTCTAAAGAAATATGAAATTCATTGTAGATAAATGATGAAGAAATAAGACAATTTTAAAAAACAAAGGGATGTCCAACGAAGGCATAAGAATATATTTGATATTTTTCAATTCCATAGGCCTATTAGATACAAAATTAAAAGTTTAAACATATATTCAATTTTTTTATAAATTCAAGAACCTAACTGACACAAATATGAAAATTCAGACAGTATATTTAATTGAGTGCTTTAATTCTAGTTTATTTATTTATTTTATATAACAAAAGGATTTCAAAAATACTGGTTACATTTTTTAAAAAAATCATTGGATTTTGGAGATTTTCTTTAAAAAAATAACTATAATACAATACAGTTAGGGACAACGACCCTCCACATATCTCCACATTGGTATGATATTGTTCACTGGGCATAGACCCTCATGGTTTTGCTTTTGGTTTCACCAAAAAGGCCTCACACTAATGAAGATACTATTCCTCACTTATATACCCATGATCTTCCCCTTCTATAGCCGACGTGGAACTTTGGTCGCACTCCCAACCCAACAACTCTAGCCGACGTAGAACTTTGGAGGCCTCACACTAATGAAGATACTATTCCTCACTTATATACCCATGATCTTCCCCTTCTATAGCCGACGTGGAACTTTGGTCGCACTCCCAACCCAACAACTCTAGCCGACGTAGAACTTTGGTCGCACTCCCAACCCAACAATCCCCCCCTCGAACAAAGTACCAACCGAGCCTTCCCCTCAAATAGTCATCCATCTACTTAGCTCTCCTATACCCGGAGGACACCGCCAGCCCAGACCAACTCATTTTACCCGGAGCACACCGCCTATCCGATAGAGCTCTCTACCACGGATCTCCACCACGACTACACTTCAAGGCTCGCCTATTTTGTTCGGCACCCGAGGATTCTATTAATTACGGCTCAGGGACATGACTCTGATACCACTGTTAGGGACAAACGACGCTCCACATATCTCCACATTAGTATGATATTGTCCACTTTGGGCATATGCTTCACTTTTGGTTTCACCCAAAAGGCCTCATATCAATGGAGATACTATCCCTCGCTTATATACCCATGTTCTTCCCCTTCTCTAGCCGATGTGGGACTTTGTCGCACTCCCAACAAATACAATACCCACGATAATTACATTTTTGTCACTTCTATATCGTTTTAGTTCATGAATTTTCAAATGTTACCCTTATCAAACGGGTTGTTGGGAAAAAAACCTCCCACCACTAGGAATAAGCAGAAATAAACTGAGAAATTAAAAGAAACCAACAAAATAAGAGACACAAGAATTTACGTGGAAAAACTTCAAACCCGGAGAAAAAAACCACGAACAGAAAGAAATTTCCACTATGTGAAAAATTGTTACAATCACATAGAATTCTCTCCCCGACCCCAATTACAAAAATACTCTCCCAAAACTTATACTGCTCACACTCTTTTCATCACTCTCAAACCAGAGAATATAAATAAGGAATTTAACCAGAACTAGTACTCCAAGCTTAAAGTATTACTAATTGGGATGCTTTGAAATCAAAGCCATAAACTCATTTTATAGTGCCATGAGCCTATCACTTTCCTAAACCTTTTAGATGTAGGACAATTCATCACTTTCTTAAACCTTTCAGATGTAGGACAATTTTCCTTCTAATATATTGTCAAAATCTAACACGGGCTCTAAATCATGAGTTTTAAGTGCTAGTTTTTTAAAGGTTTTTGCTCTTATTGGTTGGTTATAGTAATACGATTTTTTAAAGAAATTAATTGAATTCACAAATTAAATAGAATATATATCATTTACGCTAAAAAAAAAAAAAAAAAAAAAAAGCGAGGTGGGTGGAGACTCATAACACGTGTACGTGCTGTCTGATAGAAGGCATTAGTAGCTAACTGGTGAGCTTCTTGGTCGCCCAACACTTTTCACATGCAACAATCATTTCACACCAAACTCATATTTGGAACCATTTGATTTCTTCGATCCACACAACTCGACACATGTTAGATCTTCAACTCAAAAATTTAAGTTGATATGTTACTCTAAATTTAATATTATATCAATATTTTAATATTCTTTTTTATTTATAGTCTAAAAGTTTGCACAAGATCCGAGTGATTTTCGATATTAATTAAAAAAAAAATGATAGTTATAGGAACTTGAACACTATGATACTATGTTAAATTGCAATTAGATATAGCTTTAGTTAATGGGTTTGAGTAACTTTAAGGTTAAATTATAAAATTGATCTCGATAATTTAAAAAAAAAAAAAAAGTTAGAATTTAGTCCATGTGGTGTTTTAAAAGTTAGAATTTTGTGTTTATGGTTTTAAAAAACCTCATAAATAGTCTCTAGGGTAGGGATTATTTATGAGAGTTTTATCAAACCATAAGACTTAAAAGTCTGTTTGGGGCATAAGTTATATTATGCACTCTAAACACATACTATTATATAACCTAAATTATACTACTCTACATTTTAAATGATACTATATGATTCCACAAGCTATAATAATCCACATACTATTCCAACTCATGTTATTATAATTCACTCAGCCCCCTAAACAACTCTTAAATTCTAATTTTCTCAAAATCATATAAGACCAAATTCATAATTTAACTTTGATTTAATCCTATATAGATACTTCAACATCCTTATTATGGAACCTAAAATTTTGCATGACATTGTAGAAGTTTAATACAAAACTTTCTACTCTAATATCAAGTTAAATTACAATTGTACGATGACTAAATTTAGTTTTTGTATTTTATAAATTTCCAAAAATACTCTTCATTTGAGTGTGAAGTTAATTTTTATATGACTTGGAGGAAAAATGTGGATATATTAACTAAATTTTGTGACGAAAACTAAATTCTTTTAGCAAAAATTAACCAGAAACTACCCATAATATCTAATTTTAAGATTTATTCACATTATATCACTAAAATAAGTATAGTAACTAAATTAGAAGTTTAACAAATCCAGAGTAATTCATGCGAAAGTAGCGAAATAATAACGCAATTGTATATATTGTGACTAATATGCAAGGCACGATTCAAGTAAAAATAGATACATTGAAATAACTTAGAATTTCTTTTTTTTAAAAAAAGATACATTGAAATAACCATTAAAAAAATAACAGGGACAAAATTAACTAGAGGACAAGATTGATTGAACATCGTAAATTAACAATTTTTAAAAAAATAATAATAATAAATAAAAAGCGGTTGTTGGGGCTGAGGACTGCCGAGCGGACATATTTGGGCCCAAGAGAAACGGCCCGTTATCCTTCCACTGGAAGGAGCGGGAGGTAACGCTGCTCTGTGAAACCTGACGCCATTTCCTCCACCTCTAAGGGCGATGGACTTGGGATTTCTGCCCAGAGCCCAAGGCCCAACTCCTTCCTTAGAATGGGCGGCCCAGTTATTTATCCTAGGATGCCCTTCCGATGGGCCGATCCCACCGCTTCCAACCACTTTAATGCCCCCATTCGGGTTACAGGCCCGCATTACCGAGCTCGGCGATGGTTCATGTTGCCAGCCAAATTATGAAGAATACACTAAATTACAATTCTAACAATGTGGGATTCCTGTGACTGAAACTTCAAACAATTTTTGAGATCTAAGATTTAAATTTTTTCTTTTTATGTATTTGAGAGAAAGCTTCAATTTTCCCAGGTTGATTATAAGTTTTTATTTTAGTACTATCATTTTAGGGTGAGAGATTTGAACTCATGATTTCTTGATCATAAATTTTATTTGATGCTATTTCCGTCATGCTCTTGTTGGCACGAAAGACAAACTTTGTGTTTAAATTGTTTATATATATTTTTATATCAAAAACTAATTTCATACAACTTTTAGTTTAAAATATCATTTTGGTCATTATACTTTGGGACTTATTCTATTGTAGTTTATGTACTTTCAAATATTCAAATATAATCCTTATACTATTAAAATTTGTAAAACTAGTATTGAGGGTGAATAAAGGAAGCCCTAAAACCGACATGGTTGACGTGTGGTCGGTCGATTGGTCGGCAAAATTAAAAAACAAAAAATATATATATATATATATAATAATAATAATAATAATAATAATAAAAAAAATACAAAAAGGGTATATATTTATATTATATATTATAAATAATAATAAAAAAATAACTAAACCATTTAAACTGATTGATCGAATCGAAGTCGATTCAAGTTTTAGGCAGAAAAAAATAAAAGAGCCAACCGACCAAGACCGATCTACCGATGTCCACCTCTAATTAGTATCTATTGTTATTTTATATGTATAATTAACATTTTCAAACCAAATTTATTTTCTATTTAACTTTCTCTTCGTAGATTTTCAAAATATATTAACGTGGTGTTTTTTATTAAGTGGAAATGATTATGATTATTTTTTACGATTTCAAATTAATGAGGATCAATTTGAGAATTGATTGAAAATACAAGAGCTACATTTAAATATTTAAAGTATATGAACTAACCTAAAATGAAGTTGTATTTTATTTATTGAAAATGCTGTTTTGGTCTAGTCCCAGAGTACCTAAACCAAATAGTATTATATTTTTTTTTAATTTTATTTTATAGATGAATTTAATTTTATTTAAAAAGTTAAAATTTATTTTATTTTAATTAATTTATTTATTTTGAAAATGAAAAGTTTTGTTTATCAGTTAAGGTAATCGGGAATAAAAATTAAAACAAAAACATAACAATATTTTTTTACTATAAAATGTCTAAATTATTTAGTTTAAAAAATAAATGCATAACAGAACATAACATCAAGTATACCATTAAATTTTGAATCTCTTCAATTCCAATTGTTCGTTCTTTTTTCAAAAAAATTGTTAAATAACACAAATACAATATACGTATTTTATAAAATGTGAATCTATAATTAGAAAAAAAACACATGCATATTAATACAAGTCACATATTAACACGACTAGTATTATATTTAAACTTAGATCAAATTGTTATAGTATTAATTTTATAAAACAATGTAAGATTCAAATTTGGTCATTCTATCCTACCTGAGAAATCATCTCTCACCAACAATACCATAACTTAATTGAAAGTATGGTTTATGATCGAAACGTCATAGGTTCAAAACTCTAAAGTCTCAAATATTGTTGAACTAAAAAAAACATTTCAAAAAAAAATATGTCAAATTACTACAATGTTTTAGCTCGTTTTAAAGGTTGCATATCCTCCCAGACCAGGGCATTGCAACTTTCAAACTGCAAAATTGAAATTAATCAGATAAATAAATACATTTTTGGAATAATTTAGCGTATAAAAAAGTTGCTTTTTTTGTTTAACTATAATTAATTTTTTGGGCGGTTTTTATTGCGCCATCCTCAATAAAGAACTCAATGTCGACTCGGGCCGGGCCGACTATGGCAGCCAAACCCTCTCGAAATTCCGACGGCGAGGACTTGAGCGCCATAGTTTCCGAGCAGCTTCGTGATCTCATGGACGCCTTTGCTCTAGAATCGGACCTCGACCTTGCCTACAACCTTCAACTCGAAGAAGCTCTCGCCGCATCACTTGCTTCTCAACCTCCCGCTCCCGCTCCCTCTTCCTCCTCCTCAATTCCTCGGCCAGAATTTCAAGAATTCGAACGGAATGATATCGCGAGAATCGGTGCTATCCATTCCATAGACCTTACGAAATGCGATCAAATATTCCAAGACTGGCTGCAATTGGGGTTTGAGATGCGCAGGACTGGCGAGGAACTTAACCATCGGGTACATAATGACGGTTTCGCGAAGGAGATTCTAAATATTCCCGATGGAGACTGGAGTGAGCGGGGAGTTACTATTCAGAAACCCTTCGGCGAGGGATCCTCGAAGGGCGGTGAGAATCAGGGTGTTTTTACCCTCTATTTCAAGGGTCTTGTGAGTGAGGAAGTGATTGGATATGAGAGTCGTGTTATGGCTGGAATTGGTGTTGCTATTTGCAATCCAGAGGATAAATTAGTCTTCGAGGTGAAAAGACGCCTTGTAGGAAACGAAAGGAGCAGAATGGTGGCTGAGTGTAAGGCTTTGATCGCAGGGCTGAACGCAGCTATGAATTTGAAATTGAAGCGCCTTTGTTTTTACTGCGATTACTATCCTCTTTATCAATTTGTAAGCCTTCTCTGTGCTCTTGTATGTTGTTCAATCTTGAACAGATTTCTTGCAGTTACTTGTTTATTATCGGCGTAATGATGTTTTATCAATTAGTACATCAATCTCGAGACGTTTATATGATGGTATTCTTGTATGATTGTATCACGTGGCATGGAACCCTTATATTTTTCTTTAATAATAGTCTGGTTTCATGAGCACCAACTACAGGATGTTGCACTTTAATGGCGGTGATGATGTCAGAATTGTACTGACAATGTTGGTTAAAACCCATTTTAAATCAATCCTTAGGCTACTTAAGGAACTAGATCTGTTTCTATTTTTTTTCCTGAGTAGGTGGGATAGGAAAATGATGTAATGTGAAGCTCACTGTCTAAATATTTTTTAAAAGCATAGACAGACCCCATAAATTTTAAGTAAATGTGATAAAGAAATTATGATTATTTTCTGTTGAGCATCAAGTTGATAGAAAGGAATCGTAAACTCATTCTCCATTACCTGAAATGACATTTAGAACTTGATAAACATTGAAGAGGATGGGTGAGCTTTTATGCGATCTTGAAAATGGTAAGATATAGTATTGAGCAGGATGTTGTAGATGGCAGATATTTGACTAGTGTCATCTCTCCATAAGTAATGGGTCCTCAAGCTATAGGTTTCAGCCATCCTTTCAAAGTAATGGTTAGAAGTCTGTTTTTAACAAAAGAAGTTTTCCAAAAAAGTTAATTTGATGTGCTCCTAAGCTTCTGTATTTTTGTATGAAATGGTTGATCTCAGGGTTAAGCTTCTCACTTGCACTTTATTTCTAGAACAACAATGAACAATCCAACATCTTATCATTAACCCATGCACAGGTTACTGGCAAATGGCCCCCCAAGCAGCGCAAGGTTGCCGCTCTACTCAGTCAGATAACTCATCTTCAAGTACGATTTGACTCTTGCTATCCCAGGCTTGTGGCTCGACATGATATCAAATTTGCATTCAAACTAGCCAGAGAGGCAATAGTTCCTGAGATCACACGAACTGAAGATCCTGCCCCAAAGAAGAAGCTAAATGAGACTTGTGTTATTTGTTTGGAGGATTGTGATGTTAATAGGATGTTTGCAGTTGATGGCTGCTTGCATCGATACTGCTTTTCTTGTATGAAACAACATGTGGAAGTGAAATTACTTCAAGGTTTGGTGCCCAAGTGTCCGCATGATGGCTGTAAGTTTGATCTTAACGTTGATAGCTGCGCAAAATTCTTGACTCCTAAAGATATGGCTACCATGCGCCAACGTATTAAAGAAGCTTCCATACCTGTTTCTGAGAAAGTTTATTGTCCATATCCAAGATGCTCGGCTCTAATGACAAAGGACGAGGTCTTGGAATACACTAGAGATGTTTTTGGTGGTGCCAACGAATCTGGGGTGCGGAAATGCATGAAGTGTCATGGTCTTTTCTGCGTCAACTGCAAGATTCCTTGGCATAATCGTGTTTCGTGCAATGACTATAAAAGGTCAAGTAATCTTCCATCTGAAGATGTGAAATTGAAGTCCCTGGCATCAACGTGTTTGTGGCGCCAATGTGTGAAGTGTAATCACATGATTGAGCTTGCTGAAGGTTGCTATCACATGACTTGCAGGTAATCTTATTCCTCGTGACGAACACCTATTCCCGAAGTATTTATGTTGTAGAAAATAGAAACTTAACACTGTTCGTAACTCTCACTTTAAACCTGCATTTACACCTTATTGTGGATTTTAGGATTTGTCTGTATAATTACTTCTAGCTCTGACTTGAAATTCTTTCCTGGCTTGTAATTTTGACAGATTCTTTACACTTTTCTGCACTCCAAGTTGAATTTGATTGAAGGATAGGGATCAAAATATAGTAAAATATATGGAAAATGGAATGAAACTGGGTTTTATTTATTTGATTTCGTAAACATTTGGTTTATGAATACACACTGCTTATGCTGGAAAGGTAAAACGAAGGTTATCTGTTATGGAACTTCCATCATTCCTTTTATTTGCTTTCTGGGTGTGCACTATGAATGTCTAGAATAGCATATTTGTGACTATTTTTCAATTTATACCTGCAAGTTAACTAAACCAAGTTTTCTTTGCACTCATTCATTTCATATTATCGAGTATTATCGAGTTTGGCTCGACCACAAATAAATTTTTTCTCGCCTTTTTGTTGCAGATGCGGTCACGAGTTTTGCTATAAATGTGGAGCAGAATGGAAAGATAAGAAGGCGACATGTTCTTGCCCACTTTGGACCGAGGATCGTATCTGGTACAACGATGATAATAGGGACTTTGATCTTGATGGTAGATTCATTGAGGAAGATGAAGAAGAAGAGTTTTATGATTCAGATGATGAATATTATTATATTTGATAAAATAAAAACCATCCTCCTAGTTCACTCTTCAATGTCACCCACACGATTCAACTTGGAATTTGAATTTTGCCTGTAAATTGCCTGTCCATAAATGATGACATATTTGAACTTTGAAATGATTCAAATGTTCAGGTGTAACTTTTGTTGGGACTTCTCTTTCTTGATCTCCCCTTTTGTGGCAGGTTTTGATCAAATGAAGTTTGCTTCCTCTCCTGGTGTGAAGCTTTAAACTGTGTGAACTTCAGGTAATACAAGTTTTGGATGATTAATGCCCGTTTGATAACTATTTTCTTTTTGGTTTTTGTTTTTGAAAATGAAGGTGGTAAATATTAATTTTACTTTTAGATCCTTTTGTCTTGTTACCTACTTTTTACCTATGTTTTTAAAAATCAAACTAAATTTTAAAAACTAAAAAAGTATTTCAATGTTTTTATTTTTGGAATTTTGCTAAGACTTTCAATGTAGAAAAAACAAAAACAATTTTAAAAAACCAAAGGGTTATTAAAAGGAGTCTAAATATTTCATTGAGTTGTTAATTAAATATCATTTTTACAATTTCTTCTCATTTCTATTCAATAGTACCACTGAAATTGGGTAATGATGCTGTGATATTTCTGTGTGAGTTTTTAAAATGTTAGATTTTTTTTTTCATATATATATATATATATATATATATATATATATATATATTTAGAATGAATTGCTGTAATTATATAAGATACTATATTGATTTAAAAATAATGTGTGTGTGTGTGAGAATTGAGATAATTTTGGCCCGTCATTTTCCGATTTGTCGTTTTGGGTTTCGTCGCTTTCCATTTCTCCAACCGACGCATCTTCCTTGAAGAAGCGAAATGCAAATGCAAAAGTAAGCATCTTACTAACGTCGACGTCTATATTATTATGAAAACAATCCTTTCTAATTTTAAAGTTGAAATATGTTTTTTTTTTTTTTAAGTATGGAAATTTGAAATTTGATCTCAAGAAAATAGATGCATATTAATTATTTTTAAATTAAGTCTACTTTAGTAAAAAGTTTGAAATATATTTTCAAATGTATAAAACTTTGGGAATCCAAAATATCCTTGAGATATTAAAAATATAGGATTGTTCTTTAAAATTATTTTTAGAAAAATTATCATGTACCCATAAACTTGTATGGAATAAAATTGTGTTTTTTATGTTAATTTTATGCAAGTTCGATTATAAGTTGTGGTGTCTTCATTTTATAAAATCATATCTATTTAATCATTCTATTGTCAGTATTGAACTCTCTAAGAATTGTGTTTATTTATTTATTTTTTAAAAAATAAGAATGGTGTTTATTTAATCTTTATACAAACTTTTGTCACCAATTATTTAAACTTGCTCAAAATTTGGTTTCTATACAACCCTTAAAAAATCAATTAGGATTTGTTTGGTATGCAATCTAAATTCTATTTTATGTTTTCGGATTCACTGAATTTAGTGAATATGTGTTTGACAGACGTGTTTTCGAAAAATGTTTTCAGATATTGTAATTCAAATAGTAGAAATTCTGAAAACAACATTTTTATACTTTTGTTGTATCCAGATTCTGAATTTAAAATTTTAAAATGCATAATTATATTAACACAAGGATAAAAATATTAATAAATACAACATTTCATGTTATACACTTAATTTACTTTTGTTAAATTACAATATATATAAGGGGCAATTGGGCTGGTAGCAAAAAGACCCAATATAATTGCCCATATAACAAATCAAAAATTTGAAAAGAGAAATTGAAATTACTAAAACACCCCACGCCCACCAGTCACTGATATCAGTGATATCATTGATAGGATGCTATCAGTGATATCACTGATAGAAGTCTGTTTATTTAATAACTAATTTTTTTTGTCTGTTTATTTAATAACTAATTTTTTTCTTATAATTTTAGTTTTCCATCACCCCCATTGATAGCAAACGAAGAAGAAATCATTGATAGGATGCTATTAGTAATATCACTGATAGAAGTTTGTTTATTTAATAACTATTTTTTTTTTGTCGTTTGGGAATGGTTACACGATTGTCAATGTGTTATATTGTTAGACTTCTATCATCTTATTTCAGTTGATAGAAGTTCATCAGTGATGTAAGCGATATGAGTGATGAAGTCTATAACGATTGTCAATGTGTTACAATGTTACACTTCTATCATTTGATATCAGTGATAGAAGTCTATTAGGTGATAGAACTGATATAAGTGATAGAAGTCTATAACTCTATTAGACTTCTTGTTCTTCATGAATATTATTCTATTAGGCTTGTGATAAATGTCTATCACTGATAGTTGTTTATCAATCATTAACTTCTTTCCAGTGATAGACTTCTATCAGTGATAGATGTCTAATAGAAGTGATAGACTACTATTGTGATATCTATCACCGATGAAGTGATATCTATCCGTAATAGTTGTTTGATAGACTTTCTACCACGGTTGTTCATTTATTACCTATTACTTATAACTTTTCTATTATCTATTAGACTTATCGTTCCTATCAGACTACATCATTGTCTCATCACTAATAGAAGTGATAAACTACTATCATTGTTAATGATTGATAGAAGTTAAAGAAAAGAAGTGATAGACTACTATCACCGATGAAGTGATAGGCTTCATCGGTGATAGTTTGTCTCGATAGACTTTTACCTATCTATTACCTATTACTCATAACTTTTCTATTAGACCTCTTGTTATTCAGGATTATTAACTTTTTTCTTCTATCCGACTTCTATCAGTGATAGATGTCTATCACTGATAGTTGTCTATCAATCATTAACTTCTTTCCAGTAATAGACTTTTATCAGTGATAGATGTCCATCACTGATAAGAGTGAAGACTTCTATCAGTGGTAGTTGTCTATCACTATCACTGATAGTTGTCTATCTGTTAACTATTACTGTTTGTTGTGTGGTCTTCAAATTTTCTCATCAGATGCCAAAGTCCTTGTGTTCATAGTATTGATATTAAACTTTTGAAACAATCACAAACCTTGTATTGATAGTATGAATAGTATGATAACAACAATGTTGAGTTCTATCTTGAAAAAGTATATATAAAACTAATTGTCAAAAATTACATCATGGTAAAAATGGTGGAAAATTACATGTCCTACGATTGTGACCAACACGATGACAATGACTACATTTTGTGTGACTTCTTACTTCAGCAATCGACGAAATCCTTTGCTTTCACGGTCTTCCTGCTTGACGTTTAACAATTGGAGGTAATGCATTCATGTCAACATCTATCGAACTCAATTCAGAATGATTCCCAACTGGGCGGTACACCTCCATAAGTTGTCACTCCCATCACTAATTGCACAAGAGGAGCCATCAAAACAAGCATCATTAATATGAGCAACTAAAGGATATTTTGTATTTTGATCTTCCACTAAAGTTAAAAACCAAGCAACATCAAAACAACGACATGGCGTTAGTTAATAACATCCCTCATTGCTGTGTTTTTTTCCTTTTAATTACCTAATTTTCTAAAGTATTAATATTAATATCAATATTAATATTAACATTTTCCCGAGAAAATGAAAAGGAAAATGCTACCGATAGAGAGAAAGGAGAGGGTGGTAGTGTTTGGATTCCGAGAAAATTCTTGTAATGTAAACTAAAAAAAAAAAAGATGAAGAAAAATTGATTAATATTTTCTTAATTTTGGGGTGTGTGAAGGCGGAAGTTTGGTGAAGTGCCAACTTGTTGTAGTATCATTCCTCTCTCAAATTAACAAACTAGATGAACCCACTTTTATTTTTCCTAATTTGTTTTCTTGAAAAAGGGAAGAAGAAGGAAAAACAATTTAAAGATTTTTGTCATATTTGCAATTATTTTAAAATGTTGCTATATCTACAAATAGTAAAACCATCCTTGCTACCCATTACAAATTCTCTATATATAATATAATATATTATAAATTATATAATATTATATTATAAAATGATAATCCTATAAAATTCATAAAATTATATTCATAAATTAATTAATAATAACTTATATTCAATCTAATAATTAGTTTTGCAACTAAAACTAATTTTATGATTTATAAATATGTTATATGACACATGAAATTAAATTTTTAAATTTAATAAAAAAACATATTTGAAACATGAAATAAAATTTCTTGTTTTCTAATTTCTATCTTGAGATTACTTGCTAAATAGACCATTTCAGAAGTTGGATACTCTCTTTCATACTTATTGAAATTAAAAAAAAATCTTTTAAATTCGAGAATGTTCGGGAAGGAACCAATATCTTAAAAAATCCTCAAAATTAGAGAGGCATTGGGTTTTGACCCAACCAAGTCTTCTTTTATTGATGTATTTAATTTGGAGGAAATGGAAGGCTTCCTGAGGAGGAATAATTTTTTTTTTTGCAACAAAAAAAAAATATAATTATAGAGTCACTCGTAAGAGCGGCCAATTCGAATCGGTTACTTTGAGAAGCGTTTCTCGTCGGAGTCCATGGCGGCTGGAGCAGTGATCCCCGATTCCGACCTTGACGACGATGAACTAGCTTATGACCTCCAATTGGAAGAAGTCATTGCCCTTTCACTGAACCAGGTTCCCTCTACTTCCCACTCTCCTCCACCATCGGCTTCATCGCAACCGTCGCCTTTCATCGACGTCGATTACGAGATTCGCGATGCGATGGTGTTATCGGACGATGACGCGTTGGAGGATGAGGACGAGGTCGTGTTGAACCGTCGGCTTCACAGCCTGGCCACGGGAGACGTAATCAACATCTCCGACGACGATTGGGAGGAGTACGATGTTGACTGTATGGATGTTTCTGCTTTTGGTATGTCCTATAATCCTTTGTTTGATCCCGAAAGTTTCAGATTGTATTTCAAGGGTTTGGTTAGCAAAGAGAGCGTCGGAGACGTAACGGTCATTGCGGTGGTTGTTTTCGATCCGAGAGATAATTTATTGATAGAAGTGAGGGAGCCATTGGAAGCTTTTCGAGAATGCGAGGCCATCAGTCCCGAGGTTGCTGATTTTATGGCTTTAATCGAAGGGCTTGAGGCGGCTCTTTCCCTTCACTTGGAAAGAGTTTCCTTCTTCTGCTATGACTATATGCTCTACCAATATGTGAGTTAGCATAAGCATTCTTTTGCACCATTTTTGAACATTTGGGTGGTTGTTAAGATTGTAATACACGTTACTTCATATCATATTTGATTCTGCCCCTTCCCCGTACATCACGACCCACCATTGAAAGATTCAACTAGCGATCTGAATACTGAAATTATCCCTATTATTATCCTCTCACGTCCGTGTTTGGTTGTTTTCCTTTCTATTCATTCAACATAACTATCTACTTGTGTAGCGAAATGAAAGAAAAGAAGAAAAAATCCACTTCAGAATTCTCTGTTCATAGCTTTTTTGGTTGTAGAATTTTTTTGCCACTGTTGTTTTCTGTAGATGCTAATTCTGTTCCTTCTATCTGAAGCCCCTCTATGACTCCTTTGATGGATTGTTGCGAGCCCTGATTGTGTTCATTGTTAGATTTCGCAGCAGAAATATTTAGTGCTGTTAGTGATTGCTGAATGCAGGTTACAGGCAAATTACGGCCAAGACTGAGCATAGTTGCAAGTTTAGTCGACAAAGTGGCTTTTCTGCGAGGACGGTTCACTTATTGTGAACCCTTTTTGGTTGAACAAAATGTCGTGAAGTTTGCCTTTAAATTAGCAGAAGTCGCCACAGCTTCTCAGATAAGCTTGCCTGCTGCAGAAGCTGGCAATAGCATGCCCGTGCTAGTTCTAGAGAACTGCAAGATTTGTTATGAAGATTGTGAATCGGAAAAAATGTTTACTGTCAATGGCTGCCTGCACAGATATTGTTTTTCTTGCATGAAAAAGCACGTGGAAGTGCAGTTTCTTGGTGGATCTGGGGCAAAATGTCCTTATGAAGACTGTGAATCTACAGTGAGCATTGAGAGTTGTAACAAACTTCTCCCACCCGAACTAATTGAAATCATACACCAACGCTTCAAAGAATCTTCCATCCCTTTTTCAGAGAAAGTTTATTGCCCACAACCCAGATGCTCTACTTTGATGTCGAAGACTGAAGTTTTGGAGTATACAAAAGACATTCATGGAAATGCAGAGCAAACTGGAGCCAGGAAATGCATGAAATGCCATGTTCTTTTTTGCATCAAATGCAAAATCTCTTGGCATGATGGCATGACTTGTGAGGACTACAGGAGGTCAAGCCATAACACTCAAACGGACGTTGCGAAGCTGAACTCTCTGGCCAGAGAGAAGCTCTGGCAGCCATGTCTGAGATGCGGTCATTGGGTTGAACTTGCAGAAGGATGCTACCACATCACTTGCAGGTCTGCTTACTTCATTCTCCTCCCACTTTTCTGCTTTTATATCTTTAAGAGCATGCCTAATCTGTTTGCACAGTTTTTTTTTTCTTATATACCATAGTTTAACACGGTATTAGAATTGGAGGTTCTGGATGGATTCTATCGGGTTTAATGCTAATTGTGCTTGTTTTGAACCTACATTGTAGAAAGTGACAGTACTCTTGAGCTTTTGAGTATGGTTTAACTGTTTTTGTACTTGTGATTAATGTTGGGGGCTGATTTTCCTCAGATGTGGATATGAATTTTGCTATTCTTGTGGAGCTGAGTGGAAGAACAAGCAACCAACTTGTTCGTGTCCAATATGGGACGAACATCATATCATAAATGATGAACGGTAAAGGATCAATGCTTCACGGGCGGTGACATTTTGTGAGATTGCTTGAAGAATTCTGGCGGATTGTCTGGTAAATATTTTTCACTTTCCTATAAGAGTTTAGGATATAATAATACCTGCAGTGCGAAAATTACTCAGTGTTGACTGACTTTGTTCTTTCTAATGAATCTAGATATAGTTTGTATACATGCATTTATATATATAGGAGTTATGTTGGCCTTGTTGTGGGTATAACTTATAAGAATAAACAAGAATAGGAGAAGAAAAGTTGGTGTTCTACTTCTAATAGTGTGTTTTTTAGTTCACTTCTAATAATGCTTTTGATTGGTGCGTCAATGTACTAAAAATTTGGGTTATTAGTAGTTCTAATCAAATCTTTGTCCATGTCAAATGATCCTTCTTTCAGACTTTCAGTAATTAAAAAATTATTTTATAGATGTACAGCTACTTTTCTATTTTGTAACATTGAATAAAAGATTTTGTACTTCGATGTCGTACTTTATTGGTTTTAGTATAGTTTTTGTTTGAAACTCCAATCAAGTTTCTTACTTTTGGTTTTTAGATTTTTTTTAAATATTAAAGGACAAAAATAGAAAGTTTTGTTTTGTTTTGTTTTCTTGTTTTTGGACAAAATTGAATGTTGAAGTTTAATGGGTTTACCCTCCTCTTAACTTGTCACGTTGTATCTTCATTAAATTATATTCCAAACTTACATAAGTGTTTCAATCTTAATCTTAAACCTAAAAGGTATTGCAATTTTTATCCTTTGATAAGTTTTCATTTAAAAATTCATTAAAAAAATTGTCTTGTATTAAACATATATATAGTACAAAATTGAAAAGATTTCTACGAAAAATATTGTTAAATTTTGTGAGTTTTAGCAAAATTATTCAACTCTAATTTTGTGAATTAATCAAATTTAAATTTGTGCAAAATTGATATTGTTGAAATTAGGAGTTTGTGAAAAAAATTTCATTGCTTTTTTTTAAAAAAAAAAAATTAGTGGATGAATTTATGAAAATTGAATTGAGGGTAGATATTACATTTAACCAAATTTTAGGGTTCAATTTGGTGAAAATTGATATAGTATGGGAAATTTAGGCTCCTTTGATAACTTAATTTTTTATTTTTTGGTGTTTGAAAATTGTGTTTGTTTTCTCATTATTTCTCAAGAAAATATTTGAATTCATTGTTAAAATACAAAAAATAAAAACAAAATTTTCAAAGCTACTATTTTAGTTTTCATATTAATTTTTTAAAACATACTTAAAAAGTAAATAACAAAATTAGAAATTTCATAAGTGAAAATAATATTTATTGGTACAATTTAAAAAAATGAAAAATTAAATAGTTATCAAATGGGTCTTGATGATAATTTTTTTTTCTTTTTTTAAAAAAGTCTTATTTACACTTGTTTCATTTAAAGCTATTTGATTTAAAGTTTAAACATTTTTATTTTCTTTTCTGTAAACCCAAGTAAAAAGTGATGTATATGAAAATTGACAATAAAAGTGGTCGTCTATGATATTGATAACATAATATATTTTTATATGGTTAATAAATTCATCCAACTTATAATAGTTTTATGATGAAATCTACAAGTTCTAACCTCTTTTTTTAATGATTTGGATTATAATGTTTGGAAAAGTCAAAGTTGTTTTTGACTACCATTTACTAGTACTCACTTTCCATGTGGTGGTTGGTTATATATAATTTCTTCCAGCCTAGAAGATGATTGGCTGTCCTCATTAAGCTTCGTTTTAATCATTTAATCACTCTTCCTTATCCATAATTAGTTTGGCTTTAGAGTCAGCCAATAAGGCAATAATATATCCCAAAAAAAAGCAATAATATTTCTCTCTCTGTTTGTCCTTTTTCTTATTTCATTTTCTCTTAAAATGCTTGGCTGGAATTGAACTGTAGAACAGACACCGACACAGCAGTGTTTACTTTACGATTCTTTAGAGCCTATTTGGTAAGCAATTTGAAAATAATGGATTCAATAAAAACAGAGTTGTATTTCATGTTTTCAGAGATGTATTTGGTAGCAGATTTAGAAGTTTGATTTCATTCTAAACGGTTGTTTCAATTGTGTCCTATAACACGTTTATAGATCACAAAATTAGTTGTAGTTGCAAAACTAATGATTTGATTAAATATAAGTCATTATTAATTAATTTATGAAATGATTTTATAAATTTTATAAAATTATCCTTTTTATAATATAATATTATATAATTTATAATATATTATATTATACCTATTTTAGTTTAACAAAAGTAAATTGAGTTCATAACATGAAATATTGTATTTATTGAGATATTTATCTTTGTTTAATATAATTTTGTATTTTAAAATTTTAAATTCAGAATCTAGATACAATAAAACCATAAAAATGTTGTTTTCGAAAACACATTTGCGTGAATCCGAAAACATAAAACAGAATTTGGATTGCATACCAAACATCCCCTTAATGTTTCTCCTGTATCACGAATTTATTTAGATTCTATATTTTCTAATTTATAATAATTTAGTTTCTAAACTATATAATAAGTCAAATTATAGAGAAAAAGTTAGGATTTAATATTTATAATTTTAAATATAGTTCCTATAATTTGATAAAATCTTATAGTTGGATAAAATGATAAATAGTCCCTCATATTTTAAGGACATAATTCTAACTTTTAAAGCCATAAGGATTAAATTCTAGCTTTGTTTCAAACTAGAGGAACTAATTTTGTAATTTAATTTAATGTAGAATAAGTTAGCCTTTTAAACATAGTAACAACTTAAACCTTACTGTAAAAAGTCTCATGAAAATTAATGTCAGTTCCTTATGTAACAATTAATCTTTGCAACTTATAAATACATTTGGTTTAGAATCGTAAGTATGAAGTAACATAAATCTTTAAAATATTTTTTAAACTAAGTATTAAATGGTTACAGTTCTAGAATACATGGACTAAATTATTATATATTAAAATTTAAAGACTAAATTGTAATAAAATTGAAAGTATTAAAATTAAAATTTGATTAGTTTTAAAAATAAAAAATCAAAGAGTTATCTACACCTAAGGGGTTGTTTGGCCCCCTGTCTTGGAATCAAAACCCTGGGAATCAAACCCCTGGGGTTTTGTTCTGGGGTTCTGAAACCTGGGAATTAGAAAATTGTATTTGAGGTGTGGTGTTGTTCAAGTGCAGGAATAAGAAAGCAGATGTTTAAAGTGCAGTGTTTCTTGTTTGGGGTGCAATGTTCGAATCTCGAGTTTATCTGCTTTTTTTCCTTTTTTCTTTAGCTGTTTTGTTCTCTTATTTTTTAGTGGATGTTTTGTCAATTGTAGAAACTCTTGTATAACATAAATGAGTTACAAAATTGAAACTCTATTTTAGAAATTAAGAAATTGAAAGTCTATGTAAGAAATTAAAATTCTATTTCACACAGTATTTAGAAAAGTATTTTTGGAACTCTATTTTAGAAATTAAAAAATTGAAAGTCCATTTAAGAAATTAGGCATTTAAAGCTTCATTTCAAAAAATATTTAGAAAAGTATTTTTGGAACTCTATTGTAAAAATTAAAAAAATAGAAGTTTATTTAAGAAATTAAGGAATTAAAAACTCTATTTCACGTCACATAGTGTTCTGAAAATTATTTTTTATAATTCAAATTTAAAATTAAAAAAAATTGAAAGTCTATTTAATAAATTAGGTAATTTGAAACTATATTTTATAAAGTATTCAAAAATTTATTTTTGGAGTTCTATTTTAAAAATTAAAAAATTTGAAATCTATTTAAGTGATTAGAAAATTTAAAATTTTATTCCACAAAATATTCAAAAACCAATTTTTAGAACTCTAATAAGAAAAGTAGTGATTGCGCACAAGTTAAGTCGTTAGGATAGTTGATTGCTCGAGTGATCGGATTGTTGAGGTAGGCGTATACAAGTCTCTTGAGTGGTTGTCGAAAGTAGTCGTTAGTAGTGGTTAGGTCATCGATGTAGTCATTAGAGTTGTCGTCGAAGGTAGTCATTAGAGTTGTCGTCGAAGGTAGTCATCAGAGTTGTCGTCGAAGGTAGTCATCAGCGGTGGTTGGGGTCGCCGTTGTGGTCGTCGGAGTTGTCGTCAGCGGTGGTTGGGGTCGTCGGTGTGGTCGTCGGAGGTAATCGTCAGCGGTGACAGGGGTCGCCAATGTGGTCGTCGGAGTTGCCATCAGAGGTAGTTGTCAGCAATGGTTGTGGTCGTCGGAGGTAGTCGTCAGCTATGGTCGGGGTCATCGGTATGGTCGTCGGAGGCAGTCGTCAGCGGTGGTTAGGGTCGTCGGAGTGGTCGTCAGAGTTGTCGCTGGGATAGTCGTCAGCGGTGGTTGGGATCGTCGGTGTGGTAGTCAGAATTTCCATCAAGGTAGTCGTCAACGGTGGTCAGGGTCATCGGTATTGTCGTCGGAGTTGTCGCCGGAGGTAGTCGTCAGCGATGGCAGGGGTCACCGGTGTGGTCGTCGGAGTTGTTGTTGGGGGTAGTCGTCATCGTTGGGGGTCACCGGTGTAGTCGTCAGAATTGCCGTCAGAGGTAGTCGTCAGTGGTAGCGGTCTGATGTGGTCGTCGGAGTTGTCGCTGGAGTTATTGTTGGAGGTAGCCATTAGTTGTAGTCGGATCGCCGGTGTAGTTGTTGGAGTTGTCACCGAAATTATTTTTGAAGTAATCACCGAAAATGGAAGATGACAAATAAAATAAGAAAACATGGAACAAACCCATGGGGTTGTACTGTTGTAACCCATGGGGTTGTGTTTCAAAACCAAGGGTTTTGAACACATTAGGTCAAACATGGTTTTGGATAACCATCCAAATCCAAAACAGGGGGCCAAACGGCCCCTAAATGTTTAATTAAAAAATAAGGAATTAAAAGTTTTTTAACCTATTAATTTTTAATGGTTTGTTTACCCTTTTTACCGGTTCGGATTTGGAATTTGGCCCGAACCGGAAGTGGGCACCTTTTTTGAGGGTTGAAAATGGCACTAATATTAAATGCAAGTTGAAATTTAGAAATGATTCCGTGGAAAAAAACTGGGCGGCGATTTTGTCAGGTAGCGACTGATTTGATTTGTCCAACAGCCGATCATACGGCTGGCTGACGGCATCGCCGTCGCCATCGTCGCCGGCCGTTCTATGACTCACGGTTCCATTCACCGGCTCTGCAGCAAGCTTCGCACTGCCCTACAATGGAGAATGGCTGTTTAACGATTTCAAAAAATCCCATCCAGATTCTCCATTTCAAGATATATTCTCTTTTTTTAAAAAAAAATTAAAGGTATATTCGTTGTTCCTTAAATATTTATTATTTTTAATCAGTTTGAAATTAAATAGACTTAACATATTCAATATAGTAAAATATAATTTTTAAATCAAATTAGATTTATTTCTAATTTCAATGTTATACAAATACAATTTATAAATGAAGTACATTTTTAGTAATACTATATTTGGTTAATTTTGTAAAGTTTGTTACATTTTCATTTCACAAACTTAGTTACTAAACTAATTTATAAAAGTGGTTAGAAGATGACATCATTTCTTTTGGTAGGAATGCTGTCACATTCTTAAATTTTTCTAGGTAGCAATCATACATTAATGTTTTTTTTTTTAAATTAAAAAAAAAACTTACATTATTGGTTAAAGAAATTTATTGCTCAAAGGGCGTTACAATCTTTCTTCTTCTTTTTAAGTAAAAATCACTCCTCTAAATGCATATTTGTTAAATAGAACTCTTCACCGTAAAGTACTAAGGCAAGCATTTAGCCACTGTGCTAAGTGGGTGTTTCATTAAATTCTTTCAAACATTCAAATTCATTCTAACCGTAACAACATGAAATAGAAAACACACATGTTTACTGTAATCTTTGTACTTTTCACACATTTTTACTTTAATCTTCGTACTTTTATATATATCAAAGTACTTTAAATTTTATTTATTAGTTAATTTGTGCATAGCTCAATTAATCTTTGTTTGCTAAACTACTCTTAGTTTGCTTATAATATTTAATATACTTCTAAACTTTCAATTAAATATAGAATATATATGTTTATGTATTTTAGATCTAAAGCCTCATTCATGTATTTCAATGAAGTCTCATCCAAAGTTTAAGTGACATTCGATAACAGTTTTGTTTTTAGTTTTTTCGTTTTTAAAAATTATATTTGTTTTCTCTCAATTCCTTTACCATAGTTCTCACTACTTAGTTAAATTTTAAAAACAAAAGTTATTTCTTTTTTTATATATAGTCTTTAAACACTTCACATTTTGAAAATATTTATACAAAGTAAAGAAGACCAAAAACTAAGTTCTGAAACAGGAGTGTAAAGGATTAAATTTTAACGACATAAATTTATTAGACATTTGTTACCAACTTCTCTGCATATATACAAATATTTATCGTTTGCCTTTTTCTAAAAAGAATATTCTATAAACTCAAATTTCTCTCAATATTGTGTATATTTTATTTTATTCATCTCATCTGCATAATGTAAAATTGTAAAAAGTATAATAAAAAAGTTATAAATTCCACGTAAGACGACGGATAATGCAAAAGGTAAGAATTAGAAAAGAAAAATAAAGAAAAAAGAAAGAATAATAATAAAGAAAGAATAATAATGGTCACCGAAACGGTTGAGGTTGGCGCAGAGAGTAATAGTAGCCGTCCATACTTTGAAATCGGCAGACATTTTTCGAGCAAAATCCCAAATCCTCTCTTATTCTAAAATTTAAAATAAATTAATAATTTCAATAACAAATAAATAAATTTTTTTAAAAAAATAATTGAATTCGTCTTCGTCTTCGTCTTCGTCCCCACCCACCACCACTACCACTACCATCGCCATTGCCTTTTCACTTCCTTTTCTTCGTCAACGTTTTTCTTCTACGAACCCTAAATTCTCTTCTTTCTCTCTCTCTCTCTTTTTCACTTTGCGTCTCATTCAAGCCTTTTCGCAATCACTTCGTTTCTGTTGCTCCTCTTTATTTGAATTTCATTCCACTTCGAGGACACTGAATTTTATGCCAGGTTCTGATTCATTTCACGCCGTCGGCGATCCTACAGTGTCCTGATTTGGATCTGCGGACGGACGGAGACGGAATGAGTTCGGCAGTGCCGCCGCCGTCGTTTGCTGCTCGCCATGGAGTGGGAGGGAGTGCCGGTGAACCGGAGAATTTTGGAGATCAAGCTATGGAGTTCCTCAAGGCGGCCGGGGAGATGGCTGTGGAGTTTGGGAAGGGGTGTAGGGATATTGTGGTGCAGAGTTTGGGTGATAGGGAATCGTATCTTGTGAAGACGTTTGGGAAGGGATCGTACATTGAGAAGAGAGTCAGAGGGCCTTGTGAGAAGGTTTGTGCTAAATTGCGATTCTTCAATGATTACTTGCCGGAGGATAAGGATCCGTTTCATGTCTGGATGGTCATACTGTCCGTTTCGGTTGTTGTTTTGGCAGGTGAAATTCTGGATTCGCTTGTGCTGTATCTGTGTTTTTTAAGCTCATAAAGACAGTAGAAATTAATTTCAACTTTGTGTTTCTCGAATTTTACTTCATTTCCTTACTTGGCTTCTTGAATCGTTTTCGCGCCTCGAACCGACTGAAGAATCATATCTGTACCTCACTGAAGAATTTCCTCTGAATCCTGTTTTCAATGGTTGCCTTGTTGACTGATGAATTTCCTCTGAAGAGTCTCTTTAATGGTTTGTATATCTGCAGTTTTAAGTCTAAGTGCTCAACGCGATGATATTCCCATCTCACCGATTAAAAAAGTTTACATTCATCCTCCGAGCGCCAGGCGAGTAATGCTTCCCGACGGTAGATTCTTGGCATACAAGGAGCAAGGTGTTTCTGCGGACAGAGCTAGATTTTCAATGATCGCTCCTCATTCTTTCCTCTCTTCTAGGCTTGCAGGTTGTATCGGAGGGGTTAAAAATTTCGGGAAATTGTTACGTTAAATTATTCCTGTATATCTTTCTGCAACCTCTTCTGTTTGTTAATTTGAACTTATTTTCATGCTATTCTTGTCCTTAGGAATTCCTGGGCTTAAGACTTCACTGTTGGAAGAGTTCGGCATTCGCTTGTTGACATATGATCTCCCGGGCTTTGGAGAGAGTGATCCTCATCCTCAAAGAAACCTTGAATCTTCAGCAATGGACATGTCGTTTTTAGCAAATGCTTTAGGTGTCAATGACAGATTTTGGGTGATAGGGTATTCAACAGGGAGCATGCATGCTTGGGCTGCTCTTAGGTATATTCCTGATAAACTTGCAGGTACGAATAAGGCAATGCCATTTCTTCAGTTTAATGCTCAAAGCTCAATGCAGAAATGTAAAATTAGTAAAACAAACAACGGCTTGTAAGAATCTAGCTAATATTCAGTAGGCCACCTTTGAATTGAACCAGTATGGCCGGGGTGGATTCTAAGCCAAGTGAGAGAGAGCGGGGGAGATGGGAACATGGATATTCGATGCGGATACCCAATTACATTTTCAGAGTTGTAATTGTAATGACGACATGTTGGTAATAGAATCTCTGATATTAATTGGCATCGTGCTGCAGGTGCAGCTATGTTTGCTCCAATGGTGAATCCCTATGATCCAAGTATGAATAAGGAGGAAAGACGTCGGACATGGGAGAAATGGAGTAGGAAGCGGAAATTTAAGTATTTTCTAGCTCAAAGGTTTCCTACTGTTCTTCCTCTGTTTTACCGTAACAGCTTCCTGTCTGGGAAGCACGATCAGATTGATAAGTGGTTGGCATTGTCACTAGGAAAAAGGGTGAGACAATATTTTCCACACTCACTGTTGATTTATAATCGCGATCCTTCTATTGGAAGGTTTCCTACTGTTCTTCCCCGTTATTTGATGATTATACATCTGTGATATTGATGTGCTACGGATACCCAATTCAAGTTTTGTACCCAATTTCATGTTCTGTAATGTTTTCATGTGTAATGTGTAGTTCTAGACATCTACTATCAGGTTCTTTGCACAAAACTTCATAGTGATTGGTCCAAGCCATTTAGATTCTGTTAACTGGTTTTCTTTTCTTGAGAGTTCACTGAGTTTTTGAGATTGCATAGAAACTTTACCCGTGTAAATCATCACTTAAGATCTAATCATCATTTGTTCAGGATAGAGCTTTAGTAGAGGATCCAATCTATGAAGAGTTCTGGCAGAGGGACGTAGAAGAATCAATCAGGCAAGGTAATACAAAACCTTTTATGGAGGAAGCTGCACTACTTGTGTCAGATTGGGGCTTCAGGCTTCATGACCTAAGATTAGAGAAACGACGAGTAAAATCCGTGATTTTTTGGCTCAAGTCTTTGCTAGGTGATGCCCAAGAGGAATTTACAGGCTTCCTTGGTCCAATACACATATGGCAGGTTAGATTTTGATTGTTGATGTTTGTCAAAATTGAACTTTTGTCATCATGACAATTTTGATCATTATAAACAGTAGCAGTTTGCTGATTCCTCTTTATTAAGATGACGCCCATGCCCACTACCTTGCTGGTTCCTCTTTATTAAGTGGCCCTCTGCTTCTCTTGAACTGGCTGATGAATGGCGTCTGAGAAATTGAACCCCTACCCTAAAGTAAATGAAAAAGACTTTGTCTGGACAATGAAAATAAACTATATATCTTTTCAAATCCTAGTTGGAGCTGTCAATTGTAGTTTGTTTGTTGCCTCTCCCTTTTGATCTCATATGTTCATTCAAACAGGGAATGGATGATATGGTTGTTCCACCATCGATGACCGATTACGTGCATCGAATCCTACCAGGAGCTGCAGTTCATAAGCTCCCATATGAAGGCCATTTTACCTATATCTACTTTTGTGATGAATGCCATAGACAGATATTTACAACCCTCTTCGGAACCCCACAAGGCCAACTGAACAATTCCCTTCTCGTAGATCAGACTTCCTTCGATTGCGACACAGATCTCGAAGCTCACACCGTCGGTGATTCTACCACTGATTAAGAGAGAAAGAGCTGTGTAGTTCACCATAGATAGTGTACATACCACACAATTGTGCTGTTGTTTCTCTAGCAGGTATAAAGGAGAAAGAAAGTTATAGTTTTTCTTTTTCTTTCATTTTTTTTTTCCTTTTTTGCCCAATTGCATTTTTAGCAATATTATGAGTTTAAAGGTGGTTAAGGGTCTAGTGAACCTGTCAAAGGGGCAGTCATTTCCTTCAATAGAAATATTTCCAAATCAGAATCTTCTGATTCTTAAAGTTTGATTACATTTTTATGCTGCTTGGATGTTTCCTTGAATACAAACAACTGAATAAAAATTCAATTCATTATGCTCTGTAAGCTGTGGCTCTCAGTGTAAAGGAATCTGTTCATTTGTTTTAGTCTCCATTGATGATAATGATCAGTTTCAAGATCAAAAGGCTCATAGAAAATTTATTAAAAGATACAGGCCCAGATAACAGCATACAATAGGTATTGTTCATATCCTATGAATAAGAGATGAAGAGAAAACTGGAGGTCAGACTGACCGACTCTCCTCGAAGTCATCTCCAACGCCCAGACTCGACAACCTTCAACAGCGGAGAGGAGTAAGATCGTCGACAAATGGGGACAGACAGCCAAAGAAGATGATCAAGTCCAGATGACATAGGAGGACAAATAAGAAATTGAATGAATTCAGATGGAAAACTGCTCCTACAACCACATCTTAAGCTCTGAAGTCCCTTCGACCCGGTATAGGGAGCAGTCGACTTAATCTTTTGACCATCATCTTCTATCTGTCTGACGAATGAAAATCAGAAGGTAGTATGGCCCTTGCCTCGCCTTCAAGAACGAGTTCATCACCATTCCTCAAGCACTTCGTTTTGAATTTCACCCTAAATCAGAAGCAACAAGTACTCAACTCAATGAAATGATAGCTTGAAATTTGAACCTGAGAAGTTAGAGATTCCATTTGCCAAGAACAAGCACTTACAGATATCTCTTCTTATTTTCTCTAAAATCGATTGCTTCTACCTGGCCAATGATCTTCTCTCCAACATAGACTGGTAACTTAAAATTCAAGCTTTGCGACACGTAAATAGCTCCTGGCTACAATCATCCTCAACATATACCATAAATCAGACCATCTTCAATGTATAGACCATACATTAAAACAGCTTAAACAAGCATAAACAAGACTGACTTGCTAGACTTACAAAATGAGAGGAAATGATATGAGGGAAAATTGAAGCAACAAGCATCCCGTGAACAAGACGATCATCGAATCCAGCACGTCGGGCTAATTCAGAATCAAAATGCAGAGGATTTGAGTCATGACTCACCTTGGAATATTCCAACACATCTTCACTGGTGAATATTCGAGTATGGCTCAAAATATCTCCCACTTTGAGCACATTAGAAGTTGAAGAAGAGAAGCATTTCAAAGAAGAAGAAATGTAAGTTGAGAATAAACATCTACCACTTAGCATACTTGCAAAGCCCTTTTAAGTATCAATCAAATTTTGCTTCTTCAACAGATGTGAAGTAAAAAATTATATGCAGAAATCAATTCTAGAACTGCTGCAAAAGCTGTAACAAGAAAAAAGGACAGATCAAAATTTATAGAAAATAACAAATGCTTCATTGTCATTCAACTCAAATATCTGAAATTACATACTCAGAATTATCGCACAGCCTAAACTATTTTCTGCACATTCTCGCAAGTGATTTGTTTGTGTATGTCTGTAATTATACTACAAAGATTCTCCATGGAGTCATTAATATTTGGGTTTGGCATTTTATCAAACACTTTCTGGGCAAATTTTTTGATACGATCATTTGTGTAAAAATGGAGATTAAAAGTACAAAACGAAATATGAACAGATTTAGAGAGGAAATGAAGTTACTGGTTACCTTTAACTACACGATTCTGAAAAAATCTCTAGTGCTTTAGTCGTCTTGAATAATCGGTTAACTGAGAGAGACGGAGACGCCGAGACAGAACATTTGAACTTGGAAGAAGGAATGCGAGTTTGTTTGTCTGTTTGCGGCTTCTTTTTCCCTTTTATAATTTTAACATCTTGATCCTTGGATTCTTTTGGATTTTTGTTAAGGAGAAATTTGCACTCAAAGACTCTTTTTCACCCACATAGATGTGACCAATAATCTAAAATTATCTAAAATTAATGACATGATCTTGCATTGTGCATTCCATCTAAATTACTGAAATGACTTTTTTTTCTTGTCTTTTTTTCTTCTATATTTTCGACTACTCATTTGAGTGAGAGCAACAGAACGAGAGTGTTTCCGTGTTGTGCGAGTGAATGAGCGAGTGTACGTTCGACCGATCGCACGCCCATCAACATGAACGTGATTACGTGAGCGAGTCAGCATCCGAGCGTTCGAGAGCGTTCACGTGGGTTGTCCTTCGGCGTAATTTTGCATTCATTATATCTAAGCGTCAAGTCATTCAACATTAACGATAATAAAAATGGGTCTTCCATACAAATACCCTTATACCTACGAAATCCCTTTCAACTTGCAATAATTTCTTTTTTTTTTCTTTTAGAATTAATGATTATCCATTGTAATGTGATGAATTAACTTTTTCTTTTTTTTTCCTAAAGATATTCAATTGCAAGATTGTTGAAATGAATTCTTTACCAGTTCCTGCATACGAGTAACGTGCATGATTGTTGAAATGAATTCTTTACAGTTCCGCCCATAATTATTAGTGTTTGAAAATGTTTTTCTTTTTATTTTTCAATATTTCAAACATAAAAACTCAGTAGGAAAGTACTCTAAAATGTTTGGAGGTTCATGAAGTTTTTAAAACTACATCATGATATATATATATATATTCAAACATCAATTTTTTTATTTAGTGTAAAAACACTACGAAAATAATAAAACCCATACCAAAATACACAATGAATCCCCCTAGACCGAAACAACCTGTTAAAAGTATCACAAACTACATCATAGACGATAATATTCAAAATCCTCTTTATACAAGTCAATACCTAGACAGATCTACCCATTCCAACAAATCCGTAATACAACAATGGATTAAACGCCATGTACGCATAAAGAACAGATGAAACATATACAAAAACTATCGATCAAGCAGAGATAGAATCAAACCTGAAACAGACGAAGAAAAATCGAGAAGCCGGATTGAAGAGCTCCCGTCGAATCAAGAAACGAGGGTTACAAACGAGGAAGGAAGCAGAGGTAAGGAATGGTGGAGCTCTTTGACTATATATAGCAGAACCCTTGGCGCATAGCTGGCTAGGGTTTCTTCCTCCGCCGTCGGATTTTGAGCGATCTGATCCAACGGTTTTAATCTTCGCTTCTTAAAGTAGACTCAACACCGGGCAAATGCGTGGACCTATTTCAATAATTTTCATTTATTTGCTTTTAAATTACATATTCACTTCCTAAAAGAGTTTACTTTTAAAGATTCACATTTCATATCGATTTTTAAATTTTGTTTAATTTATTCTGAATAATTCAGATTCTTTTTAAAACCAATTAAGATAGACTATTTTAAAATGTGAACTTTATTTAACATTAAATTAAAATTAAAATTTAGTAAAATATCTCTTAAAAATGTTGATAATTTTTGTCTTCAAACATCATTAGACTTTTTTGCATGGAGGGGCATGCATGTATGCACAGAAGGAAGTAGGGAAAAAAAAAGAAATATAATTTAATTATTACTTGGAAATAAAATTTAATAGAGGGCGATATCTACCTGTCAAATGCTTAACATTCTGATTTTCTTTAAATCAATTTTAGTAACTTACTTCAGTTTTATGTGGGGTGGGGGAGTTATAGCTTACCTTTTTTTTTAATTATTAATAAAAATATTGTTATAATTATTAAGTGGTAATTAGAAATTTAGATTGTTTTTTAAACTCTATCTTAAAATGCTTTCTTCGTGCGTTGATGTGAGAGATTTGAGGAATCGAATAAGTAAATTGATAATGGTTTTATTTTTGGTATCATATTTTGAAGTTAATTATGAATTCTAGTAAACAAATTTAAAGGAAAAAAATAGACAAATAAATGTTAATAAATGAAGTTAACTGGTAAGGATTAAAGAAAATCAACTTGAATCTTGATTCTTAGTTAGATAACTATAATTTGAATAGGAGTATTTTTCCTATCAAATCAATAAACAACGAATATAATAATGAATGAAAAGTCCAAAAAGTTTTTATTTATTTATTATTTGTAATAGAAAGTTTAATAATGGAATAAATTGACATTCAAGATGGGACATAAAGAAGCATTACAAACAGCAACCTAATTTTCTACAAACACGTTTTAAATTTTCAAAGCTCGCACATTGGCAAGTAATGATGCAGCTATCTACACTACAAGTTCAAGCAGATAGATATGCAATGCATATACGAATGTCTCATCCATGCAAATCTAACAGCCCCATGAAAAAAGCAAAGATCTCAAGAGTTATTGATTAGATTTATTACCCGTCTTCCAATAAAAAGGCCCAGATTTGCTTGCTGAATATACTTGAGAATTGAACTGTGCTCAAGCAAAGTAGCAACCAATAATCTCGCTGAGGGGCAAACATCTGCAATGTAATCATAAAGCACCTAGATCAAGAGATTCAAGTGGTTTTCAATGGTAGTGCAAGAGCTTCCACCTAACAAAATCGTCAAAAATTCTTCGATAATATCCATTGTTTCAATGATAAATAACACTGATAAAAACTGGGTAAAACCTGAACAACAGCTTTCTAATACTCAAAACAATGGGGAATTGGGAGATATGTATATGGCTAAAAAACCAATTCGATCAAGCAGCAAAGGCAGCTTTCTTTACTGAGCAGATACCTTACATAAAAACTGAATCAAGAAAACGGGTGTAAAGGTAATCTCATCTTTCTTTTCTTATCATCTTAGCTTACAGGATGCCAATTATTAACCCAGTCCGCCAGAGTTTCGACATTTCTAACTACATCTTCTACAGTGTCACTCGTTAGAGCCATCACTATGTTCTCCTGATAATTTTCTTTCGCCTCCTCAAGCAATATCTGAAAGATTTCGCATTCAATATTGTTCGAAAGCTTCGCTCCCTCGTATCCCCTGCACCACAAACACAATCTCACAAGCGTCTGAGAGAGAACCAAATACATAAACAGAATAATCACACACATGCAGGTTTTAATTTTGCCACCTCTTCGACAAGCGGTCATACAATTTAGAGTTCTCGGTCTGAAGAACAACCACGCGATCAAACCACCGCTCAGGAAAGAAATCACAACCGTGATAATCCACAATGATTCCACCTACTTCCATCAAATCCTCCAACTCATCGCAGACCTGAGAAATTTATCACACCTGCAGGTTAGCGTCGTCTCAGGTACAACAGAAAGATCATTAGAATTTAGTCTAAGACCAGTCTCAATTCTCAGTTAGCTTACAGGAGATGAAATCAGCAATTACTAACCAGATCTTCGTTGATGATATAACACTGGAGTTCGTCGTCCCAGCCATCGTGCAAACTCTTCTCCTTCACAAGGTCTCCGACAGCGATATGACGGAGCTGAGCGGCTTCAGCTAAAGCAGATGACGTCGTTGTCTTGCCGGTGCCCGGAGTTCCGGTGATCAATATGTTCGGTCTCTGCCTCTTCCGATCTTGCGCCATCGGAATATTTCCGTCGACCACCTTTTACTGTTGTTCCTCAGTTAACGGTGCGCTTGCTTTTTAGTTTTCTAGGGTTCTCCCTTTTCTGTTTTCTTATTCCTCTGATTTGATCCTCTGCATCGACGTTTCTGTAAGATAATTCTGTCATCCAATTAGAAAGTGTCGACGTTTCTGTAAGATAATTCTGTCATCCAATTAGAAAGTGCCACGCGCCATATCTGGTTCACTAGGCTTTCTGGCCCATTACTCATATAAAGATTTGGGATTGGGCCTTCAGCCCATTTACATCTGATGTCTGCCTGCAGCTGCAGCCTGCAATGCGATTATGGGAGGAATTTTCGTACGGATAACCCATTTTTTCAGGCATTAATGACATTTGATCTGACATTTTAAAATAATAAAATATGACCCATTAAATTAAAATATGACCCATTTTGACACGATGAACGCAAAATGACTCATAAGGGTAATATGAAGCTTGTTACGTGGAAACACTCTTGCTCTCGCTCAAATGAATGACAGAAAATATAAAGAAAAAATAACAAAGAAAAAAGTCAGAGAAGAGGGAGTAGCAGAGATTAGGGGTGAGCATCGGTCGGTCACTGAACGGGCGGTCGGTTCGGTCGGGTTTTAAAAACAAACCTTACCAAAACGGACCGACTCGTCGGTTTGGTCGGTTTATATATAAATATTTATTTAATTAAATATTAAATATTTATTATTTTTATTTTTATTATTATTTAATAATTTATAATTATAATTCATCGATAAATTTCAATTAAATCAACAGATGAACCTAATCTAGTTCATAAGTCTTTCAGGGTATGAAAATCGTAAACACTGTCGATGGAATTCCCTCTTTTACATTAAAAAAAAAAGACTTGTCTCCTCCAGAAACTTAAACAAATCTTACAAAAAACAGGCAAAAGCTCACATCACGAAGTTAAAATATCACACAAACTTCACATTATTCAACGATGATAATATCCTCTACATAATCGCTACAACATTCAGCTCGTTCAACAAACACAAAACAGAAAATAAATCCCCCTAGACCGAAACAACCTGTTAAAAGTATCACAAACTACATCATAGACGATAATATTCAAAATCCTCTTTATACAAGTCAATACCTAGACAGATCTACCCATTCCAACAAATCCGTAATACAACAATGGATTAAACGCCATGTACGCATAAAGAACAGATGAAACATATACAAAAACTATCGATCAAGCAGAGATAGAATCAAACCTGAAACAGACGAAGAAAAATCGAGAAGCCGGATTGAAGAACTCCCAACGAATCAAGAAACGAGGGTTACAAACGAGGAAGGAAGCAGAGGTAAGGAATGGTGGAGCTCTTTGACTATATATAGCAGAACCCTTGGCGCATAGCTGGCTAGGGTTTCTTCCTCCGCCGTCGGATTTTGAGCGATCTGATCCAACGGTTTTAATCTTCGCTTCTTAAAGTAGACTTAACACCGGGCAAATGCGTGGACCTATTTCAATAATTTTCATTTATTTGCTTTTAAATTACATATTCACTTCCTAAAAGAGTTTTCTTTTAAAGATTCACATTTCATATCGATTTTTAAATTTTGTTTAATTTATTCTGAATAATTCAGATTCTTTTTAAAACCAATTAAGATAGACTATTTTAAAATGTGAACTTTATTTAACATTAAATTAAAATTAAAATTTAGTAAAAATAACAAAGAAAAAAGTCAGAGAAGAGGGAGTAGCAGAGAGAGATTAGGGGAGCATCGATCGATTCAGAGTTTGCGGTTTTTCGAACCGAACAAAGCCAAGCATGACTCGGTTTGGTCGGGTTTTTTAAAAAAACTTATTAAAAAAATCAATCGAAGCTAATGTCATTTAGTTTCGGTTTATATATAAATATTTATTTAATTAAATATTAAATATTTATTATTTTTATTTTTATTATTATTTAATAATTTATAATTATTATTTAATTATTTTGAGAAAAAATTTTAGTTTTTTATTTTTTTAATTATTATTATTATTATATATATATATTTTTTTTTTGTTTTTAATTTTCGATCGGTTTTGTGAAGGCCAAAACCGACCACGCACCGAAGAATTCTTCACAAAATCAGACCGACGCGCCTCGGTTTGATTCGGGTCGTGTCATTTTCGATCTTTTTTTGCTCACCCCTAACTAGAGTGAGACCGAGTCAGCGAGAGCAAGACACGAGAGCGAGTCAGCGAGAGCGAGAGCAAGTCAACTATAGTGCGATTTTTGTTGTTTTTTTTTATTTTCTCCAGAATTTTGACAACTTCATTACTATTATGAGCGAGAGCGAGAACGAGACTTGAGCGAGGGCGAGAAAGCTATAGTCAGAGTATGATGCCCTTACGGTAATTTGGACGAAATGCACAGTACAAAAAGGGTTATATGTCATTAATTTCAGAACATGAGTCAAATCACATTAATGTGCGTGAAAATCAGTCTTCCATGCAATTTTCTCATTATGCGATGATATTTTTAAAGATTTTAATATATATTAAAACATTAATATATTATTTACAATAATCCATGTTTGAGTGAAGGTTTAGATTTTTTCTATTCTTTTAAAACCAATCAAACCATCCATTAAAATGGTAATATATATCTTATCTACTAAGTTATATATCTTATCTACTAAGTTATAGATAAAAAATTTAAAAATAATGCGTGATAATGTAAATCAATAATTATTACGTACAATAAAATGTTAATCTTTTACAAAATATTATTTTTAAATACTATATTTTAGTACATATTTAATCACTAAACTTTTTTTTTTTTTTGTCATATTTCTATAAACAAGGTATATTAAACACAATAAAGGTAAAATTGCTTAAAGCGTCTATTTAGATCCAATTCAATAACAGAAGCTATTCTATGTAAGATCAAGAAGAGCCCTTAGAATTCGAATGAATCGGTTTTTGTTTGGAAGGTCTTGGAAAAGGAATTGAGAAGTAATACAAGCATGAAGAGTTCTCCAAATTAGAAGAATTTCATTGCACTCCAACACATACACATCCTGTTTCTAACAGGTGCAATTTTGCACCATAAGTAAATACATGCTCAATACAAATTGATATATATCTGTTGTAAGATAATCACAAGAAGCTTATATAAAACTACAGCTTCTGAGGGGAAGGGTGAGAATATGAACCATACACTTAAAGAAGATAATCTTGTTAGTTGGCAGGAGAGACCAAACCCGAGTATTTTCGAGTTGAATTACTCGGCCTTTCTAGTTTCATCGAGGTTAGCATTTGCAGGGCAATCCGGAGCAAATTCGCAATGTCGACATTTCCATCGTTCTTCCTGAGGAGTACATTCGGGTTCTCGCTGTCCACGCCAGACCTGGAATGAGGTCTCGAGTTGACTCTTGAGCCAATCATGATCATATGCAAATTCATCTTCAACAATAATAGACTGATCCTTTTGTGATTCATATCTGGCACCATAACAATCAACCATATCTTATCAGAACTCATATACAGCTCAGAAACAAGTACCACAAACATCATTATTAAATAGAAAATAGACTGATTCTTTTGTGATTCATGTATGTACTATAACAATCAACCATATCAATATCGGAACTGAAATATTGCTCAGAAACAAATATTGCACAAATCACAATGAAAATGTTGCATAATGAAGCTTCAGTTTTCAAATTGCAACGCACGAGCATTGGTTAGAGCAAGAAGGAACAGTATTGCTAATCAAGCACAACTATTGGAGGAAATCATAAACTTTCTATAAATGTTTTTTGATGAGACATTTATACATAAAAGTTTAAATGTTATGTACCTTAGTAAGAGTTGATTGTGAGTCAGAGGCAGCATGCTACAACAATTTACATAGTATCTCACTACATCATCGAGAGTCTGTATAGACAAGATCAGGAAAAAAAAAAAAAAAGAAACCACAAGAATTTGCAGAGGGTGAGTTTCTTCCAGAACTCCCTAATATTATGTTGACACTTCACAAAGAAAATCTATCATGGCGAGAACTTGAAAACAAACTCTGATTTATGTCAAATATTTCAAAGCCCTCGTAAGATAATCATTTTGTTTTCTGTTTTCTGTTTTCTATTTTCTATTTTCAAAGTGTGAAGTAGGTATCATTTTCCTTTTTACTATACTCTTTTTTTCTTTTGGAAAAACAAGCAGAAGTTAAAACCTCTACCTTTGCAGTGAAACCAAATGGAGTAGTGCTGTCCGAGATTTCCTCAGACAAGATGGAATAAGGATTCAAAGAAAAGAAATCAAAAAATTGTCTGGAAGAGAAGCCATCAGAAGTTAGACTGTCCAATAAGTACTTATAACACATTAATTGAAGCCTGCAAACATAATGAATGTAGTTAAGTCAGCATTGTTTGCAATCAACAGATGAACATTGAACTAGCTTAAACAAACAACCATGATTACATACTTCCCATTTCTTCGTTGTGGTTCAGCTGGAATTGTATCCCGCATACGGGTTTTTGTGTCTACCAACATCGGTATTTTACCGGAGTCGATCTCCAACATCTGAAGCTCATCAATCACACCAACCATCCAAATACCATCTACCAAACCCATTCTGATGCAAACATAGCTGCAGTGAGATTGAGAGAAATGGAAATCCAAGAAAGAGAAATAATTCTAATAATAGCTTTAAGTCGTGTGTACAAGAACAGATAACAGTAGCAGATAGCTGAAAATAAAAGGGAAGCAAAATAGAATAAAATTTTCAAAATGATGAAAAACGTAAAATGCTCATCTCGAAACAGGGAAACAAATGCCATATGACAGGCAGTAACAGTGTAAGCACCATCCATTTTCACATTACTGAATTAAACTCATTTTCTGACATCCCAAGATAATGCTAAAATTGAAGCATTTTTCACTTCGTTCATAAGATTAATGTATAGGGCATAGTACGAATAATGACACTTGAGAGTAATTGATATCATAATATGTCAAGAAACTTGCAAAAGAAGAGCAGAATAGAATTTGTTTCATCATACAAATCATTCCCCTATTCATTCCGGGGAATCCAACTTTGATGTCCCTCATGTGTCACAGAATTGTTCAATCACAAGGCATAATGTTTTATGAGTGTAACTAGAAAGTCGGCTGATGGACAAACAATAATGATTTGGGACACTCGGACACAAAAATTGGGACTTACACAGGCAGCTCACGAGTCAACCCTTCAAACAGTAGTTGGTTTACACCAAATGTGAAATTAATAAGCTTCAGAGCCCATCTATCTTCAGCTGATTTCACCTGAACTTTAACTTTTTTAACAACCTACGAGGATTCAAATAGAGTACCAATTAAAGGTGGTAAAGAGGAGAATATAACAATTAACTCCGTTCATGTTAATACAGCCTAACTTCTAAATTATCCAAGATTACTCAAAATAATATTAGCAAGTTCTGATAGCCAGATACTTGACACCAGATATTATAGGATTAGGCAACTATCCAATGGATTTAGTCGAAAGACGTGAGCTAGGGAACTAGCACCAAAAACTCAGTCCTAACAAGGACATATATGTGATATATGATTCAAGCATCACAACATGTGGTACAAAAGCCATTTAGATGCTAAAAGTTTTTGTTGGGTAAGACAATTTTTATACTAGAAGTAAGAAACGACTATACTAAAGAACATGTAGAAAAGGAATGAGTGCAATATGAAAACTAAGATTACCTCCGCTTCAAGCATTGCATGGCGTGCAATACCTGCTTCCATAGCTTTGGTTTTTCTCCGTGCTCCAAAAAAGAGATAAAACTCCATCTGTTTTTCACACCATTCCTGCAGATGCCATGTCAGGAGATAAGTACGTAAACTTTCCACCCCTTAAAAAGACGAGAAAATCAGATTAATGCAAGAAAATATTATCTTTTGATACTTCAAGAGTCCCTTGTATGACCAAAACAAAATAAGCATAACCGGCAGATAATTCTCCCAGTTCAAATCAATAATCGGCTGCAGCTTTAGGCTATGCTTGGAAATGTGTAAGCACTTTCTACTCAAAATTGTCATGAATATTATTAGATTTTATGAAGTTCAATTTCAAAACCAATTACCTTTCCAATGTGGGATCCTCAACATGTCACCTCGAGATGGTGCCTGTTTGGGTTTACCATTCTTGGATCGAATCTCAATTTTAATTTTTTGGACCGAAATACCCGTTTAGATTTTATGGCTTTAATACCATATTAAATTATTTAGAGTTCCATCTCAAAACCAATTGGCAATAAGAGGAGCAGTTCATGTATCTTATAAGTTATAAGGTTTCTCTCCAAATTTTCAATGTGAGATCCTCAACAAGTATAGCATAAAAGAGTTTTTAAAAAAAAAATGTACTTTCAAGAGTACAGAAACAAATTGATTTGTCATCAAGTGTTTCTTTCCTAAAGTTATAAAATACTTTTGCTATATACTTCGCAAAACTCATCCACACACAAGTGATTCCTGTTTCACTGTCATTAGAGACGTAATCATAAATTAGAAAAAGTTCAATCTTTACCCTTGTATTTGGGTGATTAAAGAAAATTTGAACTTTCAATTTCATCCCTTTAAACCCTACACTTTAAGTTCGGAAATTTAAGCACTGCACTTGAATTAGTAGTGTAATTTATACCCTCGAGTAAATAAGTCTCCATTGAAAAAAGAAATAGTGATAAGCCTTGTGGTCGAACAAGACTTTCTTCTTCTTCTTTTTTCCATCGTTGGATATTTTTATTTTTTATAAGAAACAATGTCATTAATGTAGGAAATTTATAAAAAGGAGGAAACAAAAGAATTGTATTAAACATCTTCAATTACACAAAAGAGAGGAAAGATTATAAGAGTAGAAGTGCAGGTCCAATTTACACCAAGACAAAGCATTGAAAAGAATATTGTCAAGTTTGAGTTCGAGTTTGAATTTGAGTATGTTGTTGCTAAGTTTGAGCGTATTTTATCTACTTCATTTTTTGCTAGATTGAGTATTTTCACAAATCACAATTAGGTTTAGGTATCGTTGTGACATGATTTTGGGTATTCTGTTTAGTATTCTGTTTTGAATTTTGTTTAATCAATTATTGGTTCGTGAACAATTTTCTAATTTACTTTTGAGAAGTCACATGAATTGCAACAGTCATTCAAGTTCAAGATTTAATCCAATTATCCAATTAAATTAAGAGTACAAAAGCCTAAGTTTGAGTATTGACACGAATATGTAAATGGCCAATAGACAGAAATAATTTGATGATCGTAATAAGCAGAAGAAAACTCCAAACCATCCACATAAATCAAACTAAACCAATGAAAACCAAAAAAGAACTCCATACCGTGCGAGTAATATCAGTGACAGCCAAGCCCTTGTTCCTCCTAAAACGTTGCAGAAGCGATTCGTTGACTTTGATCTTCTTCTGGGTACTCGAACTTTTGCACAAATCCTCAATATCTGGCTGGGAAGAAGAGAGGCCCCTCTTGGATAGGAGGGTAATAGAGTGAATAGACCTGGTGTTGAAGAGATTCTGAGAAGAACAAGAAGGGGAATGAATAGCGGAGCTTGAAGATCGAGCAGTGCCGACGGCAGCGGCCAAGGCAGCTTCGATTAGGGCCATTTCCTCGTCGCTCACAATCTCAACCGGGATCTCTGGAACGCCTTCGTGGGTATTTTCATCGTCGTTAAATGGCGGCAACCCAGAACGTGAATCCGCCATTTTTGGACGACCCAATGAGGTGAGTTGGGGATCGTGGAGCAGTTACCGTTGCAATCGCCATGTAGTTTAGTTTTGAGGATTTAAAAGCTTCTTCAAAAAGGCAAAGGAGAAAAGGCGGAAACAATGAAGTTGGTCCTTCTTTGTTACCTTAGGATTAAGAAACGCATCGTTTTGAATGGAAATTTAATAATTTAAATCTTTTCTGTGATAAAAAATAATAATAATTTAAATCCTTTCACTCGTTTTACTAAAATGAACTTAAAACAAGACTGAAGTCAAATTTTATATTTAGTTATTCTACCTTGATTGATTCCTATTCAATCTTTAGGGGAAAAAAGCTATCAAATGTTGTGAAAATATGATAAAAACTAGGTATAATTTTACCAATATTTAAATATTAATATAATATAATATAATATAATAATACGAGTCAGTGAAAATTTATGACAAATTAAATAAGAAATAAAATTGAAAGAAAGTGGAGGAAGATAAAAGAAATTGGAGAAAATCAATCCAATAGTGTATTACATTTGTCCAAAAAAACCGATATTTACAATTTAGTAAGGATGAATTGGTACATTTATACACTAAGCATTGGTAAATATTTGACACATAGAGAACACATTGACTATGAAAGATTTGACACTTGACATAGATTTTAATGTAACGTGTGGAATAAACATTTACATGTGTTTGTTTGTAATAAAAATTATTTTCATGAGTTTTTTTTAAAATTTCTCTATTTCTAGTTTTGCATTTTCAAAATGTTTATTTTATTTCATTGATTTGACTCCCAACTTTCAAAATATTTATTATTTTAATATTAATTTTTGCCAACTGAAGTGATTTCAATATATGTTCGTATTAACATATTTACAAATTCGTACTAAAAAACACATTTATATACTCACTCGTTTAAAACAAAATAAAGCTAAAGGATGAAAATAATTATTTTTCCAAAATTCATAAACCTTAGACATTGACAAATATAAAAGTTGTTTGAAGAAGAACAAAAAATGCAAGTTAAATTAAAATAGACATTTTAAATCTGAAAGCATAAATGAGATTTTAACGGTTTTTATCATTAAAAAAAAACTAAAATGAGAAATGATAAAAACAGAGAATGAGAAATTATTATATTAGCGGTCTTCAAAATTTTGTATAATTAAAAAATTTATCCTCGATAATCTTATGTCCATATTCTTATTAAGTTAATGATTTTTTAGGAAAAGTACGATAAATGGGTGGTGTAACAAATAAACATAATTCACGTAACTTTTTCAGAAGAAGAAAAGGACTGTATGTCATATTTTTCAAATATGTGTGTATATATATATCAATTTTATTCTAAATTTCAATTTCCATGATCCTTAAGATTAAATGTATCCATCCTACATGGAGTCCCTATCTAATCACATGCAAAATTTCAGAAATTTTGCCCAGGTAAAAATAGTTTGTCCTAGCAACAAAAGAACAAACACATAAACGAAACAAATGGCATCTGTTTTTAGCTATTCAAGCGAAAGACTCTGTCATGGTCTGAATGTCCCTCAAAAATCTAAACTGTGTCTAAACTGAAACCCGCCAGCAAATCGCAGAAACTTGCATGAACGACACGCGTCTTCCTCAATCTTCTGAACTTCGTCTTCATAAAGCCACAATCAAAACGTCACTAATCGCCACAAAATTGCACAGAAAACCTCCGGCAAAGATAGCAAGAAACAGAGAGCAAAGATGGGGAAGAAAGAAGCCCTTCTGGTGCTATTGATCATCGCTGTTTTGGGAAAGGCCATTGGGATTAAGGAAGAAGAAGAAGAAGAAGAATGGTGGAGAGAGAAAGGGGAAGAGCGAGAGTTTGGAAAGAAAGAACGGTTTCTCATGGAGGATTCGAAGCAAGTGATAGAGACAGAAGCAGGAGGAATGAGAGTAGTGAGAAGCCGACCTTCAAGAATTCTTGACAGGCCCATGCACATCGGCTTCATCACCATGGAACCCAGATCCCTTTTCGTCCCTCAGTATTTGGATTCCAGCTTGATTCTCTTTGTCCAAAGAGGTATGCAATCTTCTTTCTCAACTCTTTTTTGATTCTATTAAAAAACAATGAGCTACATGCATTAATAAATCACCAATATACTCCCAAAAGCACTTTAGCACAGTGACCCAATAAGTGAAATGAGAAGGGCTTCGAACACAGGATCCATGTTAATCTTATTCACATTCTGAACGTGCATTTAGATTTTGTAAGCTAGGATGTGATTGGAAGAAGGAAAATTTTCAGCTACTTGAAGGGAATGGGAAATGTAAATGATTGCAGGGGAAGTGAAAGTGGGATTGATTTACAAAGATGAGTTAGCAGAGAGGAGGATGAAAGGTGGAGACGTATACCGGATCCCAGCTGGTTCAGTATTTTACATGGTGAATGTAGGGGAAGGACAGAGACTTCAAATTATCTGCAGCATTGATAAATCTGAGAGTTTGAGTTATGGAAGTTTCCAGGTAATTTCTCAGTTTGGTGATGATGAGGTTGGGAATGAAATATGAATTCGAAATTTGAAATGGAAGTCTGACTTTGCTTTTGTTGTAATTGCAGTCTTTCTTCATCGCTGGAGGAACCTATCCAGCATCAGTTCTCGCCGGATTCGACCAGGATACATTGGCTACTGCATTTAATGTATGAAATTCAACTAAAATCCCTAATCTGCTTATCTAATTTTAGAACCTTACACTTACAGCTCTCTGCCATGGCGTCTGCAATGGAATTTCACAAAAAATCAATTTACTCCACAGGTTTCTTATACAGAACTGAAGAGGGTACTATCGAGGCAAGGACAGGGTCCAATCGTCTATGTCTCAGAGACTGAATCGCCCAGGGTTTGGAGTAAGTTTCTGCACGTGAAAGATGAAGACAGAATGAATAAAATAGCCGATATCACTGAAGATAGCGAAGGGGAGAAGAACAAGCCTTGGTCGTGGAGGAAGCTCATGTTTTCGATCTTCGGCAACGAAAATCGGGATAAAATGAAAAGAAGAACAGGAAAATCCCCCGATTCTTACAACCTCTACGACAAAACCCCAGACTTCAGCAATGCCTATGGATGGAGCGTTGCCCTAGACGAGGCCGAGTACTCTCCTCTTGGTCATTCCGGAATCGGAGTTTATCTCGTCAATCTCACGGCGGTAACTCTAATCTATATCAAATCCCTAATTATCCTCTCAATTAATTCACGTACCTTCTTCGATGTCCGATTCAATCTGAATGACCTCGATAACAGGGATCGATGATGGCGCCTCACGTGAATCCAACCGCGGCGGAGTACGGCATCGTCCTCAGAGGCACAGGTACGATACAGATCGTGTATCCAAACGGAAGCTCCGCCATGAACGCAGAAGTAACCGAAGGGGACGTATTCTGGGTTCCAAGATACTTCCCGTTCTGCCAAATCGCATCTCGAACAGGACCGTTTGAGTTCTTCGGATTCACCACATCGTCGCGCAAGAATCGACCGCAGTTCTTGGCCGGTGCGAGTTCGATTTTCCACACACTGAGAACCCCGGAGATGGCATCGGCTTTCGACATAACCGAGGACGACTTCAGCCGGTTGATCGACGCGCAGTACGAGGCGATTATTCTGCCGTCGGCGGAGATAGCGCCGCCGCACAAGGAGAAGGAGAAGAGGAGGAGGAGAGAGGAAGAGAGGAGGGAGAGGGAGAGGGAATCGGAAAGGAGAGAGGAAGAGGCGATTAGGAGTTTTGGAAGGAATATATGGTAATGGTATTTGATTAGTCAAGTTGAAAATGGCGGGAAATAAACGACAATCTCCATTGTTCTTTTACGTTCTTATTTTAGGTCTGCCGTCTCCATCGTTTCAGTTTAGGGTTTAAACTTTTTACTGTAGTTATTTTTCTTTTTTACTTTTGTCTGCGGGATTTGTTTTGTTGTCTGTCTCTTAGTCTGAAAGTAAAATTTCCATAATATATTTTTAAAAAATCTGAAATTTTATATTTAATGTATTGAATTTTCTTCTTTTTTTGATATTGAATTTTGAATTGTGCCATCGGAAGGAAGAAAAAAATTGTACTTGTTATTTTATTAATACATTTTGACGCAATACATTTTGACTCGGGGCGTATATAAGTCGAGTCGGGTTTTGAAAAATAAAGATTTTTGGATCAACCCGTCTCTTCTAACTCAACTAACCATATTTGTCGGGGTCACTAACCATATTTGGCGGGGTCAGGTTGTGTCCATAAATATTTCTGGACCAACTGGTCATTTTTCTAACCCAACTAACTATATTCACGCTAGCCTCTTGTTTGTATAGGGTTCCAAATCTGCGTACCCCTAAACAAAAGCTTTTGAGAATATTTGAAGAAAAGGCCCCCTCCTAGGAGGCTAAGGCGTCTTTACTAATATTCTAATAGTTGGTCACTTTACCGACTTTATCGAGTTGACGAGGGGAAGGAGCAAAGCCACTGAAACGATGAAAGAGGGGAAGCCACTGAAACGATGAAAGTGGGGGAAATCAAAGAAACGATGAAAGTGGGGGAAATCAAAGAGAGAAACTCAATCAAAATCAAACTCTGACTTGGTTAATTTTTTATTTTTCAATAAATTTTAAAATTATTTAAAATATGTTAAAAAAAAATCAATAGATCCCTAAAATCATATCTAAAATTTAAGTTTATATTTATAGTAAAAAATCAATTAAGTTTTAAATTTGAATTTTCAAATTTAGTTGGATATTTTATATCTAAAATTTAAGTTTATATTTATAGTAAAAAATCAATTAAGTTTTAAATTTGAATTTTCAAATTTAGTTGGATGTTTTAGTTGTGATCAGATCATACAAAATTTGAAATTTTAGAGTTTTATTACACCTAACATGTAAATTTAAATCTAATAGTTAAAATTATTTTTTTAATTTTTTGGGAGATTTATTAAACACAAAAATTAAAATAGTACCCCTAAAAATAAAAGTTTATGGACTCGCCTTTTTTTGTTGTTATATTTTATTTTCAATTTGCAATTTGCTTAAGTTGAACTCCACTATTTTCGCGACTTTACTCTAATTGACGCCCATATTTATCTTGCTTGACTTATTGACACCCATATTTATATATCATTGTTTGACTTAATGATCATATCTCATTATTTTTTTTTTAATGTATTAAAACGAGAGGCTCCACATTTTATGTGTGTCACAGATCTTTTGTATAGTTTTATCTTTGAGCGTGGGCAGGTGGACTTGACAAGTTGAGTCGGGAATGACCTCAACATTGCCTAGCCTTGACTCAAATATGTGTCTTTCGCTTGTTGAACTAAAAAAATTATACATTTAAACACATTTTAAGTTGATAATGTTGGAATTTACGGTTTAAAAAATATATATTTTTTTTCTATACAATACCACAATTTCCCAAGATGAAGAAATTACTAATATAACGGAAAAGTTACCAATGTTTTCTTGTTTTTGTTTTTGTAGTTTTTTCTGGAACAACATTGAAAACAATGTTTTCAATAACCAACTCTATACATTATTTAAAGTACCTTTTAAATAAATGTAAGCTGTATAAATATTTGTTTTATTAAAAATATTTTTAAGAAAAATATCAGGGAGAGTGAGATTGAGAGAGTGGGTTGTCAAATAAAAATCATTTAAATTTATTGTGTTTTTCTCAACTAGTTACTAAATCTAGTTACTAATTCAACTTACTCAACTAGTAAAAGGTGGATCCATAATTTTATGTTAGGATAGTTTGATATATTTTAATAGTATTGATTCAAAATTTTGTGTTGGCTTATATTTTAATATTATCTTATTCAATCAATAATATGGACTAGTGATATTTTTTTATATGTAAATACATAATCATAGTTTTTCTAATAATTATAAACTTGAGAAATTAATCATAATCTTTTGTATAAGAATTATATTTTCCTATAGAATTATTTACTATGAAATTATTTAACATTTAAGCACGTTTTAACTCGAGGGAAAATATATTTTTATTCATTTACATTTACATTTGATATAAAAAAATAAAAAAGATATCAAAACAAAAAGATATATTATATATTTATTATTATTTTATATTTGTATGGTTAAATTATAAATTTAATCTGTAAAATTTGAGGTTTGTGTCTATTCATTGTTTGATAATCATTTGATTTTTTAAAATTACGCCGATAAATGTCACTTTCACCTATGATTTTCAATGTTTTACTATCTATTTAATTCTTGTACTAACTAGGACTTGGGACTTGAACCATGGCACGAGGGGGCTAATAGGCATGTATACCGCTAAAGCAAAGTAAATTTTAACAAATGTAAAAAGTTTAGGGGCTCGCGCCCCCTTGTGCATACTGTAGATTCACTGTGTTAGTAACTAGATATTTCCGGAAGACATTCTTTCTTTGCTCCTTGAGGGGTGGGTGTTTGTAGCCCTTTTCATTGTTCCTTCTTCCTATAAATAAATAAAACTAGATCAACTTATTCATTGAGTGCACTTTTTATTTTCAAATTTGGAAATAAAACACATGAAATAAAACACATAAAATCAACTATTGAATAATAGTGTTAAAACCAAGGTTTTTTTTTTTTGTATAAAATAAAACACAATTTAGTATTTTTCTAAAATTTTGTTCATTTCATATGAAATATATATTTGGTAGTTTATTGAATGAAAAGTTATATATATATATATATATACTTATTAACTATTCTTTAAATGAAAAGGTATCATCATGTAAAAAAAGAAAAAAAGAAAAAGCCCATCCTAGTAAAATATGTGAAATTAATGGCAAGGTAATATTTTTTAAAGTTGAAGATAAAGACATAATTTTGTTTAGTTTATCTATGTGAGTGATTTTATTTTTGACTTCTACACTATTTGGAAGTGAAAGATTCAAACCTAAATTTTGTTTAAATCGAGTGTATATGTTTTGGTTAATTAATTAAATTTATTTTGTAATAAAAAAAGTTTTAGGGGTCCACTTTAATCCAATTGAAAATATAAAGTAAAAATTAATTTTACCCCGATCGATTTATTCACATTTATTTTTAATGTCGTCGAATTAAAAGAAAAAAACATTATTTTTATTCGGTCAAGTATAGAAAATTTGCCACATGCCTCAACAGCGCTTTCCAAATCGACAGGGTTTATCGTTTCCATTGTATAATGCGAACTCCGGCCACAAAAACTGATCTTTTCTTCCATTGAATTCACAGCAAAAGAGAAGATCCGGAGACCACATTCAACCATGAGATTCCATATTTCATCTGCAATTTTTCCTTTTCTGTTATTCCCTCTTCTCGTTCTAAACACAGCATATCTCTGCAAAGCCGAAGTCATAACCCTAACTGCGGACACCTTCTCCGACAAGGTACCATTTTCAAACCCTAATTTACTCACCGAGGTCCATTTTTGTATTCTTTAAGTGGAAAAATATGTCTGCAGAGGGAATGGTTCTCTTGATTTTTTAATCTTGTCTGACGATGCAGCATGTTTTTGTAATTTTGATCGACGTTCCTATCAGTTTGATGATGCATGATTGAACCCAATCGTTGTTGTATATGAGTTACTCTATGAGTTCCTTGGATTGGAGTAATTCGTCTGAGATTGGTATTGCTACTGTCAGCCTGGATGCCGCAGTTTCGGATCCGCAAGAACGAACTGCGGGCGTACGTCATTAAAAAAAAAAGAACTGCGGGCGTACGAAGAACAAAAAATCTGACACAGTTGCCCAAAATGGCCTAACTTTATTATGAGGTTGATTGTATACTTCCAATCACAAATGCAGTAGAAACTGACTTTTGGTCTTGGTTTTTGGTTGGATTTCGGGCAAACATGGTCGGGGACCAACAGTTGAGAGCGTATTAGTTGCTCACGAGTCATGAGGATTGAGCCAATTTGACAAGTGTAGGTTGTTAAGCAGGACTGTGATTAGATAGATTAAGTTTTGTTGTTCCTAGATTTAGTGACATGGTGAAACTTGTTAAGAAGGTTCATGGTTAATAGTAAAGAGCATGGAGGGAATGAGTTAATGTCAAGGTGACCATCTAATCAGGGTCTAATATCATATGAGTTGCATTGACAAACAAATGTAACAAGGTCAAATAGCGTCCCTTGAGAATAATCGAAGTGTGGTCAAACTGACTCGGATACTAAGAAAACTATTAAAAGAGTGTAAAAATTAATTTTGGAAGTTATATCATTTTTAGCAGGCGGGTCATTGGAAGTTTCACAAAATTATTTATTTCTATGGTGTTTCTATTATAACTCTTCATTGATGATTGGTCAAATCACCTTTGATCTCTGGCATACAGTAACAAGGCTTACAGCTTTGATCTTTGGCCTAGATGATACATGTTGTTGTCTTCCCTTTGGTTTATACGTTATACTTTATGGATGCTTCTTATGTCATCCAAGAATGTGTCAATGTTTCAAAATAACAGTACCAATTTTTGAAATGGTGGATTCTGACTAAGATATGATTTCACCGTATACCTTTTAATACCTTCCTCATTGTAGAAATGTGTATTTTTCAGGTAAAGGAAAAAGATACCGCATGGTTTGTGAAGTTCTGTGTTCCCTGGTGCAAGCATTGGTTGGTATTCTTTCTTATTGTAATTTTCTGGTTTTTGCGCTGTGACTAATCCAATTCATATTGCTTAACTACTTGTTACTTAAATTTTGGATTTCAGCAAGAATTTAGGATCATTATGGGAGGACCTGGGGAAGGCAATGGAAGGTGAGGATGAGATTGAGGTTGGAGAAGTTGATTGTGGTTCTAACAAACCAGTTTGTTCTAAAGTTGATATCCATTCGTATCCTACATTTAAGCTTTTCTATGAAGGGGAAGAAGTTGCGAAGTATGCAGGTGATTTTTCCTCCCCTTCTTGCCTCTGGCAATTACATTGCTTTATTTCAGTTATTGTTATCGGCCATGTTTCATATTTGTTCTGATTTTGTTTCTTCTTAAATTTGCAATTTAATGATTGACAATTCAAATAGTGAAGCTTTGTCATCTATGTGTATTCTTCACCAGCGAGCACACATTAATTAAAAAATAACAACTTGTTGGCCCTGACTCTCGAGTCTCCACAATGCCCCTCTCTCTAAAGAATCATGTTGAGCTTAGTTCTGAGTCTTACTAATGTTGCCAATTTTCATCCTTCAAATATATGATTGGCAAGTTTTGTTATACTTGTTAGAAGGCGTGACCTATGACATATTGACATGTCCGTTCACTCGACCTCCCGGTTCTAGTATAAATGATATTTGTCTGTCAATGTGAGTTCACTCAACCTCGTGGTTCTACTATAAATGGTTTTGTCTGTCAATATCAGAAATCAGAATGTGAAATATCTCATGCCATTGTTGCATATAGAGTTTCTAGCATTAAATTTTATTTTAGGATTCGGATAAACCCTGATTTACCAGCTATTATTTTACAATGACCCAGGGCCAAGAGAGGTTGAATCTCTCAAAAGCTTTGTTCTTGAAGAAGCTGAAAAGGCAGCAGAAAAAGTGCAGGAGGACAGTGATAAAGAATTGTGAAGAAAAAGATAAAGAACTGTGATTATAGGTAGGGCAAACGTTTAACTCATTCAAAGGAGTTCTTTACCCATTCCTTCGAAGCTTCCATTCAGCATTCACGTCATGCACCTGTATTTGATAAACATATTTGATTTTGACAATCAAATAGATTCCTTTCAATGCAGTGTTGGACAATCAAACATTTTTCTTGAAGCTCTTGGCATCCAGAAAGAATGTATCCAGTCGTTAATGAGCTAGATCGTTGATCGTCGTGGTCCTTTTTTGCACTCTGATTAGAAGACTTAAATTTGGATAGATTTGGACCATGATCTCAGTAACATTGTTTTCTCCCCCTTATGTTTAGACTTTTTCACCCCCCACGTTTTTCTGACTTTTTATGGCTGCGTTTTGGTTGGGATATGTGAAAGGGTGCCAGCAAAGATGGGAATTAGAGAATTTTGTACCGAGAGGCTGATTATTTATATTATACCTTACATTATATGTAGACTTTTTATTTGAAACATTGGTTTGTTTCTCTTGCTGATGGCATTCGGCAACTGGGTACCATCGATTATTCTTTATAGTCTGTTGTCAACATGAGCATAGCTCAACTGGGTAAAACACGTTCTCTTATCTATAAAAAGAAGCGGGTGGTTCTAAAGTTTTCGACACCCCAAGTCTTGTTGGACTAGATTGTTGGGTCGAGTCTTTAGGCATCTTTGGCACTTCAAAGAATGTTTGCAAGGTAAGTCCGCCTGCAGAACCCATTTTAATTGCCAAGCCAAGTATAAACGATATGGGACAGGGCAAACATAGGATGGAAGCTTTGTGATTGTAGGGGAAAGAGAGTGTTTGCTCGACTATGATTTCATTGTCCGCCATTGGTTTTCAAAAGATTTCATTGGGAATTTGGGAGACAAACAGATTAAATTATAAATCAAAATTTATTTAATTGGACAAAAAAAGGTTTTGAAATATAATCCTAGTTTTTGAAAATTTTGTTTGTTTTCACACATTTTCATGTTCTCTGTAATGATTTTCATCTTTCTTATGGAAACATTTGAGTTTCTAGTTGAATTACAAGAAAAAACACAAGTTCTTGATTTTTTTTTTTTTATTTTTAAAAACATGAAAACTCATATTTGGAGCTACTTTAGCTCTGGCTCAAAAAGATATTAAGAGAGGTTTAGCCTATTCTACAATGTCTCAATTGGGTTATATGATGTTAGCTTTGGGTATGGGGTCTTATCGGGCTGCTTTATTTCATTTGATTACTCATGTTTATTCAAAAGCGTTATTGTTTTTAGCATCTGAGGTGAAAATAGTATTTAAGGCTTAATTTTAAAAAATAAAAAATCAAATGTTTACTCAATATTTAGTTTTTGAATTTTGAAAAGCTCCAATTGTGTATTCAAACTTTTGATTATGTTTTTGTTTAATAAAACTAAAGTGCACAACACATTATAACTTTTTTGTAAAACCATTTTTAGTTGTTTCTGAAAGGTTAATAGACAAATAAAATAATACACACATCCACACAAAATAGAAACTGTACCTTTATTTATTTATTTTCATGTTAAGTTTGTACCAATTTAGTTCCTTAATTTATAATGGTTCAATCCATGCAGAAATCTGGTTATTGTTGTTGAATAATAAGAATTATTTTTATGATAGAGATTAAATCATTACAAATTCAATAGACATAGACTAAATTGTTACAAACTAAAGTTTTGAAATCAAATTATTATAAACTACAAAAACACATGGACTAAATTATCATTGAAAATTTATAAACCAATAGTTTTTTTTCCCTTCAATCTTTGTTTCTTTTAGTTTTTTTTTTTTTAAACAATTGTATTCTTTTAGTTATGTTAGATGCTTTTTGAAAAATCAAATTATGGGTCTTGAATTGCACTCTTGGGAGTAGACCGGGTAGGCAGGTAGCAGGTAAATGCCATAATGTGCTCATGGTGTCGCTGCTTTCCAAAACCATAGAATACCAATACCGGATACCGGCTGCAGAATAAAATAATCTCATTCACCATAAAACCTCAACATATCCCATCTTCAGTGCACTCTCTGTCTGCCGGACTCTGCTTTGGCCTAACTATTTGTCTATCATGACTGTAATAACTTTCTATTACAAATAATAAATAAATAAAAACTTTTTGGACTTTTCATTCATTATTATATTCGTTATTTATTGATTTGATAGGAAAAATACTCCCATTCAAATTATAGTTATCTAACTAAGAATCAAGATTCAAGTTGATTTTCTTTAATCCTTAAAAGTTAACTTCATTTATTAACATTTATTTGTCTATTTTTCCTTTAAATTTGTTTATTAGAATTCATAATTCACTTGAAAATAGGATACCAAAAATAAAATCATTATCAATTTACTTATTCGATTCCTCATATCTCTCACCAAAGAAAGTATTTTAAGATAGAGTTTAAAAAACAATCTAAATTTATAATTGCCACTTAATAATTATAACAATATTTTTATTAATAATTAAAAAGAGGTAAGCTATAACTCCCCCACCCCACATAAAACTGAAGTAAGTTACTAAAATTGATTAAAGAAAATCAGAATGTTAAGCATTTGACAGGTAGATATCGCCCTCTATTAAATTTTATTTCCAAGTAATAATTAAATTATATTTCTTTTTTTTTTTCCCTACTTCCTTCTGTATCCATGCATGCCCCTCCATACAAAAAGTCTAATGATGTTTGAAGACAAAAATAATCAACATTTTTAAGAAATATTTTACCAAATTTTAATTTTAATTCAATGTTAAATAAAGTTCACATTTTTAAATAGTCTATCTATAATTGGTTTTAAAAAGAATCTGAATTATTCAGAATAAATTAAACAAAATTTAAAAAATCGATATGAAATGTGAATATTTAAAAGAAAACTCTTTTAGGAAGTGAATATGTAATTTAAAAGCAAATAAATGAGAATTATTGAAATAGGTCCACGGATTTGCCCGGTGTTCAGTCTACTTTAAGAAGTGAAGATTAAAACCGTTGGATCAGATCGCTCAAAATCCGACGGCGGAGGAAGAAACCCTAGCCAGCTATGCGCCAAGGGTTCTGCTATATATAGTCAAAGAGCTCCACCGTTCCTTACCTCTGCTTCCTTCCTCGTTTGTAACCCTGGTTTCTTGATTCGGCGGGAGCTCTTCAATCCGGCTTCTCGTTTTTTCTTCGTCTGTTTCAGGTTTGATTCTATCTCTGCTTGATCGATAGTTTTTGTATATGATTCATCTGTTCTTTATTCGTGCATGGCGTTTAATCCATTGTTGTATTACGTATTTGTTAGAATGGGTAGATCTATCTAGGTATTGACTTGTATAAAGAGGTTTTTGAATATTATCGTCTATGATTTAGTTTGTGATACTTTTAACAGGTTGTTTCGGTCTAGGGGGATTTATTTTCTGTTTCGTGTTTGTTGAACGAGCTGAATGTTGTAGCCATTATGTAGAGGATAGTATCATCGTTGAATAATGTGAAGTTTGTGTGATATTTTAACTTCGTGATGTGAGCTTTTGCCTGTTTTTTGTAAGATTTGTTTATGTTTCTGGAGAAGACAAGTCTTTTTTTTAATGTAAAAGAGGGAATTCCATCGACAGTGTTTACGATTTTCATACCCTGAAAGACTTATGAACTAGATTAGGTTCATCTGTTGATTTAATTGAAATTTATCGATGAATTATCGTTTGATTTACCTGTGTAGAGGATGTCGTTCGGAAAACTTGTCGTTTGGTTAATCATTATGAACTTTTTCAGGTTACAAGTTTAGAATGGGTAAAGAGAAGGTTCACATTAACATTGTGGTCATTGGCCACGTCGACTCTGGGAAGTCTACCACCACCGGACACTTGATCTACAAGCTTGGTGGCATTGACAAGCGTGTCATTGAAAGGTTCGAGAAGGAAGCTGCTGAGATGAACAAGAGGTCCTTCAAGTATGCCTGGGTGTTGGACAAGCTCAAGGCTGAGCGTGAGCGTGGTATTACCATCGATATTGCCTTGTGGAAATTTGAGACCACCAAATACTACTGCACTGTCATTGATGCCCCCGGACATCGTGATTTCATTAAGAACATGATTACTGGTACCTCACAGGCTGATTGTGCCGTTCTCATTATTGACTCCACCACTGGTGGTTTTGAAGCTGGTATTTCTAAGGATGGTCAAACCCGTGAGCATGCTTTGCTTGCGTTTACTCTTGGTGTCAAGCAGATGATCTGCTGCTGTAACAAGGTAAGATTTCTGCTCACACATGTGATAAACCTGATCGTGTTAATTTACCTTGGTTATCTTGTAGTTTTCATTTGTACTTAATTTCTGCTTTTATTTGTCCTTCGTAGATGGATGCCACCACCCCCAAGTACTCAAAGGCAAGGTATGATGAAATTATCAAGGAAGTGTCTTCCTACCTCAAGAAGGTGGGTTACAACCCTGACAAAATCCCATTCGTCCCCATCTCTGGTTTCGAAGGAGACAACATGATTGAGAGGTCAACCAACCTTGACTGGTACAAGGGACCTACCCTCCTTGAGGCTCTTGACTTGATCCAGGAGCCCAAGAGGCCCTCGGACAAGCCACTCCGTCTTCCACTTCAGGATGTTTACAAGATTGGTGGTATTGGAACTGTCCCAGTTGGACGAGTTGAGACTGGTGTCCTCAAGCCTGGAATGGTCGTCACTTTTGGCCCTTCTGGATTGACCACTGAAGTTAAGTCTGTCGAGATGCACCATGAAGCTCTCCCAGAGGCCGTTCCTGGTGACAATGTGGGATTCAACGTGAAGAATGTTGCCGTCAAGGATCTTAAGCGTGGTTTTGTTGCTTCCAACTCCAAGGATGACCCAACCAAGGAGGCTGCCAACTTCACTTCCCAGGTCATTATCATGAACCACCCAGGGCAGATCGGCAACGGCTATGCTCCAGTGCTCGATTGCCACACCTCTCACATTGCCGTTAAGTTTGCTGAGATTCTGACCAAGATTGACAGGCGTTCTGGTAAGGAACTTGAGAAGGAGCCCAAGTTCTTGAAGAATGGTGATGCAGGAATGATTAAGATGATTCCCACCAAGCCCATGGTGGTGGAAACTTTCTCCGAATACCCTCCTCTTGGACGATTTGCCGTGAGGGACATGAGACAGACCGTCGCCGTCGGTGTCATCAAGTCCGTCGAGAAGAAGGATCCAAGTGGTGCCAAGGTTACCAAGTCTGCAGCCAAGAAGGGTGGAAAGTGAACCGTGCATGCAAAACCTCAGACCACTTTGTCGGAGATTTACAAGTATAAATGTCAGAATAAAGACCTGGATTTTCTTGGTGCTGCTTTGTCGAGTCTTTTAATTTACTATGGTGATTATAGTTGTTGGCGTTGGTTATTAGGTACCCAGTCTCAGAATTGGGTGCTTGATAGACGGTGGCGCAGCTACATCTTATAGTCTTTTTTTTTTTTTTGTGGCGTTGGTTTGGTCTTCTGCTTTCTTGGTCCTGTTTGAGTTCGAGGTGCTTTGGTTCGTCCAAAGTGGCTCAAAAGTTTTCGTTTTCTATGCTTCTGCGGAGATACATGTTATTATTATGAAAGACTAATGTCGTTGCCTATTATCACAATCAATTTACTGCCTTTCAAAACTTCTTTCTTTTAATTTTCAATCATATGCTTAATTTAATTTCGATAAAATAATGTTAGAATTTTGGAACCTGTAAAATAAGTGGACTGATTCACAAATTTCGGCCCAGTAAGTGGGAGATATTTGAAGATCATTGTGGGAATCGATGCTTTCTTATTATACTTTGAGATTTAATATCGAAATGAAATGGGAATGGAAGCCTCTTTCAATTCAACTGCCGTATGAAACGTGTCCTCATTTTGTTCGGACATTTTACTTACTTTCCTGTCTAATAACCTATCCTCTCTCCCGTCCCTTTCTAACTTCTCTTCCTTGATGAGTTATTCATAATTTTGCTTTGAGGACTCGTTACATCTCCAAATAGAATCTACTAGATGACAAAAAAGTTCTTGGTTTTTGCAAAGATTCCAACCATAAACATATCAAATTCTCGACCATTTAGAGCCAAAACTACCCATTTTCTTTCTCTTTCTCTTCATTGGAGTGGCAAACAAACATGAAGAACCCCAACTCCAAAAATGGAAAAAGAAAATACATTGAAACAATTGAAATGAGAACAATACATAGAACCCAGATCAGAATTGACAAAAATAGTAAAAGACAGATCCAATCCAAACACAAGTTCAAAACAATAATATATCAAAAGAAGAAACAACATCAACATTCATTCAGAAACTAAGCGGCTTTTGCAGCACAAGTGAAGTTGTTTTCACAGAAATCATCAAGATCTCCATCTCTAATAATCGCTTCTTGGATGTTACTGGTGAAGCCAATTTCTCGATCTGCGCTTGATCTTTGCCTTCTCATGGCTTCCCTTCTGCGATCATGATCTGCCATCCTACCAAAAAGAAAACCATCACACTTCAAACACAAACCTACATAACATAATTATAAAAAAAAAAAAAAGGATTACAGAAACATACTCAGTAGAGAGAGAAGGATGAGAGAGACTGAACCCCGAAAGACAGAGAGGAAGACCATGAGACCCGAACTTGGATTGCATTTTTCTCCACAGGAAGAAGAAGAAGAAGAAGAAGAGCTCTGATTTTCGTTTGTTTGATGGGAGAAGAACAGTAAGAAAAAGAAAACTAAAGCATGGGTTTTTATTTTCTTTTTGGTTTTGGGCCTTTTTTTGGGGATTGTGGGCGCTTTGGTGCGTGATAAAAGAGTTTGTGAGACTTCGCTTTCAATTCCAATCTCCAGTGTCTGAAAACAAAGGAAGATTCATTTCAAAAAAAAAAAAAAAAAAAACCAATTTTTATCACTAAAGTTGAACTTATATCTATTTTATCCTAAACTTTCAATTTCATCTACCCTAAGCTTAAACAATTGTTGCAATTTTTACACTCTAGTCAATTTCTGCCCTTTTTTGCACTAATTTTCACTAATTAAAAAATTAAAGAAGTTTGATGAATGTACAAATTACCCATGTAATCTTGTCAAAATTTACAAATTTCAACAAATTAGTGCAGTTTTTCCCTCTAAAATCTAATCAATTTTATATCACATATATGTTTTATTATCTTTTGACTACATAGTCGAATACCATTTTTAACCACCTTTCTAATGAAAACTGGGATTGTTTGGGGCACTGAGTGAGTTATAATAGTTTGTGAGTTATTATAATATGTGGAATCATATAATATTATTTAAAATGTAGAGTAATATAGTCTAGAGTTACAAATAGTCTGTGTTTGGTGTGTAGAGTATTCCACAAGTTATGCCCCAAACATGCCCTTAGAGAGTTTAAATTGCAATACTCTTTTAAAGTTTAGGGAATGTTTGGGGTACCGACTATAATAACTTGTGTTATTATAACCTGTGAAATACTCTGCACCCTAAACAAAGATTATCATAACCCCAGACTATACTATTCTGCATTTTAAATAATATTATATGATTCTACAGATTATAATAACTTACAGACTATTATAACCCATGTTATTATAATTCACTCAACGCACCAAACAACCTCTTAAAATTCAACATTAGAATACCTAGGTTTGAGATTTAAAGTAAAACGTGGATATATGGGTAAAAATTGTACCTAAGGGGTGTGAAAACAAAGAAAGAGTTAAAAAAGGGCATTTAAAGCTGAATGGTTGGGCCAAAACCAACCGCCTGACGCTGTAATTAAGTGGCCAATGGCGGAGTAATTACTGAGCCAACGCCGAAATGCGTTCAGTTATTTTTTTTTATTTTTTTATTTTTAAAAACACACACACACAAAGTAAATGTAAAACAAAAATTTCAAGGCATTCATTATATGAGATGTTGATATTTATGTAACTTGTCCTTTGTGATATAATTTATGTCTTATAAAGTCCATTATTTAGTGTTAAAAGTTCCTTTTGAATGAATTTTGCTTATGGTTAAAAGTAAGTTTCAAATGGTTTAGGAAAATTAATGATATTGTATGCAAATGGAAGAAGCTGATTTGGATACTCAAAAATGTTTAACCTTCCTCATAAGCTAATGTTTGAAAATGTTGATTTGACATTTAACAATTGGACTTTAGTTGTATATGTATCATTGCATCCAAGATTAAACTACATATTTGTATATTTATTCTTGACTAAAATTATAGATATTTTGACACTAAACTTTTTATTTAGTTATTATACTTCAAATAAAGTCTATAATCTTGTAAGATGGTGTATATTTAGCCTCTTATATTTTAAAAGGTCTTGAGTAGGTTTTTGAACTTTTGGTTTTGTATCTAATAGGTCGTTGTTAACTCTATCAATTTAATACTTACTTGATATGTAATTGTATTGTTTAAGAACTACATGAAATTTGTTTAAAGCAAGTTTAAAAGTTCGATGACATAAAAGTTAAACAATTGGAGTTAATGACAAGTATCTATTAGATGTAAAATTGGAAGTTGAAGGATCTATTATTATCTTTTAAAAATACATTGACTAAATACACACAACCTTGCAAGGTTAAGAGATTCCACAACTTTAAAAGTTTAAAGCTATTAAAAACTTTTTAGGGCAAAAACCAATTTATACTCTTAAACTTTGAGGTTCTATCAATTAAAACTAATAATTTCCTCGATTTAAATCACAAACTTTCATAAGTGTATCCAGTTTACACTCTTCGTTAGATTTCATTTGAAAAATGTTAGTTCATATGTGTATATACTTATAATTGTATCAACTAAACTCTTAAACTATCATATCTAAATTAATTTAGACCCTCTCTGTTTCAAATGCATGGATGATTTTTAAATAGAGGGTCTAAACTTTATAAGAAGTTTACACACATGTGAGAATTGATATATGAACAATTTTCAAATTGATAGTCTAAATTTATTTGTTCATGAAAGTTCGAGAGATTAATTGATATAATTATAAGTTTGCACATGTGAACTAACCTTTTTCAAATAGAATCTAATGGAGGTGTGAATTGATACACTTATGAAAACTCATAGTTTAAATTGATACAATTATTAGTTTGATGTTTTAATTGATACAACTCCCAAAGTTTAGGGGGTATAAATTGATTTTTATTTCAACTTTTTAAAATAGGACTAAACAAACCTTTGAGAGCCTATTTCATTGCTTTTGCTTACTCTAATATTATTTTGGGCAACTCTCATTCAAATACTAAGTTGGTAGAAATTTTTAATCTATTCATTCTCTTCACCATGCATTTGATTCAAAAGTTGATAGAGTTAATAGATAATTTTATTCTCAATTCTTTTATCTAGAGTCAATCTTTAGTCAATCTTTTCTTTTAAAGTTTGGTCCTTCTAAGTTCTATCTAAGATTTGGACTTCTTACATTTTTCTTTCCATATATCCTTTTTTTTTTTTTTTTTTGATGATTGAAGTTTTTATTTTTATAATATCTCAACTAAATTAACATTGCACAGTCATAGATTTTCTTCCTTTCTTGTGGATTTTTGGGAGTATCAACGTTTGTGAAGTACTTTCATTTAAGTTTTGAATGTAACATCTAATAATAATTCACATACCGTCAATAAAATAGAAATTAAAAAATGTTATGGACTTTCTATTTTCGAGGTAGAAAATGACAGAAAGCAAAAGGGAATTTGAAAAAAAGGGTTAAAATACTATTTTTGTCCATCTACTTTAAGCCTTCTTATTTTGGTCAATGTACTTTCAAATGTCTAAATTTTAGTCACTCTACTTTTAATAAAACTTAAAATTGGTCCATACTATTATTTATTGTTAATTTTTCTTAAAGAAAATTAGTCTCTATTAGCTTCTCCTCTACAAATTTTCAAATTATGTGTTTTTTTTAATTATTATGCAACCAATTTTGATAAAAAAATTTTTTTTACTATTATTTTATTGTTAATTTTTCTTAAAGAAAATTAGTCTCTATTATCTTTTCTTCTATAAAATTTGAAATTATATTCACATTATGCCTTTTCTTGTATTGAAATTATTATTATTATGTAATCAATTTTGAAAATTTACTTGAGATTAAAATTGGACATTTAAAAGTACATAAACCAAAATAAAACAAAAAAAAATCTCCATATCACCTTTCTTTTGCCATTCAAAACGGGCAAAAAGAAAACAAAGAAAAACAAAACAGAACAAAGAGTTGAAAATAGGTACATATTGTGAACTTTGTTTGACCACAAAAGAAACAAGAAAACATATAAAAAACAACAACAACAACAAATGTACATTTTAAGACTTTGAATTAAAAGAGGTAATAAAAAAAAGTAAATGTCTTGAAGTTGTCCTTTTGCTGACGTATGAGGAGTGACCTCAAACATGATAATGTAAATGTCATAGATAAACCAAGCAGCTAGCTGCCCTTTAAAGAGATATCAAATCACAACCACAAACAAGAAACAGACTTTACAATAAGAATGAATTAAGTTGACTTTTCTTTCTCCAAATAAATAATAATGCATTTTCAACCAAACATTAAAAGATGAAGCTGGATCCAATCTGGAATCCAAGGAGAAGCTTTAATTTCTCTATTCAATCTAGAAACCAAGAAAGATGGATCTGCAACAAAAGCAATGGAAGGTTTACTTCGCAGGGGAGATGGCGCTGTCACCCGTTCTCGATCGGGGTTCTGGTGTTAGCATCATCTCCTTTGCGTAGCAAACCGACCCTTCGAACATTGAACAAGAAGAAGGTCTTCATTGATCTCCCATTTCAATTCATGTCGTTCTCTTGTTCGAGGTACTAAAGAGTTCATACTTCAAAGTACTTGTTAAGGTATTGATGAAACAATCCATTAGTTTAGGCCTCATTTGATAATAATTTGGATCCCGTTTGATAACCATTTGATTTTAGTTTTTGGTTTTTGAAAATTAAGTTTATAAATACTATTTCTACTTCTGACTTTCCATGTTTTCTTATCTGCTTTTTAGATGTGTTTTCAAAAACCAAGTCAAGTTTTGAAAACTAAAAAAGATAGTTTCCAAAAACTTGTTTTTGTTTTTAGAATTTAGTTAAGAATTCAAGTGTTTTCTTAAGAAAGATGAGAACCATTGTAGGGAAGATGAAAATTATTATAGAGGGATGGTGAAAAACAAGTATAATTTTCAAAAATAAAAAACTAAAAAACAAATGATTATCAAACGGTGCCTTGGTTTTTAGTTTTTGGATTTTGAAAATTAAAGCCTATAAATACTACTTCTACCTATGATTTTCTTGTTTTGTAATCCACTAATAAACCAATCCAAGTTTTGGAAACTTAAAAAAGTTTTCAAAAACTTGTTTTTGTTTTTATTTTTGTAATTTAGCTAAGAATTCAAATGTTTTTTTTTCAAGAAATATGAAGGTCTAATAGAGAAATGATAAGAAAACAAGTATAAGTTTTAAAAACTAAAAATCAAATGACTATCAAATAGGGACTTAAACTTTTGATTTAGTGTTAATTTAGTATTGTATCGTACTATAAATTTGAGGCCAAGCTCTTATAATGTAATTCCTTTTATTTATGTAGTAGTTTAGGTTCCCGTTTGATAATCATTTTGTTTTTTGTTTTTAGTTTTTTAAATTTAAACCTAAAAATACTACTTCTACCAATTAGTTTATATGTTTTCTTATCTATTTTGTACCTATATTTTAAAAAACCAAGTCAACTTTTGAAAACTAAAAAAAGTAGCTTTAAACAACTTGACTTTGTTTTTAGAATTTTGCTAAGAGTTCAAATGCTTACTTAATAGAGATGATCTCTATTGTAGAGAAATTAGGTAAAAATAAGCTTAATTTTCAAAAACTAAAAACAAAAAACAAAATGGTTATCAAACGGGACCTTAGTTTTTTGTTTTTGAAAATTATGCTTGTTATCTTCACATTTTCTCTTCATCTTCTCGACAATGATTTCCATTCTTGAGATACCATTTAAGTTTCTAGTCAAATTTCAAAAACAAAAACAAATTTTTGAAAAACTATTTTTTTTTTCAAAACTTGCTTGGTTTCTGCAAATATAGGTACAAAGTAGATACGAAAACATAGAAACACATTGGTAGAAATAATAATTTTAGGCTTAATTTTCAAAAACTAAAAACCAAATGGTTATCAAACGAGGTCTTAAGAATTAGGGTGATGTTGATATCCAAACTCATGATAGTGAAGATGTTAAAAGGACGGTTAAGTGTAGAAGAGTGCATTTACCGTAATCTATCTGCCTAAAGTTTTAAATTTTATGATAATTTAAGACTATTCATGGAATGTTTTTGTGCTTTAGGAACTTTAAATCACTTACTGATACAGATAATTTATAAATGGTTGATTTCCAGAAGTGAAGGCAACTTGAATGATGAGAAGCAGTGAAGTAAATAGTATGGTTGAGGAATGGCATGGGTGTTTTTGTTCTTATAGCAATTAATTTATTTTGACATGTGGTGAAGAAGTGAAAGGATTTGAATTGAGAACAAAGTGATTTTGGATGGAAATGGAGTTGAAAAGTGCTTTTTATTTTTTCCCTCTTTCTTTCTTGCAGAGTGAGGGACTAGCAAATTTTGTTCCAATAGAAGAGCGGACGGTTTACTTGCCAAAATTTAGTTGGTATAAATAAACTGTCAATGTCTAAGGTCCCGTTTGATAACCATTTGGTTTTTTATTTTTTAAAATTGTGCTTGTTTGCTCACAATTTCTCTATAATGAATTTCATCTTTTCTATCATAGTTTCCCTCTTTCTTAAAAGAAACATTTGAGTTTCTAGTTAAATTCTAAAAATAAAAACAAGTTTTTGAAAATTATTTTTTTTAATTTTCAAAACTTGACTTAGTTTTTGAAAACATGGATAAAAAGTGGATAAGAAAACATGGATATCCATAGATAGAATGGAAGTAGTATTTATAGGCTTAATTTTCAAAAACTAAAAAATAAAAACCAAAATAGTTATCAAACATTGGATAAATCTATGAAATCTAATTGCCTTGGTCAAAAGAATGTATGATTCGTTTTACTCATGTTCATTATTTTGAATCGTCTTGCTCATTAGCTTGCTTAATATAGAGTTCATGTTTTCTATAGTACCGACATTCAGAAACTATGATTCAAGACGATTTATTAAATCTCATTGAACCAGACAAATAAAAGCAAACATTTTAATGAATTTTGGTTATTTCCGAAGATTGTTCATATGATTAAAATAAAAATATAAAATCAACGATAATAATAAACCAGATGAATCATTACTTGAGCATGTAAAAAGAATAATCTTCTGAAAACAGGATTAAACAGCCTTCTTCCCAAAGAGAGGGTTTTTTTCCAATGCTTAAAAATGTTTTTTTTTATCATTTAAAAACAATTTTTAAGCACCAATGAGTAGCTCAATATTAATTGAGTTTTTACTCTCAACCAAGTAATCAGAAAATTAGAAGTTCAAATCTTTCTACTTCCAAATGTTCTTGAACTAATATATATATATATATATGTGTGGCACTTGGAAAGTTATTTCAAACTCACTCTAATGGTTACGAGAAGGATTATTGGTCCACATTTGGAAAAATGGAGAAATTTCATGTCCAGTTGAACTATTTCTGGCAGAATATAAATCCTGCAACTAAAATCCAGCAACCCTCCATTAGCTGAAACCTTGCCATCATCCAGAAATTGTTGTTTTTAAATCTTGATGCTTCAGCTAAAAACTTTATCACAATTTCTTTCAAAGCTTCAGCATAACATCTGAACAGTTTCAACTTTCAACTTCTCAAATCAAAGGTTCCCACAACAAACCAGAGTGCCTTTACTTCATTTGAATCAAACCATGTCAAGCAATTAAGTAGGCAGACTAATAATGAAAAAGCAACTGATTGTGATTATAAAAAAGTCAAGAAAATCAACTCAACATGCACTGAGTTGGATATAAACAGATAGTTCAAGTAAACATTCCATACAAATCCAAAGTAAGAACAAGTATCTAAGACGCATCTAATGATATGTCAATTGTTTCACATCTCTTGATCCGACGAGCGATTTGCGGAAATGGAATCTGAGATAAACAAGGTAGCTTCAATCTACCATGACCCTTCAGCACCAGAAGTTGGATTCTCAAAAGCAGCATAGTTCCAGAATGTTTTCAAAGAGTAGGGTTGGGAGATTGTCACACCTTCTTCAGTTATTTTTGCTATCTGCAAGAATTCCAAATTTCAAATGCATGAGATGATGTGAATAACACCAGTCATTGAAGTCTATAATCAGTGAACAAAACACAGGTCCCAGAAACTAGAAGGGAGATGGTGGTGGATGTAGCTATAATCAGTGAACCAACATGGGATAGGTTGGGTTCGTGATAGACATATATATTTAACTTTTAAGAAACCAAACTTCCATTGAGAAAAATGAAAGAATAATCTAGATGTTTTCGGAGGTCATATGCTTCTCGCTAAGCTTCATTGTACAAGTATTCATATTTGAATGAACTTTTGTACAAGGGCATACAAAAGACAAGACTACAAAAGGAACTCCAAAACTAATTACAAAAGGGATTCCAATCCAAAAGAATTATATCAAGCCAATAATTAAAAAAGCATGATGGGCAGACACCTATAAAGAAGCATCAAACCTAAAGACCTCCCAAACTTCCTTCCAAGATCTCTCCACCCCTCAAAAAATCTTTAAATTCCTCCCCAGCCAAATACCCCACTGAACAGTAAAAAACCAAACATGCCACAAGGTTGGTCTAGTGATAATTAAAGACAAGATTAAAAAAAATAAAGGAACTTGGGGAGAATAGGTTCAAATCCCATAGTGGCAAACTCTCTATGATATTAAAATCTTATGACTTTCACAACCAAATGGTTACAGTGTTGGATGGTTATCCAGTGAGACTAGTGGATGTGGACATAAATCAACTGGAAACTCGCAAATATATATGAAAATGAAAGTGATAAATGTAGCTCTAAAAAGATCCAAACCTGGAGCTTGTTGACAGCAGACCTATCACGGTACAAGAGGACCCTCATGCATTTCTCCAGCAATTTCACACCTTCTTCAAAAGTTAGGTTCTCATGCCACTCGTCACGAAGAATTGGCCGTGCAAGGTGGTTGCCAAAACCAGTAGTAACATGTTCATCTTCAAAATTTACACCTATCATATTAACCTGAATACAAACGGTAAACTGTTAGCTGATGAAGCATCTAAATTTACAATTATTTGAATCAGTGAGAAGAGAACCAAAGATCTACCGTGCCAAGATACTTTTTCCCATTCTTTACTCCACCAAGAACAAGTGAGTTCCAAAGTGGGTTGAACTTGTTCCGCCTGTTATACATCACTCGAGTCAAGTAGCTATGAATCTCCTTGGGCCCAAGAGCATTACCATCATCCCACATGTTGTCATACAAGCTGCACCATTCAATACAATAAGAGATTTCACTCAACTTCTCAATCAAAATAGATCCACAATACAAGCAACTGAATTTTAATCCAGAACACAATTCATCTGCAATCGAACATATATATAGAGAAGAGTGAGACTATAGCAAACCAACTTAGGCTTACATGAGCTCGTCAAGATTTCGCAACAACTCCTGAAAATCACTAATTTCTCCACTTGCACCAAGTAGAGAATGTTTTCCAATAGCTTTGATTCGCTCCACACTCTTATACCGCAATGTGGAACCATAGGAGCCTGTAGTTAAAGCATCATATAAGTAATACAGACAATTCCATCATGACAATCTTCATCAACCTTCTTTCAAAGCATTGTTGAAAGTCATAGACATAATAGAACGGACAGTTAATTAGATGTTGAAGCCATAAAATGGAAAAGATTTTCCACTGACCTCCCAAATCGGCAACCATTAAAATCCCATCTTTGTATTTGATGGCAACCACGGATGTACCAGTCACGTAGGGATACCTATTCGACAACAGAAGTTATAAACAAACATTTACCAGTTCAAATGTTCAGCCGATTCAAAAACCTAGACTTCGCCATTCATTCACCGTTCAGCTCCAAATCCGAAAATCTTAGGTCTTTAAAACCCCAAAACTCCCAATTCTAGAACATAAAACTTATAGTCTAACCAAAAAGCATCAAACAGAAAGAGAGAAAACGTACTGGGTTCTTTGAATTGGAGCTTCGGGGCAGAGAAGACCATGGTTCGCCTGGTTGGAATCAACGGGCTGCATTGAAAAAACGGGAGATCGATAAATGTTAGAATCGGAATGTAAAGAAGAATAGAGAATTTGGGTTTGAGCTGATGTACTTACACTCATATTCGGATCGATTAACTTTCAGCCAAATGGATTGAGAACAGAATCGAGCGTTGCAGCGAGGCGCGAGGTTTGAGTCTTTCGACTGCTTTAGTAGAACTCTTCTTTTCCCTTTGCTCAAGAAATGATTTTTCAGATCCTTCCCTTTTTTCCCAGTTCTTGACCTAAACGTCGTAGCTTTGAGCTTTTATTTCTTTAATTATTATTATTATTATTTTTAAATTAAAGAAAAGTGAATTTTTTATTATTAGAGATGTCCACGGAGTGGAGCTGGAGAATGACTTCACATCTCTGCTTCCATTTCATTCTTTGTTCCCACAAAATTTTCCATTTAATCTTGCAGAAAATGAGGCGGAAATTCGCGGAGATCAATTCTTGCGATAATATTTTCTTGTTTATCATTTCTATTTTTCTAAATTTTATTACATGATTTTTTTGGTTCGAAATTTTTTATTTAAATTGTTAATTACTAATTAGAGATTTCTATTTAAGAGACATTTTTTAATTTTTTTAAAAAAGTTAAATGATATTTAATAAAAAAATTAGAATTATGGTTTATTATATATTTAAAACATAATAATAAATCAGGACGGGGAGCGGAGCGGAGTGGAGGTGGGGTCAGGGACAAGGACGGAGTCGAGGTCGGGGACGGGGAATGTATTTCTCATTCCCACCCCGTTTAGCCAAAAGGGAAAAATTCCTCCCTACTCCATCCCTCCTTCCCCCACCTAAATGGGGAGGAAAAATTGACATCCCTACTTATTGTTAGGTCAGAAAATAAAAATAAATAAATAAATCTCATTTCGAATTTGCTTAATTTTCAAATCCTCTATTTTAATTGTCAATAAAGATATAGCTCAACTGCATCGTCTAAATTAAAATACCATTTGGGTATTCGTAATCATTGTTCTATTTTGGTCTCGTGTACTTTCAACAATTTTCATTTCGGTGCTAGGAACTATTTTTTTAAAAAAAATAATAATAAGTTAATAATAGACCAAATTTAAATTTTATTAAAAATACAAGACTAAATTAGCAGTAGAAAACTAGTCAAAATATATAACCAAAATGTTATTTTATAAAAGAAAATATAGAAGGAAAATTATTATTAGATGAGATGACGCTGACTCATAAATCATATCCAATCCCATCGAAAGTGGTTTAAGTACGATGCGGTCGTTACTAGCAGAGCTCGGAAGGCTTGTCGTTACCCAATTGGATAATAGTGAATCTACTATCATTTTAACCAATGAAATGTTGCCACGTAACTACATTTTGTTTCACATCGTCGAGAACTTCCGGCCTATTTACGGAACTCCCTCGCAAGTTTCACTATTTATAAAAAACGGCACACCATTGCTTAAATCTTTCAAATTCTTCCCCTTCTCTCTTCCATTTGTCCTTCTCTCTCTTCTTCTTCGAGCCAATTTCCTGTAAACAAGATGCAGAGGCTATTTGCTGCAAGGACTGCATGCGCTTCGATTTTTAGGAAACAGAGACATTCTGCTTCTTTCTCTTCTGCTCTGCTTTTTGATGATACTCAACTACAGGTCTCTCTCTCTTGTTTGATGATGATAATGAGCTTTCAGTATAATTTTAATGGGAGTCGTTGATTTCGTTGTGGATGGCTTTCATTTTCAATTATTATTGTTTAACTTTGTTTGGAGAATCTTCATTGTAGCTATGATTAGTTTGTGATGTGAATTTTATGACTATGAAGCTCGAAATGAGACTTGTTAGTTTTTTATAATTTTATTTGTGGATGGCCTGTTTTAGATCGTTTTTGGTTAATAATTCTGTCCAATCCAGTTGGTATCAGTAGAATGATAAATCTTATAGAATGATATAAGTGTGTTTTTAATTTTCTAAAAGATTTGATTAAATTAATTGCAGTTCAAAGAAAGTGTTAAACAATTTGCTCAAGATAACATTGCTCCCCATGCTGCAAAAATCGATCAAATGAACTCTTTTCCACAGGTCAGTTGGAAGTCTCTTTCTCTAGATATCCACCCCATATGTTTTTTCTTTCCTTTTTTAATTTAAAAACGTGAGTTGCTTTATACCTTATTGTAGGATGTTAATTTATGGAAGCTCATGGGGGACTTCAATCTCCACGGAATTACTGCACCAGGTAGAGTGTTAGACATCTTTTTTTGTGCTTCCCTCATTTCCTGTTATTTGGAGCTATTCCTCTGCCTTAAACAATTATATTCTTATTCTCTTTATTCATGAATTTTCATTTTTTTATACTTCAAAACTTTCACCGTACAGTTTTATTTAATTATGCTCTTATTGTACATTATGAGTATCCTGATAGAGGTAGATTTAATTGAGATATTTGATACATGGTAAATGCCTCCTTAAATTAGATGATTATTGAGATAGTTGTATATATTTTGCTATTGCATTGTTTCTCCTCATTCTTTCAAGATTTCAAAACTAAACTACTGGTTTTCTTGTAGAGGAATATGGAGGACTTGGTCTTGGTTACTTATATCACTGTATAGCAATGGAAGAAATAAGTCGTGCTTCTGGGTCAGTGGCCCTCTCCTTTGGTGCACATTCTAACCTGTGCATCAATCAGCTGGTAAAGTGAAGTATGATTGCATATTATGTTAGTGATAACATAGTATGGTGATATGTTGTAGTGAAATCATTAAGCGTACGGACTACATAGGTTAGTTCAAACATGTATTTGTTAATTTTTCAGGTGAGGAATGGAAGCGCAGCTCAAAAAGAGAAGTACTTGCCTAAGGTTTTATGCCTTTCTGCCTACGATCTTTTCTCCCATCGTAACATTCATTTCATAATGATTTCCCCTTAGATGTAACAATGTTATACTCACTTCATTTTCTTTCATGCTATTCATGTGGAATTATCATGCTTGAATTTTGTCATTTCTTAACGATCAATTTTTACTGAAGAAAAAGTAAAATCCGTCTTTCTTGCATTCTTATGCTTTTTTGCCTCCTCATTGCTCCTTTCATTTCGATTAAATTAATTCTTTTTGGCTACTAACTTAGCTATATCTTTGTTAATAAGCTTATTAGAGGGGAGCATGTAGGAGCTCTTGCAATGAGTGAACCCAATGGTAACTTCAGTGAACTTTTGTTTTCATGTATGCACGTAAAGGGAGATCTTTTGGAGAACTAAGAATATTTTCACCCTTGGATGATGCATTTCCTATTTTCAGCTGGGTCGGATGTTGTGAGCATGAAATGCAAAGCTGATCGGGTGGACGGTGGATATATCATTAATGGAAACAAGATGTGGTGTACTAATGGTCCTACGGCTCAAACATTGGTAGTTTCCGCTGCAAATTTTCTAAGCATGTTAGGAAAAAATTTCCGTGCTTCTGGTTAATGATTTTGTGGCATAAGAAAAGAGGAAACAGTAGATAATATATCATTTGTGGCTGTAGAATTATTAAAAATAAAAGTCTAAAGAAAATCTTTAAAACCACTGAAATATTTAGCCACGTTGGATCTGATGTCATCAAAATTGCCTGAACTTTTTTCTTTGTAGTTATCTGGTGAAAACTTTTCTTTTTCCGTATTCAGGGGTCTATCATGAACAACCTTGAACTTGTTCACTTTCATGTTATACATATTTTGAACGTATTTGGTTTAACATTATATAGGTTCAGGTTAAACATATAGGTTGAACAACTCATGGTTGCTTAAATGTTTTATTCTTGCATATTTGAATGATTTTGAGCTGATATACTCAATTGGATCAGGTTGTTTATGCAAAAACAGACGCAAATGCTGGCTCAAAGGGAATTACGGCATTTATCATTGAGAAGGGAATACCCGGGTATTTAAAAATCTGTTGATCTGGTTAATGATATGTTGAATTTGCAAGTAACAGAATTTTCTGTTCTGTTTCTATAGCATGCAGTAGTGTAGTACTATAGCATATATTTCACCCAAAACCTGATCTTAATCTGTATTCTTAAAATAATCCTTCGGTCCTGATCCCCAGATCATTTAGAAACCACGAACATTCCTTATCCTTGATTCTTATATGGGATGTTTCTCAGATTCAGTACTGCCCAGAAATTAGACAAACTTGGCATGCGAGGGAGTGATACGTGAGTCTACTGTGCTTGGAAATGCAAGTTTCTAAAATTAGCGCACGCAATCTTCTTTCCTCCTCAACTAATGTTGGCAATGGTTTGAACAGATGTGAGCTTGTCTTTGAAAATTGCTTTGTTCCTGAAGAAAATGTACTTGGACAAGAAGGAAAAGGTATTCTTCTGCTGAACTATTGCTATTCATTCATGCATCTAGTAAATAGTTATATTTATTAATATTTTATCTCAGTAAAATCATTTCCTTGAGGTTGGATGCATGACCGATGGGGGTATTATTACGTAACGGCGGATTTCAACTCAGGGTTTCTAATTTATGGTCATGGCCTAATTGATCAATCTATTTGCTCTTCTCGGTTAAAAATATCACAACATTCCAAAAGAAAATAAAATATTCTATGATCTTACGTTAGGAATTTTTGACCAAGACATTCGTAATTGCTGCGTAGGTGAGGGTAATTTTCTGACCAATGTTGTGACGGCTAAATATGATGACTACAAGGGCTAAGGGCATTTAAAATGCCGACATTTCAGGCTCCAATGACATTTCTTAAGAGAATTTTCCAATCGTTAAGATTCCTATCTTTTGAATCTCAATGTTATCGAAGATGAGAATCAAGAATTTAATGAGCTGATATTTTTTACTTACTACCAATAACGGCCCTTTCATGTCTGGTTTGGGTTTAATGTAATGGAAGCATAAAAGTTTTGGTGTTGTCATGACAATTACTTGCTATGGTATATATAAATGCGAATAGTTGCTACCTTGTCTTGTTTGCAGCCTGATTGGAAGAACCAAACTACTGTCATCCTCATATTGATCATTATTTTGGTAATGTAGATAGTAATGTACAATCTTTTCTTTCAGGAGTTTATGTTATGATGTCTGGGTTAGATTTGGAGAGGCTTGTTTTAGCAGCTGGTCCCCTAGGTATTATGCAGGCATGCCTTGATGTTGTTGTTCCTTATGTTAAACAAAGAGAGCAGTTTGGTCGTCCAATTGGGGAATTCCAGTTTATACAGGTTCCGTTCTATCACTGTGACTAACTTACCATACATATAGCTGTTGTTTCCTTTAATATGGCTCAATTGTTCGTTCCATTTTCTTCCTTTGATATGTGACTCAGTTCATCTGTGCAATTGCAGGGCAAACTTGCTGATATGTATACGTCTTTGCAATCATCAAGGTGAGAGATTCTGGAGTAATTATGGGTCATTTCTTTTTCTTTTTCTTTTTTCCTTTTCTTTTTCTTTTTTGTTATGTTAACTCTCTCTGTCTCTCCCCAGGTCTTACGTTTATTCTGTTGCTAGGGACTGTGACAGTGGAAAAGTAGATCCCAAGGTTTGATGGAAATCTTAGCCTCTTTTTTGCTTTCCACATCTGTAATGAATATTATGTAGCTATGCTTTTGACCTATCTTTTTCTTTTTTCATGACCATGGAAGCACTTGTTCAATAAAATCCTTCAAGTATTCACCTCGTATGGTTTTCTTTCCAGGATTGCGCTGGAGTAATATTATGTGCAGCTGAAAGGGCAACACAAGTTGCTCTGCAGGTGAATACAATTTTCTTTCAATCTTTAATCGCACAGAACTGATCAGAGAAGCACTTTTCTTTCAAAAGCATTTGTTCAGTCAAACTTGGAAAGGAATATTTGTTTTTACACGCCATTCTTATTTATTTTCCAATAGGATCATAATACTTCTAAATTCTATGCCATAGAACCTTGTGAAAAAAGTAACACCAACTCCAATTTGATGGGGCAATACTCATCAATCGTTTCGAGGTTGAGTCGATTTCACTGATCAAAACAAGTCTATTCAATATGTTATCTTCATATTGACTGTTATTTTAGAACCCATTATGTACATTACCATGTGGCAAACCTTCATGTTCATGTTCAATCTTGCAGGCCATACAATGTTTAGGAGGCAATGGGTATGTAAACGAATACGTAACCGGTCGACTACTCCGAGACGCAAAACTATATGAAATAGGTGCAGGAACTAGTGAAGTGAGAAGGATGATCATCGGTCGCTCGCTGTTCAAAGAACAATAAGACAGCTTTTAGTCTCATTGAATTGCTACAGAGAAACATCCCACGCATCAAAGTCATGAGCACCCAGTACAGGTTCTGAAGAAGCAAAGGTGATTGAGTCCCCAATGTGTAATTTTAAGGGAGCATTTTCCACATTTGTGGTCATAAATAATTGTTGCCTTTGATTGAAATAAGATAAAAAGAATAAAAATTATTGGGATCAGACACGGCTTTGTCATACTTGGCTGTATTTACACATTGGTTAAAAATATTTTTAACTTTTATAACTTTTTCAATCATTATCTCCTCCTTAAAAAAAATCTTCGTACTTTCCATCTCTACCATTAGTTTGAACTTTTTTTTAACAAATTTGGTTAAATAATAATGATAGCATTTATGCAAGAAAATATATAATATGAACTTATTTCCAAAATTTATAAAATGAAGGCTAATAAAGACTAATATTTTTTTACAAAGTTTAACAATGGTTCTTTACTGAAAGTACATGGATTAAAATGAAATAAAATTCAAACTACATGGACCATACCAGGTATTTAAAGCAATTTAATTTATTTTGAAATGAAAAAATTACATTTTTTTACTCAAGAAAATAGTAGTTAAAACTTAAATACAACTCTCCAAGTCAAGAAAAAAGGAGGAAACTAAAACTATTTCTCTAATTTACATTCTAACAAAAGAGAACAAGGAAAAAGCAAAAACAAATAAGAGAACAGAGAGTGGGTCCAATGAGATTAATATGCTCCAACTTGATACCTGAAAACCCACATTTCAAGTTTTCTTGTTGACAATGTTTGCCCTAAAGCTCAAATCATCCAACAAAAAACTAATCTACATTTTTTTTTTTCCAATTCCCATGATCTCTGATTTAATTACAAGCAACTTCCAAACAAATTTATTCTCTTGTTCTACTAAGTTCACAAAATCTTCAATATCATACCATTCCACACAGCTTAAAAGATTTGTAGAATTACACACTGTCCATTAAAAAACAGAGGTTTGAAACAGATTCCAACTTATGGGACAGAGACGCGAAGCTACATGACGCTGTTCGTGGCAGCAAAGCTACCGACTTCGAGCTTGACAGATGGAGCGATAGATATGGGAAACACATGCTCCTAAGAAAATATGGGAAATCACACATTTTGATTACTAATTAAAACTCTCTTACTACTGTTGGAGAAGAATCAGGTTGACCCACTGAAGAGGATTTTGACGCTTCCATACATAAAGGAGCTTGGTCTAAGCAACTTTGAGTATCATCACTGATCATCACTCCATTTGTCATCTTCTCCACTTCTTCTTGGGTGTATATATGGATTTTCGAAACCGCGTCACAGAAGTCGCTGAACAGCAAGAATGGGATGAAAAAACTATCATTCAATGAGATTAAAAGTTGAATTTGTTTTTGAACTAATGTTTGAAAAGCTTTTCGACCGAGTTTGAACTAATCATAAGGATGGAGATTGATTTTCTACCTAGCTTTCTGTACATCTAAAGTTTATCTACATCTTGATATGAATAGAGAGAAGTCATTACATATTTACTCTCTCTCGGGTTAACAGAAATCCTCCATTGGGAAAACATGTTAATTGTTTTCATGCAATGAAATAAAGATGATTTCAAGATAAAGCACTTACTGCCATGGATAATCCCCAACAACCATTACGTCGTTCTCGTTGTCGGTGTACAGTACTTGCCATCCTTTATCAGGATCTTTTAAGAGTCCTTCCATGCTAAACAGCCGCTCCAGTTCAGAAAGCAGATCAGTATAGCCATTCAATCTAGAGAGATCAATTGCTCTCCCCACCAGGCTGCCTTGTTTATGAACCTTCATTTGGTAAGAGTAATATCAGCATGGAAGAAGAGGAGTAAAAGATAACAGAACTGACCAAATTCTCTGCAGCCATTTCTTACCTTGGTACAACTTCTCTTCCCTGAGCTCTGCATGTTTGTGGCAGTTTCCGTAGTCAAGGAAAAGCCAAAAAGTCTGCAGCCAGTTGGGTTCTCAGACACATTTTCATCCTTTGAATTCATATTCAACCCTGAAGTTGGAGCAGAAACTAGATGTAGAGACTCCCGATCAAGTGATCGATTTGCCCTTTCCATTTTAGTCCTGATAACACTAGCATCAACAGCAGATGGGTTGAACAAGGCATTCTCTCTCAGAAAGTTGCCATCATTTGAGCGCATCATAGCGGCTTGGCCAGTACTGTAAATTTCATGACGAGGGAAATACATGTTTTGGGCGCCATTTGACGCCATGTGATAAAAACTGGAGTTTGATGATTGAAATGTGTTAAAAGAGTTGTCACTGAGATTGAACTTTCCCCAAACACCTAAACTATATTCTGATTTTCTTGTTGGTGGCCTCAATGAGCATATTTCTTGACCTTGCAAGACCTTCAGAAATCTATCAGATTCCATAAAGCCTGTGAAAGAAGAGTTCGGATGAACCTTTACATAATCACCTATATTAAGCTTTTCAACTCCACCCGACGCTTGATTTTGTTGTGCAGCAGATCGCACCTCAAACTCCAGTGAACGTTTTGCAGTATCACATCCATAAAAGGGTGATACAATACCTACATTTTCTTGACCTTGCAAGACCTTAGAGGATCTAATTGAATCCTCAAAGTCCATAAAACCGCCCCTTCCTAGTGAAAGAAAAAAATAATAAAAAATAGTTTTAACAACTCGGATTTAGAAGAAACACAATCTATCATTTTCAATTTGGACAATCGTACCAGTAAAGGCGTTATTAGGTGGGGCTGCCTGCAGACTAGTCCTCAGTTTCTTCAGCCTTGGAGAAGACTGAACACTCAAGGGTGGGAGAGAAACAGAAGGATCAATCTCCCAGGGGGAAACACGTTCTTGATGATCACTGTCTTTATCCCATTGGACCTGACGGATTATAAATATTAGAAAAATATCGTGTGACGACTTTCACGTGTTTCTTACTAGCTTCTACACTACAGTGTGTTAAGTGATTGTCCAACAGATATCCATTGTGCACTCTTATATGCAGCAACTCCATTTGAAGCTTCAAACATAATGTTCAATATATGTCTAAATTCTTCCATTACCAATGCCCCTAATTAATTATGCAGATTCAGGGATTGGTTCTGGACAAATCACATAATTCAAGATGCAATTGATGCCTTAAAAGATACGGACATACAGTATACAAATAAGATTTCCTAGAAACCTTTTCAGCGAACCTTTCCCTTAAAGTTTAAACTAGGCTTCATGAGAATCAATTTTCCTTAATCAAAGACAATGTTCTCATTTTAAATTTGAAATATTCACCGAGGCAGAGGATAAAGATTAGTGAAGTATGAGACAGACAGAAGAAAACAAATGCTATTACGATAAGCAGAACATCAGTTAAAATATACTTGTGAAGTATGGATTCAGGCTAAATTCATGCAAACCAATTGTTTGTACATTAAAAACAGATCAATGCTGCAGTCAATGATATGGGGATTATAACACTTACCGTCAAGCATCTCCACTTTGAGTTCGGCCATCTAAAGGGATCCATGTCACCAATTCCGACAACTACACCATTAAACCTGCAAGAAACAAATACCCTATAAATATATTTGTATAGGAAAATCATTGAACAAAGTAAAGCCCATTGATCTTGATCGTGTATGGATAAACCTTCTTTCTGGTGAATCATCCATCTCAAATCTCATTTTGAATCTTGTGCCTACGGTCACTGGATTATTGATGCTCTTCACATACTTCTGACAAGATATAACAAACTGTGCATGATATGCCCTGCAAGTCAGCATGTTTTAACATGTTACTGTATTTTCTGAGCAAGTAAAGGCTGGTCAAGTACACTCTATCAAGTTCTAATAATGAATGAGAATAATAATACATGCCAGTATAACACTAAATAGAGAATATTTGAAACCGACTATTCCTTAAGAACACCACTAACAGTTCTGATTCTTACTAGGTCATAAAGTTTTGCTCTTGTCGAATTTATAGTGCTTCTGTTTCAGGGAAATCATTTTGCAACCACAAACTTACTGTAGGGGAACATTAATCATCCACAAGGATCGAACTAATGGTTCGTAGTGCTGAATAATAGGGATGATTTCCACAGACTGGGTACAATTTGTCGAAATCTATACATATACAACAAATAAAATGTGTACTACAATGCACGTCATATCTTACAAGCAACTGTTATAAAAATGCTTTAAAGGAGCAAAAATATTTTAAAAAATACAAATCAAGCAATATTTTTCAGCTCAAGAACAATTATTTGGTAACAATTGCATGATTTCACTCAGAAGGCACAAGTTCTTACTTGCAACATCACAATTCTTTCCCATAATATTTTAACTTAGAAACCAAGATTTCACATATGTAGTCTATCAATTCACTTAAATTCAAGATTATACTATCTATCAGGTTTGAGATTACAATTTTCATAGTTTTTCTGCTCAAGTTCAGAAGTGTTACAATACAAGGGGAGGCATTTGCTAACGAAGCAAACCCCCGAGATTGTTATTTCCTCTCAGTAACTTATAGTGCAACAAACAGGTGTCTTAAGTTCTTAACGCTAAAGTTATGGGACATAGGCAGACCTCAGAAGAGTAATGACCGCAAAGCCTAGAATGCCTATGTAGTAGTAAGCAAAGAATGTTTTTCTTCGTTCGTCAGAGGGGAAAAAAAAAGGTGACTTGTTATGATTACGTTCACCTATCTGGGTATGCTTAATACTGACGCCTGTGATGCTTTTCTCATAGAAAAGTAAATAAGCTCTAATCTGGCATAATATTAACCTACTAATATAGTTGGTTATGCTGACAAGAAAACAAGATATTCTCCTTTGCTCGTTATGTAAATTTATTATGATGGATTTGACCCAAAGTACAAATTTACAAACTTCTAAATCTCTGCTCTCATTTCCAATTAATCTCCCACATCCAGAGTGAGACATCCAAAGTGCATAAACCCTCTAAAGCAAAGCTTCTCCTGATGTCGTCTACCACCTTTCTAATAATACAGTAATATATAGCTTATTTCTCTTTCACGATTAGAAGAGTATTGAACCATTAATGGTACCTTGGATTGTAAAACACATCAAACATGCTCTTGGTGGATATTGCTTTCACCACACGAGCAAGATCATTTGCACAAGAATTTTGATTGCCGACAATTGACTCAGGAAGACCATTTCTTGGCCGAACAGCTCGCCTTATTCCCAACCTTAGCTCTCCATTTTCACCCCTGCAGACAATCACAAATGGTTTGAGATCTTCTACCAGACAAATGATGTGAACATTCTATTATAAAAAGATCTCAAGCTTCATTTCAACACTATACAGCATTGTATCTAGTTTTACTCCCCACTAATATTCTACATACATTTTAATTCAAAAACTAATTTTTCTATAAATTCTTTTATATTTATAGGAAAGTGGGCTTATCGTGATCTATTTTTGGCTACATAGACAATATTTCAGAAATAAAGATGCATGGGATAAGAAATAAACACCAATTTGACCTCAACAGCTAAGTATAAATACCAAGGTAACTAACGATACAGTTGCAAGAGGACGGTTTTGCATAAATATGACCAAATATAGGGGTTACAATGAAGATCCATACCTTAAAAAGAGCACTGCATCCCCAGAAATAAGATTCTTTTGACTTACAAAAATACTCCATCCAGTAGTCAGCAGATGCCGCCTAGGTTGACCTGCCAAGTTATTATGAGTGAATTGAATTATGACAGCCAATCAAACACCACGAAAGGAATCTCAGAATATACCTCTGTAAATATGTTTAAATCTCCATTCCACGCCATGCAGGTCCTTGGCAATTAGCTCTTGAGATGGCCTAAGCTGAGTGTAATCCTGCAGCAACCATCAACCTCACTCAGAATATACCCAAATAAAATAACCTAGATAAAACTCAACTCATTTCAATTGAGAAAAAACTGAAAATAGAAATAGGAAGGCAGTGGCAACCAGAGGAGGGAAACAGTCTTCAGCAGCTCTGCGAGGAACAGAGAATCCTCCATGGGTGCTCGTGTCAGACGCTGTGAGTGTTTTGCAGAACATGTGAGGTGTAGATCTAGTAGGCGACCCTCCGCTCCCATCTCCATCAGCTCCATTCAACGCCAATTCCTCCAACTCTTTGCCCTCTAGACCAGAGCCTAATAACTATAGAATATCCAAATTTACGGTAAGCCACAGTAAGAGTCATCACATCCTCAGCCAACTTAAACAGACGAACACGTACTAGTAGAAATTTAGCTTCAGAACTAGAACATACTAAAAAAGCTACAAACTTCATTAACCTTCCCAAACTTCAAATTAAGAGTAACGTATTATAACAAAGTCTCAGAGCGAACAGGAATAAATAAATTGAGTAGTTGGAATCTACCTCTGGCAAGGGAAGCAGAGTAAGTTGTGTGTAGACCTCATCATTCTCCTTATTGGCCTGTCAAAATGGTAAGAACAGTGAAAAGTCGAAAGGTGTCAAGGGAAACTGAGGCTGCTTGAGAGAGGAAAAGGCAGAAATTGAATTTAAAATGTAAACCCATAACTTACAAGTAGGTGGACATTGATGACCCTGCAGAGGATCTGCGGCTGGAGGTCAAAAGTGCGCATCTCCATGGGGGAAAAGGGAGAGGCTGAGGCAATCTGCTCCAAGTGACCCTGTGGGAAATAGACAACTACATTTCCTTTCTTGGGCAATGAGGTGAGAGGGCCAGCACAAGCATGCCAAAGCTCCAAATAAGTTGAAGAAGAGACGGGAGTTGGCGATGAATTTGAGGAACAAGAAGAAGTTGAAGAGGATAAACAACAATTGCAACGACCCTCTTCACAATTTCCATTGCAATATGCATTCTTGCCCACCTGACTGGCTGTTTGGTTCAGATCAATTTCCATGAACACCCAGGGTTACTTCAAGTGTCCTATTGCTATGCTTCCCAACAGAAAAAAGAATAAGCAGCAACAGAACTAATACAAGAAAGGGGTATGGCGTGGAATGATCAATTGGCAATAAGGTGACAAGAAGACCAAAGCTGTTGAAAACTGGAAATGAGGTCAAATCATGGTAAAGAATGCTAAAAACATATCCTGAAGGGATACCAATAAAGCTAAAAACAGGAGAGAAGTGAAAGGAGATGAATAGAAAACAACAAGAAAGTAGTGCTTGGATGGATGCTAAGCCAGTAGGCTAAAAAGATAAGAGAAGAAGGAAAAGAAAGAAAGAAAGAAAGAGGGGTATCAAATAATAACAAGAAATTCAAAGTATGATTCCTCTCCCATTTGCAGGTACTGAGAAGAGGGAGCAGAAGCAACAGACATAGACAATTGCATAGGAAACACAGAAGCAAAAGGCGAAAAAAGGCCAATGCTTTGGTGGCTTTTGGACTGTTAGAGAGAGAGAGTGCGTATATGTGTGGGTGGGTGGGGGGGACAGGCTAAGACAGAACAAAACCCACACTCCCCCATCCCCTTCTCCTTTGCTTTGCCTTGGCTTTATCTTTTTTTTTTTTTTTCACTCTCTCTTTCCCTTTCCTCTCCCCCTCTTCCCCTTCCTCTCTTCTCCTTTATTAATAATTTCTTTCACTGTGAAAGAGTATGTGGGGTGAGGCCCTGGCCCTCCACCAAAGACAAAAAGGTTGGTTTTCATTAATGCAACAAAAATAATATTTCTTTTTCTCTTTATACAATCTTTTCCCCTAATAAACAAGAAGATCTCTTCTCTCAGTCATTTTAACAAACAGGAACTGGGCATATTCAGCCAACCCAACATAAAGCTCTTAAACCCCATTGCCTATCACCCAAAATGCAAAACTCAAAAGAAAGAAATCCACAATCACAACAGCAGATGCAGAATGAATTGAATCTAATCTTTATCTAATCCGAAAAGAACCCAAGAAAGAGAGAGAGTGAAAGTGAAGTGGGCGCGTTAGCAATCAGCCATTGTAAGCTGTTTGTTAAGTTAAAAGACTGAGTAACTCAGAGTCCCGCCAATGCTGCAAATTGCAAATAGCAACACACACAAACACCAAGCAGTGTTACCATTTTACCAGTTAGCAGAATCAGTACAACTCTTTTCTGCATCTCACGTCTTATCACTGCTTTTGTTCTTTTTTCTAATTCTAATTATGGAATCACTGTTTCCTACTCCCTTAAAACGCGCGTTCTTTCTCTTCTCTTCTCTTCTCTTCTTCTTCTTCCTCTTCTTTCCCTTTCCTTTTCCTTTTCCTTTTCAACCTTTTTTTTCCTCTTCCTGTGTTGGTTCCTATAATTTTTTGTTACCCTTTTTACTTCTTTATGAATCATGATTTTTTTATATATATATACAACAAATGCCAAATGTAAAGCCATATATTTAACCTCCAACCTCAACAAAATTATCCATTATGACTTCTTCTTCTATGATTTATTTTTAAAATATCATTTTTGAAATATATATATATATATATATATTTACTACATTTCCCATTACAATCTTCCAGCCAACTTATCAAAAACTGCAATTTGATTTAGTCCATGTAATTTTAAATATTCAATTTTAATCTATATAGTTTCAATAAAGCTTAAAATTAGTCTTTACTAATGTTAATTTTTATTGAAATTAGTGAAATAATCATAATAATTTAAAAGATACCATGTGAATATATTTTGAAAATTTAAAAATGGAGGTTAATAGAGACTAATTTGTTTTTAGAATAATTGACAATAAACTAACCATTAGTCTAAACTTGAACGTTTGAAAGTACAATAGCTAAAATAGAATGAAACTAGAATCAAAATTATATTTTAACCCAAAAAAAACCTTTCATTTTTTCCTCCTTTTTAGTATGACAAATATGTTAACGAGAATTGTACTTTCAACAAAGTAATAGGTATTTGTTGAATCATGTTTTTTTTTTGTCGAGTACATCAACATTTGGGGTTGAGTCATAAGTCTTACTTGATGTCAGCTGAGTTATGTTCTTGTTGCCCTGTTAAATCATGATTAGATTAGCAAGAATCCTCCATCTATATTGAACATTTAATTACTAATTTATTTATACTCATACTATTATTTTTATTCCATTTTCATTGAAAAAAAAAAACCAACACCTACCACACACAAAAGGTTCAAAAGCTTGTATAAACGGATTTAAAAGATAGAGTTTTTTTTTTTTTTTTTAACTTCAATAATACGAGAATAAAACTTTGAACCTCTATAACCTATAAGATCCATATACCATGCCTTTAAATTAATGTGACTTCAAATTAAGAAATCAAACCTACCTTATATATCTTGAATTTATCAATTCCGTAAGTTCCACATAATAAAATTTAAACAAATTTAAATTACGACAAAGTTAGTTTATTTTTAGAAATAAAATTTAAGAAACTAAAATTAGAGACACTAAAGGACAACCACCCTAATAATTTAAGCCTGGATTTTGTAAATTTTCTAAAATGTTATAAACATAATTCGAGAATACTATGAGTCTATGATAATGTTGTTCTTCGATGGGAGTTAAATTTGTTTGGAAATTGAAATAAAATGATTTGTAAATAGGCGCGTGGAATTAACGCGTTAGAAGGCGAGTGAGGAAGAAGGCGGGTGAGTTGAGTTAGTCGTTTTAAGAGAGGAAGTGATCGAGAGGCCTGCGCCTTTGGCGCTGCTTCAATGCCCCACCACCATACATTCCTCTCTCTCTCTCTTCCAATTTTACCATCCTATTTACCCTTCCTTTTTACCACTACAGTCAAAATATGTTTTGTTTTTTTTTAAAGTCAAACAAATGTGGGTACGAGTTTCTAAGAAAAAAAAAACACCATAAAATTTGAACTTAGTTCCCAATAGTGTTTAAACTAACACTTTTGGTTTTTTAGATTTAAATTTTATTTCTATTTAATTATTAAAGTTTCAAAAGATGTGACATGTTAGATTTTTGGTTAAATTATCACAAATATTCATAACTATGGGATTAGTTATCTATCAACTTTTAAAATTTTCATTTCAATTCTTGAACTTTGAAGTTTGTTTCAAAACAACTTTTGGACACTTTTTTCGTTAAATTTATGGATGAAAAATGACGTATTTATTGCATATGTTTTGAGGTTTTTCCAATGTATATGTTCACATAATATAAGTAATAAGACAAATGCAAACCCAACATTTTTCATCCATGAATTTAACGAAAAAAAGCTTTTAAGGGTTATTTTTAAACAAAATTTAAAACTCAATGGTTAAAAGGAAACTTTCAAAATTTAGGGTATAATTGAAACCAATTTCATAATTCATGAGTATTTTTTTATAATTTAACATAATTTTTAAAGTTCGAATTTAATTTATAATTAGAAGTTAGAGTTTGAAATTAGTTTTAAAATTGTCATTAGTAAAGTTAATGTTAATTGATCTAATGGAATGATAATGTGGTATGAAATATATCCCACAAAATACTATATTTGTCTTATTCATTTCACACTCTCATGGGAAGATACAAGAATGTATATATACTCACTAGGAGGTTTAATAAACACTCTTTAACTAACCAATAGTAAACTGTTTTAAACAGAAGAAGGTAACCTCTTACAACCATATGTTAACATGGTATAACACCTATGCTAATTATATTTTAATGATATATGTTTTTTAAGTAAGTAAAAAATTATATATATATATTTTTAATTTTTATATTTAGGGACCAATAATAAACTAATTTCAAACTTCGTAAATCAACTAGAAATTCATTTCAAACATCAATGATCATTTATAAATCAAATTCAAACATTAAGAACCAAAAATGTCTTTTTTAAATCTCAATCACCAAAATCGTTAATTTTGAAAGTTTAAAAGTATATTTTACCAGTTTTTATAGTTCAACAAATATATATGTATGAAAATTTGAATATTCGACATGAATGGAAAAAGAACAAGTTAATTACAGCTAAACCTCAACCTCACTTTGGCATGGTTATAATATGTTTTTATGGTCAAAATGATCTATTCTTTATGATTATTATTTGAATATGTGTGACTAAGTTTCAATGAAATTTCTTGCTTACGTAGGTTGATAATTTGCTAAGGGAACAAATTTATTCATAAACTATGATGAATAAATTACTACATAATAAACATCGACCTTTCAAGAATAGTTTGTATGCTTTTACTTAAAAATTTTAAACTACAATGATTAGATGGTTACATGTCAAGTATGAAATTAAGTGGTTATAAAAGTACATGGATTAATAGGATGTTTGGAATAACTTTGAAAAAAAATATATTTTTAAATAAAGTTTATTTTTCTATAAGCATCTTTGACAATTTAATAATTTTAAGGGTTTACTGTAAACTTATTGAGTGAGTCTAGATAATCTAACGTGGTTTTTGAAAAATCGTAATAAATAAGAAGTATTTAAAAAAATGAATTAGTTTAAAAATATTTGTGGAATAGAATGTGAAAAATGTTAAAATATCATTTTGGTCCTTGTACTTCCAAATGTCCAATTTTAGTCCATGTATTTTCAATAAAAAAATAAATTTTGTCCATGTGATTAAGTTGAGGTTAATTTTATCAAAATTGGTTAAATTATGATAATAATATGTAGTATAGTAGTATAATATATTGTCCTTATCTATATATAGCAACATAATATATATATATATATTATAATTTAAAAAGCCTAGATTTTTAGGGTGAAGGAATTTTCATTTTACAACTTGATCTTTGATGAGCAAATTAATGAACTCGCTTTAAAATCATAGGAAATTGAGTGGATTTATTTTTTCAATAAATCAAGTTACCAACATAGTTTATAGCCAGAAGTTTATACGTGAAAGTTATAGTTGCAACCTGCAATTTTACTTCTATCATCGAATTGGACATTGAAGTGCATTTATTTTGTTAACAATTTAGACTACCAATTATATTGTTCACATCGTTAGTGGTTCATTGTAGATCCTCATACTATACATTTTAATATTGTCGTCCACAATCAATATTATGTCACGTGAATTTTTTGTCACGGAATTTAGTTCTCTTCTCAATCATTCTTGGTTGTTATCTGACTACTCGAATGTTGATTGGGTTAGAGATCCTATTGATCAATATTCAACCACAGGTTAGTGCTTTTACTTAGTCGATTCTCCCATTTATTGGCAAATAAGAAACAATTTGTTGTTTCACGCTCCAACACAAGATCTGAATATTGTGCACTAGTTGACGCTACTTCTAAGTTACTATGGCTTTATTGGCTTCTTAATGATATGGGGTGATCCTCAACAGTATGCTACTATACTTTATTGTGACAATCACAATGTTATCTAGATTGCTCACAATGATATATTCCATAAACGCACGAAATACATTGGGAATGACTGTCACTCGTCCGTCATCATCTTTAAAGCAACATCGTCTTTTTATGTTCCATCTCCACTACACATAGCAATCCATTAACATCTTCATAAAAGTATTTGTCACCAAGTCGCTTCACTCAATTACTCTACAAACTCAAGTAGTTATTCTACTAATTTGAATTTGAGAAAACGTGTTAACATGAATTTAGGCTGCTAATTATTTTGTAATATATGCTGTAATTTAGGACTTTCATTTATTGTATGAAGTGTTTTGCGTATATATTTCCATTCTATTATTTATTGTAGATACAAAATATTTATTCAATCAAACATACAAAGCCGACATATTTAATGAAGAATTTAAAATAAGATTAGATCAACTTTGGATTGGGTCTTTTTTTTCACCTTAAAGTTCATAGGTTATATAAATTTGTATCATAGACTTTTAATTTCATTAAATTAAACTTCATACTTGGATAAATATTGTAATATATTTCTTAAACTTGAACAAATGTTACAATGACAAACTTTTATTAGAAAAATTGTTTAACAAAAAAAACATTGTCACTCGTCAAGCCGAGTTTAATAAATTATAATACATACACATATATATGATATAAAATTGATGAAACTTTAGAAGAAACAACATTAAAAATTAATTTTTGTTGAAATTTGTGAATTTTAATAAAATTGGTCAGTAATTGATATGTACCCTTAGATGATTAATTTTGTACAAAAACTTGATTTTTGTTGAAATTGATGAGTTTTTATAGATTTTACGTCATTTTTTAAAAGTATGTTTTATTATTAAAAAGTAATGGGTGAATCTAGTAAAAACTAAACTTAAGATGAAAAATTGCAATATTTATACAAGTGCAAGGTCCAATTTGATGAAGTATAAAGTCCATAGTAGTGAAACTTAATATTTCATCACAAGCTCCGCGGTAAAAAATATTTTTTATTTAATAAAGTCGGTTTGTGAGATTCTAATTTATCTTTAAAAGATAGGTTTCGTATCAATAAAGTTGGTGTATCTTTTTTTTATACAAAAATCAAATTTAATTCATATGAACCAGAATTACATGCATACAAATGGCAAAGTAGTGTCATTATTTTTTGTTTTCTAGTATGATTAGTAGTATGATCTAATTAGAATCTTACTTTAAAGGAATGTAAGGGGTTGTTTGGTAAACAATCTGAAAATATAAATTTGAAAACAAGAGATTCAATGAAAACAAAGTTATATCTCATGTTTTCAAATATGTGTTTGATAACAGATTTAAAAATTTGATTTCATTCTAAACAGTTATTTAAAGTGTTGTCTATAGATCATGAAATTAATTGTAATTGCAAAACTAATTATTAGATTGAATATAAATCATTATTAATTAAATTATGAAATGATTTTGTAAATTTTATAGAATTATCTTTTTATAATATAGTATTATATAATTTATAATATATTATACTATACTTATTTTAATTTAACAAAAGTAAATTGAATTCATAACATGAAATATTATATTTATTAAGATGTTTATCTTTGTTTAATATAATTCTGCATTTTAAAATTTTAAATTCAGAATCTAGATACAATGAAAACATAAAAATGTTGTTTTCAGAATTTCTACTATTTGGATCCTAGAATCTGAAAACAGTTTTCGAAAACACATCAGCCAAACACATATTCACTGAATCCGAAAACATAAAACAGAATCCAAATTGCATACCAAACAAGCCCTAAATATACATACATACAACATATTGAATTTTCAAAATGTTGTTTTAAAAAACATAATTGATCGTATTTTCCAATAAAGTATTTCATAATCATAAAACCATATCATTATAAATACAATAATAAAAATATATCATCTAATCTATTTGTACAATGAGATTGAGAGATTCGAACCATTGATTTCGTGGTTGCTAATTCATTTCATATATCAATTGAACTATGCTTTCTTTAGCTTAAATTACGGTTTTTAAAAAAACAAAAGATAGATTGAAGTACACTTTAATTTAGAAGACCGACGGTAATAACAAGTAATATGTTTAAATTAAATTATGTTTATAATGTCTCTCTAATTTAATCCGCATACATATAGGAAACCAATCATTATTGGCTTAAATTTTTGGTCAAAATTCCCTAAAAAGAAACTACCTAAATTCCAAATACGCATGCCACAACTCTCCAAAAGAAAATGACAATTAAGTAATAAAATAAATTAAAACTTTCTCAATTTTACCCACATTGAAGATTGAATGCTACAAATTGAATATTAAAAAACCAATTATTAAGACATTGTTTGATAACTATTTTATCTTTGATTTTTAGTTTTTGAAATTTAAATCTAAAAATACTACTTCTACCAATGAGTTTATATCTCATCTTATCTACTTTGTGGTATGTTTTAAAAAACCAAACCAATTTTTGAAAACTAAAAAAAGTAGCTTTCAAAAACTTGATTTTGTGTTTTAGAATTTGTCTTAGAGTTCAAATGTTTACTTAAGGGAGATGATACCTATTGTAGAGGAATTAGGTGAAAATAAGCAACTTTCAAAAACTAAAAACGAAAATCAAAATGGTTATCAAACGGGGCCTAAAGTTATTACCATTTGATTTTTTTTTTTTTTTTTAGTTTTGAAGTTTAAATCTAGAAATACTACTTTCACAGTTTCACTTAAGAATTTACTTGTTTTGTTATTTATATTTTACCTATTTTAAAAATTAAAAAATAGTTTTCAAAAATTTATTTTTATTTTTAAAATTTAGCTAAAAATTCAAATGTTTATTTAAAGGAGATGAACACCATTGTAGAGAAGTTAGAGATCAGAAAACAAGCTTAATTTAAAAAGCTAAAAACTAAAAATCAAGGTCTCGTTTGATAACTTTTTGATAACTTTTTGTTTTTAGTTTTAAAAATCAAGTATAAAAATATTAATTCTACCAATGATTTTTTTATCGACTTTGTCCTATGTTTTCAAAAATCAAATTAAGTTTTGAAAACTAAAAAAAGTAATTTTCAAAAATTTGTTTTTATTTTTAAAAATTGGCTAGAAACTTTTAAATATTATCTCAAGATATATGAAAGCTATGGTATAAAAGACCAACATAAGTTGTGAAAAAAAAATATAATTTTCAAAAATAAAATGATACCTAAACAAAATGAAAATTCCAAATTCCAAAAGAAATTGTAATCCTAAAAAGAAGGTATTTCTTTGGTGGTGGGTTAAAGAAGAAGATGAATTGGTGTGTGCTTTACACGACCATTATGGTGCACGTGGGGATGGAAGAAAGAGAGAAATAATAACAATAATAATAAAATAACATTTTTTATTGAAAAAATTAAATAGAAAATTAAAAAAAACAACAATAAATATGGAATGAGGAAGGAAAAAAGAAAAAAGAAAAAAAGAGGGGGAAAAAAAAGGAAAGATACGTAACATCATGGTTAGAGACAGTGAGAGGTCACACCAACAATTGTCGCCAAATTTTTTTTTTTTAAAAAAATAGTAAAATAGAAAATAGAAAACACTTTATTAAAGGCTTAAACACCCACTGTCCCCTTCCTCTCTCTCTCATCTTTCTCTCTCCAATTCTCAAACTCTCATGCCCCCACAAGACTTTCATTTTACACTCCCCCACTCTTTCTTTTTCAAATCACAATTTTACCCCCAATGAAAATCAAATTAGTTATATCCTAATTGTACAATTTAGTTGCAATTTATTAGGTTGAATGAACAAGGAAATAGGACACTTCATGTTAGATTTTAAAAATTCTAGAAAATAAATATCTATTTATACCCCTAAACTTTTAAAACATATCACTTAAATCTCAAACTAATAATTGTACTAATTAAAATTTTAATTTTTTTTAATAAATGAATCAATTTAGAATCATGTGTTAGAATTTCATTTTAAAACCGTCGATATGTAACGCCTTCATAAGTGTATATAAGACTTCTTCAAATGTAAGGACTAGCGTAAATTAAAGAGAAATGTAGAGAGTTGATTGATGGTAGCAATTTTTTCATTAATATGAATGTTTTTTCATTTTCTCATCTTTCTCTATTTTTCTATACTCGTTTATAAATAATTGAGTGATAGTTTTCTAGCTATTTCGATAGAATTTTGAGAGAAAAATAATTGTATTCTCATGATTTTGAGTCCATGTTTAAGTGGAATCAATTGAAAAACAGTCATTAAATCACTAATAGAGTATTTAAATATACTAACTTATAAAAGTTGAGTTTAAGTTACACTTATTAGTTTGGAGTTTAATTGATTCAACCCAAAATTTATCGATATAAATGGATTTTTTTTCCAAACAAAAAAAAACTATATTAAAAAGCTTAGATTTTTAAGATCTTATTTATTTTGCCCTTGAATTTGAAGATATATATAACGAGTTGAAATGTAAAACTTTGTCCCCTCATATAAAACTTTTTACTTTTTAGACTCTATCTTTATAATTTATAAGTAAATTTGATGTTAGCAATAGTTTGTAGAATTATATAATCTATACTTAGAACATAGAGTTATTTAATATGAGTTAGAATAATATGTGTTTGAAATTGAGGTGTATAGTATTTAACATACTATTATAATACATGTTGTTATAACACGCACCATAAACCTACCCTTTTAAGAGTTGTTTGGGGCACATAATATTACAGTCCGAATTATAATAGTTTGTGTTTGAAGTGTAGATTATTAGAGATGGTTATGGTATTTTACTTTCCATTCTCTTATATAATACACATAACAGTTTCTCAAATTTTCAAGTTGCAACAAAGATAAGTACGACAATAAAACTTAATTACAACAATTTTGTAAATTCAAGAATAATATCTCCGACAATTTAGGGTTAATTTTCACATTTTGATCAATCAAAATGTGATGTTTTATAAAGCAACCAAAGGCCCCTACACCATACTCCTTTTTTGTTTTGTATATATATATATATATATATTCAACTTTTTGCCCTTCCCATTCCCTTCCACTCAAAAAAAAAAAAAAAAAAAAGTGAAAAGAAAAGGTGTTAATTAAACAAAATTTCACAATGTGTTGTTGTTTTATTTGACACTTTAATCAATCTGGTGTTGTCCGGTAGATTTTGTTTGTATTAGTCTCTCCTTCTCCTTTTTGCTTTAATCGCCCGCATCTTTCGTACTCTTTCTCATATGTCTATGTCTCCCCAAACCCATTCTTATTCTCATTTCCTTTTTTTTTTCAAACTAGTCCCCCCATTTTCCTTTATTTACACTTTCACACCCCCAACTTTAAAACAAAAAAAAATTATCTTTCTATATCACTTCAAAACGTTAATTAATTCTCATTCTCAATTTGGTTAAAACAACATTTTGAAGTTATTTTTTATCATTTTTTTAGTATATCAACAATTGGGGGTGGAGGATTCGAACCCATGACATCTTAACATGAATTATACATACTGATGTCGGTTGAAATTTATCTTTCTTGTTATTATTTTTTTATCAAAATTAGTTACAAGATAATAATAATAATTTTAAAACAAGAAATGACACAAACATACTTTCAAAATTTGTAGGAAAAAAACTAATAGAAACTATTTTTTTTAAAAAAAATAACAATAAACTAATGGTAGGGACTAATTTTAAAATTTATTGAAAATACAAGGATTAAAATTGGACATTTGAAAGTACATGAACCAAAATAGAACAATTCTCAAAACACATGGACAAAAATGGTATTTTAACCTCTCATCTTTTATTTTTTTTTTCAACTCAACCCAATCTTTCCTTTATTTACACCTTCACACCCCCACACCTTTTTTTTTAAAAAAAAAACCCTTTATCTTCTCTTCTATATCACATGAAAAAATTAATTTAATTCTTATGAAAAAAACTTGGGTGTTGCGAGCTTTCCCACTTGTTAGCCACACAATTTTTTTTATTTAAATTGATAGTTAATTTATTTGCTCGCGATGGTCACAATTTTTTTTTTCACTCTGAAAATATGACTTTCTATATTTGTGATCGACAGTTAGAAAAACTAATTACAATTTTAATGATTTCAAAAGGGAAAGGTATGTGTACTTTTAGAAGTAAAATTGATCAACCATATCTTAAGAAAGGCTTATGATTTTGAGTTGTGGGTATTAAAAATTGAATGGTAAAACAACAAAATCTTGGGAGTCTGTTTGGTTTTGTGAAGGTGCAATAATTAATGATATATATGGATCAGTAACTTAATGGATTATTATTATTATTATTATTTTGGTTGGGGAGAAAAAAAGAAAAAGGGACAAAAACAGTGAATGTATTAAAAGTTAAAACTCAAAACACACTGAAAAAGGCTGTGTTGAAAATGGTGGTCTAATTCAGGCTTATTTATGTGCCCAAACAAAGGAATCCAACCAGTTTATTATTATTATTATTATTATTTTCCAACTTCTTTTTTATAAAAAAAATAGAAAAATTAAAGGAGAAATAAGCAGGCCCTGTGGGTCCTCTTTTAGAGGGGGACAAAGGGTATCCCATGATGGCAAACTTGCAATTGGGGCATCATAGGAATAATTACTTGCTTTTAACAAAGTTTCAATCCTCTACTCCAAAACCAAACCCTAGGAACTCACAAATATCATCATAATCAAATTAAAATAAATGTTACATGGGTTTACATTAATGGATTTTTAAGATTGTGTAACAATCTTACCATCAAATTTGATGATTAACGCTGGTTTGAAAAGTAGAAATATCACAAATTTCCGACAATCAAATGTTTATAGTGTTAAGTTGACTCAAACACTTACAGATATCAAACGGTATATGATCAAATATTTGGTGGTAAAAGGGTTAGACTGGTATAGTTAACGACAATATCGGACACAAAATTATACATTTAAATACCTATTTTAAATAAAATGAACTAAATTAAAAGATATCCAACCAATTTAGAAAACTTATTAAAAAATTATTAATATGTAGACAAGAAATGGACATCACTTTTAAGTTAAACGAGACAAACTTATAATTTAATCTAAAATCAAAATAAAAAGAGAGTGAAATGCAAGGAGTTGGTTTTAATTGGATAACAATAATGATCCTAATCTAGTATTTTACCTATGATATTAATTAACTCACTAAAATTTTAAAGGTGGGAAGTTTATTAAGATTGTTATAAACGTGAATTAACAAGTCCACTATGCACCTCTACAAATCATTAAACTTAAAAACACCCTCTAAAACAATAATTAAGGTAACAATAACAATGAAGTTTGATTGATTAAAGTTGTAAAGTCAGAAAGAAACAGAAATAAAACTCAATTATTCCATCAAAACCAAACCAAACAAAACAAAAACAGAAACTAGAAAAAGAAAAATATATATATTTTAAAGATATGTATGTTTGAGAAAGAGTTAGATGAAGAAGAAGAGAAATGAAATGAGATGGGCCTAAGTGGGCTCAGTCGCTGTCCCCTTTTGGATTTGAAATATCAAATCAATGTGTAGGATGTTTTTTTTTTTTTTTTTTAAATTAAAAAAAAAAAGATATATAGTATTTGACAAATGGGCCGACATGTTTGGTTGGATAAGTTGGCTCTCTTGGTCTCATATTTCGTTGTTGAACATTATGGTTCGTGTCGAATATCGGCAACCCATCAAAGGGCCCAATATCAATTGCACTGCCCCTTCTGCTTCAGCTTCTTCCCACACATTTTCAAAGATTTTTTTTTAGTACGATTGAGGGTTGGAGGATTCGAACTACAGATCTCGTGGTCGTTACAGTTGAGCTATGCTCTCTTTGACACATTTTCGAAGATTTTTTTTCCTAACATTTTTAATAATGGTTTTTTTTTAATTTTACTGGTAGGTATAAATCTAACATAACTGGCATGAAATATGGGTTTATGACTTCGGTCATAGATTCGAAACTCTCCATCTCCAAATATTGTTGAACTAAAAAAAAAAAAAAAACCTTAGATAAAATATTATAAATAAGTTAGTGGGTTTCAATGAATTTCTTGAAATATAGCGCTGACTTTGCAATAAAAAATTTTCATTATGCATAGAATTTGTGTTGTGCTTTTTCTGAGGAGGAAAATGAAAATTTTGAAAGTTTAAGGACTAAAATGAATAAAAGTTAAAAGTAAATAGACCAAAATGGACATTTTTAAAGTATAGGAACAAAATGAACCAAAGTTACAAATATAGGAATTCAAAAAATATTTAAACATTTTTTTAGTTCTATAAATGTGGAGATGTGAGATCATATTTTGACCTTAATAAAGGTATAAACATCTTAAATCAGATATTTGATTACGTAAAATCAATGCTCATGACATAAAATAGAATGTAAATTTCATCATTTTATATAAAATACTATATTAATAGCTACTTTCCAAATAGTGACGGTTGTTGGGTAGGTTTGGTTGCAGGTGCTAACGTGACGGACTAAGTATCCCAAGGTCTCGATCATCTTTCAAAGAGTCTTGCATAAAAAAGATCTAGCACCGATGTGATACTCGACCCAACACCCTTCGATGCTTAAGTTAGGGACGTGCACAAAGTAATGGCGAGTTGAACTTAGATTAGATTGCATACCATAAGTGAGAATATGCCTATCATATTAATAGTGGTTGGTCGTTCTGATTCCTATGTGAGGGTTGCACATGAGGATTTTTTTTTTTCTTCTTTAATAGTCAACATGTTCCTCTGCTTGACTTCCAAACCTTGGAGAGTGCATTTTGCCTATTCGGATAATTTGGGCCCTTTGAACCTCACTGCATTACTTTGGAGGTTGCACCCTTAAGCCTGTGTGAAAGTCAACCCATAACAATTCTAATTATATTTTACATATCTATGAATATTAAAAAAATAAGAATTACTCTCTAAAAATTTCTATATAAGTAAAAAGATGGAACCTATAATTTTAGAGAAGGTAATATGTATCCTATCCACCGAGCCAAGGACGGATGGATGGAGAGGTATAGTTGATAAAATTTGTTAAAGCAAGAAAAGAAAGGAAAAGAAACATAAAACAAGAATGTTAGGGAAGGATAGAAAGAAAGGGGGAAACAATGAGCAAAATAAGAGAGGGGCCAATTGCGTCAATAAATGAGATGGTGTGGCCGGTAGGGGACAATGCTGTTAACAGACCAAATTAATTGCTGGTGTTTTGATTAATGTGGAAAATGGGGACCAATTTAAAAGCACACTTAATTATGTGATATCAACAACTACAATGTTTTTTTTTCCCTCATGGGTCTAATTTTGCTGTTGATTGATGGGTCAATTTAGCCTTATCTTTGATTGTGATTTTCGCCCCCATTTTTACTACCTACCATGTAACAATTAAGAGGCAAATAAAACTCAACTAGTCTAATCAATCTATGTCGGGTTGGTTCAATTTGGATATGTATTTTAATTTCAAGTTATATCTATTCTTGACTTGATATCATTCTCAATGAAATTAATGAATTATTGAAAATATTACCATCCCAATAATGAAGGAAGTTGTGAGATAGGATAGATAAAATCTATGAATTTGTGGCTACAAGGTAACCACTTCTACCAGTTTATCTTAGGATAAGAAAATTAAAAAGTTTAAACTAGAAATTCTCTTGGCAAAAGAAAGAACATCATTTTGAACCAATCAATTTTTTTGTTGGCTCAACCTAAAACCAAACCCATCCAAATCACTTTTATACTCCTAGGGACAGTTGCTACAAAATACTTGACATAATAAGCATATGGAACACAAATCCGTATCATATATTATATATAATTTGAAGAACATCAAACAATCTTTAAATCATTTGCCTAGTCTACGGAATAGAATGTGAAAAAGGAAATGCCAAGCACAAAAGACAATACATTTATACAACACAAGCACAGTAATGGCTATGAACTAGCTACAAAATCAAATTCGGGTGTCAACTTTGATGGATCTGTCCCGGTTCTGCAGACAAAGAACTTGGCCATCTTTGGCTTGTCTCGGTTTCCAGCTCGCCAACATCAGTTCCCACAATCTCATCTTTATTGAGTTCACTGTTAATGAATTCGGGTGTCCTAGATTCGATTGCCGCAGTTTGATTATCTTTGTTGAGTTCACTGTCACAAATTTTAGTGGACAGATTCTGGGGGCCGCCGTTTTTGCCATCTTGAAGTAAGCCGTAGCTAAGACTCACATCTTTCCATTCAGTGTTCATAGATAGATGTTCATGTCGAGTCAAGTAACGCTTTAGCTCGACTTTGAGGTTCCTGATCGGCTGTTAGAATAAACCAGATATCAATACAAATGTGAAGGTAAAAAATGAAATATGAGCAGACCCAAAAGATCGCAGAGAAATTCAGGAAAACTCTTGTTCTTGTTGCAAACAATTAGTTGTATTTCAAGAAGAGATGGGACAGTGGCGAAGAATTCAAGACTTGAATGCTGATGAACATGGAAATAGGAAAGAAGAAGATAATATCCAGTTAGATGTTTCACAAGACAAGATATTTAATTTCATAACATTACTTAAAAGAAAAAAGACCTCCCCAATTCATTGGAGGATGCCTAAATGGGATCTTTTTCCTGGAAAATGCAAACCCATATTGGCACCTCAATGCTTCACATCGGAAGAATCTCTCTTTTCTATAGTTCTAATTATAGTTCTTATTATGGATTTAGCTGTGGACCTGCCACTCAGGAAAATGCAAAAGAACCACGAAAGCCATGATGAGTTCTTGTTTCTCCTTTTGTTAATGTTAACCATTTTAGTTCTAATTATGTCCAAACTACCTCATAATCACTTCCAAAGACATGTCATTGACCACTTTCTACTAAAAAGATTAAAATCAAAGTACTTTTGCCAGTATTACTAATTCTAAAAGCACTTCTAGATATGATTAGAGCTAAAGATAAGATGTTTGAATACGTCATTTACACTACCTCGGCATTGCAGACATAAGCAAGGCGAAAGAAATCAGCTGACACAAAATGCTTCCCGACGGATTCAGCTAATTTGATCTGAGCAACCCAATATGACGAAGTCTCCATTTTGTCAAAACGGCAATTACTGCATTTTTCCGCAGTATGGTAAGGGGTGCCAGCATTTCTCAACTTCGACAAACGAGGCCTTGCCACCGGCGTCTGAGGCTCTATGACGTCGTTCTCAACGCGCAGATCCTTAATGGCCGTTTCCATAACTTGCTGTTTGGCGCTAGGGCTCTTCTTCTTCGGCCTTGGATTAAACTTTTCAGCGATCTTTTGATCAGCAGTAGCATTCACTGCAATTTGAGTTAATCGTGTCGATTTGGGTTGTTTTTTAACAACCCCAATTAAGGGCTTAGCTAAGGGCTTCTCATTTACTGTTTTGATTGGTATGTTTGAGCTTCGAACAGTTCCGAAAACTCGTTTCTGCCTAATGGTAATAACAAGATTCAAACTCTACTCTACTACAGAAGATTGTGATTCAACGAGGAAATTCATAATGAAATTGAGAATAATAAAGTGTAGTAGTACCTGGAAATTGGAGGTTGAAGGGCGGTGATTTGGGGCGCTTCGGAAGATGGCTTTCGGGTGAATTTCGGTTTGGAGGAAGCAGGTTTCACTGCCGATTTGAAGCAAATTTGAGAGAAATCAGTAATGAAATTAAGCAGAAATGAATGAGACAAAAACGATACGGATCAATACCTGGAATCTGGGTGAGTTTAGGATCCATTAATGACAAGGAATCGACAGAGTTGAGTTGAATTAACGCCGAGATCTGACTGCAAATCCAGATGCGTGGAAACAGGGGAGAGAGAACGGTTAGATCAGATGGGATTTTGAAAGTTCAAAATTACAAAAGGGCGGCAATGGGTATTTAAATGGGCCAGGTTTCAATTTTCATGGCCCAGTTTTACAGCCCAAACTAGTTTTGGGCTTGATTTCTGGTAAGAAAATGGCCCAACTCATAGTTTGTTGGACAAATTTTTCTCTGTGTTCGGAAATTTTGCTATGATGCCCTTCTTATGTTATTTCATTGTCACAATTGCCCCTTGAATGTAAATATTTTTATATTGCAATTGTTGTGGACCTAGAATCTAGCCTTTCGTTTTACTTTATATATTTTATTTATTTTCTAATATGCCTTTGTAATTGTAACCGTGAGAAGCAGTATTCAAATTTGGATTGGTTAGGCTTGCTTTTAAATTAAATTTTGTTTTGTTTTGATTCTTCCCGATTTTTTTTTTTTTAAAAAAACGATATCAGATGACAGATATGTTTGATTTTGAAATTTAATTTATTTTTATATAAGAGTAAATTTGGCCTCTTTAATATCATCATCATCTATTAGACTATTAGGCCAAATATCATTTCTTTGATTGACTGTCCATGATCCAAATCATGTGTTCTGACGTTGAAAAACAAATCATTTTACTTATTTATAATTACTTTAGGTAAAAAGGTAATTAAATACTTCAACATGCTATTTAAATTATTTTTAGAGAATTTCCAACTACTCTTGACCATCAAATTCTTAAATATTAATCGTTATGGGGTCATATTAGACCAATGAGAATGAGAGATTGCGACGAAGAGCCAAATGAAGGAAAGAAGCCCAATACGAAGTCAAAACGGATCAAAATCGGTAGGGGAGCAATCCAAGACGAGAAGAAACGATGACACGTGCTTGGGTCGAAGCACAAGCACTGACCATATGGTAAAGCCCCAAAGTGAGGCTTACCACAATCCATTATGCTCAGAAAGCGACCCGAGCTTGATCCGAAGCCTAGAGGCCGACCAGATGACAAGGCCCCCATTTGGGCCTTTACTTGGTCCCTCATGGCTCGAAGGCATTATTCCGGTCCAGTCCGATCATTTCTTTTCCTATTGAGGAGCTATTTAAGCTCTTTTAGGGAAGAAATCCTAGTGAGGAGCTATTTAAGCTCTTTTAGAGAAGAGAGCGAGGTAAGGTAAGTCCGGGCTTGTATTGCAAATCGCATTCTTCCTTCAAGAATAACAAATTTGACAACAACATTAGTATTTACTCTTTTTTTCTAAATTAATAAATGTGAGATATAGAAATTTGAGACGTCAATATAAAAAAAATGAGTACATGTTAATGCACTCATATTGGATGCCTTTTACTCATTAAAAACATATTTTACCAAACTTAAAAATTTTAATAATGCACTACTAATTTTTTCTAAATCCTTTTGAGTCATTCATAAATACTTTAAAACAATATTTTATTTCCCGACTAATTTATGTATTTTATTCACTTGTGCTAATTCTCAGAAAAAGTCTGTAGTTCTCTTCTTGCTTCGAGGGTGTTTCGGGTCTATTTGGTAAACAATCTGAAAATAGAAATTTAAAAATAAGGGATTCAATGAAAACAGAGTTATATTTCATGTTTTCAGATATGTGTTTGGTAGCAGATTCAGAAATTTGATTCCATTCTAAATAGTTATTTAAAGTGTGTCTTATAACATATTTATAGATCATGAAATTAGTTGTAGTTGAAAAATTAATAATTAAATTGAATATAAGTCATTATTAATTAATTTATGAATATGATTTTATAAATTTTATTGAATTATCATTTTGTAATATAATATAATGTAATTTATAATACATTATATTATACATATTTTAATTTAACAAAAATAAATTGAGTTTTATAATATGAAATATTGTATTTATTAAGATTTTTATTTTTTTTATACAATTCTGCATTTTAAAATTTTAAATTCAGAATCTGGATACAAATAAACATAAAAATGTTGTTTGTAATTTCTATTATTTGGATTACGAATCCAAAAGAAAGCAGTTTTTGAAACACATCTGCCAAATACATATTTACTGAATTCAGTGAATCCGAAAACATAAAACAGAATCTGGATTGCATACCAAACAAACTCTTCCTTTCTCGTCAAGTTCTTCTGAAGTAGAAGAAGAAAAAAACGACCTATATATGTAAAGTAAATGGTGTTTTAAAACCAAACAGTCTTTTGAAAAAGGGAAAAGACAAAAATCGACTGACCATGCAGATCTTTGTGCAAATTTAACCCACATTTAGTCAACAATAAGATTCTTCCTCCATCCCCAATTTTTATGGCTTAAAAAAAAAAAAACTCCATATCATGTTTTTGTAACGAGAAATTATTCCATTGAGATCTTGACATTATGACCGTCTTATAGTAATTGTTGAATGTGAATTAATCATTTTCATATTTTTCAATAACTGTTGAATATAAATTTGAGTTAGCGATTTTATTGAATAAATTATCTTTTATTATATTTGAAGGCACGTGACTTGAGACAAAACAACCTCGACTTTAATATACAAATATTTTTGTATCCCCTCTCAGTCTCAATAAATAACCTTTGTTCAAAAAACAACAGTTAATTCGCTTGTTGATTTTCCCATATGAATGGTCCAATGATGTTTCATGGAATTTGTAGTATTGTTTTTTTTTACTTTATTTTTTCTGTAGTGTTTGCCATGATTTCCCACTTCCATATATCCATCATTTCGGTCTTCTACCTTTCCTTTATGAGTTTGACAAGTCTAAATATGTCTGACTTGTATGGCTGAAGATGGTAAGTCATTTTATCAATGATTTCATATTAATTCTTACATTTGAAATTTGATATCTCATCTTACTAAGTTATCGGGTTGGTTTCAATAATACGTTGAAACTTTAAAAAGTTTCATTCTAACCTTTAAACTTTGAACTTTGTTTCAAAACAACTATTAGAAACTTTTTTTTTTGTTAAATTCATAAACAAACAATGTTGTATTTGCATTCATATTATTGCTTATGTGAACATATTTGATCATACACGTTGAAAAATAAATTTTTTAAAAAAAACATATGCAAATATATCATTTTCGTCCATAAATTTAATGAAAAAAACCTTCCATGATTGTTTTGAAACAAGTTTTAAAATTGAAGGGTCAAAATGAAACTTTTCAAAGTTTTGAACCCAACCCTATAGTTCAGGAGTATTTTTAATAATTTAGCTTAAGATTATAATAAATTTAATTATATCAACATAGTCTAACACCCCCCTCACTTGTGGGCTTGAAAATTTGATGAAAATTCAATCGAGTGAAACCAATATTAAATGGGAAGGAAACTGACTTTGTAAGGGGCCTGAACATAACCTCCTTCCATTTTAAATCACTAATCAAACGAAAAGTTTAAACTGATAGTTATGGATAAATTTAATTATATCAATTGTGGATTTTTTATGTGATTAATTTATTAATAAGATTCCATAACAAAAGTTAATATTCCTAATTTATTCAAACATGATTCGTAGAATTTCAGGCACATAGTTTCGGTGGAAGAGACTTTGTCGTGCTTAAGTACTAAATAAAACATTTCTTTTAAATTCCAAGTGCGTATCATCAAAATTGATGAGTTTTGATTTGATCGTTAATTATACTATAATAATTATTAACTTATTGGCTTATGTCAAATTACTTCTAGAAGGAAGAGAATGCAGTGTTAATTAAAAGAAAAAATTGTACATTTTTTTCTATGTAAAAATAATAATTCAGTTTTCCTAAAATATATAAATCAATATCTTCAATAACTAACCACCAATTATTACATTTTAATTTTTTGTATTTTTAATTTGGTACATTATCAAATTAAAAAAAAAAAATCAAACCCGTCCTGTGGTGTCACTTTCGGGAATAGAGTGAGTTTCACTCTGTGTAGTATTTATTTTTTGTTTTGGACTTCTTGTTATTGAAGTTATTGTCAAATGGATATTTTTAAGAAAAAAGAGGAAACTAGCAACAATAAGGAGAGAGACATAAATATTTACAATAATATACCAAATTTTAGGGTTCAAGTTTTAAGAACAAGAGGCTTGATGAAAACATAATTATGTTTTATATTTTCATATCTGTGTTTGGTAGTAGATTTAAAAATTAGATTTTAATTTAAACCATGGTTAAAATATTTATATAATATATTTATAAACTATGAAATTAGTTATAGTTGTAAAATTAATATTAAGTTGAATATCTATTATTAATTAATTTATGATGATATTTTTTTATAAATTTTGTATAAAAATATATCATATAATGATATAGTTTTATAATTATTATATTATACATATTTTAATATAACAAAAATAAATTAAGTATATAACACAAAATATTATATATATAATTCTACATTTTAAAATTTTAAATTCAAAATTCATAAAATGTGATTTCCAGAATTTCCATTATTTAGATCAAATAATCCAAAAATAGTTTAAAAAAATACATTTCTCAAATGTCAACTCACTCAAATATGAAAATATAAAATAGAATCAAAATTGTCTATCAAATAGTCTCTAATCTTACCCAGGATTATGTGAGATCGATATATATATATATATACAAAGAAAAAAAATGTTGTATAAAAGACCCATTTTTAACTATCTTAAAAATTAAGAGAGAGAGAGAGATTTATCCCATGCTACCTTCTTTCCTCTGTCTCATATAAACTTCTTTTATTTTTATTTTTTTAGTTCATCATTTTGAAAAACTCCGGTTTAATGGGATCTGATTATTTGACACTCTAAAATAATGAAAATTGACATATTCTAACGTGGCAAGACGTAACAAATAATTAACTAGAAGGGTGGGATTTGGCTCGTCTCGCATGTTCACACTCTCGCTCACGTTGACTCCCTTTCATGTTCGATATATTTTGGTGCTTTAACTATTGAACAATTGGTTTTAGTTTAAACTTTGCACACACAGTTTGTTATATTGATATTTTTTAATAAAAATCTAACCATTAATGCATCTTTGATTTATTTAACTAATCAAATAAATGTTTACATGAATAAGTTTTTGAAGCTACATGTAGTAGATTAGATATTGGCAGTCATGTTTTTAAAAATAGATTTACATTTTTGTTAAATAATTAATAAAATGCTAACAACTTTTTTTTCCTTTTCTAATAAAATGATTAAAGCACTGCATTGGAAAATAAAGAGATTGAAATGGAGAAAGTATGAAATTTCAAGTGAAAAAAAATTGAAGACCTTATTGTTTTTGTAACTGGTAAGATTGAGATTGCAATTTAAAATTACAATGGAGAGAAAAAAGAAACCAAATTTTTATTGTTAAACTAAGGTAGATAAATAATGATATTTTTTTTTTTTTTTAAAATAATGATAGAAATGTTAAATAATTTATTTTGTCCGAATTAATTTAAATACCGTTTGCTCAAATAAAAACGTAATTTAGAAAATAACCTTTTCACACATTTTAGTGACGTCAATATGAGAGTGAGAATTTAAAGTTAAAAAGGTATTGATGTCTTAACCACTCGACTATGATCGTGTAGACAATATTTTCAACCACCTAAATCACATGATTATTTGTTTATATCCTTTAATTTTCTATTGTTAAGTAAACATTCTTTTAGCTTACTAAAGTACACTTAAAAATTAAACAAAAACATTATGCAGACCAAAAATACTATAAAATTGAGAAGGTAAGAAGCTATAAACAGGGTGATAAAGTAATGTTTTCATAAATCAGTAACAGTGATAGCAACTTAAAATATTTCTTTATCCATAAAAATAATAATAATAAGAGGGGTTTCTTATGTTGACCGCAGTGTTGGATGTAATTAAATTAAATACAAATAAAATAATGAAATAAATAAAAAATAGCAGTGGGTCTCATACGCCACACTTTCCTGTCCAATACGACGTTAAATAATTTATAAATTCGAACAAGAAACAAAAAAAAAAACCAAAAAAGACATGTTCTATATAATTCAAAATTTCAAACTATATTAAATACAAAATAAATCGCCAATGTCGTTTTAATATAAAAGCATGTGAACGAGGATGCGTTGGATTGGATTTTGTTGTCGACGTATCTCGTCCGTTCATCTCCCGTATTTTGTTTTTCCTCGCTCTAATTTAATTGTTTTTCTGTACTTTTAATAGGCTCAGTTGCAAGAATCATAAAAAGAAAAAATTTAGTCTAATCGAAACGTAATACATAAAAAGTCTAAAATAATAATTTGAATATATCAATAATATACTATTGATATATTCAATATGAAGTATATTAATAGTATAATAACAATTCAATTTAAATAGTCAAAATTAACATAGTTCGACTGACATACTATATCGAATGTATTAACGACCAAAAAGTTATAGTTTGAATTTTCACACCACCCTCTTTGTACTAAAAAAACCTACATGAATTATATTAGATACATAAAATCTGATATATTAACCAAAGTGAGCATAACTCAATAATGTATTAACGATCATGAGAATTGTGATTCGAATCTCCCAAACTCTAATTATACTAAAAAAAACATTGATATACTAAATATAAAGTATAAATATACTAGATATACTACCGATATACTTCATATTGGAATAATGAAAAAAACATAACTAGATTTACAAATATCATAATATTTTTTTCTACCGACTATAATTCTACTAATTAATATTAATATTTGTCCTTTTTTGGGAAGAAATAATTGTAGTTGTTTTAAACATGACTAAACCCTACACGATGTTACGAACACATGTCTAATCTCGAATTTCACGTAATTTGTCCTTTTTTTGTAAAGCAAACGGGAAAAGGAGAAAAGAATTTGAAATTTATTCCAGCTCTCCATCGATGTTTCCTTCATTATTGAAAAGTGTTATGCAATTAAATTATTTTTAATAAACAAAGTACATAATTTGTTTCATAGAAACGTCATGTATATATATATATATATATATATATATATATATTTGGGTCAAGTTTTTTCGATTAAGTTTTAATTTTGCTAAAATGTCGAAATTCATCATGGTTTTATATTAAATGATATTTTATTAATTGAATTTTTAGTACATAATTAATTAATTGAAGTAAACTTACCAGGTTTTAACTTAATGATTTTTAAAAAAAAAAACTCACCATACAAATAAAAAGTGATGATTTGGCCTCGTTAAAACATTTACTTCTTTTCTTAGAGTTAGAGGTTTAAATTTCCAACTTTACCCCACATTTTGTTCTACTAAAAAAAAATGAAGATTCGAATCTATTACCTTTAAAAAGGAATATCAATGTCTTGATCAAATGAAACACATTGATATGAAACATACTCAAGACTTTAACCTCAATCAAACTTTGTGTAAAAAGAAAAAAAACAATTGGATCCTCACTAAAATAGTCTTAAAATATTCTATCGTCATGCCTTTAATATTTAAATATTTTTTAAATGTGGATGAAATAAATAAATACATAAAGATTAGATTTTTCGGCTTAATTTAAAAATAGGTAAAATATACACAATTTTCCTAATCCTTTTAGTTTTTTCTCAATTTTGTCGGTTAATCTTTTAAAAATCTCAATTGTACTTAGCGTTTTATAAAAATTTCAATTACACATCATTTTGTTAAGATTGTTGTTGAGCTCAACGTGTGAGGATACAATGAAGATTCGAACTTCTAACAAGAAAAAGGTTGATTGATTGCTACATTATAATTGTTTTATTAATATATTTAAATAGATAAAGATGTCACTTAGATGCTACCTTATACACGAGATCTAATTCATTCACACTCAAAATAAAAGGATAATGTAATAAGACATTAGCTTTTTGTTAACAAATTTTAATTTTTTTTTAAGAGACTTAATTAAGAATTTGCAATACACCAAAGGTCAAATTGAAAAATCAAACACCCCCATTTGATAACCATTTGATTTTTAAAAATCAAGCCTAAAAATACTTATATTAATGAGTTTCTATGCTTTTTTATTTATTTTTTACCTATGTGTTTCAAAATCCAAGTTAAGTTTTGAAATCTAAAAATGTAATTTTTTTTAAAATTTTGCTAGAAACTTAAATGATAGCTCAAGAAAACGAAAATTAGGGTAGAAAAGAAAAAAAAATATATAATTTTTATAAATAAAAAAATCAAATAATTATCCACCGGTGTCTAAAAGACTCAGAATTAATAAGGGAAAAAACGGTATCAGAAGGAAAATTAAAAATCAAATAATTATCAATTGACTCTTTACTTCTTAATCTTTTGCATATGTCATATTATTATATTCCGAAGGGAAATTTAACTTAATCGTTTTAACTGCATATGAATTAAATACATCTATTTTATTTTTTTTATAAAAAAAAACCACTATTTTTGTTTTTTGTTGTTTTTTTTTTTTTAATGGATAGTTGAACAAATCACTATAGTTGATAAGCACCCCTTGGCGATAAGGGTCGGCTGCAATTTATAACTTTTGTAATAATCGGAAAACTGCTTAAGAAAGAAATTTGCCTAAAAAAAAAATTAAGAAATAAATAACGGTCCAGAATTGCGGTCTAAAAAGGTGCAACCGGGTCCGTTTTCTACGCTCAATTACGTGTCAACACGTGTGACAAAGAATTCTAAATTGCTGACGTGTGGAAATATGATTCGTCGTTGACTGATACAAAAAAAACTACAAACGAACCCCTTGTGCGACTTTTGACCGAACAAGAAGAATTAGGACTTTAGAGTCAGAAAATTATTTTCTAATCTGATTAAAATTTTATTTATAATTCTCAGTCTCCTTTGAAATTTAAAATATAATATCTGGAATGTATATATACATATATTATCATTTCATTTTTGTCTATGGTTTGGTGGCTCAGCCGGCAAGCCGGTGATTTTTATTTTCGGTGTAAATTAAAAAAAATACATATTTTCAAAGATTTTGGGATAAATCTTTTTTTAAAGCTATTCGTGGTTAGAAAACCTTTTGCCACCGACATGGTATAAACATAGCGGGAGTTGATTATTGGGTAGGTTCAAGATGTTTTGTCTCAAAAGATTTATCTTTGCACATTAAAAAAAAAATAAAAATAAAAAACCCTTTTGCTTGTCGATCAAACTATCATTATTTTGTGGGACAAGTAAATTTGCCTTTAGGTTTGCTCGTAAGTATGAATGAACTTAGAAAAGAAAGTAACTATTTTAGTTCGTACATCTTTGTCAACTCTAATTTCGATGATAAACATCGACGTGCTTTGATGGTTCAACTAAATAATTTGTATCTATCCTTGTTGATTCGACGACACATCAAAATGTGTGGTCATAAAAAATTGTAGTATGGGTAGATTTCGAGAGACTAGACTTTTGCATATGAGTACTAAAATCTAAGCTGCAAGATCAACCTAATATTGTGAGCGAAGAGTTAACACGAACAGTTTAAAACTACTCTATCCAAAAAAAGGACTACGAACGAACCTACAAATCAAAATAATAATATATTATATTTGAATAAGATATTGAAGAGTATCTTGTTAGAAGGATTGAGAGAGATTTTAAAAGTCGAACTAAAATCTAAATATATGATTAAATTTGTATCTATTTTTTTTAATATATAGAATAGTGTGATTAATGTGTTGTGAATATATCATTGTCAAAATATACGTAAGAATGAATAGGTGATATGTCATTGTTAAGTGAGATGTTTACATCAAAGAAAAAAGGCAATATCTAAAACCACTTGCATGCTATATGAATCAAACCTCACATGCTTATTATTGTCCAATATTTTATTAAGACCAAGTCTCCACAATTTTATAGTATTAATAATCCAATGCAATGATTAATTTCTTTTTATCATTATTGTTAGTAATTAACTTTACTCCTCTAATTTCATTAAAATATGAGCTAGAAAAGTTCGAAATAAGTGAAGATTTTTTTAGAAAGACTAGATATATTCTTTAAACTTTGAACTACGACTAAAGAATGAAAGACTAAAAATATTTTATTTGAAATAACTTTCTAAGTATTTAATTGAAAACATATTTTAACCATTAAAATTATTTCAAAAGTAATTTCAAACAAATTTTATAGATTTATTTGGAATAACTGTCTGAGTGCTTAAAAATATTTTTTAAAAAATTGTTTTTAAGTATTGAAAATCATTATAATTAACCCTGCTATAAGAATATAATTATTTCCTATAAACTAAAAGTACAAAGATTGCTTAAAAAAAATACAAAGACAAAGAATATATATATATATATATATATATATATATATATTTTTTGTAAAATGAAATAAGCTATAGTTTATTGTTTAATGTTATTGAATGTGTATTATATATTATTAGTAATTTAGTAAGAGCGTGTGTGGCATGTTGATATTCAAAATGACCTATTCTAAAATTGTCAACTATAAAACGCCCATTACAATATCAAATAATGCAGGCTCGTTCGTTCCCAATGTACATTTATTTAATTCATTAATTAATAATAAACTGACATTTTACTGATTTTTATGTATAGGATCCATTATTTTCTCTAATGATTCTCACATGACCTTTCCATTATTTATTTTTATTATGTAATTAAACTGGCAATAATTATTTTTAAACCCTATTAAATTTATTTTTAAAAATGGGTTTTTAAAGTTGCTTTTGAACACTATTTTCAAAAGAGTTTTAAAATTTAAATACAGGAATGAGATTTGAACTCGCGAGTAAGTTATGCTTAGGTCCTTGTATATAGTGATTTAAATTAAATAAATGAAAATTGGAAAAACCTTTTTTTTTCTAGTTCCTAAATAAATGAAAATGAAAATTTTGTGTGTAATAGATTGTTGAGCTTTTAATTTTGTATCTAACAGATCTCTGATAAATTTTAAATTTTTGAAAAATTATTTGATCTATTAGGTATACATTTAAATGTAATATATGTTTAATAGAACTCTAAAATTTTAAATTTTTTTTTGTCTACTAGATTTATGATTTTTTTTAAAAAAATTAAAATTTAAGGTCCCGTTTGATAACCATTTAGTTTTTAGTTTTTAGTTTTTGAAAGTTAAACTTATTTTCACTTAATTTCTCTACAATAGAGATCATCTCCCTTAAATAACCATTTGAACTCTTAGCCAAATTTTAAAAACAAAGTCAAAATTTTTAAAACTACTTTTTTTTAGTTTTCAAAAATTAGCTTAGTTTTTGAAAACGTAGGTACAAATGGTAGATAAAAACACATATAAACTCATTAGTAGAAGTAGTATTTTTAGGTTTAAATTTCAAAAACTAAAAACCAAAAATAAAATGGTTATCAAACGGGACCTAAATAACTAATTAAGTTTATAATATTGAATACACAAACTTCGAAGTTGAAGGAGTAAACGTGTAATTTAACTTTTTTTTTTTTTTAAGTAAACCATGGCTAGTAATAAATTACTAATTGCTATTAAATGGTTTGAATGGTAGTTGACGTCATACATGATACATTTATATATCTTTTGTCAATATAAATTCAATTAATTTCTTTTATATTGTTAAAAAAATGTCATAATAATTGAATGGCAAAATGGTTGATTTTGAGTATTTGACAATTCAAAAGTGTTTAGATGATTTAGAACGAAGGACCCCATTCATTTTATCTGCCAAATTAGCTTCAAGGAGAGATAAAAACTAATTTTTTAAATACTAAAACTTGAATTTTGCAGTAAAATCAACATTTATTTCTTGTTAGATGTCAAAATCCTTGGGATAATTTTAAATATATATAAATATATATATATATATATATATAAAATCCAACAAGGTCGAAGTATATAGTCTTCTTGCATTACCTACTTTTGTTTTTAAACATATTATTGTTCTTTTGTTTCAACAACAAAATCACATTTTTCTCCTGAATGTGCAATACTTCTTCAAATGAGAAAACTTTCTTGTCCTTTAAGGAAGAAAAAAAAAAGGTGAGAAATGCCTGCTGGAGAAAACAAAACATGGTTTTGGTTTGGGATAAAATGTCTTTCTAAAGTTTGAATCTCGTTTTAATCGTTGAATTTTTAAGTTTGTTTTATTTTAGTCTTTAAATTTTTAAAATGTTCATTTTAACTTTTAAACGTTAAAGTATGTTCTATTGTAGAATTTAAACCTCTCTAAATGTCTATTTTAGGCCCAAATAGAACTACAAACTTGAAATTCAATGATTAAAATGAGCATTTTAAAATTTCAGAACAAACTTTTTAAAAAAAGAATAATACAATTCAAACAAAGAATGAATAATTTTTTTTGTTGTTGTTGAATATGTAAGGTTGAGAAATTCGAATCTCCAACTTCCTAATCGAAATACCTTAACAAGTTAATCTATATTTAGGTTGACATTGAAGATTCAAATTTTATATCTATACAGAAAATTATTAGGAGGTGTTTTGATTGGTGATACGAGTTAAAAACTCCCCTCAACTCCTTGTTTGGCCCAACATCTTTTAATTTTTATTATGAGTCTCACAAACATATTTACTTTTCATTCAACTCCATCTTGTGGATCTCACAAATTTATTAACTCATTTTTTAACTCTAAAGACAAAACAACTTCATATATTCTAATTCGTACTCCTTATGTCAGCCTCTTGAATCCTTACTCATAAGAGAGTAAGAGAAAATGATTGGGTTCTTAAAAACCATCTATCGTAGAAGATGTTTGACCAATTAAATTATCATCAATATGGAAGACAAGTTGATGACACCTATCTATTTTTCTCTACTAAAAACCATCTATCGTACTAATGTCTTGAATCCTTACCAATAAGAGAGTGACGATGTATTTGCATCTTCTAAAAAACACTAATTAAATTGATGAATAAAAAATTTCACAATAAAAATAGACGAATAAAAAGAATAACAACACTTAGGGCCTGTTTGGTTAGCAATCCGAATTATGTTTTATGTTTTCAGATTCACTGAATTCAGTGAATATGCGTTTATGTGACGTGTTTAAAAGCTGTTTTTTTGATTCTCGTGATCCAAATAGTAGAAATTCAAAACAACATTTTATGTTTTCATTGTATCCAGATTCGAATTTGAAATTTTAAAATGCAGAATTATATTAAACAAAGATAAATATCTTAGTAAATATAGTATTTCATGTTTATAAACTTAATTTAATTTTGTTAAATTAAAATAGCTATAATATAATATATAATATATTATAAAATATAAAATATTATATTATATTATAAAATAATAATAATATAAAATTTATAAAAAAAATAACATGTTCATAAATTAATTAATAATGTCTTATATTCAACCTAATATTTAGTTTTGGAATTACAACTAATTTTATGATATATAAATATATTATAGAACACATTTTAAACTATTGTTTAAAATGGAATCAAATTTCTAAATTTGCCAAACACATATCCGAAAAACATGAAATACAACTCGCTTTTCATTGAATCCCTTATTTTCAAAATTTGCATTTTTGATCACAACCAAACAGACCCTTATAATCCACTGAATAATTTGGAAGGAATTCTTGTACTAATTGATTGGTGTTATGGACAAAAATTGAAGCTTTGTAGACATGATTGGACCTATAAACCAATCCCAAGAAGGGTGCCCAGGTTCGTCGTCTTGGGAGGTCGACTCCATAGAGTTGGCCCGACGGGGGGTTGTCGGGTCTCACTGGTTCGAGAGACCACCCAAAACTTTATTATTCACTCACAAAGTTTTGCACTCATGATAGGTTAGTGGACAATAGCACAGGAAATGAGGTAAGTAATCATATTTTTGCGTTCTACCTTTTGTCTCAATTTGTTAAAGAGAATTCTCATTTTTAATTTAAGCATCAAAGTGTGTGTGGCTCACCACTCCATCGATGTTAAATCTCTGTCTTGCATGTGTTAATTGTTCCCGACAATACAAATTTACAGGTGATCCAACAATCCAAATTCTAATATATATATCAACCACCAGTATAAAAATTTGATAGCCAAATTCTTTTTTGACTATATATATATATATATATTTCTCCCTTTTTTTCTTTCCTTTTTGCATCCATCTCTTCAAAAAAAAATTCCCTTTCCCATTTTCTTTTTGCATCCATCTAATGATTAAAAATATAATTGTGATCATTCTTATTGACAAATTTAAATATAAGTATTTATCCTATAAAAAAAATAGTTCATATACATATAGGAGTTGTTTGAAATGCTGAGTAGATTATAATAACATAAATTATAATAATATGTAGGTTAATAGTATATAGAGTTAGGTAATTTTTGTTTAAGATCGATGTAGAGCTAGATAATAATGATTTTTGTGTTTGAATTTGAATATTAGACAGACTATTATAATTCATGCTCTCAAACAGTCTGATATAGTTCTCACTAATTGATATCAATATGTAGGTGAATATTTATTTTCAATTATTGTCAAAGTTGACGTAAAATGATTGATTGGGCAGACTAAGAAAAAATGGAGCCTAAGGCTACAATTGAAAATGGGGTGACGTTTTAAATATTGAATTAATCGTAAAACGTCATTTTAAAAGAAATTGATGTTTATAGATATTGAAGTAACATGGTTGATTAACTCTATGATTAATTAAGGATCCAAATTGAAAACTGACCACCAAAAAAAGAAAATAATCTTTTAAAAAAGAAGAAAAAAAAAAAACCAATAATTCATTAGGAGTATCGTATGAAGGAGGAATCTTCATCACATTTGTGTTTGTTTCTCTTACGCGTTCTAAAGTCAAAGTCATCGCTCGCCTCCACTTGCAACCTCCCCAATTTATTCACTTCCTTTATATATTCTTCACTTTTTTTTTTCTTCAAATACTACTCTCTCTTACCATTTCTTTTACAACTTTATTACAATTTAATTTCCAATCTTCTTTTTTTTTTTTCTTTTTCCTTCACTTTTTTCTGAGAAGAAAAAATCCCGGAAAATTAGCCACCATGGCCGGAGGTGGCGCCGGAAGGTCCTTGGAAGAGACGCCGACGTGGGCCGTCGCCGTCGTTTGCTTTGTCTTGGTTTTGATTTCCATTGTTATCGAACATATTCTCCATCTCATCGGAAAGGTACTTACAATTAATTAAACGCCATCGTTTCATCAATAACCCAATATCATTTCTTGTAACGATTAATTCATTATTAAATAAATAATTTTTGTGGGTTTGGAATTTCTTTATCTACTGTAGTGGTTCAAGAAGAAGCACAAACGAGCTCTTTACGAAGCGCTTGAGAAGATCAAATCAGGTACCAGTTACCATATTCTTCTAATTTTCTATCTTGGTCCCTGAAGAGTATGTTAATTTTTCTATACCGCGCCTCTTTCGCCCCTGAATTTTCCAGACATTATTAACCTTTTTTTTTTCTGGTTATTATTTTGTCATTTAAGAGCCTATTCGCCACTTTAGCCCAACTTATACATCACTAAAATTAAGTATTTTAAAGTTATAAATATAAAAATGGGATTCAAGTTCAACCAAATTTAGTGAAAATTTGATTTAATTTGGGGTTTTATTTATTTATTTATTGCAGAGCTGATGCTATTGGGGTTTATATCGCTGCTGCTGACGGTTGGACAGAGCCTAATTACCAATGTTTGTATACCCGAACACGTGGCCGCCACGTGGCATCCATGCAGCCCCCAAAAGGAGCTGGAATTAACTAAACAAGATGACCTGGTCGACTCCGACAACAATCGCCGGAAACTTCTCGCCGTCTCCCCTGTCAATGCCACTTTCCGGCGTGTCCTCGCCGGCGCGGGTGGAACCGACAAATGTGCCGCTAAGGTATGTAAAATTGAAGGAACAGAGAGAAACAATTAATTAATTTTAATAAACCAGATTTATAAATACGAAGCATTTGATTAATTAAAGCCCCATGAAAACGACGTCGGAGTCTTCGTAAACGGTATGAAAAAGGCATTGTTTTTAATTGAACGATATTAACCGCATCTACAAGCAACGAACTTCTTTTTTAATTTAATTTGATTAATTTCATATCTCTCTTTTCTTTTTCATTTTTTTAATAATTTATGAAATGGTTTTTTTTTTTTTTTTGGGTTTAATTTATGAATGCAGGGTAAAGTTCCATTTGTGTCGGAAGGAGGTATTCATCAGCTACACATATTCATTTTCGTGTTGGCGGTTTTCCATGTTCTGTACTGTGTCTTAACTTTAGCTTTGGGGAATGCTAAGGTACGTGTAAATTCATTTATTACATCACAAATTTCAATTTATTTTCTTTTCTTTATATCTATTAATGGATTTTCACTTTGAAAAAATAAAATAAAAATAGATGAGAAGTTGGAAGTCGTGGGAAAAGGAAACCAGAACCGTGGAGTACCAATTCTCACATGGTAATTTTAAATTCCCACATATTAATTATTCGCATGCATATATACACATATTATGGCATGAAACATGTTTTTTTTTTTAATTTTTGTTTATATTTGTGTCGACAGATCCAGAACGGTTTCGATTTGCGAGAGACACGTCGTTTGGGAGGAGACATTTGAGCTTTTGGACTAAATCACCTTTTCTCATATGGATTGTAAGATTAATTTTCTTATTTACATTACTCTCTAGAGTAAGATATGGTTTTTAAAATAGTTTTTTTTAAAAAAAATGGTAAGATTAAAAGAGGGTTAATTAATTGATTAATTAGAAGCCTTAATTAACCGCAAAGACTTTATGACGTTTCTAGGACTTTATTGAATTAAATTAGAGTCATCCATCAAACACTAAACGCGGCTGCATGCATGTGGTTCCTTTATGAAATATCTTTGGGAGCTAGAACCACACTTTTGGACAATTATTATTGAGTTATAATTGTAATGCCAAATGTCTTATATAGGAGCGATAAGATATTTATGTAGTTGTCAACACGAGTATATCTCATGGTCACAAAATATATGTATTATCATTAAGAGCTTAGAGATTTGAATTTACAACTCATGCATCGTAAAAAAAAATGTTTATCTACTCGACGATTTTGGCCTTCTCGTTTCTTTCTTTTTTTTTTTAATTATAAGTTTAATTCAGATTTTTATCTATTTAGTATTTGAATTTTAAAAAGTGTCCAATAAATTAGTTATTGAACCTTTAATTTTGTGTACAATAAATTTCAAAATTTTTAAATTTGTGTCTAATAGATCATTGATTTTAATTCTAATAAACATAAAATTGAAATATATTTTTATATCTAATAGGTCAAGTATTAAAAAAAACGAATTTGTAAGAAATTAATTAGATATTTTTATTGTTTATAGACCTATTAGACACGAAATTAAAAATTTTAAAATTTATTAGAAAATTTTTAAAATTCAGTATAAAATATTTACCAACCTAAAAATTTATAGATTAATTTTAAATTTGTAATTTAATCATTTCTTGAATCAATTTAATGGGCATTGGGATTGGAAACATTTGATTGTTGAAGGTGGGACATATATTAATGTTTTCACGTTTCTACGTCCGTAGCCTTCGCCGCGGTTGTTTATTATTGTCAATTGGGCGTTTAATTCTTTTGACTTTTTTCTATGTAAATGTTTCTTCATCATTTATCACCTTCCCCTCCCGCTACCCTATATCTTTTCATTTTCATAATTAATTCTTTGTTAAATTACGTATTCCAATCATCTACTTTAAATATTATAAATTATTTTCTTTAAAAAAAAAAGTGTATTTTTAGATTTTATATCGTGTTTGTATTCAGTCCAATACTCAAATGGATGGATGATAAGTGACATGTTGTCGGTTGGAAGGATTTGAAGAGATTGACTAAATGGATAATTGCCCAATTTTCTTACTTATTACTCAATCTCTTCATCATTTATTATTTAAATCATGTTTTTTTAAGGTGATATATAAGTTTTATTGATTATCTTAATTTTGTTACATAACACGAAGTTCTTAATTTTGTTAGATTATCTATTAAGAAATTTTTTACTAGAAAATCACTCAGCTGAAATTTTTTAAGTTCTTGTTTACTTTTCCAAAAAGAAACCTAAAATAATGATAAGATTTTTCTTTTCAATTGAAACTTTAGTTTCTTTTCCTATTTAATTAATAGCAATAACTCAATGGAAAAAAGAAGAAAAAAAACAAATTAGTCTAAAATATCTATTTTGACTTTTTGAGTTTTAATCTTTTACTCAAAAGAATTATTGGAATTCTGTCTTCATCTTCTATTTCTTTCTTTTTGTGGTTGTTTGTTGCGGACTAATTAATGAAACTGTACCTTTTTTTTTTTTTTGTTGGATAGGTTTGTTTTTTCAGACAATTCGTTAGGTCGGTTCCTAAGGTTGATTACTTGACCTTAAGACATGGTTTCGTCATGGTTAGTCCCATTTTCTTTCATTATTATTATTTGAATATTAAAAAATCATATTTGAAAATTAAAAATTAATATTTTGGAATAGGCTCATCTGGCACCGCACAGCGATCAGAAATTTGACTTCCAAAAGTACATCAAACGATCCCTTGAAGAAGATTTCAAGGTCGTCGTTAGTATCAGGTAAATAATATTATCCAATTCAGCCCCTCTTAATTTTGTTTTTTTACTTTTATACCCCAATTATTCAACAATGTTAATTAAATTAATTGCAGCCCGCCAATCTGGTTCTTCGCTGTCCTCTTCCTACTTTTCAACACCCACGGTGAGTAAAATCAAATTAATAAAATTAAGGTTAAAGTTCCATTTTCGTCATTGTCTTGAGAACATTGGTCTATATTTCCAAATGTTTAAATTTAGTCCATATATTTTCAATAAAAATTACATTTGGTCCCTACTATTAGTTTATTGTTAATTTTTCTTAAAAAAAATAGTATTTATTAACTTTTCCTTTACAAATTTTGAAAATATGTTCCGTGTTTTTTCTTGCATTGAAATTATTAATATTATTTAACTAATTTTGATTAAAAAAAATGTATTTAAACTTATCGGGACCAATTTTAAGTTTTATTAAAAGTATAGGAACTAAAATTGGATATTTGAAAATGCAAGGGGTATTTTAATCTAAAATTAACCAAAAGAATTATCCTTACTTAATTCATTAAACTTTTTTTTTCTTTTGTTAATTTCTGTTGGTTTGTGGTTTTGCAGGGTGGAGGGCTTATCTATGGCTGCCATTTGTGCCATTAATTGTAAGATTAATTGATTGATAAATTTTGAAGTAAATTTCATTTTATTGAAAATGAATGGTGTATTCTTTTAGTTCACTAATGGGGTGTGGGAGTATTTAAATTTATGATCTCTTAATCGAGAATACATGTCAATTACTGTTGAATTACGCTAATTTTGACAAAAAATGATGGTGTAGATTGTATTATTGGTGGGGACGAAATTACAAGTGATAATTACGAAAATGGCATTGAGAATTCAAGAAAGAGGAGAGGTGGTGAAAGGAGTACCGGTGGTAGAGCCAGGGGATGACCTTTTTTGGTTCAATCGCCCTCGTCTCATCCTTTATCTTATCAACTTTGTGCTATTTCAAAATGCCTTTCAGCTTGCTTTTTTCGCTTGGACTTGGGTATATTTCTTTATTTCTCTCTCTCTCTTTTTTATTTTTTTTTATTTTTTAGAAGAAAGTTTCATCATTTTATTTATTATTTTATTTCTGTTTTACAGAAAGAATTTGGAATGAAATCTTGCTTCCACGAGCACACTGAGGATTTGGTGATCAGAATCACAATGGGGTAACTACACAAACATAACAATTAACAAACCAAATTCATCAAAAAAATAAAAAATCAAATTGTCTAACCAAATCCCCGTGATTTTTATTTTTGCAACAGAGTCCTCGTTCAAATCCTTTGCAGTTACGTCACATTGCCTCTTTACGCTCTTGTCACACAGGTAAAAGCATTGCATTTTTAAACCATAATATATACTTATATATTGGGTTAAATATCATTTTGATTTCTTTACTTTGAACATTATTTCATTTTGGTCAAATGTTCAATTTTAGTCAGAATACTTTCAATAAAACTTAAAATTGGTCCTATGATAAATTTGAAGTAATTTTTTTATCAAAATTGGTTAAATAACAGTAATAATTTTAATACAAGAAAAGATACTATGTGAACATATTTTCAAAATTTGTAGAAGAAAAATTAATAAAGACTATTTTTTTAAGAAATAATAATAATAAACTAATAGTAAGGACTAAATTTCAGCTTTATTGTACATGGACTAAATTTAGATGTTTTAAAGTAACTGAAATGGAACAATGTTGAAACTACATAGGCCAATATTTTTCATTCAAATCATTAACATTAATTTATTAATTACTTTCTTTTGTTTTTAGATGGGTTCGACAATGAAGCCAACAATTTTCAACGAGAAAGTAGCAACGGCATTAAGAAACTGGCACCAAACGGCTCGAAAACACATTAAGCAAAATCGGGGGACGATCACGCCGGTGTCCAGCCGGCCGGCGACGCCGTCCCACCACATGTCGCCGGTGCACCTCCTCCGCCACTACCGGAGCGAATTGGACAGTGTCCACACCTCTCCCAGAAGGTCCAATTTCGACAACGACCAGTGGGACCCGGACTCCCCGTCGCCGTCCCACCACTTCCACCGCCGCCCCCACGGCGGTGACGGCTCCAGTTCCTATAGCCACCATCACCCCCGCGACGTGGAGACCGGCGATGTCGATGCTGATAGAGTTTCGCTCCAACCCGACCCGACCCAAGCCCCGGATCCGGGTGTTCAAAGGACGAATAACAATTCTGAGCAGCATGAGGTTTATGTTGGGCCGAAGGAATTCTCGTTTGATAGAAGAGTTGATAGAGTATGAGGCTAATCTAATTCTTTTTACTCTCTCTCTTTTTTTAATTAATTTAAATCGATGGTTGAGATTCGAATCTTGATCGAGCTATATTCAAATTGACATGAACGATTCGAGTCATTCTTTTTAAAATGATGCAATTTTGTTGCATTGTTTTGTATATTATTCATGGGTTTGGGGTTAGAGTAAAAAGGGAAGGGAGAGATAGAGTTGTTTTGTGTTTTTTTTTAAAGGTTTGAATTTGTATACTTTATTTTTGGTTGATGTAAATAAAAGAGACATATTTTAGTTTTAGTTAGTAGCCCAGAAGTAATAAATTGATTTTAGTTACTTCTTTATGTTTTTGGATTGTTAAGTGTGAATTGGTTTTTTGACTTTGGATACCTTTCTCATCTCCTTCCTTTTATTATTTAAACAAACCAAACAAACCTACCTATGAACGTTTTCATTTGTTTTTATCCCTTTTCATTATTGAGTTGGATGATAATGTCAACTTGAATATAGTTTAATTGGTTAAGATCTTTACAATTGAAGTTAAAAGTTATAATTTTCAATTTCGTGTCTAATAAGTCATTAACTTTACCATACAGAAAAATTAAAAGTTTCAGATCCATGAATTTATACCTAATAGATCAGTTAATTTTCAAAATTTTCGAATATGTCAAGAAACTATTAAACACATAATTAAATGCTAAGGGACTTATTACACATTTTTGAAGTTCAAAGATAGATTAGACATAGAATTGAAAGTTCAAAAACCTATTAGATATTTTTTAAAGTTAAACTCTTTTAGACACAACTTTGGGGCGATTGATCTGCAATTTTGTAATCAGAATCCTCGGATTCAAAGCCTTGAAGAATTTGTTATAGGGGCACTACAAGTCTGAGAATCATAAGACAATATTAACTATCAAATTTAAAAAATCATGAGTTTTAAACACAACCCAAATAAAGGATTTAGATTCCAAAACGATGGGTCAAACATCTAAGTTTAAAAGCTAAATTTGTAATTCAACTTTTTTTTTTTTTTTAATGATTTTAAAAGTTTCAAAGGGTCTTTTTCAATTTTATTAAATCTCACATATTGGATTTAAATAATAATTTGCCCACTTGTAAGGTCACTACTTTTTCTTTTACCTAGCCCTAGCCTAAAGCCGGATCAAATTGACAATTTATTAAACTTTACATACAAAATAATCATAACCAATTGACGTCTGCAAAAGTAAATTCATTCTAATAAATGGATGAGATATCTCCAAGAGGATTAGATATTTTAGATATTTTTAGAAAGGTATGGCCTAAGGGCCTCTTCGAAACTCGAGAAAAGTCCACAGTATCAGTAACTGTGACCCACCCACCGAATCAAATCCCTCTTCAATCTTCATCCCTATCCAATTCCCCCATTCAATCATTACTCCATTTTCCAATTTCGCCGATTTTCAGAATTTCACCAAACCCTAAACCCCAAATCTTCTTTTCATCTTTAACACTTCTCTCCTCTCTTTATAAATCACAGCAGTGAATCGAATTTCTTCACATGGAGGCGGAGACGGCGGTGGGGGCGATTCTGGGGAGGCTAGGGCGCCATTGCTATGCGGTGTTGTGTTTGGGAGTGCTTCTTTTAACGGTTGCCGTCGTTCACTACGTCGGCGACGGCGAGCCGACCGAGCCGCGCGAGCGAAGCAAGCGCCGCCTTCGGGCTTTGCAGGGCCCGATGATTCACGGCGGCGATGGCGGCGGCGGTTTCAATCGTGATGTTACGTTGTGAATTGGAGTGCGTAAGGACTGGGGCTGGATCTGATCTGGATGCGATCGCTTTTTTCCTGATGGTTTTGTAGAAGGCTAATAAATAAAATGTTTAATACTCTCATCCTATCCTGTGACAAAATGTAAATTATTTTCCTTTTTTTTGGGTAAATTTCTGCTTGTCATATTAAAATGTGGGATAATTGAGAAATAATTATTTGTTTTCTAGTACAACAAAACGAATGTGTAAATTTGTAATATGGCAATTTGAATTATTTGTTTGTTCTTTTTCTTTTATTCGACGAATTAATATCATATTTATATTTTAAAAGTAAAAAAAAAATCAGATCGAAATTTTAATTACAATTTGAAGATTAAAAAAATAAATTTAAATATATGGTTTAGGAAAAAGTTAAAATCGAATGAATACCTCATTACATACATACTATTAGTTTGATGATACACATAGAAATTTCTCAACATAGTAAAGTAATTTGTATAGTTTCTAAATAAAAGTGTCCACGAGACAACGATGAAGAGCCTCGTTGAAGAATTGCGTCTCAGTTTAAAATGTGACTTGTTCGAGTCGAAAAAATTTGACAGCTTAACTATATGGATAAATTCTTACTTCTAACTCACCAAAAACATTTAATAGCAATAAATATATTACTTTTATTTTTCAATTTGATAATTTTTATTCTATAAATAAATAAATAACATCTCTATTCTATTTTTTCAATTTGATAATTTTTACCATAGACTAATGTCATTTAGATAATTAAGACTGGGGCAATTTTAATATACAACTTGGATTTTTATTTGCCCATTTATAGTTAAGTGTTTGAGTTTCGTCATTTTTATTTGACAATTAAAGATTTTGTTTATTTATTTGACTAAAAATGAGATATACTTTTACATTACTAAATTATCATTTTTATTGAACTATAAGCTGAACTAAAATGATGGAGAGTATAGAGATCAAAACCTCAGTAAGAAAGTAAAAATATTGGGAGTCAAATTATAAGTTAATATATAATTTGCAAGGTACTATGATAGGTTTGTTTTTACGATATTTTAATTTGCGATAAATTGTAAATAAAGGTTGTTTTTCTTCAAATACAAATAATTTGAAATCTCAATAGATATTTTATTTTTGATTTTTTTAAAATTTAAGCTGAAAATTTCATATTTTGTAAGATTTGGAATCAAGATTCGAGGTGACAACAAAATCATTCCAATTAAAAATAAGTATAAGTTTAACAGAGCTACCTTAAATTTACGAAAGTAGCCCCAATGTAAATCATTGATTTACCATTTCATTTTCGAAATGATTCAACAGTTTCTGAAGCTTTTGGTTCCCCATTTGTCTTTCTTATTTTCACCGTTCTGATTTCTCTCCCAAATCCGCCTAATTCCGATCTTCTTCTCCAATACTCAATCTATGGCCAGAGGTACTTCTCAATCCCAATCTGCATCCTCCTCCACCTCTAGGCCTGGCGTCGTGGCTCCCCGCGGCTCCGCGGCTGCGACGGCCGGCCTCCGCCGTCGCCGTGTTGGCTCCACTTCCACCGCCGGTTCTACTGGACTTGTTGGCGGCGGATCCAGCGGCGGAAACAACATGCTGAGGTTCTACACCGACGATGCTCCTGGCTTGAAGATTTCTCCCACCGTCGTCCTCGTCATGAGCCTCTGCTTCATCGGCTTCGTCACCGGCCTCCACGTATTTGGTAAGCTCTATCGCGCGCGATCCGCCGCTGGAGTTTAATCCTATGTCCATTGTGTATCGCGTATTTTCTTTCCAGATCTTTTCATTCCCTAGATGAAATGTTCAGGTTTCGCTCTTGAACTGATGTCATAACGCTTTGTTTTCGGCTTTTGCTCTGTAAATTTAACAATCGTTGTAGTGCCTTGAGGTTTCAATTGAATCAGTTGTGGACGAATTAAAAGGAACGAGATAGTCCTTTTGCTGATATTTTCTCTTAGGTCAATCTACTTCGTGTTTGTGATGCGGATTGCAGGGGGTTCTTTTTCCGTCTGTTGTGTTTAATTCCACTGAAAATTGTGCTTTTCTCTGCTATGAATATTAGCAGTTTCTTCTAGGTTTTTATTATTAGCAATTGCGCATTAATTCTGGATTATGTACGTTTTCTGATTGATACTCACACATTTGATTTTCGTTTAATAAAGTTAACGTTCTGTTTTGTTTGTTGACAATCTTTTTTACTGACAAATAAAGTTGGGAAGATAGAATCAAACTCCATTTCACAAAGCTTCCTTTGATTTGTGGTTTTTTACCTTTTATTATTGCCTTTTTTCAAGTGGGTAAAGTGGAAAGTGCACATGAAGGTATCTTTGTTCACAAGGTAGAGTATTTAGAGAATGGATAAAATAGTCTCCACTATGCACAAGCAAGATTATGAGGTGAAGATTGAGTATTCTTTGTTGAGTAAATTTTGGATTGATTAAGGAAACATTATCTATTGGATAAGACATTAATCATTCATAATTGAGCTGCTAAGCCTGTGATTACCTCGCTGGAGGGCTCCATTTCTAGGAATTCTAGGTTGCAAATTTTTGGAGACTTGAGAGTTTTGATCTCTTTTTCTTTTTTCGGCGAAGTCATACTTGGAAGATAATTAGGTTAGGAGTGCTAACCAAGTTCAATATTGACCAGGAATGCGAGGTTTTATGCTCAAAATAGACAATATCATATCATTGTGGATATATGTGGAGGTCCGTTGTACTTATCAAATTATAATCTATTTGGAGCTATATCTTCTTCCTGGATAAGGTTATTTCCTTTTTTTTTTGGACTTCAACAATATTTGGAGCGAGGGAATTTGAACCTTGAGCTCTGAGTCAAGGACATATATCAATTACCGCCGAGTGAAAGCTCACTTTGGTATTATATTTTCTTCCTTATACGGTTATTTTTCCTTCTTGTTCTTCCTTTTTCTTTGTGAGGATTGGATGGAGATCAGAGACAGAGACATAGGTTGCCTAATATAAGTTTTTTGTTAATTTGGAAGCTGAAATGGAAACTAAAGCCTTCTTCATTTGTCATTATGTGAAGGAAACGGATGGTGTGACTAACAAATATCATGTTCTAACTTCGTTTTGGAATACATTTGCTGAAGGAAATAGTTTAGATTTTGGAGAATAGTTTTAGTTTGTGGGATTGTTGGAATCGAGTGGAGAGTTTCAGTTTTTTTTTTTTGCTTCAATGCAATGGATTAGATCGGAATGAACAATTCTTAGTCATCATATTGGCCGCTGTTTGAAAACCATTGAGAAATGTTTTGGGTTTAGTTACAATAAATATAAGAAATGATTAAAATGTTTCACTTTAGAATAAAGTTTTATTTCACTTATGGCATGAGCCGCTTTAGGAAAAATTATTAAACTTGTTGGTGGTTAATTTCGAGTTGGGAAAAAGAGGGGAAGGAAAGTTGGGTAATAAGTTACCTCCTCGTATCAGGGTGAGATATTAAATAACTAATGAAATTAACTGTTAATTTTGGATCATTGTAATGTTGGTGATGCAAGTGGTATCTTGAAGGTATCCCCTGAAATTGAAATGGGTTAAAGGATGATTTAATACGACACTCTCTAAAAGAGTGGGGAAAACTCTGAAATCAGCTTAGGTCAAAATTTCCTATGGAATTGGGTTTTTTTTTTTTTTTTTTTTTTTTAAATCAATCCACCTATTAATTAATTATTGACATTTTTAATCCAAATTTTAAGTGGATATCTTATTTTAGTTCTGAATTTTATAAGTATCTCTTTACTCAAATTTTTTAAAGAAATAATCAATTTCATCATTGTTCGCTTATGAACTCAGCGTAGTTTAACTAGTTGATATTGATTTATTAAAAAAATCGATAAAATATAATTTATGGCCATACATTTTTAGTCCGTAGGAATTTTTGAATTTAGTGTGATCTATTTGGTCTATGAAGTATTAAAAATGATATTTTAGTTCTTAAGAAAAAATGGTTCTAGATGGTAGTTAAGTTGAAGTTGATCTTTAGTTGACTAAGGTTTACGTTAGAGACTAAATCTAAACCTTAAGAACGAAATCAAAAACCTAAACTTATGTATATACACATACATACAAGACTTCAAATTTCTATATCTTGATTATTGGGCCAACAAACATTAACCCCATATTTAGAATCTTCGAATTTGGCATGATGGTTCACATGTAGAAAAGAAAACAATAGATTTGAAATCATTTATTATTTGAAATCTTGTTTTTTAGAAGAAATTATGTTCCAAATAGATTGAAATTTGCATGATTTTCAACTTTTAAAGAAATCTCAATTTAATATGCATCGATATTTTCTTTTTCGTGGGTGAAAAAAATGGATCAACTAAGTAAAATGGAAATATATATAGAACGAAGAATCAAACCTCAAAAACAAAATATATATATATATATATATATATAAATAAATAAATAAAATGAAGGGAAAAATTGATTCAAATTTTTCATAGTACTAGAGTTTTTCCCATCCGAAAGGAAGAAAATTCTTCATTGGTGGGTTTTCTCTCCTTTAATCGAGGAAGTTGATGTATGGCCAGCCGTTTAGGTTTTAATTTATTGGATTGATTTGTTTGATTAAACTATATATTTTCCTATATATATATAATAATAATAAACATTTTTATTCAAAAATATATTTTTATTATCAATGTAATTTCTTGCAAAATTATAAAGACATAATTGTAAAATATTATATTTTTTTCATTTCTCAGAAATATTTAAACCATAAAATTTAATTGGAATGATTTCAACACACAAATAAGAATTCCAAATCATTTTCATCTTTTAAAATCTTAAAATTTTAAATCAATTCTATCTAAACCATACCTCAAACAAATCATAAATAACTTGGAAGAAACAAAAGGGATTTTTTTTTAAAGATTAGAGACTAAATATAAGATTTAAACCTAAATAGATGAAAACTTATTAAATTCATATTTCTAATTAAGTTTTATCTTAAAAATATTTTGAGTCAATTATTCTACTTTTTTTTCCAAGTTTGTTTTATATACATATTAAAAAAACTCATTATTAGTTTATTTTAGATGATTATTTATGTTTTTTTTTTTTGTTATAAATATAGTTACCCGCCATAACCATTCCATCTGTTTCTCCTGCATCTTCGAAACCGATTTCTACGCTCGACGTCTCAGAGTCAGAGAGAGAGAGAGAAGAGCTTTGATGGTTGTCCCAAATGAAGATCAAACAATATTCCAACCATTTCTATCTCCAAATTTCTTCTTCATTCTTCCTCCAGCCCTTCTTCTTCTTCTTCTTCATCTCCTTTCGGCCGGAAAATGACCGTAATCGACATCATCTTCCGAGTCGATTCTATTTGCAAGAAATATGAGAAGTATGATGTCGAGAAACAGCGCGAGCTCAATGCTTATGGTGATGATGCCTTTGCTCGCCTCTACGCCGCCGTCGAACATGAGATCGACGCCGCTCTCCAGGTCCATTCTCTAATTCTTCTTCATCTTCTTCTTCAATTACCTAATTAACTATCCTATCGTCTATTCGTCTTAATCGAAGATTAATTTCATTTTAGAAATCTGAGACTGCCTCTACTGAGAAGAATAGGGCTGCTGCTGTTGCCATGAATGCCGAGGTTCGGCGGAAGAAGGCCCGATTGATGGATGAAGTTCCCAAGCTTCGTAAATTGGCTCACAAGAAGGTGAAAATCTTCCCCCCTCTTTGTTTCATTTGAAATTAGGGTCTTCTCTCATCTCGTTTCATTTCTTAATATCCGTGGATGTGGTTCAGGTTAAAGGAGTTCCGAAAGAAGAGCTTGAGGTCAGAGGTGATCTTGTTCTTGCGCTTGAAGAGAGGATTAAAGCGATTCCAGATGGGAGTTCAGCAGCCAAACAATCTGGAGGATGGGCCTCCTCCTCCTCATCTAACAATATCAAATTTGATTCTTCATCAGGTTTGGCTCCATTTTAATGAAGCTAGAGATATGTTTGTTCATTTTTGTTGTTTGGCTTTGATTGTTTTCGACACACTTCATTAGATGGAAACTTTGAGAGCGACTATTTCCAACAAAGTGAAGAGTCCAGTCAATTTCGACAGGAGTATGAAATGCGGAAGATGAAACAGGCATGTGAGTTTCTTTACCATTTTTCTGCAATGGAAATTAGTTCTAAGCTCATATTAGATTGCATAAGACTGAACACACAGACTATTAAAGATAAGTCGATCAAAATTATATGGGCTTGCTTGATCAAGGGCCTATTTGAAATGACTTTAAAAGTGCTTGAAAACATTTTTTCTAAGCACTTGAAAGCCATTGCAAACATGTCACTAGTCGAATGAGTTAGAGCAAATTAAATTGAATCTTATGAATGTATTTTCAATGGTTTATCCGTTCTGATATGACAATGAGGTTGTGCTTCGTAATGATCTCTGTGTTTCCTTCATCTTTGCAGGACCAAGGTTTGGATATCATATCTGAAGGGTTGGATATGCTGAAAAATCTGGCCCATGATATGAATGAGGTCAGTAGTGAAACGAAAACACATAAAAACTAGGTGGTTGATAGCTCTGTTTGCCCCCCATCTAATTGGTTTTATCCTTGTCCAGGAAATGGACAGGCAAGTTCCATTGATTGACGAGATAGACTCAAAGGTATAATTTAGAAGTTTGTTTGGTCGAGATTGAGCAGGTGACAAGTATATCTTAGGTGGTTCTGTTTTTTATGTTTTTACAGGTAGACAAGGTGACTAATGAAATTAAAAACACCAATGTCAGGCTCAAGCAAACGCTTAATGAGGTAACTAATGTCTTAACCGAGCGAGTTCTTTGTTATATTGCAGCAACCATTGTCCTAACGAACAACCCTTTTTACTGTGTTTTTTGTATTTGAAGGTAAGATCGAGCCAAAACTTCTGCATCGACATCATTCTTCTCTGTGTAATTCTTGGAATCGCCTCTTACTTGTACAAGTAAGTTCTCTCTCCCTGTAAAAATATGTTTAGAAAAATCAATTTTCCCAGAAGATTCTGCAAATTTATCACTGATGGCAGCCCAAACACAAGTAAATCTAGCTAACTCTTGCTATGTTTCTGCAGTTTATTGAGCTGAGTTGGTTGAATTATGGGATGACCATGAGTTACGAGGTAATATGGAGGAGCATTCATGAACTTCAATACAATATTTCGATGATCTTCAGCCCTGTGTAGAATATCTTTATTTCAGTATTGGATATATTGTAAAATATCTCCCATTGTCACTGAGCTGTATAAATTTCATGCAATTGGAAGAAGTCAAATATAAAGATGTATTATTTTTTGCCCTTAGTTCCTGCTTTCGTGCAGATGGATGTGTCTTTGTTCGAGGAGCGAGAGCTTGACATACATGGTTTTTATTTTTTGAGAAGGTTGAAATGCATGGATTTACTTTGAACTTTGTTCCATTTTGATCTCTATACTTTCAGCTTTATTTGAACTTAAAATTGTTAGAATTCCTGAGAGATCCGACATGTTAATAAACTACAGAAGTGTACGGAGGAAAAATGTACGTTCTAACTTCCATGTATTCCCATGGACATGAGAAAAAAGATGCCTAAATATAACACATCCAAAGAACAAGATGAAGGGCAGAATTAAAATCTCAAGAAGACTGGTCTTTCCCCGACTCTGCCATGCTTCTCTCCTTTAATGCATCTTCAAATTTTAACTTCTCTGGGACGAAATCTGGAGAGGAAAAACAAAAATAGTGACGTTTTTATAAGGCGTCGATCAAGTTGGAGACAAGTATCTTTCTCATCATCTGAAATACTAAGAATATGAAGAGGGTTGTATACAAGTACCTGAAAGAAAGTCATATCTCTTCCGTTTGCTAACTACTGATGCTGCATCAAAAAAGAAGAATCTTACTACTACTTCAATGAAAATCTTAAATCTAAAACGATGCTTTGGTGATTAATAACTAACTTAGTTATTCCCTCCCCAAGTATCGGATCGAACTACTTTAACTTCGCCTGGCCTTTTTTTTTTACAACATTACATCCAATGTGGAGTGGGATGATTGAACCTACAACCTCTTAGAATAGGTAAGGATGCATTAATTAAGCGCTTAAGCTAAACTCATGTTGGCTTCCACTGGCCATTTCTTCTTCCTCCTCATATATGTGAACTTATCGAAGGTCTATCTCTAGACATATTTTGGATTCCTAAAACATCCAGCCATACATAATGTGGCTTCTTGATACAATTTATCTAAAGCTTCCATGCCACTATAGAAAAACTCTTTGAAAGCATAAAGCAATGCACTGATAATACAAATCAGTAATTCCCCAACACAATAATATGACAGATAGAGGCTGTAATTCAAGTCTTAAACCAAGTAACTGGAGTAACCTAAATGTAAGGTCACAACCCATGTTAAACTATGACCGTGATCGTGCCATCTTCCTCGTCACTACCCAATAAATAACCATCATGCTGTTATTCACTTTGCAGCATGAATGCAGAAAGGAAGCAGTCATTTTTATATCTGATCCCTTGGATAATGAGCATAAATTGAAAGCATTGCAGCTCATAAAAAGTTAAAGCTCTGTCATGATGGGCATATGCTAGTGGAGTCCTCAACTATTTCAGGTCCAAGTTTTACCCTTTTTAATACAGAATTGATATGAAATATGCTATGATATAATTTACAGGTCTTAACTTTCTATTTAGATCAAAATCAGACAAGAAAGGTAAAGGTAAAACAGTGACAGTCCATGCTAGAGATGCAAAATAAGCAAGAGACTTCTTGTGAATCTGACAACAAAGGAAAATAGATTACAGAATCAGAATAGAGAATAGAAACATTACACAGATGCTTGTAAGCAAGAGACTTCTTGCGATCCTGAGCACAGCAAGCATACGCATCTTTGCAGAATTGTACAAGAAACATCTCCTGCAACAATTAACAAGTTTGCAGACGCAGAAAAAATCAATTTTAGAAACAAACAACCCTCAACGAGAAAATACCTAATTCTTCAATCGAGCTAAAATCAAATAATTTTGGGTGAATCCATGCGTGTTTGGTGGTGGTGAGAGCTTACCGAAGCTTTGTTGACGAGAAATAGAGCTTCCTGATTTATACGCAAATCAGAATTTTCGTCCCTCATGATTTTCTTGATCCGATGCATAGGGAATTTATAAATCTTCTGTTGGGCTTCTTCTTCTTCTTCTACTACTTCTGCATAGCCATTCTCTTCGTTCTTCCCATGGATCCGTTTTAGTTCCTTGGATTTCGAGGTTTTGGCTTTTTTACTTGTGGTCTCGGCTCTGTCTTCATCGGCATCGTCCTCTTCAGAAGCGGAGCCTGGAGCAGAAATGGCTACGGCGTCGTTCTCCTTCACGGAGCCATTGTTGGAATGCTTATTGCTGCTAATCTTCTTCTTCTTCTTCTTCTTCTTCTTCTTCGAATCGTCCTTGTCGGATTTTCTGGCGTTGTTGTGGGTTTTGGTTTTGGTTTTGGTTGCTGATTTTGAGGTTCCCGCTTCTTTGCTCTTGTTTTCGGTACTAGATTTTTTGGACGAAGCCATTGTTAAAGTTCGGTGCTTGTGAAATTAGGGGAAGTTTGGGTCCTTTTTCACCACGGATTTTACTGTGTGATTGCCTTTTTGGGCCCTTCGTTGGGCCGATTCATTTTTTTATCATACTCTTCCCATTTCTTAGAAAAACATTTAAATTCTTAATCAAATTTCAAAATAAAAATTAAGTTTTTAAAAAACTACTTTTTTTTCCAAAACTTATTTTGGTTTTTAATATATAATAGAAAACAGATAACAAAACAAAATAATCTCGGTAAAAGTAATATTTATAAACTTAATTTTCAACAACAAAAAATTGAGCCCCATCATTTAGTTTTGGGTTTTTGAAAATTCAACCTATAAATACTATTTTCAATATGAATTTATTTGTTTTGTTATCTACTTTTTATATATGCTTTTAAAATTTGGATTAATTTTTTGAAACATATGCAAAAAGCAAATAGAAAATCAAGAAAATCCATAGGTGAAAATAGTATTTATAGGCTTAATTTTCAAAAATAAAAAATCAAATAATTATCATATAAGACTTTAGACTTATAAAAATTAAATATAAAGTTAAATTTCATATGTGATGGAATTCTAGACGTCAATTTGTGTTTAGTAAGTTCATGAATTTTTAAAAATATTGAATAGATCCACCTATTAGACATAAAACTAAAATTTCAAAGACCAATTGAAAACAAGATTGAAAGTTTAAGAACCTAGTAGACACATTTTAAAGTGTAGAGACTTATTGTACACAAAATTGAAAGTTTAGAGTCCTCTTAGAAACTTTTTGATGTTTAGGGACCAAATAGACACAAAACTTAAAAGATTAGGACTAAAATTAGAATGTAACCAAATAAATAAATATGTCGATATTAAAATTGTGGTAATTTTCGAAAATTTTCCTTATGATTTGTGTCATTTTTATTGAAAATATTAAATTCTTAGTAGCCTAACAACTTTTAATCATTTGGACTGCAGTTTGTTTTCCAAGAATTATTCATCCAGTGAAAAAGGAAATGGATTTTTTAAATTAAACTCCACGTACACCATCTCCTCCATAGTACCAGCAAAATGAAAGTAATACAACAGAAGAATACTGTAACTTAACATGAGGAAAATAAAACATGGTGCAAACAGCAGAATTGATGGATTGAACCTAGAATGAAACTTGAAAATGTAAAAGTGAGTTGAGGAGGGCAGGGTTCATTTGGTTTAACCTAAAGAAAAATCGGAAGGTCGCTCTTCGATCTTTCGAATCTCGAATTGTCAACTCCTATGCTTGCTATGCTACTCGAGGATCCTTCTACATCACCAGACATCTTCAGGAAGTAACTGTGCCTGCATAATCCATTGTTGAAACTCAACTGAGATGATCATCACAACAAGCAGTGTAGTATTTCAACTTAAAACTACATTATACCATCTACTATCTGATGTTAGTTCAGGGTGGAAGGCAGTTGCGAGCAAGTTCCCTTGCCTCACTGCCACAATCACTTTACCTTCTGCACCTTTTTCCTGAGATATACAAACCACAATGTCAAGAGGTAGGAGGAAAACAAACGCAAAAGCAAACTCTCAGTGTGATAGAGTGAGTTCTGTGTACTTCTACTGCACTATGTATCACAACTGATGCTCATATAGTCTGAAACTTCTAGCTCATTATCTAGATTACAATAATTTATACCCTGTTTGAAAACTAAAAAAAGTAATTTTCAAAAAATTGTTTTCTTTTTGAAATTTGGCTAAGAATTCAAAGGTTTACTTAGGTAGAGAATTGTAGAGAAATAATGAGAAAAAGCAAAATTTTCAAAAACCAAATGGTTATCAAATAGGGCTTAGTTGTTCAGATTAGTGGCACTAGCAATGTACAGATCATACAAGATCTCGAAGTGCAGAAAGAAAACAACAATGAACCTCTTCGCCTTCACCGGAAGAATTTGAATGCAAGGTAGAGTTTGAAGAGACGGGGCAGTGAGCCAGCACTTGGACTTCTGGTCCCACATCAAGAATTGCAGGAGCTCGGATGAAAACTCCACGGAATGTTTCTGGACCACCTTCTGTGGACATGAGCTCTGGAATTGAGAGCTCTGCCTCGAAGCTTTGAAGCTAGATAATCATGTTCTTCTTAAATTAGGGAAATCTGAACTCAAGAAGGGGACAGTGAATATAAAGAGAGCTTCAAAATCAAGTTAGACGGGTTTGCTATACTTATTAGTAATACTGGTCATATGTATTCGGGGAAAACAGAACAATTGGAAACAAAATCTAAGCAGAAAGTCTTTGGATAATTGTGTTTGGGTCAGCTTATGTACAGCAAAAACCATCGAGGATTCTCTGCATTCTCTGCAATCTGAATTCCATGCTGCAACTAAAACTTCATCTAAGCAGATCTCATAATGCTTATGACACGGAGGATTTAGACCAAGTACGAGAGTTTTTAATGGGGCAAAGTCAATATTTGAGGCGATAGAAAGATGGATTTTAACATGCGTCGAACAAGTATCTCAGCCCTCCAAATTCTCTATGGCCATATTTTTCCAACATGCTATGATTCAAAAAACACTGTGAAACCTATTCAATTCGTATGATGACTGAAAGGGCAAAATTCATGTCTGCTACAAAACAACACAGGCAGAGGTAGACTTCATGCAAATTTGATTCCTATACATGTTCTGTACCAATTTCCAAGGTTCTTTTGTTTTCCAGTTCTTGCTCATGCATCTTGATAACACAACCCAGCATGAGAAACCAGCGAGAGTTACCTGACTGCCAAAGAAGTTTCTGTGAACAGTACAATCCAGGCCTCCAACAAGTTCCTGTCCACCGGTTTTCTGTCCTGAAAATACATGTATCCTTATCAAGTTTAGACCACATTTCAAGCATTCTATTGGTGTTTTGCAGGTGCGGTTTGAGAAAGAAAACATCCGAAGCTGAGATGTTGAGGAAAAATGAAAGGAAATCTACCAGTAGCTTTGTTTGCCAAAAAGATAAGCCCTGCACAAGTGCCCCAGACAGGCTTCCCCATTCTAACGAACTCTCGCAAAGCAGGAAACTGCAAATACACAAAAATAAGACGATATGAATACTACACTCGATTCTAATTCTAACTTGTATTATCTGACATGAGCCCATCCAAACTAACACCAACTGCTATTTCATATATTTGGGATGTTGGTATGCCTTATCCAAGAAAATAGCTCTAGCAAGCAGTTTCACGCCAACAAGTTTTAATGATTACATTTCTGCTTGTTACACGATTGAATGCAAGATCTTTCAACTTTTTTGCTTGTTCACGTGTTCCTTTTTTATGTAATTATAGATAAAAAGGCATGTGTGCCTTCCAAAGATGGCAAAAGCTCATCCCGTATTCGAATTTGGGCAAACTAAAGATAAACTTTAAAGATGAATACAGATGCAGCAACGTCAAAAGGAAAGAGGAACAAACCAAATTATGGAGCTCCGCTAGTTTGGCCATGGTGGTGCTTTCCCCGCCAGGAATAATCAGAGAAGCTACATTAAGAAGCTGCTCAGGCTTCCTTATCTCCACGCCCTTCACTCCGAGCCTCCTCAAAGCTGCGCGCCACAATCAATTAAGGGCGAAAACGGGTAACAAAAACAAAAATAACAAAATAAGATCATCCATAGAAACGCCTTTACAAAAGGAGCTAGCGATAGAGAAGAATAAGAAGTAGAAGAAGAAGATGCCTGCGATGTGCTCGTTAAAAGATCCCTGCAAAGCTAGGACGCCGACGATCGCCATGTTAATGAAATGGAGCGTTCAGTGGCTCTAGAAAGCCGCCGACCTCCGGCTCCGGCGACGGGAAAGCAGGCAGTGGGAGCGAGTGAAAGAGAGAATCAGAAGCGTACGCTGATTGAACACTTCGAACCTCTCGTTTCGAGTGGCGCTAATTGAAAAAACCTCTCTGCGGCAGAGGCGGCTCTCAATCGGCCTTTTACAAATTGCATCGTCTCTTTAAAAAAAAGTTGTCAAATTGCAAATTTCCTACGAAATAGATTTAAGGGGAAAAATCAAAGTTGTTAATAAACATGTGAAGGTGTGTTAACGTGGCATTAAATTTCAGTCCAAATTTTCATCCATATCGATATTTACTCATGTCCATAGGTTCGAGATATAAGGGGTGAATCGATATTTCCATACAAAATTGATAAAATATTAAAATGTAATATAATATGAATATAATATTATAACAAATATTTTAAGTCATTTAAAAAGTATACGAGGCTTGTTTTCTAATTTAAATATATTTTTAAATTTTTTTGTTTTTAAAATTTTTCTAGAAATATCTATATATTTTCACCTATATTTCCATAAAATTTAGATCTCGATATTTCCATCGACTTCAACAACTTAATCCTAACTTGATATGAGTAATTTTTGTTTAAAAAAAAAACATAAATGACATGTGATATAGAGATTTTTGTCAATTGCAAAATATATTACTTAGTATTTTAATTTACAATAAGAATTCGAATGAAAATAATAATATCATAATTCAAACATTTTTATAAATTTATATTTCAAAAAATGAAAGATAACAAGAAATATAATTATGTTAAAAAATTATTATATAAAATAAAATGATTTTTTAAAATAAATATTTTTATGTAATTATTAATGAGTAATAATGACTATATATATATACAAAATAAATAATTTTATTAATTAAGAAATTTAACAAAAAATAGAGAGAGAAATGAGAGAATATGTAGCGGTGAGGTGAAGAAAAAAATGAGATGGAAAAGTTGTGGGACTTATGAGGGGTTGGAGAAGGAATTAATAAATCTAAGGGTCTGATTGAAGCATATGTTATTATAAATTATGTTATTATAATATGTTTAATGATATGCACTTAAACACGTACTATTAATTATAATAACCTACACACTATTATAACCTAGTTTATTATAACTCGCTCATGCACTAAACAACCCCTGTATGTACATTTTCTACTATTTAAGCTACCCTGATTAATCTACTAATTTTAATAAAAGCATATAATATAAAAATCTTTGTAAGCTCATTAATTTTGCATTAAAAATTTTATCAGTGCACAAATTAACTATTAAATAATTTTGTCAAAATTCATAAATTTCAACCAAAAGAATTAGCTCTAGTGATGTTTTTTTTTATCAAATTCACGTTATCAGTATGTTTTATAATTCACTGACACGTAAGAGAAAGCTCTTTTAACCATAGTTGAATTGATAACTTACTTTTTAAAGTTTGAAGTTAAGTTTGCCACACTTATCTAAATTTAAAGTGCAATTGGATGAAATTTAAGGTATAGAGTTAAAATATTTGATATAGTTTGTCAAAATTATATTTTATTTCTTAAGTTTCATTATTTTTTTTCCCAGATTGGCCACAGAATTAGTAAGTGTTTGCAAATTTGTCGCACGAACAAAATTATAAATATGGGGAGAAAAGTTCATCTAATATTCTTGACATGTCATTCCTACATCGTTGATAGCATGATAGAGTACTAATAAATGATATTCTTGCTCCCGTGCTTGGAAATATTCTATTACGAGATAAATATTATTTTTTTCCTCACTTTTTATTAGATACAAGTACAAATATGATTATTTAGGTGATCTCAAATATACATATGTTTATTTAGTTACAAACATGTGCTATTATTGAAAATTCCTTAAATTTAATCCTTCTAACTTTGATGAATTGGTTAGCTTTGTTAAATGCTAGTCTTCTAACTTTAATAGCCTTGTTTGAATATTGACATAACATAAAAGTGTTTATTCCATTCTTTTAGAATAATATATGACAATTGTAAAGTATGGATTCTATTCTATATTTTTAGTGTGTTAACATCTTTTAACCATCAAATTTACCATAGCATATTTGATTAATGAGTGATGATTTAACACTGCTAGAAATGTAGGATTGATTAGATAAAATAATGTATTTACTAAAAAATTTAGTTTCAATTATATTATATCCCATTGCACCATTAATTTTTTTTATCCGTGTGCTTATGTTTTATCACGCTAATCTACTTTCTTAATCACATCACATCATATAACTACTTGGTAGTTTAATTAATTGAGTTGGTAGCTAAATAGTTAGAATTTCGCGACACTCCAAAGAAAGGAAAGGAATGGGTTTTTGTGACATTAATGACTTGTTTGGGACACAGGTTATAATAAACTGTGTTATTATAACTTGTAAAATACTATGTACCCAAACACATACCATTATAATTTCATACTATACTGTTATTCATCTTAAATAATATTGTATGATTCCACATGTTATAATAATGTACGATTATAACCCATATTATTATAACTTACTCAGCACATCAAACAACTCATAAGGGCTAAACTATTTCGTTGAACTACAAATCATTTTGTATCTTTTTCTCTCATTTAATGGCAAAAATCAAACTACCAACTACAAGTACGCAGTTAATTAATAAATGGTGAGAAAGGGAGTTGAAACAACTAAACATTGATAAAACACAAATTCTAAATAACATAAGGCGAAACTCAATACACTTTGATTTATGTTTAAGAACATTCTTCATTTAAAAATATATGTGTTTTTTTTACTCCTTATCAAATCAACACGTTATAGTTATAAAATGTCATATTTGATAGCTATTTGATTTGTTATGTTAAAAGAAATTGTTTTTTGTTTTTTCATCGTTTTTCTATCATTAAAATTTCATATTTTTTAAGGGAGATATTTAGATTCTTAATTTAATTTAAAAAATAAAAATAAATTTTAAAAATTATGGTTACATTTCATAATCATTTAGCAACAAACTATTCAAAACTAAAGCTCCGATTAACATGTAATATTCGCACTTTATTTAAAACATTTAAAATAAAATATAATCATTATAAAACATGGCCACACACGAGTCAAATTATAAAATGTAGCACCGTACGTTAACATATTCTCTTGCACTATAGTTCGTTTAAATTATGGTGGAGCCGCAGTTTACTCCACGACAGTTCAACAAATTTAGCACAGTACCATTTTTTTTCTTTTGAAACGCTGTAGCACCCCACTGTACGATAAAATTTTGTTTTGTATTTTTTTTTTTTAGCGATATGTTAGAGGTGGTTTGGAGCGCAAGTTAATTATAACTTCTATTATTATAATCCGTAGAATATTTTGCGTCCCAAACATAAACTATTATAACGTAGATCATATTACTCTCCATTCTAAATAATATAATATGATTATACAAAATATAATAACCCAAAACTATCCAGTGTTGTTTGACACGCTCTTTTAGAATAAAAAATGCTTGAGTTTTTTGGTTGGAATCATAAACTATACGTTTTTTGATTCTAGTGTTTAGGGTAATGATGTGTTGGGTTGGTTTGCTGAAACCTGTGTTTGAGATGCAGGGTTGGGTTGGACTGTGTTTATTTAGGTTGTATTTTTATAACATTTTTTTTTAGGATATTCTTTTTCTATATCCAATTTTTCTACTTGATAATTGCTTGTTGATGTGCATAACAATAATTTAACGAGCTATGTGGATCAATTGTTTCAATAATAATTAAATATGGATGTGTAGTTTGTACAATTTATAGTACTCTATTTCACAAAATACTCATAAAACTATTTTAAAAATTACAAAAATTGAAGTCTAACTAATAAATTATAGAATCTAAAACATTCAAAAACCTATTTTAAAACTCTATTTTAGAGATTAAAAAAATAAGAAGTCTATCTAAGAAATTAGAGAAAACTTTATTTCAGAGTGTATTCATAAAACTATTTTTTTGAAACTCTATTTTACAAATTAAAATATTGGAGATTTATTTAAGAAATTATGAAATTTAAATAAAATTGTTCACTATATTTTAAAACATATTTCAAGGATAAATGAATTATTAAATTTTAATTATCATTTCCAACACGAATTAGACTAACCATGATCCAATAGCATGCAATTTTTAGAAATTAAAATATTAGAAACTATATTTTGTATAGTATTTTGAAACTTATTTCAAATATATAATAGATTAAAAAAAATTGTTATTTTTGTTTAATTTTTAACATTTTAAAAAAGTTGACTAGATGGTTGGGCGGTTGGTTGTCGGTAGCCGTCGATGGTTATTGCATAATGGTTAGATTACCGTGGGTCGTTGGAGTAGTCATCAGGGTGGTCATGTCATCGAAGTGGTTGTTTGGTGGTTATGGCAACAGTTGTCAAGTGGTCAAGTCGCTGAAGTCGTTGTCATAGTGGTAAATATGATGGTTGAGTTGTTGACTGGTCGCCAAGTGGTTGTCAACAATGTTTTTGGGTGGTTGGGTTGTCAGGTTGGGGTGATCATCGAAGTAGTCATCGAGATGATTGGGTTGCTAGGGTGGTCGGGTCATTAAAGTGGCCCTAGGTGATCATCGACAGTGGTTGCTAGGTGGTCAATTTTTTTGGGTGGTTGTCAACTATGGTTGTCAAGTCGTTGGAGTGGTCTTCAACTATGGTTATGGGTTGTTTAGTAGTCGAAGTAGTTGATAGATGGTCGTTGCTGGTGGTTCAGACCAGTCAGAGCTGCGGTGGTTGGGACATTAAGGTATCAAGTTGTATGGGGTTGTTGAGTCGTAGGGTCAATCGTTAAATTAATCTATAGAGTTTTCATCGTAGTTATCGATGGAGGTAATTGTCGCGGTGGTTGGGTCACCGATGTGGTCGTCGAAGTTTTCATTATCAGTAGTGATCAGACAATCGTCAGAATTGTCATTAGAGTTAGTCGAGTCGCCCGGTGTGGTTGTCATAATTATTATCGGAGTTGGTCGGGTCACCGGTGTGATTATCGAAGTTGTCATTGGAGTTGGTCGAGTCGCCGGTGTAATCTTCAGAGTTGTCACTGGAGTTGGTCAGGTCACCGGAGTAGTCGTCGAAGTTGTTGTCGAAGTTGTCATTGAAGTTGTTGTCGAAATGATCGTCAAAAATGGAAAACGACAAATGGAAGTGGGAAACACGGTACAAAACCTATATGGTTGCACTGAAATAACCCATGGGGTTATGTTTCAAAACCCTTGGTTTTGGAAACCCTTGTACCAAACATAGTTTTGGGTTCCAAACCCAAAACCACCCTAACCCAAAATCATGGGACAAACAACCACTTGGATGTTTAGTTTGATAATCATCTAATTCATTTGACAATGTTTCTAGCTTTTTTATTTTTTAAAATTGTATTTATTTTTTCATCAATTTTATACCTAAGTTCCATATTTATTAATAAAACATTTGAATTATTAGCTTTCAAACAACACTAACAAATTTGTTAATATTACTTTTTTTTCTTAATTTCCAAAAGCTTAACTTTGTTTTTTAAAACATAGGTACAATATAACTAAGAAAAGATGGATACTCATAGATAGAAGTTGTATTTTTAGACTTAATTTGTAAAAACTAAACACCAAAGACAATGTTTATCAAACAAACTCTAAAGTTAACTTTCAAAAATTAAAATCCAAATGGTTAATCCGAATGGGTTTTGGTTTTTGGTTTTTTGAAAACTGCATTTGTCTTCTCATAATTTATCTACAATTACTTATATCTTTCGTATGAAAAATATTGGAATTTTTACTCAAATTCCAAAAACAAAAATAAGTTTTTTTAAAATGTGGTCTTAAATTTTGGCTTATTTTTTAAAACATGGGTAAAAAGTATATAACAAATTAAAGAAACTTGTTGGTAGGAGTAGTATTTATGAGCCTAATTTTCAAAAAATAAAAACCAAGTCCCCTTTTAATAACTATTGAGATTTTATTATTAATATTATTATTTAAATTATGCTTGTTTTCTCCCAATATTTCTATAACAGTTTTCATTTTTCTTGAAATAACAGTTGAATTCCTTACCACATTTAAAAATAAAAAACAAGTCTCAATAACTACAACCCTATTTGATGTCCACTTGATTTTGGAAACTGTGATTGTTTTCTCACAATTTCTCTACTATATTTTCGTCTCTATAGAAAAAATATTTGAATTATTAGTCAAATTTCAAAAAATAAAAACTAGTTCTTAATAACTACGATATTATTTGACATCCACTTGGTTTTTGAAAGTGTGTTTGCTTTCTCACAATTTATTTCAATTATTTTCATTTTTTGTTAAGAAAACATTTGAATTTTTAGCCCATTTAAAAAAAAAAACCAAAAATAAGTTTTTATTTTTATTTTTTTAATTTTCAAAATTTAACTTGAATTTTGAAAACATTTGGAAAAAGTAGTCCACCGAAAAGAGAAACTCACAAGTAAAATTAATGTTTATAACATAAGTAAAACTACTGTTTATAAGTTTAATTTAAAAAAGAAAAACCAAATGGTTATCAAATAAAACCATAGTTTTCAAAACTTAATTTGATTTTTGAATCTTGTTTGGTCGTACTTTTATGTTATTTACTTGGTATATTGACTTCAAGTTGTGAGATCCTTTTTTTGTATTTTTATTATATATTACTTTTGCAGATTTTTTTTTAAAATCAAAATAAAGAAAATCATACATTCTTTATATCTATGAGGCTCTTTGTATTGTCTCTTTACCAATATTTTTAAAATCTAAGCGAAATTTTAGAAATTAAAAAAATAGATTTTAAAATTATGTATTTATTTTAAAATTTGATTAAAAATTCAAATATATTTTTAAGAAAGACAAAAATGATTGATGAAAAGATAAACACAATTTTTATTTTATTTTTTAACTAGAGTTATCAAACATCACCAAACAAGTTTGAAAATTTTGAAATTACGTAAATTAGATTTAAACTAAATCTAACTCATAACAACAAAATTAAAATCAATTTTTTTTTTTCAATTTATTGTCGAGTTCATTGAAATCAAGTCGTAACCCATAGTAACTAAATAGAAATGTTTACAAATCCAAGAACAAAATTAAACTTGCTAAAATCATAAAGACGAAATTTGTAAATTAACGTTAAAAAAAGAACATTAGGTAGTTAAAATAAAATAAAAATAAAATAGATGAATACGAGTATAAGGTACGAAAATAGTTAAGAAGTTTGGGGTTTTTTTTGATCTTCATCGGAGAATGGGGAAAAAGAGGGAGAAAGGGAAATCATCTGTCCTATCTCTCTGTACCTCTCTCTCGTCTTCTTCTTCGGACGCGTCTTCTCTTTCAGGTCTTTTCCTATTTTAAACCGCTTCGCATATTCCTCCCACTCTGTCCCATTTCCATTAACCCATTCTCCATTTTCTTGTAAATTCCCCCCCAAAACAACAAGAATCAATCACCCAACTCCATTTTACACTCTCTTTTTAAGGTTCCGATTCCCGCAGATCGTCGCCTCCCCCTTTTTCCCCAATCCCATTTCATTAACCCCCATTAAACATCCTTATTAGGGTTTTAATTTCATTCCCCAACTCCTCGATCGCCAGGGTTTCCGATTGAAATCAACCCCCCTCTGGGGTATTCTACCTTTTTCCATTTCCAGTGCTTTGATTTCGCTGATTACGTTCATCTGGGGCGTTTGAATTTTGTCCCAGTACTTATCTTGCGGCTCTGGAATTGCTGAATTTGATAGAGGGTTCGCTAGGGTTTTCGGCTTCAACAACTCGTCTGATTAGGGAGGGGTAAGGGTTTTGAAGAATTTTGTACAATTGTATGTATTGGTGTGTAGCTTTGCATTTGTTGTTGTGCTTGATGACGTTTGCAGTTTCTATGTAAGCTTGACGCGGATATTTGCATTGTTTATTTTATATTTAATTTTTACCACTATGTTTTCTAATTATGTAAAATGGTCAACGTGTAAGGGTTTGGGATTCAAGCCTGCACTGGTCGCCCATATAAGCGATGTTAGGTCTGAATTGCAACGCCTTCGCTACTACCAGCTGTTTCTTTCATCGGGCCGAATGGCATCCGTTGGAATAGCATACTGGACTCGGGCTTGTTGGCCCTTCATCCCTTTGTAAATCAGGTGCAGTTCATATCTGAAACCTGGAATAATGCGCTTGCAGAAGTTTTTTTTTTTTTTTTGTTTATTTATTCTATTTAAGTATTTCATCACCATGGCTTTCTTCTTAGTACCCAAGAATTCTGAATAGCTTTTAATTAATATAGTGTTGGCGCATGATACACACTCCTTCCTTTTTGTTGACTATGTCCGAGGCCATTTCTGAGTCGTCTATGGATTATAATCTATCGAATTCGAGGGCATGGTTCCAATTACTTTTTCCCCCTTTTTCAGGATAGGGTTGTTTGGTTGCTGATAATTTCAATTACTTCAAAGTCGAGGTTCTCAAGATCTCATGTACAAAAAAAGTTTCTCTATTTCCAAAATGATGGGCTGTTGTGGTTGCTTCGGGTTTACAAAAAAGCCTAAAAGATTGCTGAGACCTACTCCTGGCTTCAACCGCCTTTCTGAGGATTTTTTGTTGGGTGAAGACATGGAAGATGAAGAAAGCTGCTCGTCTCATGATGATATGAACAGTACTACACATGAAGAAGAAACCGATTCACATAGCCGTGTCAAAAATTCTGAAGAGATTTTGCAGCATAGAACGCAGAATGGTTTGATTTGCCGGCAATTTCCTGTCAAGGAGACACGCACAGTTATTCGCTCAGAGGTGAATGTAGTAGTTAATATGCCCTTCGATTATGTGAAATTTAAATTCATTTTTCTTTTTCTTTTTTTTTTTAATATCCACGTATGTCTGGGCTAACTTGTACATAACTCAACTTTGCGCAATTTCTAAATTCTAATACTCTTTAATTTGAATGTGGGTCTATTGATATTCTAAGAGTCATTGCTGAATATGTTCAAGAAAAATTTTGCCCTTTCTGAACAGGTTTTAACATGAATGTTTTGTATTTCTTTTATATTTTTATTCCTATGGACTTTGCTCTGGACAATGCCTGGTTGTAGTTTGGTTATGTTTGACTATGGGGGGAAAAACATAAGCTGAACTATAGCTTTGAATTTCTTCTATTGCTTGCAGATGGAGGGAAACTTATTGTACTGTTCTGTGTTCATGACCTTTTGCTTCTTGTAATTTCAGAAGCCTCTTGTCATTACTGTAGAAGGTCCAGTAAGCGGCTTTTTTCATTTGAAAATGATTACTCTGGTCATTAAATTTTGAAGTGATGCCCGACTTTGATTCTTGGTTTTGAATATTGTCAGCTAGTGAAGTACTGGATTGTTTACAATTTATTGATAAAACACACACAGCAATTTTTCTTTTGAGTTTCTCAACATGTCTCCTTAAATTAAATTATTGGAAAAGATTCAATGCCTCCCCCTTCCCTCCAGCTCTTATGGAGATATGAACCTGTCTTATTGAGAAACTCAGCCCAATAATCACCTTTAATTGTTTGTATGATGTTTTTACTTTGTGGCCCAATACTCCTCCTGGTACTTTCTTTTCACGTTAAGTTTCATTTGTTGACTTGATGTTCAGGATGAAAATGGAAACAAGATGGTCAATGAATATGTTCGTGAGTATAAGATTGGTTCTGGTAGTTATGGGAAAGTGGTAAGCATTCTCTGATAACATCATTTTGTCAAATTTTCTCAATTGATACTATTAATTAGCCTTTTCCTCTTTTTATGTAAACAGGTTCTATACCGAAGTCGTGTTGATGGAAAATACTATGCAATTAAGGTGTTCTTTCTGAAAGTTCTATTAGTTTTGTTTTATATGTTTGAAATAATTTGGAGGTGGGGGATTATACTATTGCCCCGTGTTTTTTTCTGTTACGTCAAGTTTGCTAGAGACATCAAGAGGTTTCTGTAAATAAAATTGCTGTCATACATACATGTAGGCATTTCACAAGTCTCATTTGTCAAAGCTGCGAGTTGCTCCTTCAGAGACAGCTATGACGGATGTTCTTCGGGAGGTAATGGGAAAATTTCAATTAGTTGCCTCCGACATTGGGGTTTGTTTTGATATTTGATGGTTTGTTTGCTACTTAATGATATATTTTTTGGCATGCACCACTAAGGTGAATATAGCTCTTGCCAAATGGCGTGTTGCATCTTAAAATTTTATTGGATTTGAATGTTTAACTCTTGTTTGCATGTCTTATTAAAAGTAGTTCTTTTTCTCATTCACAAACATTTCATCCTACAACTCTTTGGCTAAGCTTTGTTGTATGCATATGTTTTCAACTCTTAGGATTGGCATTGCTGAGTTGAGTGTAAAATATATAATCTTCTTTTTACAGGTTTTAATCATGAAAATGTTGGAACATCCAAACATAGTGAATCTGTTTGAAGTGATAGATGATCCGGACGACGATCGCTTTTATATGGGTATTCATGGCATCTTTCTTTTTCTTTATGGATTTGCTCAAATCTTTTAATGTACATTTTGCTCGAATGCAACCTTTACTTGAGCAGTCATTCTTTGCTTTAGTTCTTGAATATGTGGAAGGCAAATGGGCTTGTGAGGGTTCTGATCCACCATGTGGTCTAGATGAAAATATTGCTCGGAGATACTTGCGTGATATTGTCTCAGGGCTGATGTATCTCCATGCTCATGTATGATCTATATTACCTTCTTTCTGTCTTTTTTCATGGTAGCTTATTTCTTTATGACCTTACAAGTTCCACGCTAAATGTTTGTCTCATGTTAAAAAAAGAAGAAAAGTAGAAACTACAGGTTGAATAAGGAGATTATATTACATAAAAGAAGTATATCTATTATTTGGCCATAAAAGAAGTATATTACCTTATACCTCTTTCTGTCTTTTTTCATGGTAGCTTATTTCTTTATGACCTTACAAGTTCCACGCTAAATGTTTGTCTCATGTTAAAAAAAAAAAAAAAGAAAAGTAGAAACTACAGGTTGAATAAGGAGATTAGATTACATAAAAGAACTATATCTATTATTTGGCCATGTAATCTGAACTATATGGCATTGATTTTTCCTTGCACTTAACTTAAGTTACTGATGCTTGGCACACGGTGTTTTGATTGAAGCTGTTGATTTATTGTGTTTGTTTATCCATACTCGTCACAATACATTTTCTTAATGGTGTGATATGAGATTACCGCTTGACATGATCTCAGTTCGCATTATCCTATGTTATCTGCTTTAGGCTTTGCTGAAATCTTGTAATGCCTTGAGAAATTGCTAGCAATCGGTTTAAATCTTGCCAAGTCTTAGTAAAAAAAAAGGGCAGTCTAGTTGATTGCATATAAGCTGATTGTTTGCGTGGTTTAGCTCCCTCTTGATTGGGTTATTTATATGTTTATTTTTCAAATTTTGGATGCAGAATATAGTGCATGGTGATATTAAACCTGATAATTTGTTGGTAACTCGTGATGGTACAGTGAAGATAGGGGACTTCAGTGTTAGCCAGGTTTTTGAGGTAATCAGAGGATTTCCTTCGTCTCTCCATAGCTGCATTTCTTCCTTATATATTGTTGTGTAACATTTGAGGTTCCTGTAAGGGTAATATTCATTTTCCATTTGCAGGATGAAAATGACGAGCTTCGACGTTCTCCTGGGACTCCTGTTTTTACTGCACCAGAATGCTGTTTAGGTCTAAAGATTATATTAGTTTTGATGCTTAGTTAGGTTGGGTTTACATTGATGTATCTCAACTGTTAACTTCCTCTGTTATTAGGTATAACATATCATGGCAAAGACGCGGACACGTGGGCAGTTGGGGTGACTCTGTACTGTATGATACTCGGTCAATATCCATTTCTTGGGGAGACACTGCAAGATACCTATGATAAAGTGGGGAAAATATTTATTTGTGCTATTTTATTGCTTAATTAATTGAATGCATTCTGATGTTAAATGGACAATATATTTCTTCCCCAGATTGTCAATAATCCATTAGTGCTGCCGGATGATATGAATCCCCAGTTGAGAGAACTATTGGAAGGAATTCTATGCAAAGGTACTGTCTAGTTCTATCTCCAAGATTTTTGGTCCCAAAATGTTATGTGGAAGTGGAACTAAACTTATTAGAGAATTTCTGTTCGAAAACCTGCTCGTCTTGATTATAGAAGTCTTTTCTTACAGACCCGAGCCAGAGGATGACACTCAACGCCATCGCAAAGCATAGCTGGGTAATTGGAGACGAAGGTCCCATCCCACAATATCCATGCTGGTGCAAGCGCAAGACTTTGGTGGGGGAAGAACAATCAAGCTTACAACCAGAAGAAAATGGAAGTAAATACGATGATTTTGATGTGGCTTCTCATAATTTGTCTATGTAGAGTCTGAGTCTGGATTTGTTTGTGTAAATTTGAATGCTAGATGGGTTAGTTCTTCTCTCTCTCTTTCTTCCCCGTTATATAGTTTTTGACCATTTTTATAGTCTTCATCTTTTCCGTTCTATTTGGAGTGCAATTTTATCGCCAGAGAAATCATGGGGTTTTTAAGACATCAAGATTGTTGTGCTTTTTAGATCATTCAACAAGTAGTTCCATTAAGAAAGTTGCACTTGATTTTTTGAATTTTAGAGTTCTGTTTAGCTTCGCATATTCTCGTTTCATCTTTGATAATATACTTTATTCTACGAAGCCTTTATACTTACACTTAACATTTATTTATTTATTTATTTTCATGAAGAATTAGAAAATATAATACAAAAACAGAAATATTGTCTGTCATGCCACATCTTACAGCTTGCCAACAACTCATTAGAAAGAAGAGGAAAGATGCCGATTGTCGACCAAAAAAGGTCACCTTTTTATTTTATCTTTTGAGCTTTTTGGAAGGTTAAAATTCAGAACATATAAAAAGTTATTATTATAGCAATGGGATATATTAGTGAGGAGTAGCAACATTTCCCAATAAGCAATCAGGCCCAATTTTAAGTAGCAGTATAATTATGAAGGGGCCCAATCCAACGCATATGATGGGACAGTAACCAAGTTTGATTTTTTTTTTTTTTTTTTTTTAAAGTTGGATTATTCATTTCATTTCATATTATATTATATTATATATGTTGCTCTGAAATCTTTCTTTTTTTTTTTTTTCTTTTTTTTCTGCCTTTTTTTTCCAAAAGAGAAAACAAGTACAATTTGTAGTGAAAACTGAGAAGCTGACCCTTGTACTTATTTTTTAGATTCTTGCATACCTTTTTGCATTAAAACTCTACAAATTAATATACTGACCAATTGTCAATCATGGGGTTAGGGTTAGTCCCCCCAGTTGTACTATTTCTTATTCATTACAGGTTTTTTTTTTTTTTTTGAAAATAGGGAGGTACAAATTTCTAAAAATTATACTCTGTTTTTCTATAACATAGTTTAATTTTTAAAAAATGCCCCATCAACTTATTTTTAGTTGAGTAATTGAGTTGTTTTCTTTTCATTAGCACCTTTGCTTTGAAAAACCTCAAAGTAAAAAATGGAGGCTATGGAATAAATACCTTTTAACGTATGGTTTTAAAACATCAACACGAAGTCAAATTGCACCAAAGTTTGTTACTTTGTTTGTTGGTCATTTGCCTTTTTCTACCTTTTTTTTCCCCTTCTTCATTTTGGAGAATTTTATTTATTGTTCATAATAATCGTATATTTTAATCTTATTAATTGCATTTTTTTCTAGTGCAATATTTATTGCATCTACTGATTCTTGTTTCACCACCGACAATGCTATTATCACATCTTTAATTTCTTTTACGATTACTACCATCAAATTTTAGAGCCAAACAATTATTATAATTCCAACCATTATTTCATTTTCTAGATTAAATAAAACAAAACAGTAATTAATTTTTTTAACCACTATTTTAATTCCGAAAAAAGACTAGGGTTCAAATTCCATCACCACGTTGAACTTGAAAAAAAAAGCAAATAAAGAATGTAGAAACTAAAATTAAATTAGTAATTTGATCTTAAAAACTATTGTGAACAACTCAATTGGTTATGACATATATCATTGGCCAAGGAATTTAATGTTGGAATCCCCTTCCTCCTATTATGTTGAACAAAAAAACATATAATAATAATCTTGAAAATCAAAACGTTAAATTTATATGTTTGGTTTTCGAGATTTTAAACACGTGTTTACTTGTTCAATGAACTTTAAAAAGTCTTTATTTTAAAGTTTTAGAGTTGTTTCTACCCAATTATTTTTTTTAGTACAACATTTGAGAGTGTAAGATTTGAGCCTTTGATCCCTATGTCTCAAGGGTACATGTTTGAATTTTGTTAAAAAACTATCTAATAAATTATTGGACTTTCAATTTTATATATGATAAATCCCTTTAATGTACGGTCTATTTTTTATAATTTAAAGATGTATTAAACACACAATGACCCATTTATATATTTATCAAACACTTTTTAAAATCTAACAACCTATTATACACATTTTAAAATAAAAAAAAAAACTCACGAGACAACTATGAAAATTTGACGTTAAAAGTTGTAATTTAACCAAAAATAAAAAAAACAGAAAAAAAAAAACACCGAAGTGCAAAATGGGAATAGAGGGGGTGAAAGTACAAATACCCAGAAGTACGGTGATGTCTGCGAGAATTTACCATTTTTATTATTTATTATTTTAATTTTATTTTTCACTGATTATATATAAAAATAAATAACACGGGGCCGCCCCACCATTTTGATCTGGTACCGCTGTTTTCGTTCGCCAAGGCTGACTCCACTCTGCTTCTGCTTCTTCTTTCTTCTTTCTTCTTCCCTTTTCCACAACTTTCATTCCGACATGTTCGTCGGTAACTATTTCAGGCAACCGCGTCCATCCAAGACCCAAGTAATCGATCCGTCTCACTTTCCCCAATTTCAGGTTTGAGTTTCTTTTTTCAATTCTCTTGTTCTAATCTGCTTAATTGATTTCCCTCTATCCACCTTTCTTTTGATTTCGATCCATTTCCATGCACTAGGCTTCTCATCCGTAAGGTTTTAGAACTCCGAGATCTTTTATGATTTTTATCTGTTTTCTTCTTTACAAATTGTTTTCATCCTGGGTTTGGGATTTCTCGCTAATCTCTCTCTTTAAAAAAAAAAATTCCAGATCGTTCTATTTGGCGGCTGGAGAGAAATTCGGATCGTTCGTGGAGGTTATTGGTGATTTGATTACTACTGGGTTTCTGAGGGTTGGGCGTATTCGTTTTCTTAATCTGTTTGCGGAGGGCTGCGAGGACTTCTCTAATTGGTATAAGTTCAAGCGCATAGTATCGCGAATATCGTTTAAATGGAATATTCTGAGTATAGATGCTTCACATATTCACACTCTGTTTCAATAAATTAATGGGAGAAGGAAATAAGTGTTTACTGATTGCTGCTTTCAAGGATCGGAATTTGTTCCCTGGGTACTGGGAGGATAATCAGAGGCCGCCAGGATATTACATTTTGAGATTGGTGGTGTTTATTGGTATAGCTTGTTGATTCTTTTGTTTTAAATTATATCAATTTTTCCTGACATTGACAAACAAAGTTTGTTTGTTGTAATACCTTATCAAAGGAGATGGAGGATGAAGAAGTAAGTGATCTTTCAAATGTAGATTTGATTGAAAGAACGGTTGATGGTTCCCAGCGTCGGCGCGTATCAAACGATTCACTTCTCCCAGGGCTCAATGATGATGCAGCAATGAATTGCTTTGCTTACGTTCGAAGGTCAGATTATGCTTCTCTGTCATGCATTAACTCAAGGTTTAACAAGCAGATAAGAAGTGGTACCTTGACTGAGCTGAGGAAGAATATAGGGATTGTGGAGTATTGGGTGTATCTGGTTTGTGATTTAAAGGAGTGGGAGGCTTTTGATCCTGATGGAAATAAATGGATGCCATTGCCTAAGATGCCATGTGATGAGTGTTTCAACCATGCTGATAAGGAGTCCTTAGCAGTGGGCAGCGAGTTATTGGTTTTCGGTCGGGAGTTTTATGATTTTGCTATATGGAAATATGCATTTTATCCTCATTGTTGGGTAAAATGTCGAGGAATGAACCAGCCTCGTTGTTTGTTTGGGTCTGGCAGCCTTGGTTCAATAGCCATTGTAGCAGGTGGGAGTGATAAAAAGGGAAATGTTCTAAAATCAGCAGAACTATACGACTCTTCGAAGGGTCGGTGGGAAATGTTGCCTGACATGCACGCCCCGCGTCGGTCATGTTCGGGGTTCTTTATGGATGGCAAATTCTACGTGATTGGAGGGATGTCAAGTCCTACAGTGTCTCTAACATGTGGGGAGGAGTATGATTTAAAGAAGAGAAAATGGAGGAAAATAGAAGGCATGTATCCGTACGTGAATCAAGGTGCTCAGGCTCCCCCTCTAGTTGCAGTTGTGGAGAATGAACTATATGCAGTGGAGCATTTAACGAACATGGTTATGAAGTATGACAAAGTGGGGAACATATGGAACGTGTTGGGGAGACTTCCAGTGAGGGCTGATTCTTCCAATGGATGGGGACTTGCTTTCAAGGCTTGTGGGGAAAAGCTTCTGGTTGTAGGCGGACAAAGAGGCCCAGAAGGAGAATCTATTGTGCTAAGCTCTTGGCGTCCAAAGTCAGGTGTCAATAATGGCACTTTGGATTGGAAGATAGTAGGAGTGAAGGAACATGTTGGGGTTTTTGTCTACAACTGTGCAGTTATGGGCTGTTGAAGAATCATTCAGAACTCTGATTTGACAGAAGCTAGTTTTTGGTTTTCTTTCTACAAAGGGATATCTTCTTCTTCTTCTTCTTCTTCTTCTTCTTACTTCTTAGTGTTGTTTTGATAACTGTAGCTAATAATTGTTTACGTAGTTTCACTCTTTGCTGGATTTGGCTTTTACTCAATATATAGATTACCTTATCCCACCGTTTTGCTGCTTTCTGATTTGTCAAGTAATAGGTAAAATCGAAATCCCCCCATCTGTGTAATTTTTTGTGCCCCCCATCTTTCTTTCTTGTAGGCAAACATTTTATGTAAAAGTTGTTCCAATTACTGTTGTTTCAGAATTTAGGTACTTTCTGTTTCTGATGATATCTTATCTATCATCATTTTACAGACAATTCTCTCTACCAAAAGAAATTCAATTGCTTCTAGTCTAGCTTTCCATCAACAGTGCTTTTGATGCAAATGGCTTCTGCTCTCTCTAGCTAAATTTCTCTTTTCCTCCTAAACACACACCTGGTGTTTTTGTTATTGTTATTCTACTTTTTTTGTTTTTGTTTTTGTTGCACAATCAACCATCTAATTTGAGTGTGGAGTCTAATCATCAAATAGATTCAGTTCACAAGTGCAGGTTAAGCTAAAGTTTCGACCTATTAGGTTCAAACGAAAAACACATTTGAAGGGTCGTGTTATTAAAATGTATTGCACGGATGTTTGTTAATAGCCATCAAACAAGCATCAGAAGAAGTTCGTTTATTATGAAGAAGACAAATTTAAAACCTCGTATACTCTTCTGAATGTTCAAGACAAAAGTCGAAAAACTATTCATAATAATGTGATTGACAGTTTTTTCATCGTAGATAAAGAGAGAAAATTTATACCGGGAATGGCTTCTCTATTTCCGTCCTCGCTCCCTATTTCATTTTTCGTCCCTACGAAACTCCCAACTCTGTCTAAATGTACGGGGCCTCATCCTGCAGAGAGTGCATTTGATATGACACGTTAATATAATTGCAGATAGAGATATGTTATTTATCTTTCTTAGCGCTTACCTCAATGAATAAATGAAAGCCTAAAACAATTTTTGTGAAAATAATTTAAATTTATGTTGAAAAACAGACTCGCAAGAAATTATATATATTTATTTACCACGATAAAATTAGACCTAGACGTGTGCGCTAAAATTTCGACGAGTCGGCAAAATGAGAACGTCACGTCGGAGTAACTGAATCCCTCTGAGTCAGAATATTGTTCAATAGAAACTGCCCTAAAATACAAAAAAAAAAAAAAGGACCGAAGAGCGAAGACTACTTTCACTGCAACTTCACAAACCAAACATAACGAGCAACTGAAGGAATTAATTACTCTGAAGATTTTGGTTACCTCCTCCAATGGCGGCCTCTTCAATTGAAGAAACCCTTGTAACCGAAGCCCCAAAAACTTCCGATGATCATCTCCAAACATCGATGGACGCCCAAGACAATACTGATAACTTCCCACAAGCTACTGCGCTTCCGCCGGAATCTTTACCTGAACAATCTGATTGCCAATCCACTGAAGCTAGTGTTGCGGGGGAAAAGCGGAAGAGAACGGACCCAGATTCTGATACTGCAAATCCGAAGCACGATCCTTCTCTGAATCCTCTTTGGAAAACCAGTTTATGCTCCTACTTTAGGCGTCATTCGGGGTCGTGTAGCCACGGAAATGCATGTCGCTACGCTCATGGCGAGGAGGAGCTAAGGCAGCGCCCTGATAAGTCGTGGGATCCCACATCGGAGCGGGCTAAGAAGGTGATGAAAGTGGAGGAGGAAGTTAAGGAAGAGGAGGTCATGATGACGGAGGCTGTTGTAGACGACGACGATGAGGACGGCAATGACGGGAGGGATAATGGGCTCAACAAATGCTTAGTTCATTTGCCGAGAAAATGGAATTCTGAGAATCTGAGGAACTACATGAATGAACAGGTTAGTAAATTCTCTGTAGTTTTCAGTTACTTGTTAGTTTCTGCTTGCCTATATCTTGTTTGATCGTGGAGAAAGCGTGGATTGAAGTATTGGTTTACGGTGACGACGAGTCCAAAAACTGCCTTAAGGGTTTTCATTGTACATTTCCACTTAACTATACGGCAGGCTTTTGCCGCTTCTTAAGAGCTTGCAAAGATTGATGATGGTCCTGTTTTAAAAAGTTCTTACTGTTTAGAATGGCGTTCCCCCTTTCCCTTCTGTGAAGGTAATTTCCACGCTCGTCATATATGATTGTGATTCTTGAGAAAGCCTCTCCTCTCCTCTCCTCTTGTTATCATTCAATTGTTGATTATTTTGAAGCCAAATTCCTCAATCATGTATTCGTGTAGAGCCTTGTATGGCTATGAACCAAGTAATATTAAAGATATGTTGGACCTGCTAGTGTGTGAAAATTGATGGTTCATTTCAAGAGTTTTCTGTGCTGTTGTTCTCTTGCTCATTTTTCCTTCTTGTGGTTTATGGGGGCCTCTCATAAATTGGTTATCTTGTGGTCCCCTGAGAGTGATGTTTAGTCCAATGACACTGCTATGTCTTCTTTTTGCAGGATATTCATTTTAAATCCGCAAAGAAGAAGAAAGGCATGACTGTAGGTTTTGTTAATTTTGAAAGTACAGAACAGTTGAAAAGTGCTGTTGAGGTATCTCTTGTTACAAACTTGAACTTCTTTGATTTATTTGATCTGTGAATTTAAATTGTATTTTGGATGATTCTTCAAATTTTGGATGCAATAGGAGTTACAAGGAAAAACCATTGGCAAAAAGAACTTGAAGGTTGCAGACGTGATTCCCAGATCATTTGATAAGACAATTAAATCATCGATGGATCGTGACAATATCTCTAAATCTTCGGAGGCTGTCTCTTTATCATCAAATGATGGTGAAGATGCTGCTAACATTAATGATGGAAATTCTACTCCTAATGATTCAGTTTTGAAGGGAAAAAGTGCCCGTGAAGTGGTGGCTCCCCTTGCTCACATGTCATACAGTGATCAGTTGGATCATAAAAAGAATTCACTGTCGCAGGTTCTCAAAAAACTTGTAAGAGCTTTCATCCACATTTTGCATCCATCATTAACTTCATCTTACAATTAATTTTTCGTCGAATATAATTCTTGACTAATTCAATTTATACTGACAGACTAGAAACGCCCGAAAAGCTTGTCCAAATGGCATTTCTCTTCCTGATTGGATATTAAAATCAAGGGATATAGGTACATACTTCATATTAAGTCTTTCTAGAAAAGCATCGTATAGATTGTTTATTCAGATATTCAAGATTTTGTGATAGCATATGAAGTATCTGCATTCTTTCCTGCCCAATTCTCCATTTTAAATTGTGTTTTCTACAGACTGATCCTGGTTTTTTTGTACCTTCAAGGTGGTCTTCCATGTAATTTTGAGGGTATTCTTGAATCACCAATTATAGATGGATACCGTAACAAGTGTGAGTTTTCGGTTGGATACTCTTTGGAGGGCAAGCCAACTGTGGGGTTTATGTTGGGAAATTTCAGGTCAATTCAACATTACTTTTTATTTGTACACTTGCTACTTGGCGTTGAGTGGTTTATGATAGATTTAAAAATTGCACAGGGAGGGTGTTACAGCTGTTGAAGAACCTGAAAATTGTCCCAATGTTTCTAGAATTGCATGCAAATATGCATCAATCTTCCAGGAATTTCTGCAACTTTCAAACTTGCCAATTTGGAATAGATTTAAGAATATTGGGTTTTGGCGTCAATTGACGGTAAGGTTGAATTGAGGTTATCTAGGAGATTTAAGAAATATACTTTCTGTACCCGATAACCATCCAGTCTATTCCTGTTGACAATTCTATTCTGCAAACCGTGGAAGGTTCGAGAAGGACGGACTCCAAGGAAGTTGATTGATTCTGATAGTTCTGGTGCAAAAATCAGTGAGGTCATGCTCATTGTTCAGGTTAATGCTTGATCTGATAAATCTTATCAGAAAGTTTTTACCTCCCCTCAATTAGCCATTAAAATGAGAAAGAAAGAAATGCAAGACACCTGTATTTTAGTTGTTATATATAATTTAACCAATCCAATGAGAACACACATGTATTAGTTTGAGCAATGTTGTGCTATAATTTCTGCATTTTCAATCATTTGTTTTTGTCGTCCTTCCATGTGTAGGTCTGCTCTGTAGGTGTTGAGTGTGAACTAATGACCAGTGAGTTCAAGAGACTTGCTCAAGCTTTTGCTGAAGGAGCTGTTGCAAATCCTCCACCACTGCCGCTAACTGCTTTAGTCATTCAGGCATAATTTCTTTTCTGGCTAAAACTGAAAATCAGTCCCTTCTTTTATGTTTTCTGTTTTCTAAGGTCCCATTTGATAAACATTTGGTTTTCAGAAATTATGTTATTTTTTCATCAATTCTCTACAGTGAGTTTCATTTTTCCTAACAAAACATTTGAATTCTTAGCTAAATACCAATACCAAAAACAAAAACATGTTTTTGAAAACTACTTCTTTTAGTTTCTCAAAACTTGACTTGATTTTTGAAAATATTGATAAAAAGTACATAATAAAACAAGAAAACCCATAGAGGAAAGTAATATTTATAGGCTTAATTTTCAAAAACCAATCAAACGGGGCTTAAATTTTCAGATTTTCTTTTTCTTTTGCAGCACCACCAAGGAATATCAAATGCAGCACCTGCTGATACTCCACTGCAGCCACTAACCATTCCTAATATCCATGGCGCTGAACTGGAGGCTACTAATGATGTTGTAGAACCAAGAATCCACGATTACATTAGTAACCTTAAGTTCTGCATATCTCCAACTGCCTTTTTCCAGGTATAACTATTGGTCTTCCAGAGAAAATGGATGATGGTTTTTTGTTAATGCTGTAGTAAATAGAGAATCTCTTTGCCCCAGGTGAATACACTTGCTGCTGAGAAACTGTATTCACTTGCTGGGGATTGGGCTGGGTTAGGCCCTGACACCTTGCTGTTTGATATTTGCTGTGGAACTGGAACAATTGGGCTGACTTTAGCACATCGTGTTGGTATGGTAATATTCCAAAAGCCGTTTCCCATGCAAGTTCATTTGTACTCTGCTTGTGAATTTCTTAAGTTGTTGATCCTTTTGCACTCTAATATGCAGGTTATTGGTATTGAAATGAACGCTTCTGCAGTGTCTGATGCTCAGAGGAATGCTGAAATCAATGGGATAAATAACTGTAAATTTATTTGTGCAAAGGTGAGAATGAGATTTATGGTTTGCATTATTAGCTTGGTTTCATCTAGTGTAGATTGGCACTGAAGAAGGTTACACAACCTCAAACTCTGAACTTTAGTGTAGATTGATTTCATCTAGTGTAGATTGGCACTGAAACAGGTTACAACCTCAAAATCTGAACTTAGTAATTATCTGACTGTACCATGTCAGACTTCGTAGTGGAACAACTCCAAATACTTCTATATCTAATTATAGATGTGACTTTTCATGCGTTTTCTGCATTTTGTCAATGAGGGAACAGGCAGAGGATGTGATGGGATCTTTATTGAAAGAGTACCTAAAAGTAACTGACAAAGAAGGGGAAATTTCAAGCGACACGAATGGAAGTGATGAAATATCACGTGCCTCCAACAATAGTGTGGAAACTCCAGGTGCCTCTGAGAAAAGTGAGGAAACTCCAGGTGCCTCTGAGAAAAGTGAGGAAACTCCAGGTGCCTCCGACAAAAGTGAGGGAAGTCCAAATGCACCCCCAAAAAGTGAGGAAATTCCAAATGCACCACAAAAAAGTGAGGAAATTCCAAATGCACCACAAAAAAGTGAGGAAATTCCAAATGCACCCCAACAAAGCGAGGAAATCCCATGTGCCTCCGAAAAAAGTGATGAAGTTCCTGCAACTGGGGAAAGAAATGCCCCAACGGATGACATAGAAGAACAAGATCCTGTAGTGGGGCATGCCCCTGAAAACAATGTTAATGCACTTGAGACTTCAGAGGTTGCTAGCCAAGAAAATGGGAGCCAACTCAACGGTTGCAATGCAGAAAGTGGAATTAATTTGACGCAGCAGTTCAAAAATGTTGTTGCTATTGTAGATCCTCCTCGTGGTGGACTTCATCCCATCGTTAGTACCCTTCTTTTTAAAATTCTCGTGGAGCTTTTTCCTATATTTTTCTCAATTACATCTTTCAGCTCTTCCCTTGATTCATTGTTCAATGTTAAACTGGAATTGGGTTGTTACATATACTGGAATTGAGCACTTGATTGAGGGTGATCGAATGCCAGGTTTCTACTCCCATCCAATTGCTGATTGTTGGCATTTTGGCAATAATGCAGGTGACAAAGGTCCTGAGAACTCATACGCATCTGAAGAGATTAGTGTAAGTTCTAAGGCCAAATCTTCTGTCCACTTCAATTCATTCTCTGTTTCTCTTTTCTAAAAAGAACACATATATTTACAACTTGGTGCAGTTACATCTCATGCAACCCTGAAAGTTTGATGGCTAATGCCATAGAGCTGTGTACACCATCATCTAAAAAAATTGATAAAGGAAACAAGAACAATCGGGGGTGGAGAAATATGGGCAGTGCTGGTCTTGCTCGACACAGGGTCAAGTCAATGCCGATGTCGGAGCCATTTCGGCCTGTAAAAGCCATGGCTGTAGATCTTTTCCCTCATACACCCCACTGTGAGATGGTGATGCTGCTGGAGAGGTAGATGAACAAACCATGCTCTGCCATCTTTAAAGAGTTTTGCAGGATACTTAGCGGGATTCAGATGGATACCTTTCACTCAATTATGGAGGACGATTTGATAAATTTTGGGACGTATGCTCTTAGAAAATTCACAGCTTGAATATTCCCTTTAGTTTTATTTATTTTGGCGGGAATTTGCCTACTGTGTTGGGTTTTTCTGAGAGCCGTTCGATAACGTGAGACCTATATTATTGACTCAAGTTTTATTTGCTTAGTTTCTTTAGATATCGTTTTTAAAAATGGTACTGTTTCTACTATTTTAAGGATATTTAAGAAATGATACAAAGAAATTAGGAATGAAAGAAGAAAGTTGTTGGACAGCTGAGAAGCTGAAAAAGTTACCAGAAAAAGAAATTAAAGAAAGAAAAAGTTAATTTGATGATAAGATAAAATACTAGTTCTCTTCTCATACCTCCACCGGGCATTCTAATAAACCTAAATGATTTTGGCAATAAAATAATGGCAATTAGAATGTTTCTCTTCAAACTTTAATTGGTTGCTTTTTTTGCTTTCATCATTTTGAACTAAACCAAATCGACAAGATCCGATTTGATAATGATTCAGTTTTAGATTTCTGTTTTTAAAAATTCTCTCGATATTTTCTATCTATATATATTTTTTAAACAAAGTATTTGAATTCTTGGCTGGATTTTAAAATATTTGAAAACTATTTTTTTAAGTTTTCAAAGTTTGGATGGGATTTTGGAGATGTTTTTTAGTAGACGACAAAATAAAGAAACACAAGTAAAATATAGTGTTTATAAGCAAGGTTTAAAATGTCCTACCGATCAAATGTAAAAATTTTAAAAACAAAAAATTTAAAAAATATATTTAAATTAGAAAACAAACATTCTATACTTTTTAAATAAGTTAAAATATTTATTATAATATTATATTCACATTACAATACATTTTGTTAATATTTTTGTTAATATTTCGTCAATTTTGTACGGTATGATGGAAATGTTGATTCACCTCTTATGTCGATGTAGAAATATTGATGGAAATGTCAACAAAAATTTAATACCATGTTTATAAGTTGAATCTTGAAAAATAAAAAATAAAATGGAGTATCAAATCGGGAGAACATTACTTACTGAGATTGATAAGACCTACTTCTTGTCATTAACTCAAAAAAAGTGAACATGGCAAAAATACATATAGAGCAAGATGTAAAAAAAAAAGGCTGAGACCCTCTGTAATGGAAAAGGAGTACGTTTCTATTTAAAAAAAAGATATCTAAAATTTAAAAATAAAATAAAATAAAATGAAGAGAGAGAGAGAGAGAGAGAAGACTGCATGATAAGTGGCTTTGATTGGAGAAGGTCAACTGAATCATAACATTTGAAAATAGGCTGCATTTACATTTAGAGTGCACAAATATTTTGAGTTGATCTCAATAATGTCTCTCTCTCTCTCTCTCAAGTCTCAACTAAAAGAGATTCGTTAATACTTTATTCATTTCATACCACTAAGAAAAATTCGAGCTCATTAAACATTAATACAGGATTTGAACTAATTCACACGTCACCAAAAATACAAAAGGAAAGGAAGATTAAAACCTGTTTCTTCATAAGAAAAGCTAAGTGTACTTTCCACAGTAAAAGAAAAAAATTAGAGAGAATCGGATTCTAAAGGTGGGTTTAGGTGAGTCAGCTAAGAAACTAGCAAAGCACACGCAGTGGAAGGAGTGTGTTGGGTTGAGGTTGAGGATGGTGGGCGGAAGTGGCAGTAGGCCACATTTGCCACCACCCTTTCTTTCTCTTATGCCTTGGATTCAATCCTTCCTCACGATTCCCTTTCCTTTTCTTTTTCCCTTATTTACTCTGCAATTCTCCTCCTTCATCTCCATGTTTGTCTTTGCTTGATTGCAGGGAGCAGATTTCTGGGTTTTTGTTGGATTTATGGGAACACAAGAGATGAGTGTTGTAAGTTCTAGTGATGGAACTGTTGCAGTTCCTCTCCAGAAGGTTGTCTGTTTTATCTTCTCCTGTTTCTATTCTATATTATGTTTTCAATCTTCTTTTATGTTTTAATGGTGTAGTTTGTCATTTTGGGGTCTTTTTCAGGCTGGGACAACAGAAGGAACCTCTCATGTTAACCATTGGAAGAGGCGAAATCTTTTTCTTGAGATACCCTCTAGGACACCGGATTTTGTTGCAATAAGAATGCCTCCAACATCAAGTCCTACACCTAGGAAAGTGAACTTTGTGTTAACACCTACCTCTTCAGATGCTATAGCTAGTGGATCTTCGGGGCCATCTTCATCCAGAGGCAAATCATCATCTATCAAAAGTCTCTTTCCCAAACTTAGCTTCATTTACCGAAGTTCGTCCGATGTTGAGGTGGTGTCCAGCCTTGTTTCTGAGGCTTCATCTTCAGAGACACATGAGAAGCCTCAAGCTTTAAGGCCCTTGTCGATGGCAACAATCTTTACGCCTAGGTCGAAGCAAGCTTCATCATTACCTGTAACTCCTATAGCTCATTCAAATCCAGAATCTACACATGATGGAAGCAAGGAGAGTGAACAGGACTCAATAGTAAGCACCTGCTTTGAGTTTTATTTAGTGGTGAAGCTGCCCTAGTTGAATTATCATATCATAGCATCACCTGACAAAGGTTGGAATTTTATTGTGCAGAGAAGAGGATCTCAGAAACGGATATCTCGCTCCCTTTCTCTTCCAGTCAATAACAAGGGTAGAAACATAAGAAGGACGGATTCATTTTTTCGTGTAATTCCTTCAACCCCACGACCGAAGGAAGGGGATATGACATTGAATACTTCTACAACAGTAGAAATAGGTAAATCGATCAAACTTAAATGTTTTGTCCCCATTTAGTCACAGGAAAGAGGTGGTAATATATTAATGAATCGTATAGTATCCAACCATCTTGCTGAGAAGATAAAAGCATGTACATTCTCTTGTTCTGTCAACATTTAGTGGTAACCAACTCTTTTACATTCAATCTTAGGAACTAAAGCTTGTTTTCTTCGATGAGTGAGTGATGTTAATCTCATCTCAATCTCATTGTCCAGAAAATGAAGAAGCCAATGGCGAAGACATCTCTGAAGAAGACGCTGTTTGTAGAATTTGCATGGTTGAATTGTGTGAAGGAGGGGAGACTCTAAAGATGGAATGTAGCTGCAAAGGTGCACTTGCTCTAGCTCACCAAGAATGTGCAGTTAAATGGTTTAGTATCAAGGGAAATAAAACGTGCGATGTTTGCAAGAAAGAGGTCCTAAACCTTCCTGTAACTTTGTTAAAGGTCCAGAGCATTCGAACTCAAGTATTTGGAGCAACCAGAACTCAGCAAGATAATGCTAATGGATATAGGTCAGCAACTATCTGTTGTGATACATTTTGAAGTGTTCTATAAAATTGATCTCTACCATAGGTATAATGTTCCTGCCATATGTGTAAATGTTCCAAGTCTGCTCTGAGTTTCGTCCAATTGGGAATATCAAAATACATAGATTCAGGGTTAGAGCTAAACTTTGACTATTCATCTCTCTGTCTCACATGTCATAGTAATATCTGTTCTACTTGAATAAATCAGGGTCTGGCAGGAGTTTCCCGTACTTGTGATTGTTAGCGTACTTGCCTACTTCTGTTTTCTTGAGCAACTACTGGTAAGACTAGCAACTATGTCTTTTGAGTTTAAATCCATCATTCGTCACGTCCTCTGTAATATGTTCAGATGCAGGTTGCAAAAATGGGTACCAGTGCAATTGCCATTTCACTTCCATTTTCTTGCGTTTTGGGTCTACTCTCATCAATGACCTCCTCGACCATGGGTAAGTTAGCAAGATCTATTAGAAAATACAAGTTTTCTAATATTATTAGAGCTATAGTTGAGATGAAAAAGAATGATGACTAATGGTGCTGAAGCAGCATCTTTTCCATTCATATTTGCCAGTCTGTTACATTACACTGATATTCAACAAGCCTGAAACACAAAGTTCAGTCACTCTTCTGACTCAGGGCTGAATTGTACTGTAAACTGTCTGATTGCTGCACTCTGGGATTCTTCTATGACAATCTGTTTGTATTGTAGACTGTCAGTTCAGCAATCCTAAACAAAAGTTTTGTTTGTAGTGAAGAGAAGATATATATGGGTATATGCAACAGTTCAATTTGCTATGGTGGTTCTCTTCTCCCACATATTTTACTCTGTGGTAAGAGCTAAAGCTATCTATTTTTCTTATTAATTTTAACTGCATAGCTCTGTTAGCAGGGATAGTAGGAGTCATGAGTCACATTCTTCTGGATCACTTATTGTATGGCACAATCAGAAAACTAAATCTAATAATAGGATGTCTTTTACAAACAAGAGCAATAGCTATTTTCATCATTCCCCTCTATATATTCTGCTTTGAATTTAGACTTCTTTCTGCTTAAATCTTGGAGATGAGCTTTAGAATGGATTACAGGTTGGTGTCCAAGCAGTTTTGGCAATCATACTGGCTACTTTAACTGGGTTTGGCATCATTATGAGTGGAAATTCAATTATTGTTGAATTTTTAAGATGGAGAAGACGATGGGGGCTACCAACAGCACAACAGCACCTTGACTCTCAGAGAACAGCACAACCAATACGATCATCTATAGCTATAAGTTCAGTGCACAATGCCATACCCCGCCAGCATCACACGGTTGTTGAAACATTAAGCAGAAGTTGAATTGAAATGGTGGTGGCCAAACTGAGTCATCTTATTTTTTTGATGTATTATATATCGTTCTATGTACAATGAGTGTTGGTGGTGACTTTTCTGAACCATAGTTTCCTTGTATAGACTTCATGCCGTGGTTCTGGAAGTTTTCAACTTGACACAAGTGTGTGGATATAAAAGCAACACAAAAGAAAATCAGAGAGTGAATCTAGACTTTTCTGAACCATAGTTTCCTTGTATAGACTTCATGCCGTGGTTCTTTTTCTTGGTTAAATCCTACCCTGTTTGTGTCAATATTGTCTCCCTACATGCAAACAGTTACGATTTTATTTTTGTAATTTATTGATTTTAATAGCATTGATGAGCTTGATTTCGCTTTCACAAGGTGTAATTCATGTTTTTAAGCTAAAAGAAAAGTGTGCTAGCAACTATAAAAAATGAAATCTAAAAATTAATGTTAGTTGGTAGTTTCTTAATTAAATAACAGGTTCTCCTATGTGAAATAGGAAAAGTATTAACCTTCGATATAGATGGAAAAAAGACAATTGATTGTCTCTTGATTAAAAAAGAACGAAACATTCGGAGGTCGAGCAAATTTGAATCCCCGTTAATAATTTAAGTAAACACAACAGGCATAGAATTCCCAAAATTTTCTAAGCAATCAAACAAGCGATGAATGAGGTAGGCAGAAGATATATTATATATAGTACGATAAAAGAAAATTTTGGAACAAAATGGAATGACAAAGAAATCGGCAATGCCGACAGAATAAGCAAGAAACTAAAGAACTAACGTATGGAAAAATAATCGCATACTGCTACTCAAAATTAGGCAATAAAACGAATTGACACGCAACCTCCTGAATAATAATGACTTTACCAAACACTACGTAATCAAACTAAAATAATAATGCTAGTTAATCAATAGAAAGGCTATCCTCTTCTAATGCAGAGAATTCCGTACCGTCGCCATTTAGTTCCTCATAGGAACGACGACCTAGCAGCGTTCCCGTACTGAGATCGGCGAATGTTGTCTTGACGCTTCTTGTACACGATTCCTCCAATACCGACGAAACACGCTGCAGCAATCACTCCAACTGCAATTCCAGCCTTCTTGCCTCCATTCATCCCGCCTTTGGAGGCTACTGACTCTTCTCCACCGCCATTGGCAGTGCTGTTACTAGAATCGCTGTCGGCGGTAGGTGAATGGGCCGGAGTCGGCGAAGGAGATGGAACAGGCGCTGGAGATGGAGTGGGAGTGAAATCTGAGGGCGGAGGAGCAGGAGGAGAGTTCAAAGGCGATTTCACCGGAGAACTGGAAGGAGCGTGAGAGAATGGAGTAGGAGAGGGAAATGGAGGAGAATCCGCAGCAGATTCAGGGGATGGAGAAGGCGGAACTTCTGCTGGTTGTTCCAAAGAGAAAGCGGCATTCATCAAGAGAAGAAGGCAACAAAAAGCAACGGATTTCGCCATTTTCGAATTGAGGAGAAGAATGGAATCTCTGAAGATTTGAGGATCAGAAAATGGAATGTGGGTCAGAAATCGAAGTCGGTGAGGGAAAAATAAAATGGAGAAGAATTGAGAGTAGCAGTAGATCTATTTCTAAGCAGCAGTATAAGTTTAAAGCGGTTGAAATAAATAAAAGCGGGGAAGGGAGACAAATGAGCCAATGAGTGAACGCCACGTTGGAATGTTTTAAAAGAAAATTGATAGTGATAGAACTACTGGATCCACGCTGGCAGAGCAAAACACGGACCCTGAACGAGAAACATAATTGACTCCAATTACGCGCCGTTGATTTTCGCAATCGTCAAAAAGGAATTACTATATCTTTGATTCTTTTTCAAAAATATATATTATTGACAATTCAGGCAGAACATAAGTGAATAAAAAGGTTAAGACTTGAGAGCCGGTTTAATATCCATTTTTTTTAAAAAAATAAGACTATAAATATTGCTACTATCGATAAAAATAATTTTTAAAAAATAATTTTTTTTTTATTTAAGTAGGAATTTAATTGTTCTCTTAAAAAGAGATCAATGTTATGGTAGAATATTGTAAATAAATTATGAGAAAATAAGTACAAATTTTAAAAATTGAATGGTTATCTCTATCAAAATCCTCCTCAATTTTTTGATCGAATATCAGTTTAGGTTTTATGAGTTCTGATACCATATTAAATTATATGAGGTTTTATCTCAAAATCAATTAAATATGAGAGCAATAACCCATATATCTTATAATAAGTTGTGAGATCTCTCCACATTTTCAATAGGATCCTCGACAATTAAAATTAGTAGGGCTACTTTAGGTGTAGAGTAGAACGGAATTCTTTTAAGAAATAAACAATAAACTTCACAAATACACTAACTACTCGGCCGTTAATGCTGTGCAAGGTGGTGAACTTTGTAAGTACCAATAACCAATAACCATTTGTTGAGTGAGTTAAAATATTAGAGGTGAACACATTTAGGGCATGTTTGGGAGTGATTTTGGAGTGACCAAAATCACTTTTGACATGTCTAAAATCACTTTCTTACTAAAAGTGTGATGTTTGGCAATATTAAAAAAGTGATTTTGGGAAGATTCTAAAATCATTTGAAGTGATTTTCTTTCAATCACTTGTGAGATGATTCTCAAGTGATTTTTGTCAAGTGATGTAATTTAAAATGAATACTATTTCATTTTTGGAAATAATATACTTTTAATGACGGGTAAAAATCGTCATATTTTGTCAAAATTCATAAATTTCCATAAAAAGTGAATTTTCTCAAAATCGCCTTATTAAGTTTCATAAATCATTGTTTATAAAATGACAATTTTCTCTCTCTAATATGTATCTTACTTTATTATCTTTTTTCTTTGAATTCATATTTTCACTTTTCTTTTTCTCTCTATGATTTTAACTCTCTTTGAATTTTTTTATTTCTAATTTTTTTGTTCCTCCATATAATTTTCGTATCTTTTAAAAAAATTTCTCTCTAATGTTTTTTTATCTCTTTCTACTTATCCCTAACTCTTAACTTTTTTTCTCCTTGTCTTAGTTTTTCTTCCTAAAATTTTGATCATCTTGCCCAATTTTTTTTTTGTTTATCTCTGTATGTTTGATTTACTCTCTTTATTAAGAATTCTCTCTGAATTTTTTGTCCCTTCCTTTAAAATTTGTATCCCTCCATATTTCTAATTTTTATCCCTCCAAATATTAGAGTAATTTATAACTAAATACTTTTTAAACAGATTAATTATAATTAAATCACTTAGTTTAAAACACCTTAGGTTAAAGTTGTTTCTCAAATATGTATTTTAAAAATCACTTAATTGTATGAAAATCACTATTAAAAGTGTAGAACCAAACATGAAAATGATTATATGGAAATCACTCTTAATAAATCAATTATAGACAAATCAATTACACTAAAATCAATATTTCTAAAATCATTCCCAAACATGCCCTTAGATCGAAAAGTGACCTAATGGATCGAAACCAACTGAAACTAATTCAACCGACTACGATCAATAAGTTTTGTGACCAAGTTGATCGGTCCATTAGGCTATTGAAAATCCACCAACCAACCAAAATTCGACTTTTTAAATTTGTTAGGTAGACTCCCAATTTTGTAATGTCTAAAATAGAATTTGTAGGGTAGAGTTTTATATTCCCCAATTTATTAAATAGGCTTTTAATTTTTTAATTTATATAATAGATTTCAAAAAATAGGTTTTGGGACCGATTTTATAACCATTTGATTTTTTGTCTTTGAAAATTAAGTCTATAAATACTACTCCACCTATAATTTTCATTTTTTTCTCATCTACTATTTGGATGTGTTTTTAAAAACTATACCAAGTTTTGAAAACTAAAAAAAATAATTTTCAAAAGCTTATTTTTTAAATTTTGGAATTTGGATAAAATTTCACGTGTCTTTTTAGGAGATGGAAACCACTGTAGAAGATAAAAAGTCATTGTAGAGAAATAGTGAGAAAAAAGTACAATTTAAAAAAAAAAAACTAAAAGCCAAAAACCAAATAGTTATCAAGTGAGACATATTTGTGAAGTAAAGTTGTAGATTCCCTAATTTATTAAATAGATTTCTAATTTTTTAATTTCTAAAATAGAATTTCAAAAAAATAGTTGAATGAATATTTTGTAAAATATAGGTTTAGATTTTATAATTTCTTAAATACACATCTAATTTTTTAATTTATAAAATAGAGTTCTAAAAATAAGTTTATGAATACTTTGTGAAAGAGAGTTTTAAATTCTCTAATTTATTCCAATTTTTAACTTTTAAAATAGAATTTTAAAAGTAAGTTTTGAATACTTTGTGAAATAGAGTGTTAAATTCTCTTGTATGATGTCGAATTCATTCTTTATCTATGTTTTAAAAAACCAAGCTAATTTTTCAAAACTAAAAAAAGTAATTTTCAAAACAAAAAACAAAATAGTTATCAAACGGGGTCGTAGTTTTCAAAAATTTATTTTTGAAATTTGGATAGAAACTCAAATGGTTTCTCGAGAAATATGGAATTACAGTAGAAAAGATGAATAGAAATGATGAAAAAAATAAGTATAATTTTCAAAAACAAAAATCCAAAAACTAAATGGTTATCAAACGGGACAAAAGTTACTTAAATCGATTCATATTAAAAAACTGTTAAATTCATATGGATTTTAAATTGGTGACATTATTATGAATTTAGTTTGATCAAATTATTTATCTATATATGGATACAATCTGCAAAGTTTGAAGTTTAAATTGATTAAATTGAAAGTTTAGAGTTAAAATTGATATAATCGACGAAGTTTGAGATTTAAATGGATGAAATTGAAAGTTCGAGATTAAATTTGATACAACTAACCAACTTCAGAGATAAAAAATATATATTTTTTCTCTTATTTTTATTTCATCCCATAACTTATTAAATTTGATACAACTAACCAACTTCTGAGGTAAAAAATGTTTTTTTCTCTTATTTTTATTTCATCCCATGACTCATTAGGTTTAATCGTTCGAGTAAACTTTTCATTTAAAAAACATAAATATATCTTTCAATTTAATAAAACGTTTACTTTTTTTTTCCTTTAACCAAATTTTGAATGAATAACCTGAGTAATTCAAACCAGTTTGACAAAAAGTATTTAATACTCGGGATGGGTTGATTCCACCAATCTAATTGTTGTTATTGATGCCGGAATTTAGATGTACGGATCAACGGTGAATTTATATCGTCGGGACAACGATCTCCTACAAAACAAGTAGCTAACACAGGTGTGGTGCTCTGCTACACGCACTCCGACGCTCAAGTTAGAAAGGATAATCACTCGCAAAATAAGTCTCAAGCTAGAAGGCCAAATGATTGCTTACCTTTCTCGGCGCCACTAGCGAAATAATATAGTCGCCCCATCATAATGGTTTCTCCAGGGTTTAATTACCCACCAACCATCCATTATTGTGCTTGCTTAATGAACGATTACAAGAGTGGAACCGTTTCGCAACGTTCCCACCTCTCACCTGTCATAACGGTGCGTGTGACATACGGAAAGACTCTCGCCATCCCTATTCGTCTAGACCGCCACTCAACTGGCCTCTCGAACGGACATGACGGAGAAAACCTCCTCAAGATTCGCCCACTTGGGATCGAGGTCGTCTACCGGGCGATCGGAGTTGATCCACCTGTAACCGGGGCCCACCCCTTGGGGTAGGCTTCCCGGCCTGGGCGACCCCAAGGGGTCGGCCAAGGGTAGGCTCCTCGAGCCGGGCCGACCCCTTTGGGTCGACCTCCCGATCTGAGCATGCTGGGTCGACCCCATGGGATCGGGCTCCCATGAGGTGTCACGTGCACTCATCTATCTAAGGATCGCTCGTTGCCAAATTCGAGTCACATTTTTTGTCATAACAGTTGTCATTTTAAGTTTTTAAAAAATTACAATATAAATAGTTGAATTCAATCTAAAACAAAAACCTTCTACCTAATTTTTCTCGATCAAAAACATCTCTCCAAAAAATGTCTCAAATGAAGAAGTAAAAGATCAAACTTTAGAAAAGACATTAAGTGTATGTTTGAATGGATAATTTTTAAATATTTTTATAAGTTATCGAAAAAATTACATATGATAAAAAATTATGCAAAATAATATTTGAAAATTATATTAAAATAATTATTGAACAAGTAAACAGAATAGGAGAAATAAAAATATGCAAAATAATGCCACAAAATTATATAAAATCCTTGATTAAATAAATATGTGTTTTCCTTAAAAAAAAAAATATATATATATATATATGTGTTTCATGTAGGTTTCCAGATCATTCCATTATTATTTTTTAAAATTATATTTTATTGGGATAACTATAGTCCATAGAAAAGTCACATATTTCATTTTTTATCAAATCCAACATTTTTTTACTCGTTTAATCGATGGACCTAATGATTTTACAACAAAATTAAAAGTCAATTACTGTTATGCCCATTTTCCATAATCTAACCGTTTAAAAAAATAAAAGTCATTAAAGAAAGTTAAATGATTTTCTCATCAATTATGTTTTAGAAAAACTCAACTAGTCCATGATGGAAGGAAACAAAAATGAAAAATCGTATAAATGGGCATTTTACATGATTTTGGTCCAAAATAAAGAAACACAAGTCGGCCTTTGTTGCTTCTTTCAACCTTCATCACTTTGCCATTTGAGCATTGGACATATGTGAAAGAAATGATGGAGGTGACCGACAACGATATTCCTCCAAACATGACCAATTACATTGACAATCTTAATGAGAAAATAAGGTATTTTTTAGGGGAATAAGATGACAAAGATTTTCTAACGGTTGAAATGTGTTGTGGTTTTTTTTTATTTAATCTTTGATGGAGTATAATTGAAGGTCTTCGTTCTTAAGATGAACACAAAAATTGCAAGTAGGAGAAACCTTGTTCAAGATGAATATATAGTGAAGTATATAAAATTTAAATAGATGTATACTTACAATATATATTAAAGTATGTTACATTCATTCATACTTAATAGAATGTAAATAGGTATAAAGTAATACTATACACTAGAGTATATACATTTTATTCGCATATGAATGAATATAAGCAAGTGTATATTTAATATATTAAAGTATATAAAATTCAATCATATTTAATATATACAAATATGTATATACTAACACTATAGGAAGAAGTATATAAACTTTATCTATATATTGATGAATGAAAATGAGTGTATATTTACAACATATTGAAGTATATAAATTTCATTTGTAATTTATAGACAATTATAAACTAAAATAGATAAAAGAATGAAAATTCTGGAAAATAGGTGTTGAACGCCAATGAACAATGTTGGAAAATCATGATTTGAAGTGAATAAAACGTGTTGGGTAAGTGGTGATGAAGAAGTTATGGGTGGGTAGCTAAAGAGATAAAATTAATGGAGAAAAAAAATGAATCAAATATTAGAAATGGATGGTCAGAAGTCAGGAAAGAAAATGCAAAAATCATGGAATAAATTGTGTGAAAAAATGATAAATGGAAAAATCTAAATGCTAAAATCGTGAGCATATTAAATAAAGTATTGATAAAAATGGGTATAATCTTTAAATTTAAAATAAAAATATGTCGTTAATATATATTTATTAAGGGGAGGGAAATGATATAAGGGTATAAGGGCCATAAATTACCCATCAAATCTAGTAATGTAAAATTTCAAATATTTGGACACTTGCGAAAATATCTATCATTAATATATATATTCATGTAAAATTTCCTATTTTATTTCCGTTTTATTTCTGCAATTACAAACTACAACGCATTGCATTTTATGTTTGGGCTTTTTCCTCGGCCGTCCCATTTTGTCCAGTAACACTGGTCATCCTACGTGGGCCGAAATATACTAAAGATGCTACTGGTCCAGTAAACGTTAAGCCCGTTTGATAACCACTTAGGGTTTTGATTTTTTTTTTTTAAATTAAGCTTATATATACTATTTTCATAGTATCATAAGTTTTTTGTTTTATTATCTACTTTTTACTTACGTTTTCAAAAACCAAGTCAAGTTTTATTTTCAAGAATTTGTATTTGGTTTTTGAAATTTAGTTAAGAATTTAAATGTTTTTTTAAGAATGATAAAACTCGTGATAGAGAAATGATCAGCAAACAAGTACCATTTTCAAAAGCTAAATATCAGATGGTTATCAAATAAGAGTTTAGTTTTACAAATTGAGTCTAGAGAATTAAAGTACTCTTACCATTAGTATATGGACGAATAACATTTATCTTCTCTCTTGATTTTCTTCAATAAAGTACAAAGTTGAGGGACATGTCTTTTGGACTTTAAAAGTTACTAATAAATTTTAAACTTATAATTTTGTGTTTAATTTTATTTTGTAGTACAATTGAAGTTGGGAGGATTTGAACCAGAAACTTCATGGTCATTAACACATTCGTCATACCAGTTAATTTTATGTTTAATAGGTCATTAAATTGTCAAATTTGACATATTCAACATTTGTTTTAAAACCCATAGATCTAGGCACAACAAATATTGGAAGTTTTGAGTCTTATTAAACACAAAGTTTAGTTTTTATTTCTTAATAGATAGGTTGGTTAAAAGAAATATTGAATATATCATAGACCTATTAAATATCTTTAAATTTTAGAAATTTATTAGACCCAAAAATAAAAAGTTTAAAATTTTGTTAAGGGTGATATAAACTTGCAATTTATTTTTTATTAATATATAATTTAAGGTTTAAAACGTCGAAGTCTCAATTTTATAGAAATGTCAATAGAAATATCGATTAAATGTCGATGTCGTTTGAAATTTATGAAAAACTTTTAAAAAATATATTTAAATTAGAAAACAAATCTTTTACACTTTTTAAATAAGTTAAAATACTTGTTATAATATTATATTTATGTTTTATTGCATTTTGTTGCTATTTCTTTAATATTTCATCAATTTTGTACAATATGACTGAAGTGTTGATCCATCCCTCATATCGATGTCAAATTTATAGACATATAGTAATATTGATGGAAAAATCGACTTGTCGACGAAAATTTCATACCATGATATCCTTTACGTTAAAATAATAATAATAATAATAATAATTTTAAAAAAAATCTTTGAGGAAGCCCAACTTTGGTAAATAGGGAGGGACACATCTGATTGTGTCTAAGGGGCAGAGGGACCCCACTGGTGAGCTGGCGAAAACAGTCGATCCTACAAGACCATGGAGGAGTGACCTAGCAACGTCCCCTCCATGTGAATCTTTAGGGCATCTTGCAAGATTGGAGGGCACTTAGTCCCTTTAAAGTTGTGGCATTGGTTTTTTCTTAGGTATATTTTATATATCTACGTGAACAAGGATGAGGATGCCTAGATGGGATATCCAAACACTTTATATCCACATGTAAATCTACCAAAAAAAAAAAAACCCCACTTTTTATGCATTTCTATATAAATTATCGACGTTTCAAAGACGTGTCAAACTTTCAATTCAAAGGAAAGAGTAAATGTCTTAACTATATTCAAATTAGTTAAAGTTGGTTATGAAATAAGAGTTTATAAAGTAAATGACTTGAGAAGTAATAATGTGTCACTTGAAATTAGTATAAAGGATAATGAAGAATTATTCTAGTATGCATTTTACAAAATTAAGACTGTCATATGTTGATTCAAATATAGTTTAATGGCTAAAATACATATGTTGGGAGAAAAATAAATATGCAGAAGCAATAAACAAAAATATGTATCTCCCAATTAAGACAAAGTAAGTTAGAGTCACAAAAATAAATAAAGACACTGAAAGCTATACTGGTTCTCTCTAGGATTACTTCCACTCTTTTGCAACTGCAAATTCTACTAAAATTGTAGATTACAAGAAGCCTCAAAATCGTGCTACAAAACAACCCTCAATAACCAACAATAATTATTGACTTCTATGCGCCACAATTGGTAGTTTGGGATAAACAACAAATAAAAGTGCTTCAATCCGAAAAGAGAAAATAACGACGTTTGATGTGCAAATCTGGACAAAGGTAACACACTTGATTTGTACGTGAATCCACCAGTGAATTTGTATTTTGTGAAAAAAAAAAAAAAAAGGTGGCCTACAAGAAAATATGCATAAGTGTGGTGCTTGCCACAACCACTCCGATGAAATTAGAGAGGAAAAAAGTGCAACAAGCTAAGAATTTTGAGAGTGAGGATGAAGTTACCTCAAATGGAGTTATCATGGCGTATTTGCATAATCTTCTCTTGATTTTTTTCTTTTTCCTAATAGAATTAGATTTATGGCGTCACTGGGCTAATTGGGTTGTGGGGTGTGTGTGGTGCACACCCACACGTGCTCGAACCGGTTAGGTTGAGGTTAAGTTGGGCTTTTGGACTTTTTGGCCCGATTGATTATTCATCTTAGACTCACTCGCACCCCGATCTTGGATAAATCCTATGTCGGCCCTAGTTGTCTTTTATCTTTCCTAGGATTTGATTTTATTGTTCAAATTTACTCATAACACCCAAGTATTCTCTTAAATCTCACATTCAGCCACACAATTAAAAGACTAAAGATAACTTTTCAGTCACACAAAATATAAATCGAGAAAAATACCACCACACTAAAAAATGCGACCGACACAAAAACAAACTTGTATATATATTAAGTGTAAGGTGTTGCAAAGTAAACCTAGGTCATAATGGGCCTAAATCACAAATGATGGCCCTGGTCTTCAATATTGTTGTGAGGGAAGGAAATGATCATGGGTATATAGGTAAACACAATTATTTCCATTAATATAATACCTTTTGAAAAACAAAAAATAAAGTTATGAGGGCATATGCCCAAAGTAGACAATATTATGTGGAGATAGGTAGATTTTTGTTGTCCTTATCAACCTATTACATTTTTTTAAAGTTCAACAATTATAAAGGTAGGAAATCAAACTTGTTGATGTGAGATTCTAAGCCACAATGAAAGATTGGTTTTGTCATATAAGTCGGTGATCAAGGAGACAAACTATCCTGCAAGAAGAACTCTTACCAATGGGGTATTGTGTCCAGTACACTATAATGTTTATGTTAGTACTTAGTTCGAGTTAATGTTAAACTGAACTTATAGGGTCAATTGTGTTCGTATCTTTTTAGTGTGATGGGTCCCGCTATTTGTATCAGAATCGTACACTGAGGTCGGTTGAGAGGGAGGACAGGCGTCTCATCATCCCGGTTGACACATGGCTCGATAAGTCGTATTCCTCTTCTAGTAGTCAGTGTGTTTTACCTCAGCTTGGTCTTGAGGGTTCAACCAAGAAGATTTTTCTTCTTGGGGGTTGGAATGTGATTGAGTAGGTTCGTGTCCATAAACTTTAGCGATTAACCTTAAAATACAACTATCAACCTTTAGATGATAATTGGTACTCAATCCAGTACCCACTTAAGCTATACTTAGATCGACTTTTTCTTCTACTTAATTGAAAAATAAAAAACAACTCCATATCTTCATATAATTTGGTAAAGATCAAAAGCCTAGATAGGCGTAATACCACATAACAGTTACGTGTAGCTATCAAATGTTGGTACTGATTTTATGAAGTCACTCTCATCTCTAGTGCCTACAAAAACAAACATCTCTTTAGAAGTGATAATGATTCAACGAGAATTCTAGAGACTCCAAGAGAAAGATTAATAAATAAATACTCTCAGAAAAAGGAAAGAAGGAATATATCAAAATGATTTCCAAAATGATAATATAATCATATCATCTTCAAGTTTGGCCTTATCCATTGTTGTGTCGAAAAAAAAATAAAATAAAGCTAGTTGGGAGGTCCTATAAAAAAGCTAACTCAACCACCCAATTAATTAAAATAAATTGTCCATTTGTCATTGTCTTCACTCTATGAAGAAATAATGCATTATTCACCAAACGAATATTCTTAAATGGTGTATGTAGTGTAAAGAGAACGAAACCAAACCAATTCAATACAACAACATTATTTCAAAAATCTCTTTATTTATCTCTTTTGTCATGCTCAAAGTCCAACCTCAATTATTCTTCCCCCAAAAGGAAAATGTGAATAATTAAAATACATAATGTAACAGCTAGACCTCACCTACTAAAATGAAATGATGAGGCAGAAACATACAAAATAAGTTAATTCAAGATAAGATATGTGATATTATAAACTTTGCCTTTTGAAAAGAAACTAATTTTCTTAAGCTGTAATGACCTAACTTTTTTAAAAAAAAAAAAAAATTAAGAGCCTTTTGTACATTTGCAACCACTCTATTGGATAAGAATTCCAGTGAGAATTTCACCCACTTTGCGAATTTCAAGATCCCACCTCCACCACAAATTCCCATCCAATTCTAATCTGTGTGCTGTCGTTTTCACAGCTTTGATTTTAAGTAATCTCTCAGCTCAGCTCAGCTCAAAATTAACAGTATATTATTATAATTTATAATTAAGCAGTAAATAATATTTTTTTAACCATTAAAAAGAGAGATATAGTAAAGAATAGGGGGGGAAAATGAAATGAACATAAAGGAGATTCTTTTATTAAGAAAAACAAAGAAGGGAAAAGGATAAGGATGAAACACAAAAGAAAATACGGCAACAACAGACATGAAAATGCGCCCCAATTTGCACAATGGCCCTTTCTCTTTTTCTTTTTCTTTTTTTTTTTCTGGGGGGGTGGGGGTGGAAATATGTACAATTTCCAGGGCCAATAATTGATATTTTTGTTGAACTCAATTTGAGGAAAGGCGAGACAGAGGAGACTAAAGACGAAAACAGCAACAATTGAGTTCGAATTCCACCATTAAAAGTCTATTGAGAAAAAAGAAAAAACCAAAACAAAACAAAACACAACCTTCTTCTTCTTGATCTTCTTCTTAAGAGACAAACCAATTTAATATATTTTTTCCATTTTCATAAGGGGGAAGAAGGTTTTCAAGCGTTGCTCCTGAAGGATCCAAGAGCTTTAATGGCGGCAGCTCTGAGCACATACTGGTGGTAAAATGCAGCAATTGCAGCTCCAATAAATGGCCCAACCCAGAAAATCCACTGCCCAACACAAAGAATTAATCAATTATTATTCTAAAAAATAAAACAAAAATGAAATTAGGAGATTATAAATTTATAATTAAGTTAATTACTTGGTCATCCCAGGCCTTTTCATGGTTGAATATGACAGCAGCTCCAAAACTTCTAGCTGGGTTAATTCCAGTTCCAGTAATGGGGATTGTAGCTAAGTGAACCATGAACACTGCAAATCCAATTGGAAGTGGTGCCAAAACCTTAAACAAACAAACAAACATGAGTTGGTTAAGGGTTTGGTTTGGTTTGGTTATTAATTATTATTAATTTAAAAAGGGAGTTATCAGGTGCATACAGGAACATGGGAATCTCTAGCGTTTCTCTTTGGATCAGTGGCAGAGAAGACAGTGTAGACAAGAACAAAGGTACCGATGATTTCAGCTCCCAAGCCAGTGCCTTTGTTGTAGCCATCGGCAAGCATGTTGGCCCCACCATTATACCTCACGTAGTACGCCGATTGGAAAGCCTTAACCAATCCACACCCACAGATTGCACCCGCACACTGAGCAATTATGTACAACAAAGCCCTAACCAAAGACACCTTCCTCCCCAAAAACAGCCCAAAAGTCACTGCTGGATTTATGTGCCCACCTAAAATTCACAGCAATCTCGAGTTTAGTTAACAAATTAACTATATATATATATATACTGTAATCTATCAGCTTAAACTTTGTAATTATTATTTTTTTTGGGTTTACGTACCGGAGATACCGGCGGTGCAGTAAACGAGGATGAAGATCATGCCACCGAAAGCCCAAGCGATGCCGAGGATGCCGACACCGTTACACGGGTCGGTAGATACTGTTGGGTCGCTTTGGTGGGAGTAGCCGATGACGGTCAAAACGGTGACGTAGAGGAAGAGGAGAGTGGCGATGAACTCGGCGATGGTGGCTCGGTAGAGGGACCATTGGGTGAGCTCGTTGGGATCGATGAGAGGGGCGGGGGCGGGTCTTGGTAGTCTTTGGCTCGGAATTCGGGTTGCTCGGCTACCTCAACGTCCTTGCCCATTGTGTGTTGTGGTTTTGAGTTTACAAAACTTTTAGGCTTTTGGGAAATGAAATGAAATGAATTGAAGTAAGAGAGTGGCTATGTGTGTGTGGTGAAGAGAATGGGAAGGGGAAAAAGGGTATTTATGGAGAGTGGAAGAAAGTACCAGAAGGAAATAGATGATTAGAGAGAGTGTGTGTATTTTAGTGTTTAATTATAATTTTAATGTAAATGTAATGTAATGTTTAGTCATGGATATTGATAATGATAATGAAATTAGTGGGGTAAGGGGGGGATTAATTATGGGCCGCCCAATGAGCTTGATTTCGCTTGCAATGGGGCCCACATTTCGTCTTTAACGGCTCCTGATTGAGTTATTGTGTGTTTTGTTTTTGTTTGGCAAAGATAGGGAAATGGTCCCCTTTTTATTTTTCATTAATTATTATTATTATTATTATTTCTATTTAATGAAGTCTTACCAATTGTGCTCAAAAAAAAAAAAAGTCTTACCAATTCAACGGCTATTTTGCTATCTTACAAACCAATCCAACGGATCTTTGCTGTTTTACGCAGGTCTTAATCACTATGGGTAAATTGGTAAATTCACACTCATCCTCAACCCCACGCTCACGAACACGAACATAAACCCAAAACAAACATACAAACATGACCCTCTGCTTTTTAAATGTGTTCTTTTCGTTTTTTTTTTCTTTATACAGATATATATTATCAGTTTTAAATATTATTTTAATCTCTCTTCTTTTTTTTTTTTTACTTTAGATCATTTTAGTATATTAAAAAGATCTATTTCAATCCATGCACTTTTAATTTTTTTTATTTTAGTCTCTGTATTTTTAACATCTATTTCATTCTTTGTACTTTTAAAAAATGACTACTTTGTTGTCTCTTCCTTTTTATTTTTCTCATTTTCTATCATAATTTCAAAATTTTAGTCCGACGCTTCATTTATTAAAATTTTTGAAATTTAATCATTAATTTGTGTTACAAGTTGGCTTCAATTGTGTATAAAATTTATGTTTAGATTTAAAAATACATTGACCAAAATAGACATTTCATAAGTACAATGACTAAAATGAATAAAAATTGAAAGTGCATTGACCAAAGTGAACGTTTTAAAAGTACAATGACCAAAATAAATCAAAGTCAAAAGTTTAAGAACCTATTAGACACTTTTGAAAGTTTATGGATAAAATAGACAAATTTAAAAGTTGATAAACTAAACTTGTAATTTAACCTAAAAAATAAGTCAAACATTAGAAATTTGTTACCTTGGTGGAAGAAACAAAATTTATGTTTTTTTAGTAGAATTTAGGAGATTTAAACCACATACCTCGTTAACACATTTTATTATGCGAGTTGAACTATGTTCTCTTTGACTATAAAACTCCTTTATTTATTTTTATAAGCAGTAGACTACACTAATACGTTATACGTATACCTTATTATTCAGCTGAAATTTGCATCGTTTTGATTCTTTACTCTTATATATATATATATATATATATATATATATATATATATATATACATATATCATTTACACATTAAAAAAAAAAAAACAAATTGATCATTTACCTTGGTATTCAAGCTTTCTAATCTTTGATAAATATGATTATAAAATAAACAATATATATATATATATATATATTGTTAATATTTGCATAAATTGATAAATATCACATTTTTCTAAAATTTTGTGTTCATTTACCCTTCAAAACTTTAATGTGCCTGATAAATAGTCATTAATAGTAAAAATTAAATAATCGAGCATTTATACATAATTAATTAAATTTTGACTTCGAAAAACAAATGAGATATAATTGTTAGTAATTATACGCATTTTATCAATTTTTTTATTGATATGACGCATTAGCAAAACCATCTTGTTTTAAAATCAATCTAAATAAATTTAATTCTCTTTAATCATTTAATGGAAGTAAAGTTTTCTCCTATACCCATTTTCTCCAAATTGAAACTACCATTAGCAAACTAATAATTATGGGGAAAAAAAAAGTTCTCATTGTTGTAAAAATAATTCACTTAAGAGATTACATTAAAGAACGGATTTCATTTTAAAAAAATAAAAAATATGTTACTTTTACTTAATTATTATCACTAATTTCCAATCCCTACCAGTTGCAATTCGGTCTTCAAAGGTTCTTGTCTGTATTTCATGCTTAAAAAAAATGACAGCAAATATAAATTTAATTAATATATTGCAAATGATAATCGTAAATTATTGTTAGGTGACGATTAGCCAGATAAACTTATCTGGATGTGCACCTAATTTCCATATTATTTATTTATTAAATTGTTGTGTTTTTAAGCACCAATCATTAGTCTAACCATTACTCTACCCTATTTCAAATTTTCTAATTTTTTTAATATTCTTTCCATGTTAACGATAATGAAAATATTATAAAGAAATGAAAACCTAGCTAGACAACATTTTACGTAAATTAAATATCCACGTTTTGATGCGAAATTATATAATAGATGTAATACAGGATGATATTATATATTTAAAATACAAAATTGAACATTTAAAGCAACAGAAACTAGAGGTCTTCGTTGTTTTAAATAAAATAATAGAGTACTTCGGCTCACTATCTGATAAATTTTTATATATATATTATAACGTAGAGAATGAATTTAAACCTACAGCATACAAAACTATATTTTATTATTTTAAACACATGAAGTTAGACACATACTTAAAACTTCAAGAATTTAATGAGAACTTCTTTAAATAAAGAGACTGAAAAAACACAACCTATTTATGCATAATTATTAGAAAAAAATTGTATTTGTTTTTTCATTTTTTTTTTACAATGACTTTTCTCTTGAAGTAAACAATTTGGATTTTTAACCAAATTTCAAAAAATAAAAACAAGTTATTAAATACTGTTTTTTTTTTTTTAGTTTTCAAAACTTTGAAGGGTTTCTTAAAAATACTAGTATTAAGTATATAATAAAAAAATTAATAAAAAAAAACTCAGGTTGTTTTATAAGCTTAATTTTCAAAAACTAAAAATCAATTAAAAATCAAATAGGATTTTAGGCCTCATTTCATAACCATTTGATTTTTGAAAATTAAGCATAAAGTATTATTTCCACCTATAGGTTTTCTTTTTTTGTTATCCACTTTTTATCTATGTATTCAAAAAAACTACCCAATTTTTTAAAGCTAAAAAAATATATAGTTTTCAAAAACTTGTTTTCATTTTGGAAAATTTGGCTAAGAATTCAAATATTTTCTTAAAAGTTGAAAATCATGGTGGAAAATTGTAGAGAAATGATGAAAAATAACTATTTCTCTACAACAGTTTTCATCTCTCTTAAGCAAACATTTGAATTCTTAGTCAAATTCAAAAAACAAAAACAGGTTTAAAACAAGTTTTGGAATTTGATTAAGAATTAATTTTTTTTCAAAAAAAAAGATGAAAAACATGGTAGAGAAATTAGGAGAAAACAAGTTTAATTTAAAAAAATAAAAAATAAAATCGAATGAGTTTTTTTTTAAAAAAACACACAATAATTTTAATTTTTATTAAGAAAACATTTGAATTCTTACAAAAAAAAAAAAATAATAATAATAATAAATAAAAATGAGTTCATAAAAAACTTTTTTAATTCTTTTTTTAAAACTTGACTTAAATTTTAAAAACATTTAAAGAAAGTAAAAACCAAAACTATAATTGAACCTATATTATTTTTTAAAGTGATGATTTTATGCAAACTTTTTAAAAAGTCAATTTACTTTAAAAAAAAACAATAAATAAAATCGTCATCCTAAGAGAATTTAAATAGACCAATCATATAAATTCATTATTTTTCTAATCTTGAAGCAACTTTCCAACCAACTCCTCATAGAAAATTCTTGAAAAAAACTTCAAATAAGAGAAAATAAAGCCAAAAAACATCAAATATGAGGAAATTCAATCGTACAAACCGACTATGGATTTAAATAAAGGCATGTTGAAATTGTTTAATTCAGAAAATGGACCACCGTAGCCGCCCACTCAAGAAATTCCACAAATTAAATCAATCTTAATTCTTATCCACAAATTAAATAAATGTTTTGAACAGTTTATTTATAAGGAAAAGAAAATGTCTGTGGTTTTGGCTTCATGCAAAGATATAAAGTTGTGGATTGCAAAGTGACACGTGTCAAATACAAAATCGTATTCGAATACAAACATTGGCTGGTAAAATTAGTCACGAGGTCGACAGTGACAATTATGGTCGGTTGAGTATGCTTAGTATAATTTTGCGAACCCAATTCCAATTCTTATCTCATCCCTAACATAATTTGTCTTAAATAATTGATGTCAAATGGTTTAATTGAGAAGGTTTTATATATATATATATATATATTCTTGAATGTTTAGATTGATTTTTATATATATCAACTAATTTTACGAAATGATAATATGATTTTACAGCATTTAAATTAAGTAGCAAGCTATCAAATAATTTAAGTTGATTCCCTCTAAGCTTTTTATTTATTCATTAGTTTCAATGAGTATTAGGTCAATTGATAGTAGTTTAATTAATTTAACCTACTTCTTTTCATTATAAGTTTTCTGGACCTTTGTCGAGTGGAATATTCTAAGAAATGATAATACATATAAAGTATAATTATAATCTTCATTCATAAACACTTTTCATATTTTAATGTTTTATTTTAGTCATAATAGTTTCAATTTCATTTTTAGATATTAATTATCTGTTAGAATCATGGTGTTAAAGCCTTAAAGGACATGTTGAACAGGAGAATTTCATCCCCTCCCGATGACATGTTTCATATTTCGTTTTGTTTTATGACATCTTGAGACTAGAATTTGAGATGTCCCCTTTTTTTATATTTTCTTTTCGTTAGCCCAAAATTTTCTTTTTTACCTTTTTATTTATCTACCTCGTTAGCCATACGTAAGCCCACAAAAAACTATTTTTATTTATTTTTCTTTTTTGCATTTTTCGAATTATTTTTTACCACCTATAAATACTCATTCTATTTTCACTTTTTCTTTACACACTCTGTCTCAAATTCCTTTCAATTCTCTCAAATTCTTTTATTAAATTAGGAGCTTAGCTTCTAATTTAACTTTTAATCTATCTTCATCAGATAAGTTTGAAGGTTAGTGTTTCTCTCTTCACATATTACTATTTCAATATCTTTTACCATTGTGATATTGAAATCCCATCAAACAATCATTTCAAAAGACAAAAGACATTAGAGGACTGATATTGAAAATTTTCAAGAACTCAATTTTCAAATTTCACAGATTTAAGGTTAAACAAAAAACGATAGCGTTAGAATAAAAATAATAAATTATTAGTTCCTAAACTTCTAGATTTGATACTATTAAACTTCAAGAAAACTCTAGCAAGTCCCTAAAATTTCAAATTTGTGTCTATTTGGTCATAGAACTTTAAAAAGTTTAAAATGTGTATAATAAGTTCTTAAACTTCCAATTTTGTGTCCACTGTCTTTGAATTTTTAATTCATTGTCGAATAAGTCATTGATCTATCCAATATTTTTTAAAATTTTCAATTTTATATCCAATAGATCATACATGACCATAAAAGTTCCATAAAAGTTTAAAAACTAAATTTATAATTTAGTTTAAAAAAAAAATCCCTCTCTAATAAGTACTGAAATTAACATACTAGCATTCATGATTTTTGTAAAATAATAGTGAGACTATGCAACATGAATCCTGATCTGATACCAAACAAAGCAGAGCCCATAATCATTCAAAAAGAAAACATAGCCCATAATCTGATTCTAGGCTCTAGCCTCCTCGTTCATTTGAGTCAAGACCCACCAAATCCATTCGTCCCCAACTGATCTTTTGACCTATTATTGCCATATTCAAAGCTTTTACCATACAACTTTCTTCGTTAACAGAATCCCCATTTCCTTCCTCAAAGCATTAACCACTCTGATCAACTAAACACCATCCAGTCCATTGGAACATTAATACAATAAACAAACATCTGAATGAAGGCGATTGATTGAATAGAAAGTAGGTTTACACTAGCAACTGGCCTCAAAATGACTTGATTTCCAATACTCGGGGAAAAAATGGTGTCACAATGCAATAAGAAATGAGTCAAAATGACTTGATTTCCACTCTAATCAACTTATTTGTATTCTCACAATCGACATTTCCCGTTTGAATCCTAATAGATTGATAGTGCTATATAGTTTTGATAAACAGAAGAAAAAATAACCCCGTATCCTCTAATTTCCTAATCTCTAAAATCGCAAAAATGAACAATAATGGCCGCAGAAGAGAAGATATTTCTCACTTGGAATTGGGATCGAGTCGATGGAAATGAGCTCCTTAATCCTGAGGGATTTCAACATCACCATCGCCAATCTCTTGCTGCAAGTCTTTAGGGTCCTTCCCATCAACAGTACACCCAACTGATACACAAGTTCCCAATATCTCCTTCACCGAACCTGACAGATCTTTCGCCATTGATCTGGGCCGCATGATCCTCGCAATCTCGATCACGTCGTCTAGCGAGATGTTTCCGTTGTGCTTAATATTCTTCGTCTTCTTCCTGTCGCGCTCCGGCTCCTTTAGAGCCTTGATGACCAGCGCCGCCGCGGAAGGCACCACCGATACCTTCGCTTGACGATTTTGCACCGTCAGCTTGACTGTTACTCGGAGGCCTTTCCATTCCTTTGCAGTCTCTTTAGCTATGTCTTCTCCGATTTTCTTCGGGGAGAGACCGAGAGGTCCGATCTTCGGAGCGAGTGAACTTGCCGCTCCGACCTCACCTCCCGTGACTCTAACGAAGACGTCGACGACCTGCGAGGGATCGAACTTCGGCGGCATTGTTATGGAAGAACGCGGCAAGATTTTACAGAGCAATCAAAAGAAAATGTTCCTGGAACTAGGGTTCCGTTTTACTGATCACACTTCAAACAATATGAAAACAAGAACCGTCACGAGGGGGTTATTTGTCATTTCACTTTTAATTTCTTATGGACCCAACAATAAATAATTGTTGGGCCTCTCAAATTCAATGACGTCATGAGGAACAGAGCCCGTAAAACTGAAAAGATCATTGTTTGGAGCTTTACATGGACCCAAGCCCAATTCAACAATTTCTTGGGCCTATTTAGTGAATTTTTTGGGCCTATAGACCACTTCTATTTTGCACTATCCACTATTTTTTAAGAAGAATATATATGAAAAATACATCACTTGATCAAGTCATAGACCTTTTTTTCAGTTTAACAATATATAGACATAGAGGTAGATCATTCAAATCACTGGCTAGATCGAAGGTATATGTCTTAATCAATTGAGCTATGTTCAAGTTAATTTAGTACACAATAAACCCTACAACTTCTAAAAACATTTTCTTTATTTTACATTTTAAAATATTGATGACTTGATTTGCATGAAAAATTTGACATTCTTGTAGAGAGAATAGAAAGATGAGTGAGTACTTAATGTGTTAGATATTTATAATCTTTTGTTAGAATCTCTAGTCAACAAGCTATGCACTACTATCAACCTAAAATAATCTAAATGTAAATTAATATGAGAAAAGGATAGGCATAGAATAACGATCAAATATCGCAAAGTTTTCCCACAAAGAAAAGTTGTCATAATCATTATTGAAGAATATATGAGCAAGGTTTAAAAAAGAGAGAAAATACATTTATTGAAGTAGATGGTTAGAAAATATTATGTCGTAGATTATGATAGATAAAAAATATATAACAAAACAAAATAACTATCCAAGAGAGTCTCAAGTGGCATATCAAATGTGTTTAACAACTATAATGTTAAAAATGGAGGTGAAATAGATGAGCACGAAAAAGTCGAATCACAAGTACCAATTGGCAATTAGGAAAAATGATGAAAGTGAAGGGAGTTTTTTTTTTTTTTTTTGTCAATGTTGGCATTTGGCAATGCCCACTTTTAGGGTTGGGCCACTCCAATTCCAATCAGTTTCTATCAAAAGTCACCATCTTTGAAACAAGAGGATGAAGAAGAGGCATTGGCCAATTCTTTCAATTTCCAGTCCCACCATTTTCCAAAAAGCAAAACTCATCTCAATTAAAATCCCCACTTTGCCCCTCCCATTCTATTCACTGCCCACATAAACACTCATGCCCTCCTAAGTCCTACCCCTTTGATTGAAATGTGATTTCAATATTCCATTTTTCTCCTAAATTTGGATATTCGATACTTATTACTGATTTTCTTTTTTCCTTGGAATTTTTGTTTATATGATTAAAAGTTGTTTGTTTATTCAAATGATTAAAATAAATATTTTTTTTGTTAGCTTAATCACCCTTTTAAGTTCAAATATCGAATAGAATGCAAATTTATGATGCGAGTAACATCATTTTTATAACTTCATTTTAATTTGGAAAAACATAGAATTAAACTCTAACACTTGTTACAGTTGCATCCTTAAATTTTTAATTGTTTGAGGTTATAATTTCATTAATTTGAATTTATAAAATATATACATATCTCTTCTAAACAGTGAGGTTCCTAAATTTTATATACTCTTAAGTCTTAATTAACTGTGGTTATTAATATTTACAATTTTGTCCTAAAAATATAAAATTGTTGTAATATTGAATCTAACCCATAACAAAGGTATAATGATACGATTTAATAGCAACAATTTTCTAGTTTTAATTGAACAACTCCTCAAATAGAAATTTCAAAAATACTATAATTTTTTCTTCATAAATAAGGTAGAACGGATAGAAATTAATTTTTTTAGTACAATAAATGTGGGATATGTAGATTTGAACATTTAATTAAAAAAAATAGACAAATATCAATTACTGTTCAATTATGTTCATGTTGACAAAATCCATAGAAATTAATGATGATTTTCGTTAATATCCAATCAAGCATTCCGAGGTTTCAGCCTCTTAGACTCAATATTATGAGAAATTATTCGATGAGACTGTCACAATGTGACCGACAATTTTTCACCTTTAAAGGAAGAGAGAGAAGTACCTCGAACTTATATCCAATGGTTATCAGGGGCATGAAAATTATTAGATCAACATCCAACGGTTATAATGAGACAACTTTATTGTGGCGGGCTCATTGAATAATTTATCCAATATTAGGGGTTGGGATGCACAAATAAACAATTGTCCTTTTTTAAAAGATAAAATCACCAAACACCTAAATGGTCAAATATTGAACAGTAAAGCTTTTATTTGATTGGAACAGAGAAAGCCACATTATAGCATTAATTTTCCCTTATACTATGTCATTTTGAATAGTGATTGACATGTAGTACTCTCAACAAAAATTATTAATTAAATTTTAATAATAAAAATAATTTTTTTTTAATTTTTAAAACTTAATTTAAAAATATATAAAAAAAGTAACAAATAACCTCATGGGTTAAAGAGATATTTATAAACATAATTAAAAAAAAATAGTCAGAGAATTTGAAACAAATTATTACAAAGTATAAAAGTGCATGTCATAATAATAACTCGATTATAATAATAGTCTATTAAACTATTATAATTCAGATTAAATAAAGTTACACCTAAAATATAAATTATATAATTTTACCGATTATTATAATTTACTTCTCACTTCAAACCATAAAAAAAAATGGTAAATGGAAACTAAATGGAAGTAGATTTTGTGGGTGTCGCTTGTGAGAGAACAGAAGGGTAACAAAGCCAGCTGGCAAGCAAACGCACGAGATCCAAGCGTGGGGCCTACTTCACGTGTAATCATACTTCTTCCATTGCCTGCAATAGAATCTCGCCACGCGTCCTCTATTCCACCCAATTATCTTCTCTCTCCCCTTTTTTTTTTCTTATCCCTTTTTATTTATTTATTTCAATACATTAAAATATATATACATAATATATGTTATTGAAAATCTCCACTCTCTGCTTTAACTTTCTCCTTTATCCAAATCTCAAGTCTTCAATAACCCCACCCACGTCGCGACAAAAATTGACTGCAGCCATTTTCATCTTCCCATAATGCCCCTTCCCCGGCCCCCTTCCCACCCAATGCCTTGGCTTCATCCTCTTCACACACGTGGCACTCATCGGCCCCATTCACTGACATGTCGGTTGATACCGACGACCCGTCCATTCGGATTATTATGGAGTGCGAAGCACTGAATCATTACCAAAGAAAATCCTGCGTTTCGAGTGGATAATTTAATTATCCGACGTGTCATTTCCATGAAAATCGCTGGGCGTTTTTGGTAAATTCGGATTAATAATAATAAAGCCTTATCCATTATTTATCAGTAATGAAACGAAATCCCAAGGCCCCATTCTTCTCTCTCCCAAAAAGCTTTATAAAAAGAACTTAACGAAATCAATCCAAACCCCCAACGATTTTCTTCTCAGATTAGAGAAAAAAAAAAAAAACTGTGAGAATCCAATTTCTTTAAAAGGCGCCAAAAGAGTACTTACTACGGTGCTGTATTATCTTGTTCGTTCTCATTTCATGGCGACCGGAAAAAGCTGTTACGGTCGCTCCAACTACCGTTTCCTCTCCGGCGACATCGCCGGCCACCACCACTCCTTAACATCCGACTTGTCGTTCGAGCTCAGCGAAGCGGACATTTACAGCTCCGGTAGTTCGAAATCGCCGGAGATACGGCGATCTCCGGTGCCGGCGACACGAGGATCGAAGAAACCGTCGTCGAAACGAGTGGAGTCCGGCGGTGGTGCGTCGTCTCTGCCGGTGAATATTCCGGACTGGTCGAAGATTCTGAAGGAGGAGTACAGAGAGAAGCGGAGTTTTGAGTACGAGGGCGATTTGGAGGAAGATGGCGATGATTTGGAGCCGCCTCACGAGTTTTTGGCGAGGCAAATGGCGAGGACGAGGATCGCATCGTTTTCGGTGCACGAAGGAATTGGGAGGACGTTGAAAGGGAGAGATCTGAGTAGGGTAAGAAATGCAATATGGGAAAAAACTGGGTTCGAGGATTGATAAAAAAATATATATTTTTTTTTTTAAAAAAAAAAAGAAACGATGAGGATTTGACGACATGTAGTTTTTATTTAGGATGTAAATAATTGTTGTATGGGAAAAAAAAAAGAATTTATCCAGGTCGTCTTCTTCGTTTACTCTTTTTTTTTTTTTTTAATTTTTGGGTTTTGATTTAATTTTTCACCTTGGCCATATTGTATTGGCGTAACTGGTGAGTTTTCTGGGAAATGGAATGTTATCCATTAATGGTTGTAAAATAAAATATAACTATTATATGCTAATATGTTTCTTCTTATTGTTCGTTTTTACGTTTGAGTTCAACTTTCTAGCTATCTCTGGTTATAGGCTCAAACTTAACGTAATGGAGTAGGCCTTAGAAGAAGGTGATGTGATGGGTACGTTATGCAAGAAAAAATGAGAAGTGGACCCATTTGTAATTTGAAAATGATTGATTTTCTTTGAATTGTTGTTTTTTCTTTTCTTCCTCTATAAATAATTTCACATCAGTTATTGTGGCAGCGTATTTAAGAATTAAGATCCAATCCAATATCCCATTTATGAAAAGAGACTTTATAATTTATAAGTTATGAACCATTAAAATTTTACATGTTCCTAATTATTTATAAAATTATCCGTCAATCTCCTAAAATAATTTATCTATTCTCGAAAAAACAAAAAAATTTAAATTGTGTAACTTTGTAAGTTTTATCATACATTTGGAAGGTTATGTTTATTTGCTAAACAAAGTTTCTAGCAAACTATATGAACTTTTAAAACTAAGTGAACTTTTAAAACTAAGTGAGTAGCTTCATAGTGATTAACATGTACCCTCAACAAAAATGACATATATTCAATTTTTTTCTAATTCAAAGTTGTTTAAATCATTTAAAATATATATATATTATGTTTATTTAGTCTTTATATTTAAAGAAATTTAATAGGCACTTAATTTTTCATTTTGTATCTGATAGTAATCTTTAATAATATATAAGCATAATCGATCCATTAGGCACGTTATTGAAAGAATTAAAAAAACGCATCAAAACTTCCTTTTTAGATTCATTTTTTCTTTACTTTTAGATCGAAGGTACAATGCCCGTAACCAATTTGAATTATATTTAGGTTGATGAAACTTATTCACAACTAAAGTACAAATATTATATTATAAATGTGACTCTACAATGTGTCAATAACTCAATCAGTTAAAACATTATATCTTTAACCAGTTGAGCTATATTCAGGTTGATGAAACCTATTCAAAACTTGAAAGCACGAATATTAGATCAGTTGTACATGACTCTAAAAGTTTGTCAATAACTCAATAGTTAAAACATTATATCTTTAACGAGAAGGGCAAACGTTCACCTCACACATGGTTTAACTAAAAACCTATAACTAAATTTGTAGTTTAGCTTAAAAGAAAACAAACCTATGTTTATTGTTTTCCAAATAATAAAGAAGGTGCAACACAACAATATTTATATTATTAGTATTATTAGCATTATTAACTATTTTGAGATCTTTTAAAAATAAAAACATGAAAACTCATAATATTCACACATTGTTTAACTAAAAACCTATAACTAAACTTGTAGTTTAGCTTAAAAGAAAACAAACATATGTTTATTATTTTCCAAAGAATAAAGAAGGTACAACACAACAATATTTATATTATTAGTATTATTAGTATTATTAACTATTTTGAGATCTTTGAAAAATAAAAACATGAAAACTCATAAAATTTATTATTGTCAATGTAAAGCCCTAATATAGGCATAAATTAGTGGTTGAATTTAGGGAGTGTGTTTTGTTTGTTTGTTTTTTTAGGTTTTACATTATGTATTATTGTGTTATCGAGATACAAACCTAAATGTTCTATTTATAGGAGTACAAGATAAAATCAAATTAAATAAAATTTAATGCAATAAATTATAATACAATCTAACATCCATTTTCAAACTCACAATAATTAGTGAGTTCGCTAAACCATGTCAGGGTGCGTAAGCACAAGCATGTAGGTAGGGTTAGAATAGATGATGCCAAAGCATGGCAGGCAGAGTCAGACAGATGATGTCGAAACATCGCAAGCAGAGTCAGACAAATGATGTTGAAGCATCGCAGGCATAGTCAGGCAAATGATGTCGAAGCATCGCATACAAGATACTGAGGACAGAGGAAAGGCAGGCAAGAGCAGGCAGATTCAGATTCATAAGTCATGAAGAAATCCACTTATCGAACAAACATTTGAACTAAGAGATCAGTTAAACCAAAATTTGTTCGGAGACCGTCATACTGAAGATCTGGAGGTCGCGTGGAGCGTCTGGCGGTACAATGCGTGTTGTCGAGGAAGAGAATGAATAAAGAATATGAAAATGGGAGCGGTTTGAGGTTTTGCTACACTACCACCTTGAGTTTGAGGAAGGGTGTTAATGTAAAAGCTCTAATTTAGACATAAATTAGTGGCTCACACTTTATGGAGTGTGTTATGTTCTTTTCTGTATTTATATATGACCTTAGCTTTGTATCTAAAAACACATCAATTCACAATATAAACCCTAGGCGTCTTTGTGTTTTGTCTTTTCCCCTCCTCTAAAAACAATAATTATAATCTACTTGAAATCATCAATCTTAACATGAGTTATGATCCAATATCAGATCAGTAATCACGTGACATCATATGATGAAGAAATTTTAAAGCCAATGATCTCGAAACTCAAGAATAGTATTGTTTGCCATTACAATGGTGGAAATTTGTGATATAAATTATAAGTTTGATTATGACAAAATACTCATCAATTTACTCTTAAATCACCAATAAACCAAAAGCTTAAATTGATAGTTTGGTATAAATTTAATTATGTTAATTAATATAGTCTAGCACTTCGTTTATTGATTTTAAAGATATTTTTATTCTTTTAAAATTTACATTATTACTTTGCATCTTTCATAAATATTTCAAAATTATTATTATAATAAAAATAGAATGTTAAACAAAAGTTCAATGTTTTTGAATGAGAATTGTCATTTTTTAAAAATATTTATGAAAGTTTAAGGTAGTATTGTAATTTTTTAAAACAACAGGAGTGTTTTTTAAAATAAATGAGCAAAATTAAAGTTTCAAGATTATTTTTTTTAAAATATAACTTAGCTTAAATTATAAACTTTGAAAAACACCCCAATTGTCATTTTGGCATTGGTGACCAATAATGTGGTGTTGATGTGATTTTTTTTTTTTTTTTGGTTTGCTCTAGGCTAATAACATCATAGCCCTAAAATCAACCTGTTATTTTAAAGGTGGTGAAATAGAAAGTTTTGTTTTAATATTTTGTATGGCTTTAGGTGAATGATTACTAGTCCCCATCACTCTTCTGAAGTTAGTAATTTAATGTAAATAAACATAAAGAAAAATAAACTGACTCATCCACTGTGTTTTGTTTAGATTAGATATACTTTTTAGATTAAATTACAAATTTATTCTTCAAATTAATTTAAAATTGTCTCTGATTTTTAAACTTTAAAGAGAGTCTAATATATTATTTTATATACAATAAACTTTGAACTAAAAAAATGTCTAGTAAGTTAATTATAGTTTATATGTTTAATTACTATTTTAAACATTGTATTTTTAACTTTGATTCATCTTTAGTTCATATATTTTTAAAATATCTATTTTTCATCTAAAACTTTCAACTTTTTACTAATTTTAGCTCTTGCATTAATTTCAAAACATTCATTTTAGTCCTTGTAAAATTTTAACACAAATGCAATCAAAGCTCTTTTGTATAAAGTTAATTACGTTTACATTTCAAGAAATTTATTAGGTGCAAAAATTGTACTCAAATTGTGATTGAAAAATGAAGAGACTACATAGGCAACGTTTTAGAAATATAGAGATCAAAACAAACATTTTGAAAGTACGTGAATTAAAATAGATAAAAGATGAAAGTATATGAACCAAAATAGACATCTTTAAAGTATATGTACCAAAATGATATTTAAAGTTATTTTATATCAATAGAATTTAAAATTTAAATATTATTTTGTTTTTTTTTTAATATCTTATTGAATTTCTTTTAAAAAAACAAATAAATACGTCAATAAACTATATAAAAAAAAAAGCATCTTTTAAGTCCAATAACTTAGTTTAAAATTCGTGTAAGATGTGCCATTTGAGGTACTCTCAATTGACTTGAGAGGTTGGACGATTAAATATTCTACCTCTCTTACACGAATGGTTGAAGTAAGAAAAAATAGATATAACTTTTAAATTACATAAATAACACTTTTATATATATTAATAATAATAATAATAATAAGACACTTGTAATTTCGATCTCAAATTTATGGGTCCAAAATGGGTAATATGTCATATAGAAGAATTAACCTTTGCCTGAAAGCAACATATGAGTAACTTTGGACCGTATGATCTTTCTTTTTTTATTGGTGGGGTCACTCGGAAACTTTGTCATCCACAACACGAGTGTACATAAGTCGGGTTAAGTCAAGTTTTAATTTTTTGGACCAATTCGAATTTTCGGGTTGGGTTAGGTTAGGTCATCGGGTTAGTTTTTTTTTTTTCCTTTTTTTAAAAAAATTAAAATAAAAAAACCAAAATTAATTTAAATATAAAAATTCAAGAATTAAAAAACTTCATGTCTTTATACTAAATAACAACCATAAAACTTAAATATTCTATTACAAATTTACAATTATTCTAAGAAACTTCTAAATAAATCGATATCATTTAAAACAAAGATTTTTTGTTTTTCAAACATTGAATTAAAATTAGTCACTCAGTTTTAATTTATATTATGAAAAATTACACCTTAATTTAAAAATGAATTTTTAAGAGTTATTAAATAATAAATAATTACGAAATTAAATAAAAATAAATTAAATACATATATATGTAGTTGTATGGTAGGTAAAAATATAATTTTTAAAATTAATAATAAGTTCGGGTTGGTCGGGTCAAACTAAATTAATTTTAGGTGAACTCACGAACAACCAAACCCATACATTTTAATTTATTCGAACCAAACCCAACCTAAATAAATTCATAATCCAACTCAACCCGTCGGGTTGGGTTGAGTTGGTCGAATTGTTCGGGTTATCGGGTTTTTTTGAACACCCACACTATCGACAACCTTGCGTTTTATTCAATAGGGGACGTCGTTTTCGTGGTTCACTTCACGCACTCCGTAGCGAAACGACAGAGAAAAAAATGCGTTACCATCGAGTTCACGGAGATATGGTACAGCTGAAATATTATTGGAACACGTAGTCTATGTTTAAACTTTCAACTGAAATTGACTTGTACCGTAAAAGTTGTTTCATGTGTGTGTGTTTTTCCCTTTTACACTCGTTTTTCTTTTAATTTTGAAATAGGTGCCTGCAAGTCACATTCAGATTTCATATTTGTTTTGAGTGATTTTTTTTTTTTGTTGATTCATCATTTTGGCAGGTGGGCTCATGTACACGTGATTCGAGATAGATCCCTACTTAACAGTCTAACACTAATGTTGTATTGGACTCAATGCACATTGATACCTAAATTCACACTAAGTCTACTGATTACGAATTGTATCGGACTTTACTCTCGTCGAATATGTGTATGTTAGGCGAGCTTCCCAATCAAACATGGTTGGTTCGGCCTCATATTTAGATAACACACAATGATTTTCACTTGTTTCAGATACTTCTACTAGAGAGAGTCGTCTGAGTTAATATTACATGCAATAGATAGGAATCATTTCTCAATTGAACCACTTCTAATAATTTAAGAAAAAAACCATAATTATTTCTCAATTGAACCACTTCTAATAATTTAAGAAAAAAACCATAATTGTTGAATATTGCTAGATTTTATCATATAGTTTACTTCATTAGAGTTAATTTAGTGGTTCTATTCGAAATTCTAATAGTATAATATGTTATATAGAACTAAAATGATTATTAAAGAATAATATGATGTATAATTTTAAAAATAACTCGTCTTCAATTTTGTTATAAGCAATAAAAAGTAAGTAGTTTTTGTTAAAAGAAAACAATATTTAAGTTGAATTACGTCTCCATTATTCTCATCCTATCGAATGGGATGTAATATTTAAAGGGGAAAAAAACTCAAACTTTGCTACTCCCAAAACACTGTGATTCATAGGTTGTTTTCCAAATTAAATTTCTAATTTTCATTCTAATTTTGGTTATTATTATTATTATTACAGACAAGCATGCTTCACAATCCTTCTTTATCAGCAATGTTATTATGCTATATGTACTTTTCAATATGTTATATATCTGCTTTTCTTCGTGCCAAGGAACATAGAGATAGAGTGGTGTCACTTCAAAATCTCTTAATTAATTACATTAGTCTATATGGTTGGTTAATATTTTTTATACAATATGGTTGGTTAATGTTAATTATGAGAAAAATTGCTCGTATTGTTCATACGAGATTTCAAAATAGAAATAAATGAGACATGTGTTAAGAAATTGTATTTGTATTGATTTGACTTTAATAGAGCATAATCTCTAATGTTTAATCACATGGAGAAGACAATAAAGAAGGAAAGGAAAGGAATAAGGAGGAAAAAAAGTTACATCAACTAAAAAATAGAAGACAATAAAGAAGGAAAGGAAAGGAAGAAGAAGAAAAAACAATGATAAATAAATAAATATATATATATATATTATCTAAAAAAATAGAAAGAAAAAAAGTTACATCAACTCTCCGCTACTAATTAATGGAAAAGTTGATGGAGGGACCAAGAGGAAAATTAAATGAAAAATTTAAGAGTATATTTATTGAATTTAAAAATTCAATGACTAAAACACAACCTAATCCAACCCAAACGAAAAGTGTATTTTTTTTTAAATGTAATTAGCAAACAAATAAGTGAAAAATGTCTTGCTAGCGACGGAAACAATAAGCAATGATGGGATATATTATTGAATTGTGAATATACCCCATAGAAAAAAAAAAATTGGTCATAAATTTTGAGCAATGGATACGTTTGGTTCTTGAGTTTTTAAAATGGTCCCTTTTAAGTCCTTAAATTTTGAAAAATATGTTTAAAAGTTCCTCGTATTATTTTTTTATTTTTAATTAAATTTTCAACTTTTTATATAAAATCCATATATTTTCTTAATATTGAAATGGTTTATTAAATTAAAAAAACATTTTATCTCTCAATTCTTTTCCACCTTCTCTCCTCTCTCACCCCTCCACCTTCCTTCCCTTCTTTTTCTTTTTCCCTCTCTCCATGTACTTCACTTTTTTTCTCTCTCTCTCTAACTTTGTGTATCCCGATTCCCAACTAACCACTCTTTAATTTATAAATCTTGAACAAATCCAAAAATTATCTTTCTACAATTCAGTTTTCTTTTCACATCAATCTTATCAAATCACCCATCATTCAGAATCAATTTTACAATCACTGTCTTTCAGACACATTTCAATTTTAAAGGTCTAGATTAAGCTTAAAATATTTCTATGTAAAAGTCCCATATGTAAATTATAGAGTAGAGAGGAGAGAAAGTAGTGATAGAAATGAGAGAGAAAATATTTTTGAATTTTTTTTTAAAAAAACATTCCATATTAAAAAATGTTGATTTTATATAAAAAAAAAATAATAGAAAAATGACATGAGACCTTTTAAACTTACTTCTCAAAATTTAGGAACTAAAAAAGTTCATTTAAAAAAATTCAAGGATCAAACCCATCTATTGCTCAAAACTCAAACAGAACCACAAAGTATTTTACCCAAAAATTAATACAAAAAGAAGAGAAAAAAAGTGCAACCTTGAGAACAGTAGATAAAGAGTATATGTTTTAGGCAGCTGAAACAAGGAAGTATTAGTTGTCAGCCAAGTAGAATGAGTTTCATTGGTATGAGAAAAGCCCATGAAAGCTGGTTTTTGTAAGCTTTTATCTTTTTTAGATCGAAATTGTCTAAAGAAAATGGCCCTTAGCCCTACCTAAAGGCCATTAATAGGGATTGCAATAAACAATATGGTGATTTTGGATTTTATTAATGCACCACCAACACACAAATATAATATTAATATATATCTATTTGAATTATCTGTCACAATCTTTCAATTATATTTTCTTTTAATAATTTATTTTTATAACTTTACTTGAAATTTCATAATTAACCCAAAAAAAAAAATCATCAATAACTCTACTCCAGTTTAAACTATTCTTATACTATTTTATATAAAATAAAGTAGTTACTCTCTAATACTATAGAATTTGATTTTAACATACGTGACACAACTATTTAATTAGTAACATAGATGCAATACTACAACTTTTTTTCCGATTTACATATCTCTCTACTTCAACCTATAAATTTTGTGTACTAAAAACCCATAAGCTTATAATTTATTGTTTGTAGAGTATACAAGAGCTTGTTTGGAAACAATATGAAAATAGAAATTTGAAACAAGAGATTTAATGAAAACATAATTGTATTTCATATTTTCAAATACGTAGTTGGTAGCATATTTAGAGATTTGATTTTATTTCAAACAGTTATTTCATAGGTGTTCTATAACATATTTATCGAATTAAGTGAGTTCAAAAAATATATAATAGAATTTTGATTGTTTACCAAATACACCCTAAATCTAGCCAACAAGAACATAATTCAACTGACATCAAGTAAGACTTGTGACCAAAAAGTCATGAGTTCGAATTTCCCACCGTCTAAATTGTTGATGTACTAAAAAAAATACACCCTAAATCTTTTACATTAAAAAAATATCTTAGATAAGAACTTGTTTTCATATATTCATAAATAATCACTATTTATAGTCAGATGACTCAGATCTGATGTGAGCTGCAAGTACTCAAAAAAAAAAAAAAAAAAGGCTAAATTATAGAAAATGGCCCTAAACTATGGGGTTTGTGTCAAAAATACCCCTAAACTTTAAAAAGTTTCAAAATACCCTGAACTTTCAAAAATGTTCAAAAATACCTCACAGTTAAGTTTTGGACAGAATCAAGTTAAAGTTTTGTTTCAAAATACCCCTTAACTTTTAAAAAGTTTAAAAAAATACCTGACCTTAAAAACTTTTTTTAAAAATATTTACCATTAAGTTTTGGATGAAAAATATTAAAATTTCATTTCAATAATACCCTTAACCTTTCAAAAAGTTCAAAAATAGAAAAATACAATATCGTTTAAGTTTTAATATAGTGTATAAGAATATTAGAGTTTAAATCTATATAGAATTGATATTCTAATTTACTTAATTATCATGAATATAATCACCCAATTTTATTTAAAAAAAGAAATAGAAAAATGAATAAAAGCAAGACAAAATAAATATATAAAATAAATGAGGAAGAAAACAATCAATCTTAAGGAATTGATTTCATCAATCGACTAATAATTCAATTAATTAAGATCCCGTTTGATAAACACTTGATTTTTTGTTTTGTTTTGAAAATTAAGCTTAACAATACTACTTCTACCAATAGGTTTTTATATTTTCTTTTCTACTTTAGACCTATGTTTTCAAAAACCAAGGTAAGTTTTAAAAACTAGAAGCTCTGTTTGATAATAATTTAGTTTTTATTTTTGGTTTTTGAAAATCATGCTTGTTTTTTTACAATTTCTTTTCATATTCTCTATAATGATTTCCATCTTTCTTGAGAGTACTCATTTAAGTTTCTAGCAAAATTTCAAAAAAAAACAAGTTTTTGAAAACTACTTTTTTAGTTTTCAAATTTTAGCTTGATTTTTAAAACATAGGTACATAGTAGATAAGAATACATAGAAACTTATTGATAGAAGTGGTATTTTTAGGCTTCATTTTCAAAAACTGTAACTAAAAACCAAATGGTTATCAAACGGGCTAACACAAATAAGATTGACATGCAAATATTTCATAAGTCGGAAGACAAAAGTTAAGATTACCTTTTACGAAAGCAAGTGGATGTTTTGGATCTTCCACATCATTCTGGGTGAGGTCGGGTAAATTTTTAAAATTTCTAATAGATTGATTAAATGAAATCTCAAAGAATTCCATTAAATACTAAAAAAATTATTGAAAAGCATTTTTTTTAAAGTTTTTTAAGGCTACCGTTATTTTTGAAACTTTTTAAAAGTTTGGGGGTATTTTGAAACAAAACTTTAATTGATTACCATCCAAAACTTAATGGTGAGGTATATTTTGAATATCTTTGAAAGTCCAAGTGTATTTTTGAAACTTTTTAAAGTTTAAGGGTATTTTTGACACAAACACCATAGTTTAGGGGCATTTTCTATAATTTAGCCAAAAGAAAAAGTGAGCTGCTTATTATTCGTCGACTGTATTTACTTTTTCAGAAAAAATCTTACTATTGTATGTTTTATATTTATTTTTTTTTTGAAAGGTATTATACGTTTTATTTAGTATATAGAAATTGAAGCAATTAATTGGGAGGCGGAAATCCTGAATGCCGAGTGGATCGGACAAGCCCAATGTTTTGGGCTGCAATTACTCCCCTTTCACAACAACAGGCCCAATACTTATTAATTATTAACTCGTACTTTTTTTCAATATGCATTATAATTCATGACCTCCAATCTCTCCACTTATCATTTAACTTAAAAAATCAAAAGAATTAAACATGTAATAGATGGTAAATTTAAAAACACGATGGGTTATAATTATTTTGAATTTGCTTCTCTTTGATGGTTCTAGTTCTTAAACTTCTTAAATTATGAGAAAAAAAAAAGTTGATATCTCTTTAATTGAAATTACCCGATTAAATTGATGAAAGATATTTATCCTATTAATATTTGATTTGACATCGGTAAGAAGTGGACATTTATGAAAAGCGGGTGGATTTGAAAACCATCCATCTTAAATCTTAATGGAGTAATTAGGGGGAAAAAACATTTCACTTTTTAAGCATCGAAAATAGTTTTACGTAATTAAAATATACTGCCTTAAAAAAGCCATATTTGTAAATGGCTCCAAATCACAAAAAATATTTCACCTATTGGCACCTTTTCAATTGGCCTTATTGGGATATATAATCATTGATAAGGGCCCTCGAAAAATGATACGATTTCCATCGCCCTTTAATTTTCAGGCTTTCATTGTATTTTCCTCCTTGGGTGGTGAATTGCTTTTTTTGTTGTCTCCCACTCAATTTTCCATCCTAATTTTTTGACTATCTTTTAAGACAACAAGTAATTTATTATTAATACTTTTTATTTAAAAAAAAAAACACAACAATTAGAAAAGAAGAATTAAACCTTTTGCTTTATGTCAAAATCGTCAATCAAATACAAAAACTTAAGCGCGAATGAATTGTGATCAATTTAATTACGTAACATTTTTCTTTCGTGCAAACTTCAAATCTCATAGATAGTATAATAAGCAAGAATAAATATTATTTTGGAAATAAATGATTTTACAAGAGTTCGAACACACAATACTTACTGCTTTGATATTATGTTGAATCATTTATCAAACTAAAAAATTTAACCTGATGAGTTATGGTAAATTTAATTATAAAAACGCTTTTGTTATACCGCTCGAACTTTTGATATTTGATTAAGGGTTATATATCTTAATTAATTGAAGTTTGTTCAAGTTGGAATGAAGAATTAAACTTGAGATTCAAATTCAAGCGTAACACATGAGCAAAACTTAACGGTGAAAGCATTAATAGCTTTATTTATAGGTTAAATGTTTGAACTCCTACTCTATAATTATAATATTAAACTAGAGGTATTTACATGGTTAACTTAAAATGGATTTATATTTTCAAATATAGGAGAAAACTTGAAATTTTAAAAATTAATACCATCAAACTCAAATTAAAAACTAATATAAAACACATTAAATCTTTTTATTTCATTAAAAAAAACATACACTAAGAAAATTCACACTTAGTATGAGGAGGTGGAAAGTTTCTTTTTAAGTATATGTATTAAGATTTTGATTAAATAAATACAAAACTATATTCAATAAAATGAGGGTGGAGTTTGACCTAAATGAAGTATGTCTATCAATTAAACTATGATTTAAAGGTTGTGAATAAGATGTAGTTATCTTTTTGTCGCTCTTTTTATCTATCTTTGCTCACAAATTATTACATTTTGTCACCACTCCTTTCATTTCTTTCCCTTTTGACAATCACATGTGAAATGGTTTTACACAATTGAATTAAACTTTAAATGTTCCAATGGTTACACCATATTATTTTGCAAAAGGCATCCTATGTGAATGAAATTCTAGCTATTGACATCTTAGTTATATATTGTTATTTTTTAATATCTTAGCCCAACTAAAATTAAAATAATGTCTCTTAAATATTTACCAAATTTCATTGAAATTTTTGGATGACAATAAATGGGGTTGAGGTATAGGGAGACCTCATTTTCAAACATAATTCATCTAGATTAATTTCACATCGATTTTTTTGTGAATTTAGTTGGTCAACAATTTAATTGATTTTGAATCATTATTATGAATTTATTTGTTCTTTTCGAATAACTCTCACCTACACCAAAATTATTTAAAGCTATTTTCATAAGTACTGTTTATAAATGATCATTTCTGTTGTCCTACTAACCAACATATGATTATGATTGGTATCATGTGACTTAGTTTGACGATGTAACCGTTGATAACCTCATCACAATTTTGTCCATTTTATTTATTTGTTATCATCTTAGGGTCACCAACCCATAAACGATGGTTCCTATAAAACCACTTGTTGAGATTAAATCCCTAGTTTCGTTTTAAATTAGATTCTTCTAATTCAAAAATTAAAACAAAACTCAATTAATATTATTAAATTTAAATTACAATCTTATCTTATTAAAATTGTGAAGGTAAGAACATAAATCTTTAGTTAAAAATAGGCCTATGTGTGTTTTAATAAAATGATTGTATATGACTTGAACTTCACTCATCAATGTTAGTTTTGAGCGTGAATTTGAAGATTAATTATTTATCCATAATTAATACCCAACTATAGCATATGGTAAGAAGGCACAAACATAACATCATAAAATTTAATAAATTTAAAAGAAATCAAAGCAAATGACTACTTTTCTAATTAAACAAATAATTAATAGTCATTGATATAGTTTGAAATACCACATCAGAACATTATCATCTCATTTTAATAATCTTATGTACATTTTAGTACAGACACGTGGCACGGTATTTACAAATTGAAAAGTCTTTAAGCCAGGTCCCTAATTACAACAAAACGAGTAACTACGGAACCCTAATTATAATAAACAAGATAATTAAGAATGGTAGACTGAGTCAAACCTTGATTAGTATATTCAAATTCAAAATTTAATTAATTATGAAGAGTGAACAGAAAATCTTTGAAAGAGATTCACATCCCATGCAGGTGAAGCTTCAGTTGACTCAGAGCGACAATAAATTCCCAATCCCCAACTTTTTATTCTAATGAAAAATCAATTACCCACTTTCTTTTGTTTTGCTTCAAATTTTACTCCAATCTCTCTCTGGCCGATGAAATCCTTTGCATCGTCGGACTTCACTCTCCGGCGACCACTGCGGCGGTCCGATTCCCTCTTCCGGCTCCGGCTACCGTTCCTCTAAGTGATTGAGGGAAAAGAGGAGGGCTGAAATCGGAGGCGAAATGTACAAGAATCAGCTTCAGGAATTGGCGCAGAGGAGTTGCTTTAATCTTCCTTCTTATTCGTCTGTTAGGGAAGGTCCTGATCATGCTCCGAGGTTCAAAGCCTCCGTTAACTTTAACGGCGAGATCTTTGAAAGCCCTAACCATTGTCCTACTCTCCGGCAGGCTGAGCACTCGGCGGCCGAGGTTGCTCTCAACTCCCTCGCGCATCGCGGTCCATCTCACTCGCTTGCTGCTCGGATCCTGGTGCGTATTCTTACAAATTCATTGTTCCGAATAAGTTCCCGCTGTTGTGTTGTTGTTGCTGCGACTATTGTGTGTTTAATTTCGCTTTTGTTTTTCTTCTTGATCTTTTATTTTCAATGCTCAGTAGCTATTGGGAACTAGAATAGGTCGCATTACTTGATATTTTGCGGCGCCGTGTTCGAGTTCTATGCTTCATTTCCCTTCCAGTCTTTAGACCTATGATCGCAGTTCAAAATCTGCTGCTAAAATTGGAGTTCCGATCTTGTGTGTTGCATAAGTTGATTTGATTGCCTTGGATTCTTGAGTACGGCTTTACCGTACGCGGCGGTGATCGCCTGAACGTTCCGGCTAGTGACCTCCATCAGCCGGAATGGAGTCGGCGATTAAATAATCTGGTTTTTTTGAGATGCAAATTACGTGAATACCCTTGTTTTTTCCCCCTTTATTTCCTCGAATGGCTCGGCAGATTCCTAACCTGGTCCTAGTTGTTGTTTTTTTTTTTTCTGAAGAAGCCGACTACTGTAAACATTAAATTCAAGAAACAGGATATTTTTGGCAACTTACTGACGGAATCCCTCAACATTGATTGAAAACTGGGTTTGTTTTGTCGTTATCAATATCACTGCGGGACCGGTTGCGTACGGGATTTTCTATGGGGATGGTTGGTAATATTAAATTTGCTTGATGCAGGGTATTCAGTTGCCGAAATGTTAGCTTTGTAGCTTAAATTACTGAAAATTTTAGAGGAAAGAAGAGAAATAAGGAGGTTAAGTTTTAACTTGTCCCAGTAGCTTTTCCCTTACACGCCCCTGAAAGCCTCTGTATTCCCTGCTTTATGACAAGAACATCATGGCTGTTTAACAGTATATGAGCTGAGTGCTGTCAAAGTTTATCCATGACAGAGTTGTTTTGTCTTGTTATTTTAATGTACATTCATATGTGAACTCAAATTGTTGATCTTTTTGCTCAACGCTGTAGGAGGATTTTTGGTTTAGTGACTGAATAACATTATTATGGTCAGGACGAGACAGGGGTTTACAAGAACCTCTTGCAGGAAATTGCCCAAAGAGTCGGGGCTCCATTGCCACAGTATACAACAGTCCGGTCAGGACTTGGACATCTGCCTGTTTTTACAGGGTCTATAGAATTGGCTGGAATCACTTTCACTGGGGAACCTGCCAAGAATAAGAAACAGGCAGAGAAGAATGCAGCCTTGGCAGCTTGGTCATCTTTGAAACAACGTGAGTTTGTTTTTGAATCTTTTCTTCCTGAAAATTTGAATCCATCGTACATGTAGCTAGCAAAACCTTGGTGAATATAAGATGGTTTGAGCTTTAGTGAACTAGAAAATGTTACGTATTGATTTCCACTTGTTGGGTCTTTCTACAAATTTTCAACCCACAAGTGAGAGTGAATGTTGGAGCGTCGATAATTAAATTTACCGTAATCCATTAGTTCAAGCTTTTAGGTTGATTGGTTTAACACCCATTAATATATAACTGTCTGTTGTTAAACATGTTGATAATGTAGTATGTTTTCTCTATCCAGTAGCAAAAGAAGCAGCAAGTTCATCTGAAGTTGAAAGCAGCGATGAGCCAGAGCAAGTTGTGATAGCTCGGGCATTATTGAACTATCGTTTAAAGGAGAAGATGTTCAGGACTAACCCAAATGCCCCAATGCCATTCCCCAAGAAGCTTTCATTTCAAAGTCCAAGGGCTACTAGTCCACAACCTCCCCCTGCAACCACATCCAAAATCCTGCCTTTCATTTGCAAAAAGCCAGTTCCTCGAAGCAGACTACCACCAACAGAAAACAGCAGCCCTACGCTACCATCACATCCGCCTACAGCCTGTGGGAGCCATCCTCAAAAGTTCCCGGCACCGGGAGCAGTTCCTTATGTCCCAATTCGACAATATAGGATGGCTTGTCGGGGAATTGTACTACCTGTGACTATAAGAACTGCTGTGCCTGTTTACTCTGCACCACCATGCCCACAACCACCCAAGGTACCCTCCCAGGTGCAATTTTCCCAACCCATTCGAATTGCCCCTCCTGTCTCAATTAGACAAGCTATTCCAGTTTTTGCTTCTCCTCCACCATCGTCCAGGAAAGAACTTTCTGCTCTTCACAAAGGAGATCCTCTCACTGTCCCTAAACAAGATCCACCAACCGTTGCTTCAGAGGATTCTGCCAATACCTCGAAAGCAGATCATTCAGCTGCTTCCGCCCCCGCCTTGCTTGCTATATCTTCTAATCAAGTGCCGGAAACTCGGAACACAAATGCAACCAGTTTGGATGAAACCAAAACAGTTGAGGATCTGAAACAACTCAAAATCCAATAGATTCTCAAGTTCCTTGGATGTACCATATGATGTGACATTCTCAAATCATCTAATGTTATTAGATTAATGTTTTGTTTTAGTCTCCTTTGTATCTCGACAGTTTTGCCTTTGCCATATATGACCAATAGTTAGCCCCAAGGTAAACGAGTGGGCAAAATTTCCTTGTAATCGGCTATATCCAGTGGCAGTAATGTTAATTGTGAAGTCCTTCACCTTTTTCCATTTGCAAAAAGATCCAAGTCATATTCACAAAATTTCAATTCTCTTGGTATTTGCAGGTTCACAAAGCTGAGGCCAGGGTTAGAACTGTTGAAAATGATTAGTGGGTTGAGCTCCATACTTTACAGGTATATTCTTTTACAATTTTATATTGTTTTTTCATCACTTCTGATCTTTCTGACTCTTATATTGGGTGGGCAGACACATAACAAAGGGTCTTAATTCTTAAACACATAAGCTTATTATTAGAAGATACAAAATCATGAAATCAAACAACAAAAAGCTTTTGTTTTAGGAAATGAAACATAATGGATGATTAGATTGTTAGAAATAAGGTCAAGATTTACATACTCTTAGACGTATACTGTCGTAATGATCGAGAAACTATAATGAGATTGAAAAAAAAGTCACAAAGTGGTCGAAAGTTGTCTGAAAGTAAAGGGTGAGTGGGTGACAGGGAGTGTCGATTTCTCATTCAAACGAGAAAAACACAATAATTTCACCCTCCAAATCATAGTTGTAAACATTAGAAGCCTTAAATATTGACCTCATTTTAGTTGCCTGTGACCATATCTTACTTTATATATATATATATATATATATATATTTTCTTCGTTTACCTTGCCTTCTGAATCTCTGATTGGATATCGTAGAATTGTTTTTTTCTGTGTAGCTTTCATTTTTTTCCTTCACAATAAACTAAGGACAAGACAATTGAGAATAAAATAAGAGGAAGAAGATGAGTGTGAGATAGTACAGGAACAGGTAGCAAAAAGAGTAACTTTCAAACATAAAAAGATGATAATGACGAATTTTTTTAGGATAGAACAATAATAAATAGATGAACTAAATTGATAAGGACTTTAGGTTATTAATTTGGTTAGAGTCATAAATTAGAATTCTTTCTCCCCCAATATTGTGAGGTGCCTAAAATTCTGGTTTTGATGTGCCTTCTTTTGAGGGGTTTGGTTTAAGTAATTCAAAAGCTTGAGTGTTCGTTCGTTCAATCAATCTAGGAAGAAATGGGTTAAACTGTATAATGATGGACACTTACACTACTTTGTTCCTCAACTTTTGAAATACTTTTTAGTTATTTGGAAAACATATAGTTCATAATCTGATATTAATCCCAAAAACTTTGAACTATCAACTTAATTAGTCAGAACATTTTTGGTCATTAAAATCAGTATTAAAAAGCAAAACAATAAAGTGATTAATTATAGCATAAGTGTGACCCACGATGGGAAATGATGATCCAATACATGAATCAAAAAATGGGATTTCAGATTTCAAGTGTCATATCAAATTCGGTGGAAAAAGAATTGACATGAAATACCTTTTGTTTTTGTTTTTGTTTTTTTGTACTATTGTTGAAGACATTCTAATTGCCTTGGATGAAAATTTCAAACACTCATTTTCTTTTACCAACGTGTTTAAACACACAGAAACGAATCGGTGTTTGTAGTGGGTGGCTGCTGCTGCTAATATATCGGACAATTTTTTTTTAATATTACAAATTTCTAATTTTTTTTTTTTTAAATGTGGTAGTTTTCAAACTATTTTTAAAAATGTCGTCTTTTCAAGAGACGGCCTCCTATACGTGGATGAAGGATCTTTTCAAGAGACGACCTTTATGTACATAGAGGAAGGTCATCTCTTGACCTTTTAATGAGTTGGACAATGTCGTCTCTTCAATAGATGATCTTTACCAAATTTTAACACATAATGCCAATTGGTGCAGTGGCTTGTGCATTGGCTTGGGAGATAAGAATTAAGAGAGCATGAGTTTGATTCTTGGGTTTTGCACCAATTAACGTTAGCTATATTTTTAAAAATAATTTGAAAACTACCTTATTTTTAAAAAAAAGTTTAGAAATTTGTAATATTAAAAAAAAAATGTCCTGCTAATATCCTTTGGATTCTTTTTAAAGAAATTGTACTTTTCCAAATTTAATAGTAAAAAAATAACTCATTTTAAATATAGTAACCAAATTATAATTATTAAAAAAAAATCCTTATAGGGTAGGTGGGTAGTGCGTTAATAGGGTGAGGCAATATCCAAAATGGTTATTCTATCTTTGTTCTTATCTCCATTTTTGTCTCTAAATCATTCCCAATTAAATGGAATGAAAATAATAATAATAATAATAAGGACGGGAGTAGGAATTCCTTGCAGATAACGTCTTTTTTATAAGAATAATTCGTTTGTTTGATTGCAATCTAGTGCTTCATGATATCATTGATATGTGTACCTAAAATTCAATATTATATTCAAAGTTAAATAGATACATATTTTTTCTACATATATTCGTTTGTATGATCAAAAGTGTTAACAAATTTAGCATACGTACTTTTTTTTTCATTATTAGTTATGCGATTAGCATTTGAGAATAATGCAAGATCTATGAAATGCATGTGTGTTAAGTAAGAATGAAGAGAGTGAGTACTACAAAAAAAAAAAACAATTTCAATCTTTCACAAAAATATAATGAAGTGTGAGTTTGATAACTTTTGAAGCAGTGAAGAAAGTTTTTAACCAATTAAAAATCACTTCTTCAAGATTTTAATGGTGCTTGTGGTTAGAAAATCAAGTTCAACTTTAAAAACAACAAAATGGGAAGGTGCTTCATTTTAAAACACAACTCTTGAAATTTTACCTCAAAGTCACTCTAAAAACACATGGACGCAATATTTGATCATGGTTTTTTTTTTTTAATTTCAAATGTAGATTCCATTTCTATTTGAGGGGAATGAAAAATATCTATGAAGTCTGAACTTAACAAGGAAGAAGAGAAAATGGAAGGAAGGGCAAGTGTAGAATTGTAAAGTAAAAATAAGAGTGGTTTAATTTGGTAGAACAATTCCCCCAACCACCAATGACCCAAATACAAAATAAAACAAAACAAACCCTCCCATCTCTATCCATTTGTATTTGGACATTCATTTTTTTACTTTTTATGGTGAAAACAACAGAGCCTTGAAATGCCCAATATGATGCCAATTTTTTTCTTTTTCTTTTTTTTTTAAAATTTTTTTTTGGGGGTTAGAGGCTAAAATAGTGATAATAAAGTGTGCCAAAGAAGCAAAGTTAGAGAAGTGGGACCAAGTCTCCACTCAAAGCAATGCCACGTCAGCCTCTGTGATTGTATTGCATTGCATTACGCAACAACCATTGATTTTTATTTTTGAAGGGCATTTGTTTATGTTTTCTTTATTTTTTTATGGATCTCCCACAGACATATTGGGCCCACATTGGGGCCATCGGCCCACTCCACAAATATTATTCGTTTCCTATGACAAAAGCAAGCAATGCCTTCTTCGCCCAAAAGGAGATGGAACCCTCCACCATCTCTCTCTCTTATATTATATGTTCTGTGTTGAAATAAAAAAGCATACCCAAAAAAAAATAATAATAAATAATAATATTAATAATAATAAATGAAGAGAAAGGATTATAGGGGGAGGGGACAAAGTGGAAGAATGTTAATCCCATCACCTAAAGTTTTGTAAAGGAAAAAATAGCCCATTTGACTTTCTTCTTTCCTCATCATATGCCCTTCATTCCCCCTTTTCTCTCTCTATCTCTTCCATTTTATTTTCATCTCTTAAACTTAGTTTGGTATTAAGCTCATCCATGGCCAACCCCAACCCCCCTCCTCCCCCCCAAAAAAAAAAAAATTAAAGCCCAATAACAGTGACTTGAAGTATGGAGTCTTGAATTGGAAGAAAGTATTGAATGAAGTCCTCGCTAGGGGTGTACTAATAATCGGTAACCCAAACAACTCAGACTACCCAACTCAAATCGTGAGCGAGTTGGAGTTAGGTTTTTTCGGTTTATATTGGGTTAAAAATTTGGAAAATCAAAAAGTTTGGGTCGATTATCGGGTTAGGCCTTATAGGCTTGAGTTGACACAACCCAAAGTTTATATATTTTTTATTTCATTTTAATTACATATATACTTATAAATGAATTATTTGTCAATTTTTTATATTTTTCTTACAGACTTCTAACCAATGTTAAGATGTTGTGAATTTTGAATTTTGATATTTGAATTTTAGTAATTTTAGTTATTAATTTGATAAAAAAATATTTTTTAAAAAATAACCCAATGATCCAATCCAACTCAACCCGAAAAATATTGAGTTGGGTTTAAGGTTGGTTGGGTTGAAAGAATGCCCAACTTAAATTTTCGAGTTGGTCCAAAAAATTCTCTCAACTCAACCCAACTCGACTTATATACACTCCTAGTCTTCACATTACTGTCACATGCCTCTGGTACCTAATACACACAAATTTAAGTACTTTGTAATTTTCTCTCATACATTTTAATGGTGTAAAGTTGAAATGCTTCTCGAAATGAAATGAAGTTGATGATCCATCAAAGCCACATGACAATTAATTTAAAAAAGAAAAGAAAAGGAAAAAATAAGTTTATGATGACTAAAATACACACAATGATTGTACTAAAAAGATCAATCCCAACCTGATGCGTAAAATCAATAAATAATTAATACACTTCCCCCATGTTGCTTGTAATGCAATGAAAGCCGATTGGAATTGGATGCATGCTTTGCTTTTTCTTTCTTTCTTTCTTTTTTTTTCTATTAAAAAAAAAATACAAACATTCATTCACTCACTCACTTTGCTTTTCTTTTTCCCTTCCTAGAGAAAAAGTCAAATTTCTCTCTCTTTTTTGTCATTGAGCTTCGTTTTACTTCTTTAATATAATTCCTAATATTCATTACCACTTTTAATCTAAAGTCACTCCTCTCTTTTTCCTAAAGATTTCTAAAATACTCCACTTATTGGTATAAAAATCTCACTCTTGTAGTTAGACTCATAAGCTTTTTTTCTCCTACACACTCTTTCATTAGTTCTCATTAAATTATTTAAAGAAACCAATAAGTCAAATTAAATATACATTTTATAATTCTTTAACCTCTCTTTGCCTCTCGTCCTCTTTTTCATTCTTTTTGTTTAACATTATAGTAATTCTTCTTAACATAGTTCTTTACTTTATAGTGAGAATCTCATGTTGTAAATATGTAGAGTGGCCTCAAGCTCACAATCTATATGATGCACGAGTTACTCCTTTCACAGTCAATTAATTTTGAGGTGGAACTTTTTATATAATATAATATGGTATCATAGCTCATAAAATCCAAATGAGTATTTGGTCAACAAATTAAAATAGAGATCCGGTCCATGTTGAGAATTTCATATTGGAAACATGTGGAGTGACCCCACCATTTAATATGATACATGAATTAATTTTTTAATTGTCAATTGATTTTGAGATGTAACCTGTGTAATCTAATAAATTATGATGGGATAAAATTGAATTGATGTGGGAGAAATTTGAAGAGATAAAATGTGTGTGCGTGTTTTTTTACCAATCAAACGAGACTAATTAGATAGAGGTAAAAAATTTCAAAGAGTAAGGAGTGGGATAAGAATGAGATTAAAGAGGTGGAAATGTAAAAGGGAGGTGGTTAATTGATAGAAGTGGGGAGCACGTGAGGTTACTTTTTGCGCGTGCCAAAAGGGGAGGGGGAGGGAGGTGAAAAAAAAATGGCAACCCATTAAGTTTTTATTCATATTAATTTATTCCCATAGATATTAAAAAAATTGAATGAATAAATAAAAACATGTAAATGAATAATAAATAATTTAGATTTTAGTTTGTGGACCATTTTCGCCTTTATTTTGATTAAAAATAAAATATAAGGAATGTTGGTCTGGAATTATGAAACCGCCTTCAAACTGCACATATTTTCGTCTTTATTGTCTTTGGGATTTGCCCTTGATGTTCCCAAGATTCTCCATTTTGCCACTCGACTCCTTTTTACTTACCCCCCTCGGAATATTCTTATTCTTTTATCTTTTCTTTTCTTTTTAATTTAGAGATTTTGTGGATAAAGTTGAAGATTTAATACCGAAAAGAAAACACGCAAAGAAAAAAAAAAATTCAAAGTAGACTCAAAGTCTAAGGTGGTATTGTCACATTTTTTACACATCCAATGAGGTTGTAGCTTAAACTTAGCTTTCTAGAAGCCACTTTATTTATATTTTATACATATATATATTGGTCCCTTTTTTCTTTTTTTTTTTTTTTAAATAAAAAATTAGATTTAACTTCTAACATTTGAATTTCATTAGCTCAAATTCTAGACTTAGACATATATTTTAATTCTCTCATTTGTTCCATTTTCGCTAAATTCACTCCAATTAATTTAATTTAAAAATAATTTTTTTTCAAAATTCACAAATGTAGACAAAAATTAAGAACATTCAATTGAGCATCATTAACGCACAATATCGATCATTATCGTCTCTCAATGTCAGCGTCGACCCAGTAAAGTGCTTTCGCCGTTTGTGTTCTATACAACTTTTTTCAAAAACTCTCTCAAATATAAAAATAAATCCAACTTTCATATTGTTTTCTCTAAATTTCTATATAATGCGTACTTGATATGTATTTAACAATTCGTTAAATACACATAGAATTTTTCTTTTCATGATTTTTCAAATGAAAATTTATTGAAATGTTAAAATTGCAATGCTAGATTAAGTTAAGACACAGATTACCATACTTGTTAAAGTTTAAAAATGCATATTGACGGAATTGATTTTTTAGAGTCAGAATAAATACATGAATTGAATCTATGTATTTATTATAAATGTTAAACAATTTTTTTATAACGATTTACAAATTTGTCATCAATTAAATATAATTTTAATGGAAGAGATATTAATTATCATTCACATTTCAAATATGAATAGTTGGATCTCCATACTATCACTCCCCACTTTTCTAACCAAAGAAAAGGTTTGTCTATATTTTGATATTTTAAATAATGGACAAAAATGTTTTGTAAAACTATAATTTTGGTTGGTCGGATAATTAAACAATTTTTTTTAGTACATCAACATTTTGAGGTGGGAAATTCAAACTCATAACCTTTTGGTCATAAGTCTCAATCAATGTCAGTTGAGTTATGCTCACCGTTTGATCATTATGATTTGTGCACATGGGCATTGTTGTTCGTTCAAGTGACTTAAGCAATCATTTATTATTCTAATAATTTAGACATATCTGATAATCATATAGTTTTTAATTTTTTAAAATTAAGCTCGTAAATTTTATTTTCAAGGTTGTTTGTTTTTGTTATCTACTTTTTACATATATTTTCAAAAAACAAGTTAAGTTGTTTACTAAAAAATAGTTTCAAAATTTTATTTTTGTTTTTTGGATTGGGTCAATAATTCGGATGTTTCTTTAAGAAAGGTTAAAACCATTGTAGAAAAATATAAAAATCACTATAAGAAAATCGTAAGAAAATAAGTACAATTTTTAAAAACAAAAAATCAAATAGTTATCAAACGAGACTTTCATTGACCACTTTAATCATGTTGTTTGGAATAATGAAACTGAGTTAGCAGATTCACTTTACATGTATCATATCTTTCAGTTAGAGAGTAGAGTCTCAAACATTTGATTTTAATGATACATGTATAGAATTTTATATATATAGAATAAGAAATTCGAATCTCTAACCTCTTAATCATATGATACGTGTTTTAATATAATAGTTAAACTATGTATATTAACAAAACCTTAAATAGTTGGAACTCTACTTCATTTGAGTAATAGACTTCTTAATTAGTCATAATTACACGGTTAAAATAACGTTTTTATATTATTCAAATTCTATTAGAACAGACAAACAACGTTAAATTATAATTTTTGTTATGAACACATTGGGGAGTGTGTTTATTTAATCTTCATATTTTTTAAAAATTGTATGATAAATCCATAAATTTGTTAGACTTAAGTTTATTTAATCTGTATATTATAAAAATAATTTACACGCCTACAATTTTAGTTTTGTGTCAAACACATTTTTGGTATTGGCTCAGTCGGCTTGACGTAATTACTCCAACTCATGAATGAAATCGCTTTATATCAGTATGTCATGTAATGATGTAATAGCATCATGGTATTAAATTTCCGTCGACATGTCGATATTTCTATCGATATTTCCACATCTCCATGGGTTCGACATCGACACTAGGGGTGAATCGACATTTCCATTATATCGTACAAAATTGATGAAATATTAAAGAAAATTACAACAAAATGTAACATAATTTGAATATAATATTATGACAAGTATTTTAACTTATTTGAAAAGGGTTGAAGGTTTATTTTATAATTTAAATATATTTTAATTTTTTTCAGAAATATCTATCGACATCGACATTTTATCGATATTTCCATCGACATTTCCATTAAATTGAGACTTCGATATTTCCGTCGACGTCGACATTTTAAACCTTGAATAGCATAACCCTATAGAAAATGTTAAAGAATTGTTTGGGGCGTTGAATGTGTTATAATAACATGGGTTATAATAGTCTGTGGGTTTTTATAGTATGTGAAACATATAATATTATTTAAAATGCAGAGTAATATAGTTTGAGGTTATAGTAGTATGTGTTTGGGGTGCAAAATATTTCACAGGTTATTATAACATATAACCAGTAGGCCAAACAAACCCTAAATGAATGAAAGGTGTCTATCATACACAAAATGGAAAAGTATAAAATATAAATATAAAAACATTAATTCTTTAGTATAAGTGCCAAATAGTCACAATTTTAAACGACTTCATTATTATTATTATTATTTTTAATAATGCTAGATAAATAATTAATTCTAAGAAAAAAAACTTAAAACGTAAACCATTTAATGACCTTGACATCTCAAATATAAAATACTACTCACGGTTTTAGGGTTTAAAAATTTGAATCCATGTAATATGGAAATAGATTGTATAACTATTGATGAAATAAAAACTCGAGTTTGTATTACTTGCATCTAGTTTATGCATAGACATGTAAAAACTAGAGTACGAAAATATAATATATGTTTTATAAAGCAAGATTTTTTTTTTTTTTTTTTTAAGTTATTATAAAGCAAGCTTACATCCATGGGATGAGCAACTATATTATTTTGAGAAATCTAAATATATTTAAGTAGACAATAGTTTTGCAATTCTTCTAAAAGTAGACAATCCCATATTTTTCCAATATGAAAATTGTTCGCTAACAAAGAAAACCACACAATAAGACTCACGTATTAAAAATAAGTTCCACCTCTTACTATATTTTGTTACACAATAACCTTACGACAAAAAATATATGTCAATTCGAGGATGGGTTGATTCTCACTGTTACAATCATTAACTTAAAAAAAACACGAAAATAGCCTTAAAATAATACGATACTGCTCATAAATTGTATACTTTTAAACTTCGGGTTGTATCACTTAAAATTCCAGACTATTAGTCTATCAACTAAAACTTTAAACTTTTCGTAGGTGAATTAATTTAGACCTCTTTGCTAAATTTTTATTTCAAATCAAATCATTAATATATAACTTTCATACATGCCTAATATTTATGTTAGGATCGATTTTCTTGTAGCTTCAATAATTTTTTAAGAGATCATTAATTTTATGTAGGTGAATTTGAACTAATTTTAAATTAAATGAAGTTATAAATCTTTTTTTAGTACATCAATAATTGTGGGTGGAGAGATTCGAACCCATGAGTCATACTTGATCTCAGTTGAGCTATTCTCTTGTTGACAAACTATAAATCATTAATGGACTGTTTGGGGATGCTGAAGTAAGCTATAATAGTTCGTGGAGTTATATAATATGTGTTGAAAATGCAGAGTTATTTAATATGAATTATAATAGTTTGTGTTTTTAGTACAAGAAATTACCTACACTATTATAACACAAATTATTATAATATTATCACAAACCTATCTTAAAAAATTCAAATATTTCACTGATAAAAATTTAAAATAAATTGTTACAATTATTAGTATGAAGTTTTGGTTAATACACGCTCTAAAATTTAGGAATGTACACAGATTTTTTTCCTTAAAATTTAAAAGGGCATAAAAATAATATATTAAGAAAAAAAAATAGACAACATTTTTTTCCCTGGTAGAAACTGGTAAAGAACCCATAGTTTAGTTTAGTTTTTTTTTTTTTTTTTTTTTGAAGTAAATAATGAACGGGAGCGGGATTTAGTGAAGAACGAAGAAGAAGAAGAAGAAGAAGAAGAAGAAGGGTAATGGTATAAACTGACAACTCCTAGTGGTCTAACACGTCATTTCAACTCCACACAAGGGACAACGACGTAAATGCGCCGAAATCACTTACAAAAAAAAAAAAAATCAAATCACCTTCTTTTTATTATTATTAAATTTTAAAATATAATATATATTATCTAACCCAAAAAAAAAAAAAAAAAGAAAGAAAGAAAAGAGTACTCCCACTGGCAAGTTTTGTCGATATGCGTGCAAATCAATTTCTCTATCTCTCTCTCCTCTTCTCTTTTATTCTCACTGTCTCTCTCTGCTCGGACTCAGATCATCGTCTTCGTCTCTCTCTCTTTCTTCACGCCCAAACATTTCTTTCTGATTTCTCCCTTACTTTCTTCTTCAATCTTCATTATTAGGGCACCATTTTTTCCTCCCCCTTCTCTCCATTTTTTAACCAGCTCTCTCATTACATGTTTCCAACACTCCCTCTCACAGGCCCTTTTTTTGTCCTATTCTTTCTTACTTCTTCTTCTTCTTCTTCTTCTTCTATATGTTTCCTTCTAACACCACCACATTCAATGTCCGCCTGAATGCCTTCTTCTTTTCTTTCTTTCTAATGGGGTGTCTGTTTCTGTCCTCTGTCTGCGTGTGGCATAGCAAAACGGGGCATGGGCAGATGGATCTTTAGCTAAACGATCCAGTTTCTACTTCCAAGTCCCCTTTCAACAATTTATCAGCTACCCACTTTCGTTTCATTTTCGTGTTGTTCTGTAGCTTTCAGCTGAACTAATAAATAAGCTTTGATTTTGGGAACGGGAACAGAGGGGGTGCTGTTTTGAATTTTGAGCCGAGGCTCAATTTTCCTACCCCATTTGGCATTTCCCTTCTCTTGCGAACTCTAAGGCTTAGAAACTTTCCGGGTCTCGAATTTCTGTTCCCCATCTGCAGTTGGGTTCTCTGAAAATCTTCTACTTTATTTTTAGTAACCTCTGAAATCGAATCCACCTGGCCGTTTTGGCTTCTGTGTTGGATTTCTCCGCTCATTTAGCTTGGTATATTGTGGGTTTTAGACAAGATGGCCATGGCTATAGCTCATCACAGAGAGAGTAGTAGTGGGAGCATAACCAGGCATCTTGACAGTACTGGAAAGTACGTTCGATACACTTCAGAGCAGGTTGAGGCTCTTGAGCGAGTCTATGCTGAGTGCCCGAAGCCAAGTTCCCTTCGAAGGCAGCAGCTCATCCGAGAATGCCCAATTCTTTCGAACATAGAGCCCAAACAGATCAAAGTTTGGTTTCAGAATCGCAGGTATTTGCACAAGTCTCCATCGTCATTAGTATCTTATAACGGTTCTTTGATTTACTACACGACTGTTGGGTTTTCAACTCTCTGTACATCTCCTCTCCGCTTCTTGGTCTGATTTTATGTAAATAAAGTGTTCATTGTTCCTGCAATTGCTGTGGTCTTAAATAGATAGACTCCGGTGGCGTTTGGCAACGGTATTATGAAGCTTTGGTTTACTTAACCCGAGAGGAATGTAATAAAAACAGATTTACTCATAGTTTTTAAGTTTGTATTTCTTACCACACAGAAATAATTACCTTTTGGTGGAGGGTTATTTTCCTTCGTTTTTGATTTTTTTTCTTCCTGTTTTGGGATGCGGGATGGTAATGGTGTTTGGCCATGCAGATGTAGGGAGAAGCAAAGGAAGGAGGCTTCTCGGCTGCAAACGGTGAACAGGAAATTGAATGCTATGAACAAGTTGTTGATGGAGGAGAATGATCGGCTGCAGAAACAAGTGTCGCAATTGGTGTGTGAAAATGGGTTTATGCGGCAGCAATTGCAAACAGTAAGCAAAATTGTTCTACATCCATCTGCAAGTTCTTACTTGTGCGCATTTACTGGCATCCTAAAAGTTTAAACTTGTGAAAGTGGAGTCGTTATTTTTTGTTTATATTAAAAAGTGGCATTCAAAGCGACTACTTCCTGTTTCTTTTTCCTATAATAACCATATTGATGGTGTGACCTTTACTATATGTTGGCACATTTATGGCATAATTTAGTTAATGCCGGGCGAGGTGGTAAAATTGTTTAGTGGATGTTAGAAGCTTAGCTGGCTATTTTCGTGCTGAAGCATTTTCTATTTGCTTTATGTTTCTATAAATGGCGTTTTTATGATCCTATTGTTATTATTGTTGTTTCTGATGTTGCAGGTGCCAGCAGCAACTACTGATGCAAGCTGTGATTCTGTGGTCACCACTCCTCAACCCTCTCGAAGAGATGCTAATAACCCAGCTGGGTAATCTTCCAGAACAATTACAGATCTGTTCTTTGCTTCTTACCTTTAAATGAACATTTTGTTTGATTGTCATCGTGTCTTATGTGTCTTCCTTGTGCTTCGCAGACTCCTCTCAATTGCAGAGGAGACCTTGGCAGAGTTCCTTTCAAAGGCTACAGGAACTGCTGTTGATTGGGTCCAGATGCCTGGGATGAAGGTTTTAACATGTTCCTTTTTAATTCATTAGATTTTTCTGCTCTTAAAGTCACCTTCTATTGTCTGATCTTAAACATCAAAACTGAATTATAATTTACGACCAGCCTGGTCCGGATTCTGTTGGGATCTTTGCTATTTCACAAAGTTGCGGCGGAGTGGCAGCAAGAGCCTGTGGTCTTGTAAGTTTGGAGCCTTCAAAGGTAAAGACTGTTTATGTCAGTGAAAAATGGTCATGAGTCTGGTATAAGAATATTTACAAAAAGATTTTCTGCAGATTGCAGAGATCCTTAAAGATCGTCCATCGTGGTTTCGTGATTGTCGAAGCCTTGAGGTTTTTACCATGTTTCCAGCTGGAAATGGTGGGACAATTGAACTTGTTTACACACAGGTAAAATGAACTGGGCTGGACCTATTTTTTCCTTCTCTTTTTGAAGTAATGGTCTTATTGAGCATAGTAATAAAGGTCAGTTCTGTTATAGGTATATGCTCCAACTACCCTTGCTCCTGCACGTGATTTTTGGACCCTAAGATACACAATAACTTTGGAAAACGGCAGCCTTGTGGTAGGCATGAGTTCTATTTTGTCACATTTTCTAGTCATTTAATCTATTGGAAATGAAGTATTTGTTTTCAATCTAACACTATTTATAGGCAGTTGATCTTTCATAAAGGATAGTCTGATAGGATAATAATATCTGTTAATTTTCTTGGCCATCCTTATCTTCAGGTCTGCGAGAGATCTCTCTCTGGTTCTGGTGCTGGTCCTAGTGCAGCAGCTGCTGCTCAGTTTGTTAGAGCTGAGATGCTCCCAAGTGGTTATTTGATTCGACCATGTGAGGGTGGTGGGTCCATCATACACATTGTAGATCACTTAAATCTTGAGGTTTGTTTTGCATGCTCCCCGGATCTTTTTAGTCTGGAAAAGCTTGATTCCTCGATTGTAACATTACTCTTATATTTATATTGTAGGCATGGAATGTTCCTGAGGTGCTGCGACCACTTTATGAATCATCAAAAGTAGTGGCTCAGAAGATGACTATAGCAGTAAGAGAATTTTCTTTCTAAGTATTGGAGATTTCTTGAAAGTTTTAGTTTTTAATCCAGAAAATTTTGTTATGTACCAACTGGAGCTTGTTTGGTGCACGTTATTATGCTAAATTTGTTTGATGTTCTAGAAGCAATTAGTTCTTTTAACTTGGGATTATTATTGAAGATGCCATTGAGTAACTATTGGTATACGAATGATAGCCCACATACCTGTTAGGCACTACAGTGAATTCTTCTGACTACTTGAGTGATTGGCACTAGGTGTGGGAAGTATAAATTGTCAAAGGAAATTTCCCTGTTAAATTCCATGTTTGATGGCAAGGTTTTTGATGACCAGTTATGCCCTACTGCTCTTGAAAAGGGGGCAGGGGAAAGCAAGTTCAACAATTGAAAACATGCATTTGTATTTGTGTAGGCACTACGGTACGTTAGGCAAATAGCTCAGGAGACGAGTGGTGAAGTGGTTTATGGTTTGGGCCGTCAACCTGCTGTTCTGCGAACCTTTAGCCAAAGATTGAGCAGGTATCTATGTACTCTCTCTTATTATTAAGTATCGTTCCCCTTCTTACCGTATACATGTATTTTAAACTCATATGTCCATTATCTTCTTCAGGGGTTTTAATGATGCAGTGAATGGATTTAACGACAATGGATGGTCATTGATTAATTGTGAAGGCGCTGAGGATGTGGTACTTGCTGTGAACTCTACGAAAAATTTGGGCACAACATCGAACCCTGCTAACTCCTTAACGTATCCCGGGGGAGTTCTTTGTGCAAAGGCTTCCATGCTACTCCAAGTATGTTTACTTGCTGTTTGTGCAGTGTGACACTAAAATTAATGATAGCTATTTTCTTCTCGTGAATTTTGTTGTAGTTGAATGTTTTGAACTGGTTTGATAAATGAGGAAGGATTATTCTCTTTCTCAAACGAGATACGAATAGGGGAATGATTTTATTCATTTTTCTTTGTTTTCTTCCATGCTAGAATGTTCCTCCTGCTGTGTTAGTTCGTTTCTTGAGAGAACACCGCTCAGAATGGGCCGATTTCAACATTGATGCATACTCTGCAGCAACCCTTAAAGCCAATTCATACGCATATCCAGGGATGAGACCCACAAGGTTTACTGGTAGTCAAATTATCATGCCACTCGGCCACACAATCGAGCATGAAGAGGTTTGTTGTAATTGGCATCTGTTTCTTGCTGTTCAGCTAGATACCATATTCGCATGTTGTAGCACAATGAATGCAATTAGTTTTTCTTATGCCCCATTTGATAACCATTTAGTTTTTAGTTTTTTATTTTTAAAAATTGTACTTGTTTTCTCACCATTTTCCTACAATGGTCTTCATTTATCCTTCCATGGTTTCCATCTTTCCTAAGAAAACACTTGAATTCTTAGCTAAAATAAAAAACAAAACAAGTTTTTGGAAACTACTTTTGTTAGTTTTCAAACTTAACTTTGTTTTTTAAAACACATCTCAAAAGTAGATAAGAAAACATGGAAACCCATAGGTAGAAGTAGTAGTTATAGGCTTAATTTTCAAATCAGTATTATAATCAAAGTTTAGTTATAATACTTGTATTCTTAATTTGTTGGAAAAAAAACTTGCGTTCATGATAAGCAAAATGTTATACTTTATGAGTCAATCACAATGTATAACTCAATTCATGTTACGCTTGGGGCACCCCCAAATGAAAATATTATCTGGTTGTCAAAATTACATCAATGTCGATTGCTTTTCTTGGACATATATTTTTATTGTTCTTCGCTGATAAACCACATCAAACTCAAGTTTTTTGTTGTTGATTACGGTATATTCCAGTTCCTTGAAGTTATTCGACTTGAAGGACATCCTATGGTACAAGAAGATGCTTTTGTTTCGAGGGACATTCATCTTCTTCAGGTTGATAGTTGACTATTTGATTTTCATATGAAGTTTCTTTGGATGGTCATGATCTTGTCTGGCTTAATAATAACTTGATCGTGTTCCAGATATGTAGTGGAATTGATGAGAATGCTGTAGGAGCCTGTTCAGAACTCATTTTTGCCCCAATTGATGAGATGTTTCCAGACGATGCTCCATTGCTTCCTTCTGGCTTTCGAATCATCCCATTGGATTCCAGAACAGTTGAGTATAATTGTTTCACATGAATTTGTAGTAGTCCTCCGTACTTGATCTTGATCAGCAGCAAAATTCTTGGTGTGAATTTTGATTATTATAATTTATTCTGTAAGCATAAGTTTCATTCTGAGTATTGAATTCCAGAGGACAGCGTTTTCCCATCCTAGAATTTTTACTTGGGTTTGATCAGCACATTATTGTGTGGCATATGGAATTTATCTTTTAGGATTTGGGTATTGGCGTGCTCCAAGTTCGTCTTGCACTGAATGCCTTCATATGCTCATATAGATACCCTATAACCTGATGATTTCTTGATGCAGAGTGATCCTAAAGGTACGATGACTACACAACGGACCCTGGATCTAACATCGAGCCTTGAAGTGGGTTCTGGAACAAGCAATGCTGCTGGAGATGCATCGACAAGTCAGAGCCCTAGATCAGTGTTAACTATCGCATTCCAGTTTCCTTTCGAAAGCAGCATGCAGGATAACGTAGCAAACATGGCTCACCAGTACGTACGTAGTGTCATTTCCTCGGTGCAGAGAGTTGCGATGGCCATATCTCCTTCTGGGGGCAGTCCAGCACTGGGTCCAAAGCTGTCTCCTGGTTCTCCAGAAGCTCTCACTCTTGCACATTGGATATGCAAGAGTTATAGGTATCTTCTGATCACAATTTTTGTTTCATACAGTGCACACTTTAATTTGTTACGTAGGATCCGAAAAAGGAAATATTGAGGATATAAAGATTGGAGGATCTAGTCTAATGATGGTTGATGAAATTCTCAGAGTTAGCAGTGTCATTTCAAGGCAATGTAGATGGTGTGCTGTAATTTTATTAATCTTCTTTTAAACGGTACCTTGTTTCAGTTACCAAATGGGAACGGAGTTGATCAGGTCAGATTCCTTGGAGAGTGATTCCCTATTGAAAAATCTCTGGAATCATCAGGATGCAATATTGTGCTGTTCGTTGAAGGTACATCAACAATAGTAGCATATAGAAGCTCTTTTTTATGTAGTATGATCGATTCGATAATAGCCAGACTAAATGGAGAATTTTTGTCTGGTTTTACTCGTAGCAGTCACTACCTGTTTTCATGTTTGCCAACCAAGCTGGGCTTGACATGTTGGAAACAACTCTAGTAGCCTTACAAGACATCACATTGGATAAGATTTTCGACGAGGCGGGTCGCAAAGCCTTGTGTTCTGATTTCCCAAAGTTAATGCAGCAGGTAGATTCACTTTCTTTCACTTCTGCATCATCAAGGAGCTGTTGGTTTGGTATGGTTCAAAATGCCTAATTTTAGCTGTGTTTGTCTTTTATGATCAGGGATTTGCATACTTGCCTGGAGGAATCTGTGCATCAACAATGGGGCGACACGTTTCGTACGAACAAGCCATTGCATGGAAAGTCCTCGAGGCAGACGAAACGACAGTACACTGCCTTGCCTTCTCGTTCATAAACTGGTCTTTTGTTTGATTGAAGCCTTTTCCTCATCCATTGGAACAGGGAGGAATGAAGATGAAGATGTTTGTTTCAATGTCTAATGCAATGCCTATTGCCTCCATCCAAAGTAATTTGATTAAATTGTTAATTAATTGCTTTTCATCTTATTCTGTTCTTTTTATGCTCATTTTGATTCATGTAAATATTGGCCAGCCCAATTAGATACAAATACATGACCCATTAAGGGAGACAGTTTTGAAAGCTTCAGGCTATCGTTCTTTTTTCCTTTATTCACCAACTCTTTTTCTGTTAAATATGTTTTAAGTTATATGATATTGTTTTTCAATTATAGCCTACGAAAAATATATATTATGAGGTTGAAATTGACTCGAAATTCCATTTCCAGAATCATGGCCGCCCGAGGAAACCGGCAAATTTGACTGCAATTATTTTATTTATTTATTTGACATAAGACTACATTAATTAATTGAAAGGACTGAAAATGAACAAATGGATGAGAAATTTGAACTCATTGAAAAAATTCTGCCGTTAAATTATAAGTTATAGATTTAGGTTAACTAGCAAGTTTAGTGCTTGAATTTTGAAGTTCCTATCTATTTGGTCCAGGTGTCTAATAGTTCTAACTTTTAAATTTGTATCTATTTAGTCCATAAACTTCGAAATGTGTTTAACAAGTCTTCATATTTTTAATTGTGTCCATTAGGTTCTTCAATTTTCAATTTTGTATCCAATAGATTTTTAATTGTGTCGTCCAATACCTTGAAGTTGTTTAAAATTCATAAACTTACTGGGCACAAAATTGAAAGTTTAGACTTCTATTAGACAAAAAAAAATCATTTTATATCTAATAGATTGTTAATTTTAAAAAATTGTGAATATGTTAGAGACTTATTAGTTTAAGGACTAATTAGACATTTTTAAAGTTAAGTGACTTATTAGATACAAATTGAAAATTCAAGGAGCTATTTGATATTTTTTAGTGTTCAGGGACCAAATAGACACAAACTTCAAAATTTATTGACTAAACTTGTAATTTAACCTTAAATTTATGTCTATTTGAACTCTAAATTTTAGTGTATAATAAATATTTAAATATTAAATATTGTGTTCGATATGTTTCTTAATTTTTTATTTTGCCTAATAGGCCACAATTTTTAGAATTTACAGATTTATTCTATAAAATTCAATTTCATATCTAACCGATTGATTAAGTTTTAAAACTTTTAAATATTTTGAGAATTTATAAGATATTTTTGGAGTAATAAACACACAAATTAAAAGTTTAAAAGATTTTTTTTTTACACAAAGTTAAAAGTAATTTGATGTATTTCATAATTGAGAACTGAATCAATTGGGCAAAGCAGAACAGCTGTGGCCACCGAAAGTTCCCATCATTCAGCTACCAACTAAGATTTTGCATTGCTGTGGTGGGAAGGAAGGGAATGAGTAACCTTTTTGTTTGGTTTTGTTTGACTTTTCTTTTTCAAGGATTCATCAATTCTCCTTTCCCCATAAATGGAAGAGCATTCATTTAATCAAATCTTCTCAAATATTCAAACATTATTATTATAATTATTATACATCATATTAAAATGTTATTTATGACGCAATAAACGTTGATATTAATCTGACTTTTGTCTAGTCTAAGAAGGAAAAGGTTAGGCCTTGTTTGTGGTGGAAAATTTGGTAAGGAAAAAGTAACAGATGAAGTTGGTAAGTATCAAATGTGTTTTATTTTGTGTAAAAGAATGGATTTTGAAATTTTTTATTTCTTGTATTTAATTCATTTAATTATAATTCGTAAAGTGAGTTGATGAAGTACAATCATAGATTTAAATAATAAACAAACAAAGTCTAATCATTCCGAAATAAAGAATTTGGAATGAATCAGATCTCCGAAAATAATGGGTTTCAATAGTAGTCTAAGCTTATGTCTCAAGTCCCCCCTGAAGAATTATATCTCAAGTTTTTAGCCTGTGCATAGATTTGTTTAATCTATAGTGTGAACCTTAAAAACCTATGTAATTTTACAATTCAACCTAAGATAAAATGAAAGAGTAAAGAAAGGGGCAAACTAAAAGATACATTCTGAGATAAATAAACTTGCATATACATAGATTCAAACTGCAGAAATCCAATCCGAAAACTACACTTACTCGTGCAGAGGAGAAGAATGATGTTCTCTACTATCCAAAGGTTAAAAACATGTTTGAGAGTGATTTTTAAATTGTCAAAAATGACTTTTTTTCATGTCATTTTTCACTAAAAGAATATGACAAAAGTGATTTTAGCCACTCCCAAATTACTCTCAAACATGCTCTAAAAAATATGTATGATTTTGGGATGCGGGTCATAATAGAGAAATGATTCTTTCCCAATAATACACACAAGAGATAATGACAAACGTTCCGATTTTCAATTTGTGTACATGACACAGAGAGAGATGAAAAAAAACTACTTTTTTCAGACAACAGCATTGGATTCTACATTCCTCAGAGAATAATATCATAAACAATGAAAGAACGCCAAATTAATATATTGTAATGTAAAGGTAAACATATATGGTATCGCAATATGTATAGATTTCTGTAAATGAAGTGTATATTATAATCTTGGGGATCGACTCGGTAATGCCATCCATATCAGCCAAGTATATCCCAACAAAACTGACAGTAGAAAGGAAGAAAAATAAAAATGAATGTAAGGGGAAGGGTATTTACTGATGCTGTATGATTCCTGTTTGCTTGAATTACCTTTAATGTGACTGAATTAGCGCGATGCAAGTGACCAGAAGTTGAAGAAAAAGGAAGGCAATGTGGTGAACCAGCAGAGGAATGCCATTGCAGTTGCAGATTGAAGCTGCACACAATCGTTCACCGAACAGAGGTCAAGGTCGTTATCTATTAGAACTGTGATGCCAGCACAAGCACATGCTGCCGCAAATGTGAGCGTCGTGGTGATCTGCACGAGGAGACAAGAGAGGCAACTATCTCACTATTTGTAACCGACATAGCAAACCCTTGTACTCAAAATTTGATGATCATTCATAATAATGATGAAATTATCAATATGGGTCAGAAGGCAAAAGTTTTCAGATACAGAAGATTCAACTGACTGATTGTTATTGGTAAGAGATTTCTGAAACACAAGAAGTGTTAAATCACCAATTAACCAAAAACCTTAAACTGATAGATTATGTTGATTATAAATTTAATAATATCAACACTAGTTTAACACTCACTCTCACTTGGAACTTTAAAGAAAAGTCAAACAAGTAGAAATCAATATTAATTGAGGAGGAGACAACAGGGGTTCAAACACAAAATCTACGGCTCTTATATATATATATATATATATATATATATGTTAAATCACCCATCAATCCAAGAACTTAAACTCATAGACTATGGTAATGGTAAAATTAATAATATCAATACTAGTCTAAGGAGAAGTTAAAATATTCAGACAAGCAGATTTTAAGACCATTTTCAATGAGCCAAGTGGTTTTAGAAAGAGGTAAGTCTCAAATGAACTTACCCCATCGCCTACAGCAAAAAAGCTGATAATTGGACGGTTTTGCAATGACCGCTTCACTAAAAGAGCATAAATGTCAATAACTGCTAGGACAAGACTCCACAAGCCCTGCAAACCGGCAGCTGCGACAAGGTAGCTGATGCAAAGAAAATGTAAAGCACCCAAAAAATAAGCCCATTCAGATGTCACAGACTCACAAGTGAAGAAAATATCATAATGGGCCAAAAAAAAAACTGCAAAGTTATTAACTCACAACGCTGATCGCATCAAGAAATTGATTATGAAATAACTAGAAATTCACAACCGTGTTGGATTTAAGGGTTTCTCTGAAATTCATATGAAAGTGCAGGGCTCTGAAATTCATATGAAAGTGGCTTCCAAGGTTAATTTTGAAGAATGTTTTGAATTCTTACTTTTATGGCGTTTCTGAGTATGTTATCAAACAAGATAGAATAAGAGTTCGACGGAATGAAAATTTACCTAAACGCAGAGACAGAAGGAAAGTCGCTGTAGGCAGCCATGACAGCAAAAGCAGCAACTGCGAGCCCCAACTGTATGCAGCGAAGAACGAGACCACCGCGAGTGCCGGGCATGCCCTCTATGTCCTTCATTCTTACTATCGGTGCGGCGTCTCCGCCATCAGTCGTCGGAGTTTCCTCCACCGGATGAACCGACGCGTGGCTCGCGTTCATCTCTCTCACAATTATGCAACCAATCAATTCATTTCTTCTTCAACCATATACGCCTCAATTTGGCGATCACAGCCCTCGTTTCCACCGAAATCGGCCTCTGATTCTGCTCTTTTTCGCCCTAGATAGAAAAACAGTAGCAATCAAATGAATCTAGGTATCTGAGATTCAAAAAATCTTCTCATTGAAATTATGGAATTAGCAAGCCGGGAAGGGTGAATCGGAGAGATCAAAGATCGTCGGTTTTTCGATCGAAACGGAGAAGGCGGGGCGGCGACGAGTGGTTTATAGCACAAATACAATTGTCGTTGATCAGTCAACTTTGACTTGTCAAGAGCTTAGTTTACTACTCGCTGTGCTATGATTGGTCCGGGGATAGTGGTAGGGCCAGTTTGGTGAACTCATGCATACGTGGCATCAGTTTTTCTTATTATTTAAACAAAAAAATGGATGTCTTGCTCAATTTTTAAAAATAAAATTACAGGATTTTCCATTCTTTTTTTCTTTTTTTTTTTATGAATGGATTTTCCATTCTTAAAATCATTGCCAACCAACATTTAAAAAACCTACCATAGTTCAATTGGTTCGAATCCAGGAGTTACCTAGTAATTAAATATTATATATTTGTTAATATTTTAAGTTCAAAAACATACAATTAAAACATGGTTTACAATTTGAATTACAAGAGAAGAAGAGTCTAGTTTATCTACTTTTAATAAAATATATTATAAAAATGTAGAAAAAAAAAGAAAAAAAATATATATATATATATCCATAATAACACTAGTAATTAATAAACTTCTAACATCTTTAATGTAGTACTATTTTCTTAAAAAAAAAAAAAATCCCAACAAGTATGCAATATTCTAATTCTATTACTATGAAGTAGAGTTGTCTACGTTCATATGTTTACCATGATTTCTTAGCCCCGATTTGGGGCATGTATTATAAAGGCTTGTGAATAATATGTACCAACATATAAATTATTATAATCTCATACTAAACAATTATGCATTTTAAATAATATGTACCTCATATTTCAACTGGCATCAAGTATGATTCATATCCGAGAGGTTATGAGTTCAATTCCCCCCACCCCCAATTGATGTACTAAAAAAAATAATTATATGAATTTACATATCATTATATTCCGTATTATTTTAACTAACTTTGCATCCCAAACAGACCCATATTATAATAACATGTGTTATAATAATTTACGAAATATTTTACACTATAAATACATACTATTATAAACTATATTAAATAACTCGATATCCTAAACATAAATTATATAACTCCACAAACTAATATAATTCATGTTATCTCGTTCAACACCTTTAATAGTCTCTCACTAATTTCATTCTTGTGTTCATATTTTTTTTCCATTTAATTTATTGTCTGTGACCACCTTCAAATTCAACCCACTTTGAGATGTCCTCCAAAAATTGTATGGATTGGACATAACATAACAAACAAATTCTGTAGTCATGTCAACGTTAGCCTGCCATTATAATGTGTAAGTTGAAATATTATAATAAAAAAGAGCTTATCAAAAGCATTATTGTATGAATATATTTGAAGAATAGTATTTAAATTAACGTTGCTAGTTTTGAAACGGTAGCCTAGTGGGTTTTTTTATATATATATAAGAAAGACCCAAAGAGCTCCTGACCTTTTTAAAAAAAAAAAAAAAAAAAAAGCTTCTGACCTAGCATTTACACGTGTCACGTCTTATCAAAAGATTGCCGTCTTTTCCTCAATTTGGTCGCGCTATTTTACTTGTTTTAAAATTATACAGCGCCTTAAAATAGAAATGGTAAACGGTTGGTTGGTATTAGAGAAGCCTATTTTCTCTCCAGGCAGAAAATTCTTATTTAGGCACCGAAAAAAAAAACGGAGAAAAAAAATTATACACAGTAGGACGGGGACGATGTCTTCGTTTCGATTTTTTTAATATATAAAATATACATAACAAACTCTAAATTTAAATAGTTGAATGATAAATGTTGACTACTCAAGGATTGTTACTTTTATAAACTAATTATAATTACAAAATCACAAATAGTTAAATTTGATATCAATTATAAATTGACATGTTTTCTAAATTCAATTTGAATAATAAAGTTGGCAAATCATAAATTATAAGACTGCATTTCTTCTCTAGCTAGATTCAAAAGCATCAAATCTCAAGCCTACTTATGACAAATTCACAAAAAAAAATCTATAATCTATAAATAGAAGATGCATTCATTTGAAGGGTTTAAAAATTAAACTTTCCAAAAAGTTAAGAGGAAGGAAGGTCGACTCTTGAAGTCGTGAGTATTTAATACACCTCTTGAAGACTAAAATTCTTCCCTTAATAACAAATGGTCTAGCCCTCGAGTGAAGTGCATACAAGAGAGGACTCGGCCATAAAACTCTAAAACTCTCTAAAACTTTTGAAGTTGGAAACCAAATATTCTTCCAATACTAGATATGCTTTGAAGATTGTAAAAATTTGAAGATAAGTGGAGGACATTTGAAGAGCAAATACTTCCATACTTCCATAGTTTTTCTTTTAAAATAATCAATAAGTTAAATGTTGATCCAACGAAATAAACAAATCAATGATCGATCTATTCATTGATAAGTGTGATTGAGTTGTCCAATTCTCGAGAATTTGTATATCTAAGATAGGCACATTCAAGATTATACACTCACGCAAAATGAATACACATATTTTGTTAATAATCTCACATTATAAAAGTGGAGAAAAATCTCACAACATATAAAATATGTGTGTTACTACTCTCATTTGTCAATTGGTGTTGGAACCCCGTATAATCTAATAATTTCAAATCATACCTCATTTGTTGGTTAAAATTAGCAGGTAAACATTAACTTTTATGGAATTTTATTTTGTTTTCCTAAAAAAATTGAAAAAAATCTCTCTTAAAATATAATTTTATTACTTTGAACTAGCAATTTAAATATAATTACTCTTAAAAAATCATTCTATTAGTTAAAATGAAAAAATGGGTGGAGACAGAAAATTAAATCATTCCAACCATGTTCCGCACGGTGAACCTATCTAGTTGGTATGCTACGAAAATTTAATAGATTGATAATGATGTATCAAACTTTAAGCATCGAAGATTAATTACGTTGACAATGAAGGCTTATTTTATTTGTGATGCATATTTCGTTGGCATGATCCAACTCCCAACTAACACAACCCGTGGATTTCATTAGAACTACTGTTGAGGGTAATTTTGGAATTTGTAATATTGTCGCCCACTCTCTCGCGCGGGCAACTGTTTTGGAGCCATGTTGTAGGTCGGATTTCAGAGGATGATCCTATTATTTGGTTTTTTGACTTTCTCAATTGGGTTAGATGTATTATTGGTTCGAAGGGGTTTCTATTTTCTTCTTAATGCATATCTAGTAAAAATACAAAATAATAATAAAAAATTCCATTTGGTTAAGAATACGAATTTGTTTAGTATACCATTGTTCATACCATTATTAATTATTCTAACAATTGTGTAGACGAATCATTTAGATTTTGGATTTTTTTTTTTCTTTTCTTCAAACAATACATCGTATATGCACAAGGGAATTTAAACCTAGGACCTATTTAAAAAATATAAATATATCTTAACATTGAAGTTTTGCTTTTGTTCTCTTTGAATATTTGACTTTAGGAAAACTTAAGAGACATTGTGTGTAATATTCATGTCATATCTTAGTGAGAGTTGTGTTTTAAACAAAGCTAATTTAGTTGCTTTCCTTTTTATGCTAAAATATGAACATAAATTTGATGTGTAAACGTATGGACATGTATGGACACTTTTTATGCGAACAAAATAGAGAGAAAAGATTAGTTTATACTTCTAAAGCTTGTATAAGCCTAACTAATCAACTTAAACTCTACGTAAAATCTTCCTTTTCAAAAAGGAACCAATTCATATTGTCCAAGAGTTTGTTTCAATGTACAACACTTATTTAGATACATGATTTAACACAATATTAGATAAAATTCTTGAATCAAGTTGATATTATTAATTTTCATTAATATAGACAAATTTTCACTTTTTTGTTTTCTTATTCTTCTATATTTCTATGCTCATATTAATCTATAATTTTAATCAATACAACTTGCAACGTCAAGGGAGTAAATTAGAATTCATACTTTTTTTTTAAAGAATCCATACTATTTTTATTTATGTTGTTATTATTATTTTGGTGATTATTGAAGATTATAATTTACTAAAGAATTGCCAGTACCATCGAACACTAAATACAAGTATATGTCACGCAATTGCTGTAAACATCATTATATCACTTCCACCGGCCAAATTCCAAAAAAGCCCTCGTGCCACGTCAGCAGGCCCTGTTCGACGTGTCGCTTTCAAATTTCAATCAAATACGTGATTTTCAAATGAAGCAGACACCCCCATTTCTCACAATTCAATCGGACCCCGTCATACAACACTGACCTTCTATTTTATTCCATTTTTATTGCACGTAGTAATAATAATATATTACACTGCATTTTAAAAATATGCATTCTTTAGGTAGTGCGATGTCAGTATCATAGTTTAAATTTTAAATTTAACTGTTGTTTTCAAATTAAAGGCAAAAATAACGCCAATCCTTTTTTAAATTCTATTTAGCTATATTAAGCTATTCTTATGTAATTGTGTTAAGCTCCTTTATTGCTCGATAATTTGTTTTGTTTTCTAATTTTATAAAAACACTCTTGAAAGTGAACACATTGGTCAAATTCTAAGAACAACAAATAATAGGTCTTTATTAATTATTTTCTTTGTTTGTATATTTAACTAAGAAATTTAACTATTGTAAAATATGGACTGCAAAATAATAATTAAAAAACAAGACAACACCATGTTTACTATTTTTGTAAGGACAGGCATGGAAGGGTATTTATCAAATAGAAATTTAGATCCCTCTCATAAGCGTTTGATTTTATATTTTGGAAATTATAATTATTTTTTTTTCATTTTTCTCTTCATTACTTAGTGATTTCCATATTTATTTTTTTAGCAAATATTAAAGAACCTAACAAGTTTTTGTTTTTTTTAGTTTTCAAAACTTAATTTAGTTTTTAAAAACATAGGTACAAAGTAGATAAGAAAATATAGCAACTAATGGGTAGAAGTGGTATTTTTAGGCTTAATTTTCAAAAATCCAAAACTCAAAATTAAATGATTATCAAACAAAACATTAGATGATTGGATATAAAGAAATGAAGTAAAGTGTGCATAGTATTTTTTTTTCCTTTTTAGTTATTGTTGTTGAGGTAGATAGTTAAGATTGTCGTAAAAAAACATCCTTAAAGACAAGTTGTAAAGTTCACAAATATCCATTTGGATGATGTACATAAAACAAATATATGTATTGTAATTTACACGTACATGTTTTTTTAGTTCAACAACCTAGATGGATGAAAATTCAAATTTATGATATTTTTATCAATAATATATGTCTTAACCAATTGAGGTATGCTGAAACGTTTGATTCACAAATACATTTACAATAGTTATTGATGTTTACCACTTGAATATACATATTAATCAATATTTATAGACTCGTATGAAATTTATTTTGGAAACATAAGATCAATATGATTGATTTTGATCATATTTACCAATATGATGAAAAATAAATACACTCAACGATTGCATAGTGAGCATTTTACTAATATAAATCAGAGTATTGCTTTGTAATCAAATATTTATTTATGAAAATGTGATGTGTTGAGTATCCTAAATGTTTGCAAAGGTTTTAGGATGTCATATCCCTCATTTGTATGGGGCAGGAGTGTTTTTCAGTGCACCATGGGTTGATTGATGAGTCAAATCAATAGTAAAGTCCTAATATTTGTGATTTTATTCAAATTTATGAACAAGGGGAAAAATTCATACCCTATATTTACACTATGTGTTTCATACGGGTGGACTCCATAATTTTCAAAGAAATTCGAATGTGACAAGTAATAAATGAGAGTAATAAGAAAAAATTTCTATACTTCCCTAATACTATAATTTGTGCTCGAATAAGAGGAGCAAAGAGAACTTAGGATATCAAAGGGTTTTGAGTGCTCTTACCACCCAGGCTTTAAAAAACGAGGGGCTCAAGGGCATGGGCCTTAACTGGAACCCCTCCGTCACATTTGACATTTTCGTAGCCTTTAACCTTAAGAAATTGAGGTTGGTTTACCCTTAAAATTAGTCCACGGGCATGAACTCGATAAGCCAAAGAGTTTGAAGAGAATTAAAAGGTTACTTGCAGGTCATCTTATACGGTTGAATCACCACATAAAAATTCTATTGTTTTCCTTCTCAAACACCTACCACCATCACAATCAACATGTATAAATGCTAAAAGAAAATTCTCCATATACATGGTAAATAGAAAAGAATGTCTCTCACTATGAATATGTAATTAATTAGAAACCACAACATCTTATTTTTAGAAAAAGATATGAAACAATTGTGCTACTCTAATTATATTTAGTCTATTAAGTAGGTTTTATTGGGAATATTAAGTATTGTTTTTTGTTTGAACAAGATATTAAGTACAATTGTTTTAAACATTATTAATACAGTACATATTTAGCGAAAGCAGCAACGAATCATTTTTACCTTTATTTAGAGAAAAAAAACAAAAAAGATGATAAATTTTTAGGAAAAATTATGGTGCAGGTGCTCAGTTGTTGTGCACTTTTGCGCCACCAAAACCAAACTTGGACTCCGGTTCGAGATATTTTTTCTTTTAATTTTCATAAAATTTATTTACTTTAATTATATATTTTTTTCGTCCCCTTCTTTCTCTGAATTTTTGAAAATAATATTTCATTCGTGGCTCTGTCTTTCTATTCTTCTCGATCTTTACGGCCTTGCCTTCTCCCGATCTCCATCTCCCTTAAAATTAGGGTTTTCAGATTTACAGCTCCTCTCTCTCAGCTGCTGCTCTTCTCTTTCTGGATTCTACACCTTCTATTATCCTTTTTTCTCCAACTAAACCCTTCCGCGGGAATAGGGTTCGCAGATCTACACCTCCTTCATTTTCCTCAACATGTTTTGGAGGCTAACTTCCCTGTCTACTTCTTCTCCTGTAAGTGATTCTATTGCATCTAATTACGCCGACTATGCCTGCCCAATTCACTCTTTGGGTTTTTCTAATGGCTGAGGAAGAGGGAGGGGCTTTTTTTGCTATTCTTTGCAGAATCGGCGATGGATTTCTATTTTTGTTTTTGTTAATGCATCTTGTTTTGTGCCACGGGCAATTACTTTGTTTTCAATTTAATTCGTTGGCCATTTTCTTATATTGAAGCTCCCTAATTACATCTGGATTTGATCAATCCAGTTATACTTGTTAGGAAATCGTTTGCAGTCTGGACTGTTTGAGTTGGACTACCAGCAGGTGTTAGTGTTTGTCGTGGTCGTTGTTTTCTTATTCCTGTTATATGCATATATTACGTGTTGCGAAATGAAAACTGGTGCTGCTCCATGTAGGTGTCTCTTTTCTATGTTGTCCCTCTTTAACTGTTCCTGAATTTGAAACGTGGTCGCATTCGTTGTCAGCTGTGTTTTTTTCCCTTTAAAGTTTTCTTGATTAAGTCTGCCTTCAAGTCTAACTGATGAAGAGTTGACCTGTTATGTTCATTTGCATTCGGTTTCCAAAGGAATTCCAGAGTTACGATGTACGATTTTATAGATACTTCTTGAATTCAATAGCATGCATGCTAACTTTTTGAATTAGTTCCAAGTTTAATCTCCAAAGAGTTGACCTGTTAAATTCATATGCGTGTTTCCAAAGAAATTCCAGAGTTAGGCTGTATGATTTTATTGGTACTTCTTGAATTGAATAGCATTTCTGCTAACTTTTTGCAGTATGATAAAGTTTGCCTGTAGTTTGGGGAACACGATATTTCTCTTGAAAACAAAATAGCATTATCATCTCTATCTTTCTATTTTTTTCCTGATAATATGTCAGAAATGGAAACAACAATAATATCAATCAAATGTAACCGGTTATTTGATTTGGAAGTATGAATGAATAGATGTAACCTGTTTGGTTCCTCAGCATTTTATGTAATGTTGGTACCTTCGCATATTGAATAGGCTGTCATTGTTTCTCAGAGAAGTGTTGCAGTAGAAGCATATAAATCCTTTATTTCTTATATTATTATTATTATTATTATTTTTTAATTTTTAAAGAGGCATGTTAACTGAAGTACATCTCAGTGCCATAAGAATGGGACTGATGTTCCTGTACTAATTATACTTACATCACCTAATTATCTTCTGATAATTTTCACTTGTTTCCCTGCCAGGTGGAATCAATTTTAGACAAAGAGAATTTCTCATTGGAAGAGCTTCTCGATGAGGAAGAAATAATCCAAGAATGCAAAGCCCTGAACAGCCGTTTAGTTAACTTGTAGGATTCTTTTTCCATTGTATTATTAGCTTATTCTTTTATTACTAATCTGATTCTTTCTGTTATCATATTATGCCCATTTCAATATTTGTTGAATGTTCTTGTCTTATGGGGTTGGGTGTTAGTATTATATGACCAATATGGGCAGGAATGGGGTTATAATTCACCCAGATATTTTAATGGACAATAAAGATTAATTGTTTTTGCATTCAGTCTACGAGACAGAGCCCAGGTGGAACAACTGTTGCGCTATGTTGTTGAAGAACCTCCAGAGGATGCAGAAAGCAAACGGGCATTCAAGTAATAGTATTTTCTTATTAATCACGCGCACACTCAAGCACATGTCAAAATTTTCTTTCTACCCGAGCTTTCAAACTGTTTTATTGATAACTAACTTGTGAATTAGGTTCCCATTTATTGCCTGTGAGATTTTTACATGCGAAATTGATGTTATCTTGAAGACTCTGGTAGAGGAGGAAGAGGTACAGGCGCAGAGTTTTTTGTTGATCATGTACTTGATAAGATAGTTGATGTGGTTAACATAAAAATTAATATCACAATCTTACTTTTGACTGCAGCTAATGGACATGCTTTTCTCCTTCTTGGAACCTGACCGACCTCATAGTGCTTTGTTAGCTGGTTATTTCAGCAAGGTACCTTGTAATTTTATTGTAGAAATGGATTCATCTCATGCTCCTTAAATTTCACTTTAAGGTTTAGGCAGAAGGTAGCTTGTGGTTGGGTTGGGTTGGTGACCTTTGTATACTCCTGAAGGGAGTTTTGCACCTTGTAACTTCTCACTATTTTAATGAAAAATTGTTTCGTTTTCACAAAAATTAGGTAATCATATGCCTCATGATACGGAAGACAGTTCCACTTATGCACTATGTCCAGGTATGTCGATCTAATACAAGATCTTAACTTCTGCCTCTTGCTCAATTTGTGACTTCCTTTCACTATCCAGAAGTCTGGCTGCAATATATTTATCTAGATTTCGACTACATGAATTACCCAAGCTGTATTTTGATTTTATGTATGCTTTCTCTTGGTTGATTGACAATTGACCAAAAATTTATGCTTTCAACAGTCAAACCCTTTTTACAAATATTTTGTTCCGTAAAATTTCTTTCCTTTTCTTGTGTCATTTTTTTTGAAGTTTTATCTTTTGAGGCTACTCATTATTGACTCTCGAGGCCGTTAATTAAGCCTTTCATCTGTATTTTCCCAGACATTCATGGACTGATTTACTTCTCATGTAATCTCTTTGTTTGTTATTTAATGCTGGAATCAAACACTCTGGGTCAGATATTGCTTACTGAGATTGATGGTTGTAGGGTGCTTTATTCTTATCAACATATAGCTACATTTTATTTTTAGTCGAATTTCTTCTTTTGAACTTCTTTGTCCAACAGTTTAGAAATTGAACAGCCATCTCATGCCTTTCCCCCTTTTGCAGGCTCATCGAGATGTACTGCGTCAATTAGTTGATTTAATTGGAATTACATCTATTATGGAGGTAATGTGGACCTGTGACGACTTATCCATCAATAAAACCTTAAATACTACTTTCTTAATAAGAAAACCTTAAATACTTAGTTTGCACTCTGATAAGAGATGGAGTTTTCTCTGCAGGTTCTGGTTCGACTTGTAGGTGCTGATGATCACGTCTATCCAAATTTTATGGATGTGATGCAATGGTTATCTGAGAGTGATATGCTGGAAATGATTGTTGATAAGCTGAGTCCATCTGTGAGTGATAAATTGCATTTGTGTTAAGGTTTTGCCCGTTATATGATTATATAGATGTGATATTATGGTTGTTGGAGACTTTGTGCGTACATTGTTGTTGATAAGTCGAGTTCATTTTATATAATTGATAAATTGCATTAACATTCATCTTTTGCCCAATTAAATGTTATTGAACATGCTGTTGTACACTGGTGGAAGCCATCAACATCACGTTTAGCTGGTTATATTTTAAGCTGAGTGTCCCTTAGTTTGCCTAATGCCATGCACTTCTTTAACAGGTGGTTTTCTGTGGGGAGCTTCAACATATTTTTCTCCATTCTTTCACATCTCCTTGTGCAATGCTTTACTAGTTATTAATGGATTGGAGTTGGAACTGTATGGAGTTGTAAATTTGGACGTATTGTTAATTTAAATTATCACGCGTTCATCATAAACTCCAAAATTAGGAGTTTTTATTATATTTATTTTTTATACAATTTGGTTATGAGAATTTTGCAGCATATGGCAGTGTCTTCGGGAGGACCAAGCAATTGGATACTTTTTAGGGGTATAATAGTTGCAAAGGAATTTCAGAATCCTAGAAAAGAAAGAAAATGGGAAGATGTAGTTGAAAACGCTAAACTCAGTTTTCTTGTTGGTGTTCCTTCTCGTGGACATGCTTGAAATTTAGATTTAGTAGGAAAGAAAAAAAGTCTATTGAAGTTCTAGTCAATAATTGATACAAGTTTGGAATGGGTTATTTTCTGTATAGTGAAGAATATTTCATCATTTATGAGTTGGGTGACTAGTATTGCATGGACTCTTGAGTCATATCAATTATCAAACTAACATTATTTTTTCTCCATGGATCAGAGTTTGCCTGAGGTTCATGCAAATGCAGCCGAAACATTATGTGCTATAGCTCGCAATGCCCCCTCTGCTCTTGCTGTCAAACTTTCTAGCCCCAGGTTGATCAAGAGACGTCTCTTTATTCTTCAGTTTCTATGTTAGCATGTAAAAAATTGTAGCTGTTTTGACTCCTTAATCACCTCTTATGCAGTTTTGTTGCAAGGATATTTGATCACGCTTTGGAAGATTCACATTCAAAGTCTGGCCTCGTGCACTCACTTACTGTATGCATTTCTTTGTTGGACCCAAAGAGATCATCAGCATATTCTCCTTTGTTTCACTCGTTCCGAAATCAACATATGTATGAATGCCCAGTTCCTGTTGATCCAGAGACTGTTGGTGCAATGCTCCCTAAACTTGGTTAGTGTATAATGCTTGTTCCACTGCATGGTGTCTTAGTTCACACTTATGTTCTCAATATTTTCTAGCTATTAATTTCTTTGGAAATTTGATGATTATTGATCCGCTACTGTTAGGTGTATGCCCTCTGTGGTTTCTTTTATATATCTAGCCCATTGATTTTGCATGCATGTACAACAGCCAACAGGAATGCAGCATTATGAATGGCACTATGATTTATGAATATAGCAGTATGGTCTCCATAATTGGAAATCTTTGATTTACTTGTAGGAAGTAACTTTTTTCTATTAGTTTCTGATAGCACTTGTCTCACAGGTGATTTGCTAAAACTCTTAAACGTGTCATCTGATGATAAAGTATTACCTACAACATATGGAGAATTACGGCCTCCTCTTGGAAAACATCGTTTGAAGGTAGGTGCTGAATTTGTTTTGTATAAATTTATATATTCGAGGTATGTCTTATGTGACTGTATGGCTGTCTGCTAGAAGTTAATCTTTTGGTAATATTCTTAATTTCTCTAGTTTTCGGAGGATTTTATTTTATAACTTGATATTGTTCTTGTGTGTGTGTTTTTTTAACTTGAATGAATTTTGTGTGCTGTTGTAGATTGTGGAGTTCATTTCGGTGCTGCTGAAAACAGGCAACATAACTGCAGAGAAAGAATTAATTAACTCAGGCACCATTAAACGCGTCATTGATCTTTTCTTTGAGTAAGCAGTTCTTTATTTCATAATATTAAAGCCTTGAAAGACGTTAAATTATATTTTTATAGGATCTTCCTGTAAGAAATATTTTTGTAGGATCTTTCGTATTTTACAGCTGCTTAATTTTTAAGATTATTTTTATTTTATATTTATGTTTTTCTGTGTTATCTTATGCAGGTACCCTTGTAATAATTTTTTGCACCATCATGTAGAGAACATTATATTGTCTTGTTTGGAGAGTAAGAAAGATGACATTGTTGATCATCTTCTTCGAGAGTGCAATTTGATAAGGAAAATTCTTCAAACAGAGAAAAATCCAATTATTTTTGCCGATTCTAATAAGGTAGAGAATCTTCTGACTTGGTTTGTTCGCTAATATATGGTGTTGGATACAAATTGTGTTGGTGGAATAACATTTAATCACAGTTTATGTTTTAAAAAAACATTTAACCACAGATATCAACATAAGAGGAAAAGTGCACACCTTAAAATTAGCATGGATTCATTTTGTCTTTATTTTATGTGTATATATACACACACACAAAAGTTGCATGGATTATGTATTTCCTTAGTGTTAGTGGTTGAAATGAAACAGTTACATTCTTGGTTGAGGTACTTTATTATATGAAAACCAAATAAACCCTTCTTGACATCTATGGAAGCTTAAGATAATGTAAACATTTTCTTGTTCTTGTAGCCAACATCTCCAGCTGTTGGAAAGCGGGCACCACGGGTATGCAACTTAGGACATACCACACGAATCTCTAATAAGATTCTTCAGATGGGAAACAGTCAAAGCTGTATTCGGGCATATCTTCTGGTATGAATGGGATTACTTTAATTTCTCCACTATTCTGGAATTGTTACCGACTTAATATGGTGTGTGTGTGTTCCATCCAACAATATTGTTTATAATTGGCGTCTAACTAATACTTTCTGGATACATATAATTTGTAAAAAACCATTTTCTTTTCCCTGAAAATAATGAAATTTACAAGTATTTGCTGATTTGAAAGCACCGATACATGGGTAAAATTGAGAAACGTAGGTTATTCTGTCCCATATATATGTTGGGTCATGCATTGTTGTAAACAGAATTGTTCTTGTTTAAAAATTAAAATATCTTAATTTGCACTTATCCAGGTTCGGGCTATGGTAGAATAACTGACATTCTTCTGATTGTAATTAACTTGGTGGGAATTTTAATATTGTAGAACGTAGAAATATCATGTCTAGCCTAAGTTCCTGACGGAGGTAAGGGTGACTTTTTGTGCTATTTGGAGAGACACATGGTCTGTAATCCACGATAAGCCCGTTATGAATCAGGTCTTTACTCCGTATCCATTATGTTCCATCTGTATGCCATTGATAATTGGAACTTCCTTTTCCCAATTTTGTTTGTACAACTTTCTAGCTGCACCGTATGTCATTTAGCTCTCAATGATGTGACAAGAAGGGATGCTATTTTGAAGTATTTTCTCGACTCTAGATTAGTTCAATATCGCCTTTTATTTGCTTTAAGTGTTTTTTTTTATAACCGGGAGTCCAAACTTTGCTACCCTATGCCTTAAGGCCTAGACTCGGGAGACATGAAGGGCTTTTATTTATTAAACTCACTCGAGGGCTCGAACTTGAGACTTCTAAGCTAAGAGACCCACACCCTTACCAACAAGGCCACTCCTTGGGAGCTTAAGTGCCTTTTGTATTCCATCTAAATTCGAAAGACTCATCTCTCTTTTATCCATTCACTTGGAGACCGAATACATTCTATAATAAGTGCATGACATCTTTGGTTTGGTTGACATAACTGTAAATTCTTTGCAGGAAAATACTGAATGGAATGAGTGGCAAGCTACGACCCTGCATGACCGCAATTTGGTTGAAAATGTCTATCGGTGGGCTTGTGGGTATGTTTTGGCATATGCTTGTACCATATTTATATTCACGAGAAAGGAATCATTTCTTTGAAATCAGGATTTTTGTTTATCTGAAACAGATTTGTCCCCTGGTAGTTTCCCAAAAACTCCAGAACACACATCCGCAATCTTAGTATTGTCAGTTGTATGGTTATCATGTGCACAGTATACTTCTGATTTAATATTTCCACATTAGTATATATTGATTGAAGATTGAAATACCATTTCAAGAATGTTAATCACTGATAACTTGAAAGTATGTGTCTTTCTATTCCCCCTCTATTTTGTTGCTTTCTATTAGATTATTGTTATTATTATTTTTTTATATTTCTTGGGGGTCATTTTATGTTTGACTTTCTGCTATTTTAAGGCAGGGAGCAAGTGTTTAATTCTTTGAATTCATTTGATGTAGCACTTATTTCCCAAAATGCCGACTTTCCTTTTAATGCTATATAGTGCTCTTCTCATATATAAGGAGTGGTTAGATTTTAACCACTTGGACTATATTTGGATTTCTCAACAATTCTTCGCTGAATTTGCAGTCGCCCAACTGCATTGCAAGACAGGACGAGGGATAGTGATGAGGATGAACTTCATGATAGAGATTATGATGTGGCAGCATTGGCGAATAATTTAAACCAGGCTTTTAGATACAAATCGTATGGGAATATCGATACTGTGGAGGTATAGAGCATGCACAAACATTAATCAGGCTCAAATTATTTATGCATTCTTTTTGTGGAGGAAAACGAGTGAAGATTTGAGTTATTTATATATTCTTTCTTTGTTTTGGTTGCAGGACCCTAGATCTCTTGGTCAAGATGATGAGGTAATGATGTTATTTTAGTTGATGGTGCTTTAAGTTTATGGTTAGTGTGGGAAGTTGGTTTTTGGTTAGAACCACTGGTATAGTTAGAGCCAGTTTCTTCTTTGAGAATACAAATTACGATGTATAAGCTAGCTGTTTGGTGAAGGGCATCTTTTCATTTCCTTGTTTAATTTTCCTCTATTTTCTTACTGAGCTGTTGTGTCCTTTGAGTACAGGATGTCTATTTTGATGATGAATCTGCTGAGGTTGTTATATCATCCCTTAGGCTTGGTGATGATCAAGGAAGGTGAGTTTCAAAATTATCTGGCGTTTATTGAAGAAACTAAATAAAAAAAACCAACAACGTGTATAGTTCTTTGACTTTGATCGTACCTTCATATTTAGGTTTGTAATTGTGCCAAATAATTCTTTGTGAGAAAAGTTCTTAGATGCCCGTTTATTGGATTGATCTTGTTCTTCTTAAAAATGACTTTTTTTTGGAGTATAATATGCCTTGATCGGATGTGACTTCAAACTGTTACTCTTGTTTGGATTGACATATGAAAATATTTGGCAGGGCCATTGTTGCCTGGAAAATGTGCTGCATGGCAGCGTGACTATTTCACTAAAGCCCGGTCTTTATGATGTAGATGATCTGATCTAGTTTTGAAAGATTTTGTTCTTATACCAACATTCTTCTTGTTGAATCTCCAGGCTTGTTTCCTATGGTTCACTGCCCATTTGTGGGCATATTTTCTGATATGCTTGAACACTTAGGATGGGATGTTGGGCGTGAAGAGGGAACTTTTCTTCATTATAATTCATCATATATTGATTCATATCTTTGTAATGGCTATGAGAAAGTTCATCTAGGAAGTGTATGTGAACTTCTAATTGTGTCTGCTTTTCATGGGCTAACGTCTTTTATTGATTGAGCTACTATGTGGAATATATAATACGATGTGTTTCATTCATGCAGCAGTCTATTCACTAACTCCAATTGGTTCGCATTCCAAGACGACAGAGTTAGTAGCGAAGCTGCAGGGACAGCACCCCCTGAAAGGATGGATGAGATTAACCTGAATGGAACTTCTAATGAAGGTAACAGCAGTAGTGATGACGAAGTGGTGATTGGCGAGGAGGAGATGACCATTAGCAAGAATTCTGTGGTTGACACTTCCTGTTCCAAGTCAGGGCTTCCTAATAGATTTTCTGGAAGTGAACCTGCTGGTGATGGGATCTCAAACTCTGGGTTGAGTGCATCCAACGATTTGGGATTCTTCAGGTTCGAGACACCAGATGCAGAGGATATGTATGGAGATAGGCCTTTGCCTGACTGGGTAGGATGGGGAGAAGCATCAGATTTGCAAGTTGGCGGTTCAAGTATGAACCCGTTTGAGGATAATGATAAATCTGATGCCAATGATCCTTCTCAAGTTGAAGTAGCAGCACCCAATGTCAATTCTCCAATAAGGGGAGAAGCCTTTCTTCCAAATGGCTCTCCAACTACAACAGGCTCAAGCGATGGATCAGATGGCAGTGATCAAAGTCAGAAAACTACAGCTGTGCCCTCATTATTCGAAGAAGATGTTGAGTTCGTTGGTGTGGAATTAGAAGGCACTGAAAAGGCTATGGAGCAGGCCCTCAAGGAGGGGATTGTTGGGGAAGCAGGGCCACTGAAGAGGAGCGTTGTCCCTAAGGTGCCAGAAAAGGAGAACTCCGATGAGAATGGGGCTGGGATCAAGGAGTTCAATGATGCAAATTATTGGAGAGTGGATCATGAGGTTGCTGTTTTGGAATGATCGTGGGTTAATCATATTACGTTATTTTAAGCCTGAAAATGTGGTTTCCTACGGTCATGGACACCATTGCGGTTGGCATGAGCACCGGTGCATGGGGCGGACATATGTACAGTATATTTTTGTTTCTATGTGGAGATTGGATGGTAGAATGCATTGTGGCTGTCACTATTTACCTGTTACTGACTGTTATGCTGATTATTCAAGGTTTTTTGTTTCTGATTCATGGGATTTCCCTGATCCTTCACACTTCATATTTAATTTATGAGAACATCATTCTTGATTCTTATGTCAAAATTTTAACATATTCAAATAGCTGGACGTATTGTATTGGCAAAGCTTCAGATTGACGACTGCTAGTGCTACCTTCTGTAGTTTCTCTGGGTAAAACTGTAGTGTAGCTGTGTTGTCGTCTTGTCCAGAGAGTTTGACTAATGGTTTTCGAAACTTAGGGTCTGCATTCTGAGTCTCTGACTAATGTTCCATTAGTGCCCGAAGTTCATGTTCTAAATTGTTTCACTCTATGTAAGTACATTTGTAACCACGAAAACTGTAAACTGCAAATTAGAGATGCATCTTTCTTATGATGAAATGGAACATTTTATGCTATGTTTCCCGATTAGCTAGTTAATTGGCCGCTATCTGAGCAACCTGCAGCGGCTTTGATAATGCAGTCTGTGATGCAATATCTGCCGTCCCTGCCAGGTTCGTCATTCGTCTCTTCCTTTGATTTAATTTTTTTTAATTTTTAAATTTAGAGACGACAATGACTCCTTGTTCTGAACTTCTGATTTACTTGTTAAGTACTATGTGGAGCTTATAATTCATATAGTTTAGATCCTTCTTTGTATCTTGCGCTTGGTTCTTGTGCTAAGCTTGCTGTCATCACTTAATTGCGTTGGCATTTAATCTGCCAGTGGAAAGAAAATTGTATTTGATTTTATGGGGATGGTAGGATAAAGTTTCAGGCTCATGAAACCATCTTTGTAAAGTAAATAATAATAGACATTTGATGTAGATGTTTAAATATTGAAATTTCTTAATTTCAAGGCATCAATTCTAACTATAACCGCCAAGCTGTGATTCTTTAGGGAAGTTGGGAATAATATTCACCCATCCCGTCGGAAGCGACAGAAATGATGGACAATTCAGCTTTGTCTCCACCATAACATAAACCCCATGAAAGCAAATCCCATTGATATTTTAGGCAAATATTATTATAATATATAATTTTGATTGAGCACTGTTTTGGAATTATAACTTTGGGAGATTTATTTTCAGGGAGTTTGAAATCTTGAAAATCAGAAAACAATGTTTAGATTGCAGTGTTTTGAAGCATGAATATCAGATAATAGTGTTTGCAGTGCACTGATGAAAACTCTGAGGTTGTGTTTTAAACTTATTGAATTTTGAACACAATGGACCAAACAACGTTTTGGGTTTGGGTTCCTAAACTATTCAAATCCAACACCGTGTTCAAAATGCTCCCTCACTTTTGTTCATTTTGGATTCCCATTTCCATTTGGCAGTGTATTAGTAGGTCAACAGCTGCATCATTATCAGTTTCATTAAATTTGTGTTTTTGTTCTCTCTCTCTATATATTCTATATTCTATATAGCCATAGTTGTGTCTTTTCTGGACCCATGCAAAGTGGGTTAAAATGGATTTCAACTGCCACCATAATTAGACAGAAGAATGCAGCGGAAAATTTTCTCAGTTTCCCATTTACAATTTACAATTTACAGGTCTGTGAATTTGATTTTGGTATGGGAAGAGACATATTCACTTTATTAGATTGAATAGTTTGAACTACCAACCTAGACGGCCTTAAAAAAGTAGCCATCTAGAGCTGCAAGCAACTGTCAGCAAGTGGAAGGAAGAAAATTTAGTTAAATTAGATTAGAAAGGTTTTTGCTTTTTATTGTTGTTCTCTGATATTGATTGGACGTGATAGGCAAGTTGCAGTATTTGTTGTAGGGTTTAGGACATAATGGTGGTTCAATGTTAAATATTTATATCAAATGTATGTTTGATTGGAACAGATTGGGGGGCCCTTCATCATCTCCTTTTGTGTAAGCTTTTAGTGAACATTTATTCGGTATATTGGTACAGTAACAACAGTACACACAAAAGAAACAGAGCAAGCCTTTCTCTATTTGTACTCTTTATCAATAGGGCCTTTGGCTTAGGCCGCTATTGATCCTATTCCCACCAAAAAGCCTCTGTTTGTCTTAACTACATACACTGCCAAACCCACTTTTTACTGTATCAAGATCACCTCACCCACAAAATCATTTTTAAATTATTAGTTTCACTCTCTATCTCTATGGTTAAAAACTTGCATTTCTTGACTTGACAAGTTGTTTTTGGATATGGAAGTTGAGTTGAGTTGATTTTATGTTTTGTTTTTGTATATTGAGAGATGTTTGATGAGTAGATTCGAACTTCTCACCTCTTGATAGGGGGTGCATGTCTTAATCAGTCAAACTATGTTTACGTTGACAATTGAAAATAGTTTATCAAGTTACGACTTTTGATATTTTTTATCATCAACAAAGATGTTGGGTAATTTTTTTTGAGTACAATAGTATTTGGAGGTGAGAGATTTGAACTCATAATCTCTTAGTCATAAATCTTACTTGATGCCAGTTAAATTACGTTCTTGTTGGCACAAAAATGTTGGGTAATGATCTTTAATTAAAGAATAAAGATGATTATGGAATTTTAAAAGCATAGTTATTAAATTATGAATATCAAAATTATACTTTGGGGGCAAAAAGAATAACTTGGATGAAATCTTACATGTCTTTTTTACGGTGTAGATTTTATAGACGAATGTGAAGCACTTAGAACATATATATTAAAAACTATACAAGACACACCAACTTGAGTATATATAGCTCAACTAGTATAAAGTATTTATCCTGGATCAAAAGGTTAGTGATTCAATTTTCTCTCAAAAGAAAAAAAAATTATACAAAAAGAGGAATAAATTCCTAGAATAGTGAAAAAGTAAAAAACCACCAGCGTACCACTAGGACTTGAAAACAAATGCTAATAAAAAAACCAAGGTGTTTTTTTCAATTAAAAAAAAAAAAAAACTACTCTTGAAATTTAGTTGGATGAGTTAATTTTACCATAATCTTTCACTTACAAACTCAAGTCTTGAACTTAAATAACTAGTGAGATTACAAACGCTTGCAAAACTAAAATTAAAAATTTGCTTCTATACTAGCTCACTAAGTTCAATATTTAAAATACTCCAAATCAAGTCACATAGGGCCCGTTATTAGAACCCGTTTGATAACGTTTCCGTTTCATGTTTCTTGTTCATGTTTCTCATTTGTTAAGAAACATACTTATTTGATAATCTATTCTGTTTCTTGTTCCCAAAATTTGGAAACTACAAATAGTAGTTTCTCTTTGTTCCGTTTCTTTTTATATTTGAACGTTCCTTACAAATTCTATGTGTTTTTATTGGTCTGTTGGTGAAGTGCTTTTTTTATATTTCATTACCAAATGATAGGTTGCGTGCTCGAATTCCATCTACACCAAAATTATGTTGTTTTTTTTTTCCCTTTAATTTCGATTTTTTGTAATATAAATATATATATGTTTTATTATTATTTATATATATTTAATATGTTTATTTATATATTATGTGTATTTTGAATTTTAAATTTTTCCATACATAGTTATATAATATGTTAATTTTTGATTTTGCAATATATATATATATATATGATTTTAATTATGAATTTTAGATTTTAATATTTGTATTTATATATTGTTTTAATTTTTAATTGTTATTTTTTGTAATATATATTTTTTTTAAGTTTTAGTACACTAAGAATCCATTACATTTTGCCATAAATAAAATTTGCCTACTAAAAGAAACACATGCATTCATTTTGATATTTTACAACCACAACATTTAGCAATATAATTGAGTTTGATCTGATTCGACATCACTTAAGACCAAAGACAAATTGACTCTGACTGACCACCTCCCATAAAATCGACTCGATTGGTTTTGAACGATCGTGTCAAATTTTTGTGTTTTTTTTTTTTGCTTACCCTTAATGCATGTCATCTGTTTTATATTATATAATTAAATTCTTTTTAAACTATAAAAAAAAGAAAAAATATTCAAAAACAAGAAAACAAGAAAACAAGAAATAGTTATTAAATACCAACAAGTCTCGATAAAAAAAAAACGTTCTTGTTTCTTGTTTTCTGTTTCTTGTTTCTTGTTTCTTGTTTCTCATTTTTTAAGAATAAGAAACAAAAATATGTTTGATAACTATTTATGTTTCTTGTTTCTTTAAAAACAAGAAATAGAAACATAAACTTGTTTGATAACTCTTTCTTATTTCTTGTATATAAATATACAATTAATTATAACAAATTTATATTATCAAATACCAACAAGTCTCGATACAAAAATTAACTAATAATAAAAGTAAATAAATAAAATTATTTTATCCTTTAAATGTTGTTCAAATTTGAGTTGTAATCTTATCTCTTACTCGAATCATTCGACTTAAATGATGTCGACTCAGATCAAACTCAGTTATATTGTATGTAGTGGTTGTTGTAAAATATTAAAATGAGGCTAAAGACATGTTTTAGTGAACAAAATTTATTTATTGCAAAATTACAATAATATATAAATATAAAGATTGCAAAATTAAAATTCAAAATTCAAAAAATACATATATATAAAATTTCAAATTTTAAATTAAAATAATATAAATATACAAGTGTTAAAGTTAAGAAATAAAATAAAAATAAATAAATTTATATATATTATATTATTATTATTTATAAAAACTAAAACTATATATATTGTAAAAATCCGAAATTCATAAAAAAAAAAAAACAATGATTTGTACTCTCTAGGGATCGAACTCAAGATTGGTTAGGGAAGGAGATAAAAATTGACAAGCATTTTACCAACAAGCTGGAGAGTCCCTTAAGAAAATAAGGGAACGTTTAAAAATAAAAACAAATGGAACAGAAAGAAACTACTTTATGTAGTTTCTAAAATTTAGTCCAAATTTTAGAAACGTTTCTCAAATTTTGGGACAAGAAACGGGATGAATTATCAAACAAGTCTGTTTCTTAAAAAATGAAAAACAGAAACAAGAAACAGGAAACAGGAACGTTATCAAACGAGTCTTAAACAAGTTTCTGTTTTTATTTCTTATTTTCAAGAAACAAGAAACAGTTATCAAACACATTCTTGTTTGTTATTCTTAAAAAATGGGAAACAAGAAACAAGAAACATAAAACGAGAAAGAGGAAATAGGAAACAGAAACGTTACCAAAAGAGGTCATAGGTGCCCAAACTCAACTATGATAGAATGCAGATTTAATAATAATAATAATAATAATAATTAAAATACTTATATTAATAATCAATCTTTAATAGAAGTGACACTTTGCCCTAACCTACATTTAAGTAGAGTGAGGAATGAATTATTCCGAAAATAAAACTGTAGACGATGGGCTTAAATTCAACCAAATCATGAAAGGTATCTTTTTTCCTTAGTCTACGTTTAAGTGAAAAGTGTAAGAAATTAAAATATTATGGTCCCATTCGGCAAATCACCAACTTCATTATATTTTCTGTCTTTACTCTTTAGTAAACATCTCTTTCTATATATCTCACTATTCTATCTTTAATAAATCAACAAGTACATCAAATTTCATATAAATATAATATCTTCAAATCTTCTCAACATTATATTTCTTTGTAAACTAAATAATATCTTGATCTCAAATTCACTTTTACTCTTCACTCTTTAACATTATTTTTTACCACATAATATTTGATCAGAAAAAACATGAATGAAATATAGTTGAATCACATTAATAAAAGCTGAGTTAATAATATGTACCTAAAATTTATTTTTAATACAAAAAGAAATGACATAAAGTTTAATGTGAGTGGACATATAAATGCTCCCTACCCCAACATCATAATGATAAGGGTGGACTTAGCTGCTAGGCTTCTCAACTCAAACCCTATATATATATATATATTTTTATCAAAGACTCAAGCAAAAAAAAAAAAAAAAAAAAAAAAAAAAAAAAAAAAACTCATTATCATCGATCACCAAATGCCTTTTGGTTTTCATAAGATTTCTTAGAGAAAAAAAAAAAAAATCCCATTTTCTTCATTTTAAGAACTTTTTCTTTTTAATTTATTTATTCAACGATAGAAATTTACACTTTTTCTCTATGAAGATATAATATGCTCATGTTGGCCATCCCAAAGACTTTTAATAAGACATTGTGATATTAAAATTCGCAAGACTTTACCTCTTTTTTAATATCTATATTTATATTTTTTAATAGTTTTAATTTAGTCCTTAATATTTTATAATTCTCAAATTCAGCTTAAATTCATTAAAAAATATTAATTGGTTCGGATTACATACAAAATTTGTTAACAAAAAGTTAACTTATCATTAAATTATTTTTTAAACATATTTGAACACATGAACATGTTACTCGAATGCTACTTGTTACATAAATTTAATAAACAAAATTAAATTTATTCATGAAAAAAATTCATTTTTTTTTTACAAATGAGATATTCAAGCCCAATGCCTAGTGTTTATGCATATTATTGAAAAAATAATTTAATCATATATCAACTTTATGTTAATATATTATTGAATAAACTAATTAAAATTAACTAAAATTTTGTTGGTGTTTGTTTTCTTTACTATAATTTCATGTTTTTAAAAGTAATATTTGAATTATCAGTCAAGTTTTAAAAATTTCTTTCACTTTTTAAAATTTAACTTAAATTTTAAAAATGTTAATAAAAAAAAGTAAATAACAAAAAAAAGATAGAAGTAATATTTATGAGGTTAATTTCAAAAACCAAAGGATCAAACATGATATTATAAAAAATGATTAAAATTATAAAGTATTGATATTAACCTAAAACTAAAGTAACCAATTGAATTTGGTCTGAATCATTTATTAATATTTAATTCTGAAAATAACCGTCTTTCTCTCTCTCTCGAACAACGACAAAGGTTTCAATTTCCTGCAAGACCAAACAAAATAATAACTGTACTAAAAGAAAAAAAAAAGGAACAAACAAAATAATAACAAAGAAATAAATTATCGAAAGACTTCAGAGACGGTTCCATATCGCGAGAAGTAAAAATATCGCGGGGATCCACAGGGATTTAACTCGGCTCGGCCCGGGGTTAAAAATTTAAAATAAAAAAATAAAAGGCCAGCGCAAAATCCCTATCGAATGCGACCAGAGGATCTGGTCCGTACACGTAAGCGTTCAGATAGCGTACACGTCACGCGCCGCGTGTGTTTTGAAAAAAAATTGGTTCGTTAGGAGTGTGATGGGGACGCATCCAAAAAAAACCCACCGCACGGGTGGGTTTAGACGCCACGTCATCAAATCTCTGTCGCTTCCTGCCAAATTACGACTTTGCCCATTACGCGACAAGCTCACATTTACCCCATCGACGTCACCACCCACTGCCTACTGGACTTCGTTCGTATGCCTACCCGTGACCTTACACCACCAACTTACACCTTTTTTTCTCCCTAATTACTCTTTTCTTTTCTACAAATTTGGGATATTAATTTCATTAATTATATGGCTAACTATTGACCAACAATGTCCCACATTAATGAAGGAAAAAAAAAAAAGATTAAATTATCATTTTAGTTTTGTTGTTGCCAAATTTTAGAACGTACTTGACCTCCACGTGACAATGATGGTAAATTTGTATTTCGAGAGAAGAACGCGACTTGTAAGATAAAAAAATCCTAGACTCTGATACTTATGTCAAAGAGAATTTAGAAGTTTTTAGAGTTGTGGTGGCTAGAATGAACTTATTCCTCTATCCTGGAGAGAGCTTAAATAGATTTTGTCGTCAACTAGGAATGTAAAAGACTGAACTGGGCTGAATCGAGGGTCTCTGGGCCATGAGGGACCGAGGTAAGGCCCAAAAAAAGCCTTCCCATCTGATCAACCTCGACCGATCACGGGCTTGGGCTTGGGCCTAAGCACGAGAACTCACTTCTACAAACTGGATATGAAGGTGAAGATGTCCAAAATTGGGCTTCACCATGTGGTCGGTCTCAACCTCGGCTAAGACCGACCACATGCTTGGGCTTCGACCCAAGCTCGTTTCTTCATCTCTTCTTATCCTGGGTCGGTCCTCTTGACTTTGTATTAGCTTCTTTCCTTATTTTACCTTTTGTTGTCCTTTAGTCAACCTATTTTCGTTGGTCCAATTTCATCCATAACAATTTTTTTTAAAAGTTTTTTTTGTTTTTGCAAAGATTCTACTTTGAGTTTTATTCTGTTTAAATCTCTAAATTTATCTATTTTAATTTCAATAAATTTCAAATTAATCCTTATGATTAGTACAAGTCAATTTTTATTGAACTTGATAAAATAATTATAATAATTTTTATTTAAAAAAGAAACCATGCAAATATTGTTTCCAAAATTTTAAAGAGAAGATTAAAGAAAAAATCTTTTTGAAAAAGTTATTTTTTTTTAAGATTTATTAACTGCAAGAAGACTAAATTTAAACTGGTAAAAATAAAAAAATTAGAATATAACAAGTTTCAAATTATATGAATTAAAATGATATTTAACTAAAACAAAATATGTATGGTATATAAATAAATGATACGGTGATAGCTTCAGTCGTATAGACATTGCTGAAATAAAGGAAAATGAAAATTGTGTGTGGACGTGGACCAATTGGACAAACCCAACTAAAAAATAAAATAAAATAATGCGTTACTTAATGTGCTAAAGAAAGGAGGTTGTTGCGTGCGTGGATGAGTATATAATATTTATTTTGTGTATATAATATAGTTTCTAATTGTACTACTTACTATACAACTAGTATTTTAAATAAGATTTTAGATGGCTTCATTTCAGCATTACTCTTACACGCACGATAACTATAAATAAGCCCTTTTTTTTTCATTGTTTTGAAAAAGAAAAAAAGAAATTATGTGGCACTCAAATATTTGTTTATGAATAAAGGTCGATCTGTCACGTGTGGTTCTTGGATCACGTGTAAAACAAACAAGTTGGTTGATGTCAAAAGAAAACTTATATATATATATAGAATAGAGCGGATAGCTAGGATTAGCATGTTGAAATTAATTAATGGAATAATTAAGGAAGCACTTCACTTTGGGAAATAATACATGAAAATGACACCCTTGTAACACTCATTAACACATGCAAGACAGCCCAAAATACCCCTTTTGTCTCTCATCATTTATTTTTCTTTTTTTTTTTTCTTTTTATGACTCATCTTTCAACTTTTCTTCCTCCCAAAAAAAGCCTCATCTGTTGAATTGTATTTAAAATGATATGATAATGAATAAAAAAATGATTGGTTTGGCCCTAAGTTCAAAATCATTGACCAATTGTCTACTTTTTACTTCACCACCCACACATGAACATGAACATGTTAACATTGGGATCTTCATATGGTTTTGTTTGGTAACCTCAGCAATTATGGATTTTGTTATATTAATATAATTATACCAAAATGAAAATTTGATGAGATTAATGAATTAATTGTGTTGAATGAAAAAGAGGAAGGGTGGAGTCAAATCTCGAACTCCCACGAAACAAGCACAAGCACCAAAACGGCGACACAAAATGGTGGACGGCACGTGACTGTTGCCCCATTCCCACGTGTGCCTGCCTTGAACTTGCAAGTTTTTTGTGCTTTGTTAATTTGGTTTAACTAATTATATTATTCTTATTTATTGCTAATGTGTTTTTTTGGGATTTGCACGAAACCCCGTTTTTATGTCTTCAGAATTAAAAACCAACCCACAAGAGATGAATGAGTTGGCCGTCAATCAGGTGCAGTAGGCCTAGGTTGGACCATGATTTGGTTTGGTATAACATTATGCATTTAATTCCTTGCCCAATCCATGTGCAAAGGTTCCACATTTATGACTCAAAAAGTAGAGCTTTGGAAATAATAACCCTCCTCAAAGGGGCACCCCTCCTAATATTGACATCAAAATAGGAAGTTTAGATCAAAAAGAGGAGAGGTTTGTATTTGAAGTGTATAACGTAGAATGAATTGAGAGACATCTAAACATAAATCCCGATTCAAGTTATCTCCGCATTATGGTATGATATTATCCAAGGAAAATTCGAATATCATACACATTGATCTTTGAGGGCAGTCATTATCAAGATTAAAAAGGGAAAACATGCATAACATTAGGCATCAAGATCCAGTTAGACATTATAAACAGTTACATTTGATGATACATAGTAAGAGACAACAACATGATTAATAAAATCTCAAAAAGTCTTTTTCCTAATAAACAAGCAGAATTCTGCAGATACATTTTGTTGGGTTCATTCCCTATCTATCATACACAATCAGGAAAGGGCAGGCGGCTAGGCAAATATGCTCAAGGGGCCGGTCTTGTTTGAGGCATCTAATCCATTTTCACCATTTCGCATTCCATCTATCAATGTCCTGCAAAATGATTTTCAACTTTCATTCATTATTTTCTTCCACATACATATAGGTACAGAGATGGCAGCAAGAAATGCAAAGTTCATCCGTACCTTCCAATCTTGTCCGACCCCGAGTCTGTAAGAATCGTTAGTCTTCGAGCTGTTTTGATAAAATCACTGAAGTCACAAGGAAGAAGATGATTGTGTTTCGTATAAGTTGATAGCAATGCAACTGAGGATGAAATCATATGTGCAGAAGATGGTGAGAGTGTAAAGAATGAAGTATCAGAGTTGTGGATACCTGAATGGTTTATCTCCAGCTTGTTTGACAGCACCTGTTGCATCTTGGTACAGGACATGGCTGAGAATGTCTGGTTTTTCCATTCCGAACATGTTCGCAAGCCTCCTGTATAGTTCTTCATAGGAGCCAATGACTGAAAGGTTGAGCGTCCGACCCACATCTTCTGACTCCATAAATACCTTGCAGTGACCGATGTCTAGACCGAGTTCAGTGGCTTGATAACCCTGGTACCATGGGAATCCTGCTCCTGGTGACTTCTTTGGAGAAATCTGCTGCTTGAAAGTGGATCCTGAGCCATCAGATAAAAACTTCACTCTCTCCAGATTCACATCTAAGGAGGTTTTCTCTGTCCGAGGTGAGCGAATGTCACCGGAAGAGCTGCAAGTGATTTGCTGTTCAGTGAGTATAGGTTGACCAAAGAGTAAAAACTGATGCTTCTTCACCGAATCGGACCTTTCCAACTTTGGACCAGTCTTTTCTCCGTTTAGCAACACTGATGAGTTCTGACTACTGCTGTCTCTGTGGTCTGTAACTGATCTATTGGAAATCCTAGAGTGAAAATCAAGCTGCTGAAAACTGGATGGAACCAGCCCTAATTGCAGTTTGTTGTTGAGATGGAAATCTGACAAAGATATTCCAAATTGAGTATGCCTGGCTCCCTGTATGCCTACAGAAGTGTTATCAGTTAAACAACACATGGGACTGCTTGGCCTAAGGGTATTGCTCGGAAACGACGACAATGGGAATTGGCTGTCGAGGGGGAAATCTGGGTGTTGAGGTAGTCGAAACTTCTTTCTTGGTGGAGAAAATGGTGATAGTTGAATGACTGGCATGTTCGATACCAGTTCAACCAACCATGGGCTAACGCGCTTCACATTCTGTAGCAAATCTGGCTCATCCCATGTCACCTACAGTAGTAGTAGGTTTTACCGAATAAGTTCAAGAACAAGATTATGCAAGAAAATAGTACCTTGCCAATGAACCTAAAATCAGAAACCAATTTTTTCAAGATACATTGAAATTTACTTTGGATGATGCAAGAAATAACAATTTAAAGGCTCTATAAACCAGAGTACTTCAACAATGCAACTGATATAAAACAAAGGGCCAAGCAATTGATCATCTCTTGAATTCAAGCCAAACAAGCTCATCAGCAAGCCCAAATAAAGGCTGGACGAGATAGCAAAAGGCAAATGATTTCTCTCTATCAAAATCAATCCGAACCAGTCTAACAGCCACACACTTAGTCATATACATATAGTAATAACTTTCTATAACACATTTAGCAAGAAAAAACCAAATTAACAAAGAGTATCTTCTTTCTAAGCACCTAGAAATCTTCCAGTCCACGAGACAGAAACTAGGAATAAACGAAACCAGACAAAATCAAAACTATGGTACTAGAAAGAAGCATCTCAGGTGGATAAATGCACTTCAGTGACAGAGTCCGGATCAGCAGAAATTGCAGAGGAAAGTGAATGAAACAGAGAGGATGAGGATACCTGGAGAAGCCGCCATGGAGAATTAGGCCAGCGGATAGGATCAGCAACTTGAACAGAAGAAATGGTGCCCATAAACCAACTAATCCGAGAAGAATCCTCAGTCTCAAATGGCATCTTGAACCTCATACCAGAGCACCATTGGATCCTCATGGCGGCTCGCACCGATGAGGCCTTAACACAGAACTCCGGCGTGCTGGCACGTGGGTAATAAACCACCTCAAAGGGCTGCCCACTTGCTGCAAGCGCCGCCGCTTCAGTCACTGATTCCGGCCTCACTTTGCCTTTTCCCCTCAAATTCCCACCACCATTAGAACTCAAAGACCCTTTTCTACTCAACTTGTTGTCCTCATCTCTCAGAAACATTGTCAATCCACCATATGGTGGGATGCAATTTCCACCGCCGGGATTCCAGCCATATGGGTGATCGGCGGCACACCCAACTGCCCGTTTGGCTCGCCGGATTCCAACACAGAGGTCGCCATTTTTGGATCTCAGAAAAACAATCGAATCGCCGGCCACGAGCTTCTTCTGATTGACAAAAGTACTCCACCCAGTAGTTAACAAATGTCGGCGAGGCGTCCCCCTGTAAATATGCCGGAACTTCCAAACCTCGCCGTGGACATCCTTGGCAATCACCGTCTGAACCGGCGGATCCGCCGTGTAATCCAGCCGCGGAAATATCGTCTCGGCACAGTACCTAGGAACCGAGAACCCACCGCCGTTGTTGGCATCGGATTGGGTCAACGTCTTGGCAAAGGAAGCCGGTTTCTCCATGTTATTCTCAGACCCATTACTCCCAAAACCACCCTCTTCCTCGAAATTGAGTTCGTTGTTCGCCAGTGGAACCAATCTTATATTCGCATAAACTTCATCCGTTTCATGGTCGGCCAAGAACTTGACGGCGAGCACTCGACAAGGAATAAGGGGCGGGATTCTGAGTGAAGAAGTGAAATCGACGGTGGCCTGAGCGTGCTCGGCGTGGCCCTGAGGGAAGTAAAAGACCTTGGAGTTAATTGCAGGCATCTGGACCATGCCTCCAGCACAGGCATGCCATAGTTGAGGATCTAAGTTTTTCTCTGCTTCTTTCATTCGAATGGTTCAGTTTTCCCCAAATGCAATGCCTGAGGAAAGGGGAAAAAGAAAACTAATGAGAAACAGTGCTTTCAAAGTTGAATGGCATTACACAACCTCGGTGTTTAATTTTCGATTCGGCAAAAGAGACGAAACGAATTAAAATAAATGGTCACGATTCACAATAGAGAAACCGAGCCTATAGCCTTGAAATAATTGAATCGGGATTTATTGTAACTAAAAAATTATTCTCACCTTTCTCGGTTGAAATGGGCCAGGAAAACCCAGTTTCGTTTATCGCCAATAATACAGCTTCCTTGATTGAAAAGAACAAACAGATTTTTGCTTCCCAAGAAGTCCAGTAGAGAAAAAAGACCAACTCTACAGGGGAAGAAGCTCAAAGTCGGAATGCAAGAATCAAACCTAAAACCCTCAGGTTCAGCATCTTCGGTTGCTTCAAGTTTATGGATAAAAAGTCAAAATACAACCCAGAAAATGAAATTTCAAAACAGACCCAACTGAGTTTAGGAACTGACACGATGATGTGAGTGAGTCAAAACCCAAGAAGAAGAAGAACCCCAGTAAACACAGAACAGGAAGAAGAAAAGAAATCCGTCCCCCTAGTTATTGTTCTTAAGCATTCATCAAAACATAGGAGAAAAAAGGCAAATAAAGAGGCTAAAAGTGCAGTCAGATCGAAGGCGGTAGTAGTGTTGGTTAGTGAAAAAGGAAAAAGGGTGGTGGGGGTGGGTATTTCAATCGGCAAAGATGGAAGGATGATCGGGTGGCGATCTCTGGAATTAGGGGTTGTTGGTAAGTGTTTAGATCCCAAATAGCGAAGGCTCTTGGTTGAATCCTGAAGGAAACGAACAAAACAACCAAACAAACAAACAAACAATCTGCAAAATGGACAAAGGAAAACGAGAAAACAAGGAAAGGGAAAGGGAAAGGGAAAGGGAAAGGGAAAGAGAAGAAAGGGTTTTTGGTTTTTGTTGGATTGGATTCGTATCGTATCGCGGGATTGATTATTTGATTAAAAGGGAATGGTGGATTGAAAATTGAAATTGACGATGAACACATGAAATTGTTAAAAGAAAGAAACAGCAGCACAGTGAGGGAAGAAAGTAGGAGACAAATGCTGTTCTGTTCTGTTCTGTTTTACTCTTTTTCTTTTTTCTTTTTTTTTCTTTTTTCTTTTTACCTATTTTCCCTTTTTCTTTTTTAAATTTTATTTTTATCACTGTGAGTGTGTATTTATTTATTTGTTCATTGCTTTAAATCTCGCCCTGTTCGGACTCTGCTAACTACTGCCCCTTTCTGATTTTATTCTTCCTTTTGTTCTTTCGCGCGTGTTCTTCACTTCACCTGTTTTCTTCACGCGCTCTTCTCTCAATAACTCCAACCTTTTCCTTTTTCATTGTCCAATTTCTCTTTTTTTTCTCTTTATCCTTTTTTATCCCTTTTTAGACTTCCACTTCCATAATAATTTTTTTTGCGGTTAAAATATTATATTTTAGTTTATTTATTTTGAATTTTACTCTATTTTTATATCTAAACTTTCAAAGGTTAGTTTTTTTAGTACATCAACATCTTTAAGGTGGAAAATTCGAACTCATGAGTTCTTAATCATAAGTCTTACTTAGATGTCAGTTGAGTTATGCTCTTATTGCCTTCAAATGTCTAGTTTTAGTCCTTTTACTTTTAATAAAAGTTAAAATTAGTCCCTATAATAAGTTTGAAGTTAATTTTTATCAAAATTGATTACATAATAATAATAATTTTAATACAAGAAAAGACACTATATAAACACAGTTTTAAAATTTGTAAAGGAAAAGTTAATAGATATAAACACAGTTTCAAATGTCTAGTTTTAGTCCTTTTACTTTTAATAAAAGTTAAAATTAGTCCCTATAATAAGTTTGAAGTTAATTTTTATCAAAATTGATTACATAATAATAATAATTTTAATACAAGAAAAGACACTATATAAACACAGTTTTAAAATTTGTAAAGGAAAAGTTAATAGATACTAATTTCTTTTTTTTTTAAAAAAATAACAATAAACAAACATAGAAACCAATTTTAAACTTTATTGAAAGTACAGAGACTAAAATTGAATATTTGAAAATACAAGCACTAAAATGATATTTTAATATTTTTGTTTTTTTTTTTTTTTTTGGAGAAACTTGCATAAATACCCCTAAATTATTCCATTTATTTCAATCACATACCTTAAAACTTTCAATTTTATCTATCTTCGTTTTTGTTTGAAATATCAATTATTTATTTATTTATTTATTTTTTTTACAAACCATCAGATTATGGTTTTGTTGAGTTTGGATGACATTAACCAAATCCTGTGCTTCATTCTTAAAATGATCATTCTCGATCAAAATTAAAATACACGAACCATTTTTTAATTTTTAACATAAGAAATTTTACACTTGCACTAACCATATTTTAATTTTAAGATTGTCACACCCTAAAATTATCGAAGGGTTATAACTTAATCCAAATTTTCAAACACTATAAATTTTGAAACCTATAATATTGAACATTAAGGACCTATAGTTTTTAGTTTTTGTAAACTAAGCTATAAATACTACTTACACTTATGAGTATCCTTGTTTTGTTACCTATTTTTCATCTATGTTTTAAAAAAACAAATCAAATTTTGAAGACTGGTAGTTTTTGTTTTTAGAATTTGGCTAAGAATCCAAATGTTTTCTTAAGAAAGACGAAATCTATTGTATAAAATTGATAAAAAAAAATTGTAGATAATCGATGAGAAAACATATATAATTTCTAAAAACTAAAAAGAAAAATAAAGTACCACATGGTTATCAAATGAAGCTTAAAAGATTTTAGATTTTAGGTTGATGTTTGGTTATAATTTTGATTTAAGAAAACAATATTTTGTAAATAATTGTAGTTTAGTTCAAGTATGATTGGAACCATACTTATAATTTAGAGGCAGTTTTTGTAGTTTAAAATCTTTAAGGATTAAGTTGCAATAATTTCGAGTTGGTTGATTGATTAACTTTGAAAATTTAGAGGTGAAATTGTAACAAGGTTAATAATTCAAATATGGTTTTGTAATTTTTTTTTCAAAGAAATTAAAATTTTATTTTACTTTCTAGCATTTTAAAAAATACATGTATTAGTTCTCAACTTTATTTTACTTTTAACAAATTGACATAACCATGTATATGTCTGCAAGGACCATTAGGAAGTGAATATTAAGTGACAAATAACATAGTAAAAATAAAGCAATGATTACCTTTTAAAAATTTAAAGATAAAAAGTATTGTTTTTATAAGGAATTGAAAACTAGAATAAACCTTTTAGGAGGGAAAATTAGATTTAATTTTTTTTGTTGCAATTTTAGTATTATTTTATGTGCTTCATTCAATTTAATTGGTAAGGTTGTAAATGCATCAATATTGGTCAATTCGGTCATAATTCAATGTACAAGGTATCAATTACCTTCGTGAAGTTCGATCTAATTTTGTAGTTATTGAACTATAATGAAAAAAAATAATCATCAATACCACCTCATATGTTTTGCAATAAGTTATGGAAAATAAGACTGTTTCTCTTTTAACAGAAAATGTTAATTTTTTTTAGTTGAACAACATTTGAGAATTGAGGGGTTCATACTTTTTAACTCTTGATTAAGGGTACATATCGATAACTAAGTTCATTGGGGTGATTTCACTATACCATAGGAATCATGTTGCAACGTATATAGGAGGGAAAAAAATCAACTAACTATATGAATCAAACTCCGTATTAATTAAAATAAATATGTTTTTGTCCAAAATATTTGGATGTTTTTCAATTTAGTTCTTATTCTTAATATTTTTTACCTTACTTTTTAATTATATGCAAGATGTTGGCGAATATTAAAATTTATTGACAATAGATTTATATGACATGAAATCCATTCCTTTGACAAAAAATTTAAAACAAAAGCGGAGTTACTTAAGTTAAAGGGAAGAAATTTTGAAATTTCTATCAACTTCTGAAAATGTTAAGATGAATTAAAAGCTTTATTTTTTTTAATGCTCTAATTTTTTCTCTAAATTTTGACAAATTCAATAAATATCATGTACCGGAAGTTATCATCAACTAATTTTAAATTCCACCATCACAACAGTCAAGGAAAAAAAAATAAGTGCAGTCAGCAATTGCAGTCTATTAGGCCTGTTTAATTCATGCCTTTCTAGTTTTTGCACTATATTTATTATTTGAAACATAAAGTAAAAAAAAAAAAAGGAAAACCAACAGAGATGAGTTATTGTTACCCCTATTAATGGGTGATTTTTTTTGTTTGTCTCAAAAACGAATGGGTGAAACAATTAATTATTATCTACTAATAATTAATATACATATGCTTTAATTGGAAATTTATAATTAATGAGTTGTGAACACCAATCTACTGTTCTGTACTATTTAATTTTAGGGGAAAAAAACCAAATTTCATCTTAAATTTATAAGGTTGTATCAATTTAGACCATGAACTTTCATTTTTATCAAATAGGATCCTAAACTTAAATAAATGTTATAATTTTCATCCTAGTTAATTTCTCCACTAACTATAACAAAAAAAATGTAAAAATCTTCATAAACTCATTGATTAATTTTTATAAAATAAAGTTTTGCATACAAATAAATTTGACTAAGGTACAAATTAATCATTAAATTACTTTGCCAGAATTTATATATTTCAATAAAAATTTTACTCTAATGTAACTTTTCTCTAAAATTTTATTCATATTATATCTATGTAATTTATTGAACATATAAGAGAAAACTTCTTTTAACAAGAAAATTTCTTTCAACGATATTTGGAGTAAAAACTTATTAGAAGGTTGGAATTGCAACACTTTTAACGTTTGAGGTTAAAATTACAACACTTATCTCAATTTGAGTACAATTTGATGAAATTGAAAGTTTTGATACACCTTAACAAGTTTAGGGATCAAAATTGATTTTCTTCCCTAGTTATAATTACTACCTGTAACCAATATTTTAATATTAATTTTATTCAACAAATACCAATTAATATATTGGTTTTGTTAAAAGATTTAATACAATGTTTTTTATTTTTTTTTTCTGTTTGAGCACAACAAATATGTTCAATTCTATTTTTATTTCAGAAGACAAAAATACGCAATTCTATTCCATCAAAAGAAAAATACTTATTTTTATTTCTTGGGTCTTATCCCTTCCGGAATCTTTTGATTTTCTTTACCGTAAATACTGTGGAAAAATAAATATTGGTTTTTAATTGAATACATCAAATACTATGAGTTGTTTGGGACATAAATTATAATAACATGTGAAATATTGCACCTCAAATACAGATTATTATAACTCCAAATTAAACAACTCTGCATTTTAAACAATATTATATAATTTCACAAACTATTATAACTCATGTTATTATAATTCACTCACGGCCTCAAACAACCATAAATTAATTTCGTTGAAATATGGACCATCATATATGGACAGGTGCTATTATGAGTGAATTTTAAAAAGTATTTAATAATTTTTGATATGTTTCTAAATTTTAAAAATATCAAATAAGTTCTTAAACCTTTAATTTTATATTTTATTATGTATTTAACATATTTGATTTTTTTTTAAATCAATAAATTTATTAGGCATAAAGTTAAATTGTGTTTAATATGACATTAAACTTTCAATTTTGTTGATGAAAAAAAATACTCTATAAAGTTATTAGACCAAGTAAACTGGACGTGTCGGTGGATAACTTCCTCTGGTTTGGAGGGAATATTCCTAAGCATTCCTTTATCTCCTAGTTGGCTTTAGATCGATTACTAGAGACCGTATTCATAGGTGGAATGAGGCTTCTCCAACCAAATGCATACTTTGTTTATCTTATGAGGAGTCTCAAACCCATCCTTTTTTTCGAGTGCCGTTTTAGCCAAACTATCTGGGAAAGTGTGCTTTCTTAGGGAGGTTCTACTCATTGTTTTTTGTGTTGGGACTTTGAGTTAGAATGGATTTGTCAGGTGAGTAGGGGTAACTTATGTGGAAGTTGGTTTTGGAGGATTGCTTGGTGTGCTTCGATTTATCATATTTGGAGGGAGCGTAATCTACGTTTTCATGGTTCGGCAGATCGGTTCTCTCAAGCGGTCCTTTTCGCGATTAAGGCAGATGTGTAGTATCTAGATGATCGTCTTGGCTAGGTGGTTTTTATTGACTTTGCCTTTTTTTCTTGACAGTTGTTGCTCTTGATATTTTGATTACTCTTCTTTTGGTTTCTGTTTGGTGATTGTATTTATCTTTTAGCTTTTGTTATGTTATTTTGTTGTCTAACGTCTTGACCCTAAGCTTTGAAGTGGCCTTTTTGTAGTAAATATCTAAGCTTTGCAAAAAAAAAAAAAAGAAGAACATGTCGTTCGCGACGAAGTATATATTGAATGCAATTTCATTGTGTACACATATATTTACTTATTATAATTCCTTTTTTAACATTTACCTTTAGTTTTGAGTGAGGTACATTGTCCAAACGACATTTCTTTATCCCCTCAAGTTTTATATATTTTGTTTATAAAAACCATATAATATATAATTTTGATTAAGTTATAAAGGTTAAAATACAAGTTTAGTTTCTAAAATTTGAAGTTTGTGTCTATTTGGTCTCCGAACTTTAAAAAATGTCAAATAGATCCCTGAACTTTCAATTTTGTATCTAATACGTCCTTAAACTTTAAAAATGTATAATTAGTCCTTGAACTTCTAATTTTGTATCTAATAAGACCCTAATATATTCACAATTTTTTTAAAATTAATCGATCTATTATATATAAAATTGATTTTTTTGTCTAATAGAAGCTTAAGCTTTCAATTTTGTGCCTAGTAAGTTCATGAATTTTAAAAAACGTCAACTAGGTCAATGACCTATTAGACACAAAATTGAAAATTCAGGGACCTATTGGATACAAAATTGAAAATTTGAGAACTTATTAGACACATTTCAAAGTTGAGGGACCAAATAGATACAAAATTGAAAGTTCAAGGACCTATTTGACACTTTTTAAAGTTTAGGGACCAAATAAACACAAACCCCAAAGTTCAGAGACTAAATTTGTAATTTAACCAATTATAAATTTAGTGATTGAATTTAATGGTTATGTCACTTAGTTCTTCAACTTTTTTTTTTTTTTTAATAAAATTTTCTAGTTAACACACAATTAATTACTTACATGTTGACATGAGACGGTGATTAAAATAGTAAATAATGGTTTGACACCACATGACACATCAAATTAGGTTAACTAGATAAGAAAAGTGAAATTATGCAAATGTACATAAACTTTATAATAAGTTTGAATTATATTCATATCATTTCAGATATTTCAATCATTAATGGTTAAATTGTTTCAAAAGTCACATCTATTTTTACATATATCATTGCTATATCACAATTTTTTTTGTTTGTTTTAATGGAAAAGTTAACACAAATTAAAAGTATAAAACAAAACTTTTGAAATCATAGACACATAATTGAGATTTATTGTAAAGTTCAGAGACGTTTGGTATAATTTTTAACCCCCAAAACATGGAAACGATGAGTAGAATAAGATTTAAATAAAAACATTTGTATTGTTCGCACTTTTTATATCTGGTAGTTAGTCAGCTTCTTGATACCATATCATGTTAAATCATCATTTGATAGTGTAATCAACATGATACTTCAACTATTTTATCTAGTTAGTCAACTTCTTAGCATAAAATAATGCAAAATTATCATTTAATAGTGCAATCAACATGGGTGCTTTAATTATTTTATTTAGTTACTCTACTTAATCTTGATGAAGATAATTGAAACTATCCTTCCCGATCAAATATATTTAAAATCTTCAGTTTCTTCCATAATCCTTTTAACTCTTCAATGTTATCATCCATGTGTCAATCCGACCATAATTCAGTGGATAAGGTCACATTCACTATCTAAGGTCAATATATAGTTCGATTGTTCACTCTGTAATAGTTGAATAATTAAAAAGAAAAAAAAAAGTGATTATTCATATATTAGGACTTTTCAATTAACCCCCTACCCTACCCTAGCAAATTAGCAATACAATCACTGAGTATTAAAATCTAATTATCAACCAAATCATTAGCTCAGTAAAGTCTTAAATGAATAAATGAAACACATATTCAATCATGGAATTGAAACGTAACAACTCTATAAACCACATGTTGGAGATAGATTTGACCCACTAAAAACGCTATATAATAGTTTGGCATCCCAACAAAACAATGCATGTTTCATATGCCTAACAGTGATTTTATTGAAGTAGCTGAAAAGGTAAGTTTGGAAGCAAACACAAATTCTCATAATTAGACAATTAAAAGAAGATCAAAAATTGGAAAACCATAACCCCAAAAGAAGAGCTCCCCAAATGCAGAAGGATTGAATTGAAAGGCGGCCCTTTTATGGACACTCGAATACGACATCGCAACATGTGATACGACACCGACACCCTTTCTAACAATTCATGACCAAATTTAAAATAACACTACAAATATAGACCATCTCTTTTTTTTTCTTTCTTTTCTTTGAAATCACACAAAATTACAAGAAAATGGTAAAATAAGAAAAAGAAAAGAGTAGCTCAAAATAGGAAAAAATAGACTGCACCCATCTATTGTGCTGCCCACTTTATGACCACATAAATTTTTTTTAGTTTTTTTCCTTTTATTTTAAAACAGAAAAAATCTATGATTTAAAATGGGCAGCACGATAGATGAGTGTAGTCTCTACACTCAAGTTTCTTCAATAGAGGATTGGGTGAAGTAGCAACGTCATTACCGACATGTCGCATCATGGGAATTGGACAAAGTTTATGACAATTATTGGTGAATCCTTGTCATGAAGGTGATGATGTGGCAGAAATGGGGGGATTTTAGGGTTTTGTGGGAGGAAATGAAAAGAAAGAAAAAAAAAAAGAGGGAAAAAAAGAGAATAGAAAATATTTAGTTAGTTGGGTTTTGGAATCAACATTGATACCGACATAGAGGTTAAAGATAGATAGATAGTTAATGATATGACCTCTCATCAATTAATGCAATAGCTAATACTAAATACATAACAACGGCAACGACATTGGTGGGGATGACTTTTAATTTTATTTTATCTCTATCTCTCTTTTTATATAAGCGTATGCCTATGTGATTTAAATTAAATATATTGTAAGGTTATTGTACAGGTATGAATTATTATTTTTTTTAGTACAACAACATTTAGAAGTGGGGAATTCGAATCCATGATTTCTTGATTATAAGTCTTATTTGATATCAGTTGAGCTATGCTCTCGTTCGCATATGAATTATTAGTTGTTTCTATTGTAAGAAGAGAATGAGTGAAAATTGGGTACATAATTATTTTTGGGCAATTAGAAGAATGACTAAAATCTAATAGTGCAAGTTGAAAATAACTACACATCTATTTTTTTTCTCAAAAATGTCTAAACTTAATTTTTAATTATTTTGTTTATGGACGTAGATGCTCTAGTTACTTTTTTTGAACCAAATGAAATCCTAACAAAAAAAAAAAATCTACGTTTTCTCTCTTATAACAACCAAATAAAATTTAAACCAACAAATTTATATTTTCTCAAGAAATAAAATCCTAAAAAATAGACAACACAAGAGGAAGAGAGATGATGATTTTTTTGTTAGATGCAACTAACAACTTTGATTTTCCTTTCACCCTTCCAATTAACTCCAATTAAACTAGAACATCAACTATTAAAAACAATAAAAACACACAAATTAGAGATGACAAAAAATGAAAACAATGGTCTTAATTATGTAAGTAAATATAGATGATTATAAACATATCTATCTTATTTGTATCTATCCTATGTCCCTACCTCCAGATTCCTTTATATCTCCAAAGTCTCCCACTTTCGTTCACCGTCAAACATAAACTCCACCTACATTGAGGTATATACAGATACTTGTTTGACCTGATTAAATTCAATTAGGTAATTTTACTTATTTACTAATTCCTTTTGACCACATATGAATTCTTTTGATGTATTTCTCGTGATTACTAGTTCCTTTAGACTTACCTCGTTCTTGTGTATATTAATATCAATGACAAAGCAACAATCCTTCTGCATCCCTTTCGATACCCTGACCTATAATATACCAGGACTTCTTTTAATGGTATTTTGATACCCTCAACAAGCATTCAACCAAGACCTCTATCCTCAGGTATTTTCACAACCACCACCTATCAAATGTTGATCGGGAAAAAATAAGAATAATTATCCTACTATCCCCATTAATGATGTATTTGAAAACCTCATTGTCTCTTCATACCTTTACACTTGAGATCGAGAATTCTCGATTGTTTTGCTAAATGATTTCGAGGTCCCTTGACTTTTTCAAGTACTCGCCTTCTCCAGTTAGCCGTTTTCTTCATTGATTGCTCAATTTTTTTGTGCTCGATGCCTTCAACAAAATCCCTTTTCACCATATATATATATATATATAAATAGTTGAACTTGATTTTTTTTTTTTTTTCCAAAACCATTATTCTTTCAAAATAGAATAGTTAGTTAAAGGGGATATATATGACATGACGGTATATATGAATGTCCAACAAAGGTATTTTAGGAAATCAACATTATATTAACCTCCTCCTAATATGGGTAGCCATAAGCACAATATTGAAACTATTTTGAGCATATTTCCTCACAATTTCCCATTATTTTTTTTTTTTAAAAAAAAGAGAATGGATTGGGCCTAACCAAAATTGTGTGGCCCGCCTATACCGACAACTTTGCAGACACCCACTGCAACTTCCACGCCACTGCCAACCCATGTGATCCAATTCCATTTCCACCCTTTTTATGTATTTTATTTATTTATTTATTTTTTATAAATTATCTCACAAATAAATTTTGGTGATTATAAATCAAATTACTAGAATTAATGCCTAAAAGAGGCAATTTAATTCAATGTGAGTCCATAAATTCAATTTGACTAATGGTTGTATTTACTTATTATTCCATACATTAATATCTTCCAAATTAAATTTGGATTTTTCTTAAGATGAGTAAATGCCCTTAGACAAGAAGTTTGTTACTTTAAGGTATCCTCAAAGAGAGGATAATATTCAAAGAGGCCTTGGACCATAGTCATGAGCATCTTACAAAAGCTTTGAGACTTTACTTTTGAAAAAAAGAAAAATAGTGAGTTTATTGTTCTCTAGTGTAAAGTATATTTGTATTATAATTTTTGTAGAAGCAAGACATAGCTCACATCTAGGTAAATCTATGTAATTTTCTTTTTTTTCTTTCTTTAATTTCCTTATTTCACTTTTGTTATTGTTGTTCATTGGACTTGTAGAAGGAAAATTTGGCAATATTTCCATTTTCAATAAAGAAAAATGGAATTGTGTTTGATATTTGTTTCTTCTTTCTTGTTCTATAAAATTTTAAATTAAAAATGTAAAATCTTTATATGAAAATAAGTTTTTAAAATTAAATAGATAAAAAAAAATTATGTTATATTTATTTTTAGTTATTTCTTATACATTTAGAAAATCTTAAAAATGGACTAAATTTATGAAAAAATTGAAAAAAAAACAAGAAACTTGATAACTCTTTGTTTTAGAAAGGTTAGACTTGTTTTCTTACCATATTTTTAATAAGTATCTCACCCTCCTTAAAAACACATTAGAATTCTAAGCCATATTTCAAAAACAAAATCAAGTTTTTAAAAACTATTTTTTTTAGTTTTCAAAATCTAGTTTGGTTTATAAAAACATTCTTAAAAAGTAGATAATAAAATCAGAGAACTAGAGATGAAAGTAGTGTTTATAAGCCTAATTTCCCAAAACTTATTACAAAAAAAAAAAAATGGTTAACAAACGAACCCTTGATTTTTTTGTTTCCAAACTTTCAATACAATTTTGAAAACGTTTTAAAAAATTGAGAAACTACAAGAATCAAGAACAATTACCAAACACTTGTATTTATTTAAAAATCTAAAAACAAGAAATAGAACTTGAAACAATAACATGAATCAAACATGGTGTAAGATTTTCCAAAACTTTTTAAGTTTTGCAACATTAACACACTACCCCTCTCTACTAACATTTACAAATCACAAAAAAGCCATCATTTAAATGCAAACTATACAAATTCGTTTTAATATGAAAGTATTATAAACTGAAACTTATTAAAATGGAGATCAGTGAAAGAAGGCATGAGAGGAATCTGGAATGTGTGTCTTTGTTGAAATAGAATTATAATTATAGAACCCATCCTCCTTACAGTTACCGCCACCCACCACCCACCACCCACGGGCATTGCCATATGCACATAATAATACCCACCAGCTTTACCCTTTTTCTTTTCCAATTTCAACTTATCCTATTTTCACTTCACTTCACTTCACTTCCCTATAATATTCTCTATTGCCAATTGCCATGCCTCTTTAATCTAATCTACCTATAACTTTTAATTTCTTCTTCTCCTTCTTTTACTTTTTTCGATTTTCGTTTCTCTATCATCATTTTCTCCAAATTCTAGACTCGGGTTGTTTGAGACACTGGCTAGATTATAATAACACGAGTTATACTTATAATAGTATAGTATCTATAATTATATAATATTATTTAAAATACAAAGTTGTTTAGTCTAAGATTATAATAGTTTGTGTTTGGGTGCATAGTATTCCACAGTTAACCCTGTTGTTGCAAATAAAATAAATTCTAAAAAGTTTTCGAAAGGAAAAATGGTCCTTTTTCTTCCTTTCAACTTAACTGCCAATTGGCAAACAGTTAAGTCTATCCCCAAAAAAATAAAGAAATAAAGAAATAAACTTGTGAGGAGATGAGGGATATGTTTGTTTGCTTTTGTCTGAAGCCAGAGGCTCAGGTTTTCTATTCTGTGACAAATGGAAGAATCTCTACAAATTCAATGAAGATATAAAAACAAAAATAATAATTGATTGCCATTTCTTTATAATGAACAACAAAATACTGTTTGTAATATGTTCATCTTTTTTTTTGCTCTACATATCTGTTTCTTCAACTTTCTCCAATGGAAGAGTGGCTTCTTTTGGTAGGAACTGCACTATTTTTTAGCAGACTTTTTCAATGGATTGTAGCTTTCTGGTGATTGAAAAACACTTTGATGATAAAGCTGCAATGGTTCTTTCAGTACTCTTCAGACAGAACCTAAAGAGGAGTATTAAAATGAAAAGGAGTACCAAAATGGGGTGTTTATTCAAAGAATTCAAAACCATCTTCTCTGTGAAAAGAAAAACAAAATACTGTTCTGAAAATCTATGTATCTTCTCCCTCCATATCCCATTTACTTAATTAAACCACAGAATCCTTGTTTGATTTCTTCATTTCATGGTTTTCTTTATCTTGATGAACTCCTGCCAGAAGTGCTGCTGTTTCCTTGTCTTTTATCTGAAACAAAGCCAAACCCAAGATTTGTAAGATCTATTTCTTATCAACCCTTTGGGATGAATTTTGGAAGGTACTTTCCAATGATGAAAAGTAGTTTTAAAGAAGTAGTAATTTCACTTTTTTGAAAAGTTATATCAAACTCATCGTTAGAGAGATAGGCATTAGTACCTGAGATGCTAAAGAGAGGTCACCCTGCTTCTTTTTACTCTCTTGAGTACAAAAATATGAATACAATCCCATTCCACCAATGGCTATTAAAATTCCAATGAGGTTTCTCTCAGTGAAAGGGTCATGAAGAAGAGTATAGCCAAAGCCAAGAACAAGGCAAGTCTTGAGGTGGCCGAGCACCTGGTACGTCACCGGCGACGTCTTTCCGATCACCAAAAAGGTACTAAAGTTGACAGACACAGATATCAAACAAGAAAGGATGATAAACGCCTGCAAGTCCAACACACTCATTTTTGTAAGTCATGAAAGAAATAGATTAACAAGAATGATATAATGAAACCAATGGACGGTAACATACCAGAACCACAGGAGAATACTTGTAGGCAAACACATTTTTCTTGGTGAGACATTGGTCTAAGAAAGGGCCAGACACAAACAGAATCGCTGCTTGAAATGGAGCAGACTGATACAGCAGCTGGGTAGAAGAAACACTCAGCCTCTTCTGAATAGTGTTTGTTAGCTGTATCAAACACCGAGTTAAGAGAAACCAAAAATCCTCTGTTTCAATTTCAAACATGAAAGGAAAGTTTATGAAGACAGAAATGGAAAAGGGTATGAACAAAAGGATACAATTTGGCCAACACAGGTTGTTATGATAGCCAAGAGAGAAAGAACAGTTCCCATAAAATTGAGCTGGAGATCAGTGATAGAGGCAATGCCAACTCCAACCAGCAAGAGGAAAAGAGAGAGCCTAATCTTGGAGCTACAACAAAAATCCAAGTGAGAAATCAACTCTTCTTTGTGATTGGGCAGAGGAGAAAAAGTTACTACCTGAATTGTTTTTTAAGGAAAATAGTTTCTAACATAACAGTGAATGGTATGATTGCAAGTTTTGTCATCTGCAGAGAAAAACAAAAACAACCACAAACTTAAACCAAAATGAATTATAAATCAATCGATAAGTTAGCTTGAAAAGAATAAGAATCCAAACAAAGAACTCATAAAACTCAACCTGGTAGAATCCAACAGAATTGAATCCCAAACTCAAGTTAAGAAATCCAATGGAGATGCCATTGAGCATCCCAAAGAGCATGACAGTCTTTGTGTCAATGGGTTTGGATTCAAACAGGTTTAATCGATGAGCCACGTGAAGGGTGCAATATGTGACCATCAAATGCCAACTAGTCAGAGTAGTAGCTGCAATAAAGAAAGTGAACATGTTACGCCCTTACTTGAACAAGATCCATTGTACTATTGTGTCTTTTGAATTCTAAAGAAAGTGAGCAGGTCAAACAACCACTAAGACTAAAACAAATACTCACCGAAAGGGAAGCCGAGGTTGCTCATGAGAGCTTTGTTACAAATGACAATGGAGACAGAGGATGCCACAGACAGGAAGAGTGCTCCAATGACACCCAATTGGAAGTTTGAGATTTCTCCCATTTCTGATCAAAATTGAAACAAAACAAACAATCAAACAAACAAGTCTGCTTTGAGTGACTGATGTTTAAGATTTCAGTTCATTCAATAGGTGATTATGGGGGCCAAGTGTGGATTTTTACAGAGAGAAAGAGAGAATGAAAGCTTGAAGGAGAATGTAGGAATGTGGTGGCTTATATTTTTGGTGAGGGGATGAAAGGTTGGTGCCAACCAAGCTTAAAGGAAGAGTGTGTTTAGAATTTAAGAATGAAGATTCATTCCATTAAATTAAATTTTGGTGCTTTTGGTTTGCAGAGTTTCCAGAAGGACCCCTTATGATTTGACTCCCACTGCAAGCAAAGCCGCAACCATAACTCTCAAGCCCCATTTTCAAATTACCGTTTTGATGCTAACATTTTACTCTGAAATGACTAACAAACCCCTCATGAGATTTGACTTTGCTCTGCTTACACTTGATTTCATCATTCATTCATTTTTTACACTACCACTATTGATTGATGAGTTTTAATTTCACTTGGTCTTTATAATAGATACAATTACTCATTTGAATTGAACTAAAAAAGTTATATAATTACCCATTGAAAAATGATTTATTTATGTCATTACAATGATATGTTCTTCCAACTGATCTCCAATCCTCTTTTATCTCTTATTTTCATGAATGGATGGGTGGAAGACAGTGTCCAATTGATCCAATACACATTTTCTTATAACATTATAATAATTGTGTTTAGGTAAGGTTAAGGGCGTTTCAGTCCAATTGGGTTTCACTGCATAGTAGAAAAGTAGCTAATTTTAAGCTAACTTAACTAAACACTATTGAATGTTTTGAAGCAGATGCTTAATATTGAGTCTTAGTAGACAAGTCAGGATGGTGAACTGAACATTCACTTGTGAGAGAAAGAGAAAGAGAGAGATGTCTAGAAATGCAAGCAAAAGGGGTTTAGTTTGGATGTCTGAAAAAACTCCATTATTGTTAGGTGAAGAACCTTGGATCTTACTCCAAAGCTAATTCCTTTTTAATATCACCCACCATTTCTAGCATTGTTAAGCCTCTAAGGAAGAGTTCTCTTAGTTTTGGTTCAAGCTCCATTATGAAATCTCACTCACAATTAAACTCCATAGGATCTTAATTTTGACAGCTTATCTAACTCTTTCAAGAAAATAACCTATCATCTTTCTTATTGAAGACCTTGACATTTTGTCTCTTTTTTTTTTAATCTATTCCTTTCTCAACAACAATATGACCGAATAATAAACAAATAATATGGTTTTCAATTGTACGATCCAACTTTAAATCTTTTATTTTCTTGTTATAAGTAATGGTATTTTTGTAGTGATGATACTCGGAGAACATTTACAACTTGGTATAACGAAAATACTTGAAAATCAAAATTTGTTATATGATGAACAAAATATTATGACATCTGGTACTGTCAAATGCAACTAGACCAATGGGAAGAAAGAAATATTAGAAAATCAACTTGACACCTATAGTTTAAACCCAAAAAACTCATCAAATAAGAGTCGTGATAATGAAAGATCGCAAGTACACAATTACATACCTACAATTAAATATTACCAACGGCCTACCGCATCCGTGCAAATTATGCCAATTTGAAAAAGCTTGGTTTAAACTTATTAGAATCTCATCACATCAGGATTCTTGACACCATAACTAAAATGAAAGGGAAATAATAATAGTAAAATTATACACCGGCTGAAAAGAAGTACGAACAGTCTAAAAGTTCTCAATACGACGTATTTGTATTCATATTCATATTACTTCATTCCTAAAACAACTCTGGTATAATTGCCTCACGTTCTGAAGACTACCTTTGTTGTTATATTTATATTGCCCATTAGCCCTACATTGACACGCTACATAGAACGAAACCGGGAAAATGACTGTTGCTGTGTGTGTTGCTTTTATCTCTATCAGTAAGAGTAAACAAAATGAAAAATCCTACAACAAATGTATCAGTCTCAGAGACATATCTCGCTCAAGGACACCATCAAAGAAGCCCTCAAGGTTAGAAGAGGACATGTACATAATAACTATGAGTGACAGTGATAACTTCAGAAGCCTGGTCTCTTGTCTTCTATAAATGTTTCGACTTGCTAATCTGAGCGAGATATGCTTTGTCAGCATTTGCAAGCCGAGATTGAAACTCAGCCCATTCAGTTCTGCACCTTGCTCTCACCTGCAGGCTCAAAACGAGGATCAAATAAAAAAAATACTAGAATTAAAAGAAACAATGAATAAAATTTGACTAGAGATTGGCAGGCATAGAAAAGACTAAATTATTATTGATATTTACCCCTTCCCATGGAGCCTTCCCGTTCTCAGATTTGCCCTGAAAGTAAATAGATAATTAAGTACAAGAAACCAAATATAGGAAAATATTTCAAAAAGATGCCCAAATTTAAAAGGTGAAGCAAAGGAAAATAGAGAAACATAGACAATAGCACAGATATGATACGAGTGTCTGCATATGCATCCACACACATCTCGTTCATGTCCCAAATGAGATAAAATGTAAATAGCATGCAAATATATCTCACCTGACTCCCAAGAGAAGGAATTACTTGGTGAACAATCCACTGTGAATCAACTACGCCAATTTTCTCATGCGCAGGCTGCAGGAATCCATCGAAAGAAAAGAGTTGATTTCATTCAGAAGGTATATACATAGAAGGTGACCTACTTCATTTTTTATGTTCCAACAGAGCATTTTCGTGAAAAAGAACTTGTGATGTCGTACATTTTTTTGGATCAACCTCACATATGATGTCGTTCACTTGAATTTAGGTTATACTATTATAAAGTGATTTAAAAGTGCAGTTTTGAGCTTGACAGCTGATTTTCAAGTACAGAAAGCTGAGAAGGACAGATTAAAAAAAAAAAAAAGATATAAGACAGACGAAAGCTTCACAAAAAGGATAACAGCAGGGGAGAATTACTGACCTCTACACATCTTCTGAGAGCAAAGTCTAGCCCCCATCCATGTACCAAATCATTCTACAAGTAAATAACTACTAAGATAAGATATAGCAAGAAATAAAAAAAATACTTAAGGTCACACGTATATGCAAAATTTATAGATCCTCGAGCAACACTATCGTATTATGTAGTAAGAGTATACCTGAATTATATGCCAAACACATCTCCAAGCTTCACGAGAAAAAACAGGAGCCATAATTTCTACAAACCTGTAACATATGAAACCAGTGATCTACTTGTGAGGATATCATATAACTAGATTGGCACCAGTTAGTAGTTCTCCACTAAACACTATATCTCATAAGACTTCATAAAGAAAAGATATTAACTACTTTAAGTGCATCAGCTACTTTAGGTGCATCATCCATATACAAAGTTCTCTGTTATTATAATATCCTACTAAGGAAGAGAAACATGATTGGGTTAGAAAAGAATTACGCAGCACAAGGAGGCAACTGAGGGTCACTACACCAGCCTGGTTTCTCTTCCGTCTCCCTATTTCACCATTGAAAACGTGCATGTCAATCCAACGTATATATGAAAGCTGAGAACCTAATATACCACCCAAAGAGAAAAAGAGCTTACTTATGAACCTCTCTGTCACCTCTCCTCTTTGTCATTTGCCATGTCAGTCCATTATTAGGCTCAAGTCCAGGTTGGGATATTTCCAAACCATGCTTTTTCACTAACTCAATATACCTGATTGCCCAATCAATAAGAGAAAGCTATTACAAATAGCATCGGACCAAACATCACTAAAAGGATAAAAGAAAAATATGCTTACTTCTCTCCATTGAAATGTTCAACTCCAAGGTCTTCATCCCATATAAAAATATAATCATATGCAGCTACAACATCAGGGTGCAAAAATCTTTTAGCATACCACCTGGAGTGCAAAAGAAAGAAGAAATAAGAAAACAAAAAACTGAATCTTATCCTTTTGTAGGATCTTAAATATGCATTTCTAAATAAAAATGTAATTCAGGTTCCAATTGGATGGATTACCCAAACCATACAGAATATCAGAACTTACCATTTTGTTTGTTTCCTGACACTGATATGGATAGCATCCCTTGACCATTCAAACTGATCCCACTCAGTAGTCCGACCATCATAATGAAACAGCAGAATTGTAAAATCATCAGAGAACTGATACAACAAGAGCAAACATGAGCCTTAACGAAGTAGTAATTTGTATAGAATGTGAACAAAATTTATCCATATATATGACCTTTTTCACTACTGCATCAATATTTTTTCTCTGATCAAAGCCCACAGTGAATGTAACCAAGTACTTTGGTTTTTTATTTAGATCCTGCACATTTAAGGGCTTTCAGTATAGGCTTAAATCCTTTCCACATGCAGTACAGTTGCAATGCAGATAAAAAAAAAGCCACAAGTTAGGCTCTATCAGATCCTCTACAGCTCAAATAAGATGCAGAAATAGATCATACAAAAAGTGGCCATCAGTAATTAACATAAAGCTCCTATACTCCTTCCCCACACATCCCTCGAAAATCACATAAATTTAAGGAGAACGTGTTATTGATAGACTTCGTGAAATGACACGCAACAAATTACATGAGTTGGCAAACCGTAAATTATTTTGAGAGAGGATACTGCCACTTCCATATAAAGAGGAAACAACAAAGTATTTAGTACTTGTTCCAAGTTCCTCCTAAAAATAATAATAACTTGAGATCCCCCATCACAATGATAATTTGATGAGACATTAACGTATTCGTATATATACATCACTACCATATATACCTCACTTGGGTCACCCCATAATCTACGTAAATAAAAATCAGATTCTGATGCAACAATTCTGGGAGGTAATGACTCTGCACCACGAGGATTTGTTGGCACATATATCTGGTGAAAATAAGAGATGTGAGAAACCAGCAATTTATTATGAACCCATGACAGCCGTATTTAGATCAAACTTTAGCGCCCATACATCAATAAATAGAAGAAAAAAATGTCTGCATGAAATGTTAGTTTTTTCCCTAAAGAATAATTGCTGAATTCAACAATAATACCTTAGGAGTTTTGTGTGATCCATGAGTCTCAGTTATTCTGGTTCTAGGGGATCTTTGCACATCAATGGCTACATCAAGAGATGATATAAGGCTTGAAGGTAAGTTAATCTGTAAATTTTGAAATGTATCAAATGGATGTAGGCATAAGGTGCTGCATTGACATTCAGATGAAGCGAAACATACCTTAGTTAGAGACACCGTAGGAAATGAAGCACCAAGAAAAAATCCAAAGACCACTCCCACTAAAGTTGTGAATATAATCCTGGCACTGTCATTTGCTTTTCTAGTTCCTCCACTGTGAAGAGAATATGAAAGCCAATAGACCACATAAATTAGGACGGCATGAAAAAAAAAACTAATAGAAAAATGACAAGGAGACAATACAGAAATAAGACAAACAACTAGCATATGTATACCGGTGCCCGCTTCCCATAGTTGTAATGAAATCTCAAGTATATATCACAACTCAAAAGGTTCGATCTCTCTGATAATAATCAATTCTTTAAGCGACTTGCAGGCAAAAACGATGTTCCTAGACAGTGAAAGTCTAATCCGCACAAAGTCGAAGCCCTGAAAGTTTAAACGAAAGACAGTGGAGTTACGAGAGTTGCCATCGGTCAGGTTCGTCCATTCGAAATAGGACGAACTTCGCAGTCATTCTGACGAAGTTCTTCTTCAAGCTCGACAAATTTTGCAATTCAGTAAACGACGGAAACAGAAATCGAGTATGTAATTCGCAAGAGAGAGACAGGAAGAGAGATTCACCTGAAAATCAAACTGCAGAACAGTACAAATATGAATAGACGCATATAATAACCGATATGAATGGCGGAAGAAACTTAAAATCACAATGTATAAATGTCCATTAAAGTCGGAAATTCGCATTAATTCAAGAAACATCAGGCATTCGAATCCGAAAGATTTACAAAACAACAACTGATCTAATAATTCCGTGGACATTAACAACTGCAACGTAAATGTCATTAGAACCCAAATCGCCGGAACGAATTAAAAAAAAACAGTGGAAATGAGCAAAAAATGCAATAGAAAACTGCAGATTGGAGCGTTACCGGGAAATGTAAATCGCAGAGAAGGAAGAACAGAGGGAGCACCTGCCGGCGGGTTAGTGAAGATTCACCAGTTTTACTCTTGGATTGGTTTGATTAGAGTGACAAAATTACCTTTCCTTTTGAATTTCATCAAGAAATCGTAATGCTACGAAGCGTTTTCTTTTGATGGCTCCCGCTTACCTGCATGCCGCGTGTGCCGGGCTGGAGCAATCGACGATTTCGACGTGTCTTTGTTTCTGAAATATGTTTTCTAACCTGGACATTTTAGCTGTATATTTACTTTTTTTAAAAAAATTCTTTAAATATTGAATTTCTTTTTTTATTTTTATTTTAGTGAATTTGAGATGGCTAAAACTGATTTTTTAACCAACACTTAAAAAAAAGCACTAATTAATAGAAATGACGAGAGTGAAGTTAGTAGAATCCAAAAAAAAAAAAAAAAAGAAAAAAAGAAAAAGATAAGGAGCAGCGTCAGGAAAATATTTCTCATCCTTTACATTAGAGATAATTTAAATTCTCATCCTACTTAATTAATCAAGGTTTTATTATTTGTGTGTTTGACCTGTCCTTTAAACTATTTATAAACAAGAAAAAATGACGTTTTTTTTTTCATAATTTATAGTGTTTGGTTAAATACATTATTTAAACTTGGAGATAATCAAAATTGGTTTAAGAAAACATTTTGCTTTTTAGATGAAACATCTAACTATTTTTCTAAAAGATAATATTATTATTTTTAATCTTTCATTTTGCAAAAAGAAAAAGGTTTTGTCATTATAAATGCATTAAAAAACCAGGATGGGGCAGATAAATTCGCTGTCCCTGAAAGGACATACAGATTTTTTAAAATGTCTCTTAAAGAATAATTTCCCTCCCTTTTTAATTTTAAAAGATATTTCTTTTGTTTTGTAATGTATTAGATAAGTTGTTCTCAAACGACATCTCTACAAATAAATAAATGATACAACTTTTTTTTTTTAATTAAAAGTGTGATTATTAAAATTAATAGATAAGTTTGAATCTCACCTCAATTTAAATAAATTCTAATCAACATTGTATTTGAGATTTTCTCTCCAAAAAAATTGTATTTGAGATTTGTTTAAGTACATCATAATCAGCATACATAGGGCACATACTTACACACTAATATTATTGCCATATTAAGTTGGATTCACTACCATTAATTTAAATTCTAAAATTACTTAAAAGTGACCATAATATTCTCATTTTTGAACCAAATTGAATTTATGTCATTCCAATTTTTTTATTTGTTTTTAAATTCAATAACACACTATCGGTGAAAATTTGAATTTCGACCTCTTAATAAAGATTATATGCCTTAAACAACTGAACTAGGTAATGCGAATGAAATCAATACATTTATGGTTCATAATAATTAAATCAATCCATTAACCTTTAGAAGAGCAATCCAATTAATGTCGAAGATTTTGTGAATCGGGTATTTAATTGGTGAATTAGAGAAGCGAGAGAGAGTTTGAGAAATGTACAGAGAGAAATTGAACTGAAAATGTCAATAACATTAGATACATTGATTTAATTTAAGCTAAGCCTCCATTTTATCTGCCTGACGTTTGAACAACAAAAAATTGGGACAGCTAATTAGGAAGCCAAGTTCCAACCAAACTACATAGAGTCTTAAAACTTTTTTTTTTTAAATGTCAGTTTTTCTTCTCCTCCTCTTTTTTTTTCTTGGTAGTTTACAATAGCAGAATCAGAAAAACAAAAGAAAAAAAAAAAAAACCCAACTCCGGCAAATTTGTTGTTCTTCTAAATTAAATTAGTGCCTTCCAAAAGTACTCTGTCTTCTTTCTTTCTTTCTTTCCCTTTGGTCAAACTCATATCAATCTTCTCTTTCTTCACCTTGAGATGTCACATTTTGTAGGGTACCCTATTTGTTCATTCTCCCAGCTAAGCTTTGAAGCAACTCTTTCATGGCGTGGAACATACTCCTAAATCACATAAAACTCCCAATTCAAAATTTCATCTTCACTAAACTCAAAAGCTTACACTAGCTAAAAGCTCAACTAATTACCTCCATTTTCTTGACTAATTCCTTTGCATTAGGTGCAGATACAATAATATGGCGAGCACTTGGACTGATAAAACCTTCCTCCACAGCTTGATCAATGAACGACAGCAAGGAATTGTAATATCCATCCACATTCAACAGTCCAACCTGAACAACTCATTTCATGTTAATGATTGATTGATGATCAATTAAGGATTGTTAATGACATTTAAAGAATAATAATAATGAAGATTTGGCTTACTGGTTTATCATGAATGCCGAGTTGTGCCCAGGTGATAACTTCAAGCAGCTCTTCTAAAGTTCCATAGCCACCTTCATTTGGGGAAAGGGAAACCCACAAAACTTTTTTCAGTTCTACTATTAACTAATAACGAAGCATGAGTATGAAAATGACATGTTGAATTAGTTGGGCCTGAAAGATGGGCCGTTAATGGTGATGGGCCCAATTGGAAGATAATGTCAAAGAATAGAAGAGAGTTGTAATAAATGTTTGGAAAAGGTGGGAAAAATAGGGGGAGTTAGGGACCATCTGCATCTGCATCTGCATCTGCTTTAATTTCTCCCTTCTTTTCTTTCCCCAGAGCTAAGGATGGTACCCTTGAATTGTAGGCTATAGACTGCCAATTTTTTGGCAGCCATTTCTCAGAATTCTCAGGAAAAGGCTGCACCCTAATTTCCTATGTCAGAGATTGTTCTACTCATTTTCTCCTATTAAAGTTTTTCAGATAAACATTTTGAAGAAATATGTGATGCATGTTGCTTATCCTTATCCCAATATATCATAAGGTTCTAACTTCTAACTCAACTTTTATTAAAAGAAAAATCATTCTTTAGAATACTTTAAACAGCATCAGTTTTCCTTCTTGTATCCAAATCTAAGTTGGGTTCTAATCTTCTAAGGGTAGACACATAACAATATAGCTAACTTGAACATAGTTCAACTAGTTTAAATTTCTACTCTTGTCTTGATGTTGAACTAAAAAAGAAAAAACACAAACAATTTAATATCTACTGTATACTTAATTTTTCCTCTAATTTGAGCATACTTCTGTGTTAAAGTATCTCTATTTTTTCTCAAAAGTCACAATTTAGAATTCTACTTTTTAGTTATGGCGTTTTGAACATAATTCAACTAGTTGAAGCAAGGACGAGGTATGGAGCTATGGAGGTGTCAACATAGTGGTACTTAGAGCAAGACCAAAAAAGGCGGGGGCCCAGTTTCAGAGCAGCTATACATATTAAACCTTGGGCTAAGTCTATTTTGCCTATGCCCCTCTAAACTTGGGGCCCAACAAAGCCCTACCACACCTTTTTCCCTATGGTTAACATTTTAAGGTTTTGTAGGGCTAAAATGGGGAGGAACAAGAGTTTGAATATGAGACATGGAGCAGCAAGAGACAAATTATCCATAGTGATTGAAGATAAAGAAAGAAAGATGAATGAATGGAAATTTTAATAATATTTTTTGGGGAATGCAGAAACAAACCAGGTAAGGCGATAAAGGCATCAGATCGCCTGGCCATCTCGGCCTTTCTTTGGTGCATGTCTGCAACTGCCTTCACTTCTCCCACTGTCTCTCCAGTTATCTGCAAAAGTCAGTCACTGCCTCATTCATTTCAATCCCCATACATCTCAATCTCTTCCATTTTATGCCAAATTTGTGCGTTGCTTACTGAAACACACACAGAGTCAAAATGTATGTGTGAAGACTGAAGCTGATGTTTTTGTACACAAATGGAATCATATGAGATTGAGGACAAATTTCTCATTCTGTGTGTCTATGGAAATGGAGTTTTTGGCTTAATGGATAAAGGGGTAAAGTAAAACTAAAACCCTGTTCTTCCTTCTCCACTCTTCTTTTTTCAAATAATGGACAACCCAAGTGGAGTGGAGTCCAAACAAAACTTTTAAAAAAATCTTTGATGGGTGTTTCAAGATGGACAAAGAGTGGAGTCCTTAGTTCCTAGATAACCAAATTGAGGTTCTTATTTTCTTAAACATGGTAGCCACAAGAAGGGGGGAGACAAAAGCCCCTTTGGTTAATATAGCAGATAATGCTGAGGTTCTCTCCCTCCCCAGCTTGTTTGTTTGGTCATTTCTTCCAATTTTGTTTGAGTGTTTTTCTTTGAAGTGAAATGTAAATGACAAACTTGATATAACAGTGGAATTGGAATTATACCAACATACCTCTCTTGGCATCAGGGTCTTGGGGATAACTCTGCAAATTTGAAAAAGAAATGGTTTAATTATCAACATTTTCATGAAGTTAAAACTCCTCAAAGTTGTAAAAAGGAAAAAAAGAAGCTAACCCAACGACATGGCGACCACCATTATGAACAGCTTGGGATACTAATCCCATCAATCCAACACTCCCTCCTCCATAAACCAGATCAATATCCCTCGAAACCTTCCAACCAAAAACCCATCAAAAAGTGTCAATCAATCAATCACTCAATAGAACAAAGCCTGAAAATCCTCTGCAACTGAAGAAGATGCAATCGAAACGTCTTTCAATTAACAACCCAGAAAATCCCAAGTGAAATTCATTCATTGCCAAAATTATGAAGTACCCACTTGAAATATGCAGATATGCATGTGAGAGAAAAAGAGTAGAGGCAGGCATAATAAGGAACAGAGGCATAGAGGGGGAAAAACAAAGAGAGTTGGTTATTGGTTTGAAAAAGTTGAAGGATACAAAGGGAGAAATTGAAAAGAGGCATTTTACCAGTTCTTTTCCAAGCTCAATGGCAGCATCTTTATAACTAGTCTTCTTGCCGGGGCTGCTGCCACAGAATACACAAATCCTCTTGAAAATTGGTAATTTGGGTTCATTTTCCCTCTCCATTGCTGAACTCTGTGATTTTGTTGTGGGTAACTGAGAAATGTTTAGAAAATTGCCTCAGATTCAGTGTCGTAGAGGTAGAGAAATTTGTGGGTGGTTCACGTTGGTGGAGAAACAAGCCTGTGGTGTGCTTACATATATAGCTGCACAGGAACAAACATATTGACGCTGCTAATTCCTTTTTTCTTTTTTCTTTTCTTTTTTTTTAAATTTATTTATATTTCTCTCTCTAGGTCCACTCTTTTGAGGACAGGGGAAAGTGACTGCATTACCTCGACTGAAATTTAGCAATCTTACCCACCAATAAAAATATCACCTTTTCTTCCTCCAAATGTGTCCTATTAATTAAGAGACCCAAAAAAAAAAGATTTTTAACATTTAATAATAAATTATAATAAGCCACTACTAGCTTTAACAACTTTGTTCAATTTCCTTTGGCTTATTTTGACTGAATAACCCAAAAGATGTTGGCTTTATATGATTATGATGCGTGGCAATTGGAAAGAGTTTTTGAAATGGTTTGTTTTTTTAAAAAAAAACAAAATTGACTAGTTGAAAGTAAAATTGGCCAAATTTTAATGGGTTGAAACTTGAAAGTGGGTTTGGTATTTGTTGGTGCGGTTGTGAACAGTTTCATAAGGACATAGCGTGGTTTTGGGCATCCCCACAGTCCACACGTTTGAACTGTTTTTTGAAAAGAAAAAAAAAAAAACTGTTGGGGTTTTGACGTTACTATGAAATAATTAGAATATTCTGTGCTTTTATGGGATGAGCTGATCTAATTGGATTAGTCTCATCTTTAATGTTTGTGTGTAACATTATCCAACGGACCCTTAAATCTAATAATCAAAACTCGTCACATTTCATGTCTCTGAATTTCTTCTTCGCTCTCCTTTTGCATGGATAAGGTGAGAAAGTGGAAGAAATTAAATTATTTAACCATAACTTAGGAATGCAATTAAATCTAATTTTATTCGTTTGCGTAAAATGATAGACTTTATAATTTGTATAGGACAAATGATGTTATTTAAACAAAACTAGATTGAAGGTGATGTTTCTTCTCGACATAATAAATATCATACTCTTTTTATAGTCTTAAGCAAACAAGTTAAACTTTTTTTAATCCATGATTCACTTTTATATATTGGAAAAAAAAAACATCTTAATTACTTTTGTTTAGATCTTGTAAGTTCACATTATTAACCCAACATAATCAAGGATATATAAAAGGCAAACACTCAAATATATTATTACATGCATGGAAAGTAAACTATGCTCAGGTTTACATGCATGGAAAGTAACACACTTTTTTAACTTTCTCACATGGGTTAAACTTCTATTCATTTCTTAATTCCCATTTAGTAAAAAGATTGAGAGCATTCCCAAAAAGTAATTAGTAGAAACATAATATGTATGGTTAAAGGAAATGCATAAGATAGGATAGGCCAATGAGATTATATGTTAAATCATCAATCAACTCAAAAGTTTAACTTGTTAGGCTAGGATAAATTTAGGGCATGCCTGGGAGTGATTTTGGAATACCAAAATCACTTTTGACATATCTAAAATCACTTTTCTTTCAAAAGTGTGATGTTTGGAAACATTGAGCAAGTGATTTTGGATGATTTTGGAAGAATCCAAAATCACTTGAAGTGATTTCCTATCAATCACTTGGGAGTTGGGAGGTGATTCTCAAGTGATTTTTATAGGTGATTGTGATTTAAAATGACTATTATTTCATTTTTTAAAAATGTATACTTTTGGAGACGGGTAAAAACCGTCATCTTTTGTAAAAATTCATAAATTTCCATCAAAAAATGATTTTTTTTCAAAACCGTCACCATTGAGTACATCCGTCATTTTTTACAAAATGACAAGTTTTCTCTCTAAAGTTTTTCTAATGTGTATCTCTTACTTTATTATCTTTTCATTCATTTTTCTCCATTTAACTTTCTTTGAATTTTTTTATTTCTAAATTTTTTTTTGTTTCTCCTAATTATTTTCGTATATTTTTAAATTTTTTCTCACTAATTTTTTTATCTCTTGTTCTACCTTTTCGTTCTTATACTTGTTTGTTCCTAACTCTTAACTTTTTTCTCCTCAATTTTCATTATAATTTTTTTCCCAAAATTTTTATAATCTTACCCCTTTTTTTTTGTTTATCTCTCCATCTTTATTTCTCTAATATTTTAATTCCTCCATATCTCTGACTTGATGATTATAAAATCCCTTTTGAAAACAAACATTAATAATTTTTTTAAAAAATATTTTTAATTAAATTTAAATTCACTTATACAACGTTTGAATTAAATATTAAAATAATTTATAATTAAATATTTTTTTAAAAAAATAATTATAATTAAATCATTAGCTTCAAACACTTATTTTAAAGTCACTCACAAAACATGTCTTTTGAAAATCACTTAATTGTATTAAAATCACTATTAAAAGTGTAGAACCAAACATGAAAATGATTATATGAAAATCACTTTTAATAAATCAATTATAAAAAAATCAATTGTATTAAAATTAATATTTCTAAAATCATTCCCAAACATGTACTTAATATTATATCTACAATTCGAGACATGATATGATTAATAAGTACTGTAAAGATACCTTGAATCCGTCGTCTGTAATATATAAACCCTTAAACTCTCATCTAATATACTCTCTATTTCTCGCTCAGTTAATAAAATACTTTCTCTATATGTGGATGTAGATAACACAGTATTAGTGAACCACGTAAATCTCTGTGTATTGATCTTCTTTCTGTGACTTTTTGCTTTTATCTGTTTGTCTCGTTTTTAAACCATAAGTATGTTAATTAAAAGAGAGAGGTAATTAAGGTAGATAAAGTAATAATGGGGTAGTATAGACTATAGAGGGGACATATGTAAGTATAAGAAAGAAGAATGGGGAGATTGCATTGATTTATGGTGAGAGTTATTAAGAGGAGGTAGCCGCATCTAATTGGTTGTGCCCTAGAAAGGGTATCCATGGTGGACAAACTTGCTATAAGCATAGGAAACACTTGTTATAATTCAAGTTGTTAAAGAAACAAAAGGAGAACCCTCCACTTTCCCACCTTCTTTGTCCCCTTCCTCCATATTTTCAATCCTTTCCCTCACTCTATTTTTACTTTATTATTAATAATTCCACATCCACATCCATATCCATATCCATATCCACTCCACTATTTGTTTTATACAGTACTAGCTAATTAATTGATCATTAAATTTTGATCCCATTATATCATATATATATATATATATGCCTAGCTAGCAAACTCGCTAGCTAGCTAGCTTACAAGTTACAACACAAAATATTAAAAACACACACAATACACACTTTGTCTGAATCTTCTTATATTATTAAAGCAAGCTATATAACAATAATTTCATAAGAAACACATGGCATAATAAAATCTAGTATTAATGAAGATTTCACGAATTAATATAATATAAATAATATTAATACGACAACATACACATACATTCATGAATGACGAATGAATCTTTGGTCAAAGGGAGGGAGTGCTTTAGTTTTGGGTTTGAAAAAGTTTCCAAAAGCATTGAATGCTAGACAGTACACATGCATGCAAAATTGTAAGAGGGTTTCTTTTGTTGTGTCTTTATCCATTAAGATCATCATAAATATAATGTGAAGTTTTGATTTAAGGAAAAAAAAATACGAATTGAAGAAGTTTATTATATATTGTATGTGTTTGTAATTAATTAATATGATGTTTGTGATGTGTAATTTATTGTTATTCCCATGTCGTTGGGTTGGGTTAATGTATAGGAAGAGACATGGAGTGTTGAGGAAAGGAATGGGTGATCAGAGCTGCTGCATTTTCTTTTTGCTGCATCACTGTCCCATTTAAGTTTTGGATCTTAGCATTATATATATATTATAGTAAAAAATAAAATATATTTAGCCTTTCTGCTATGTATAATATTGAAGCCCCCAACTCCTCCATTATTGCTTTTGTTTTCTCATACACCTCCGCATTACTCCCATAACTCATCCAAATTTTATTAAAGAAAAAGTATATATGTTTTTTTTTTTTTTTTTGACAAATATTTGAAGTAAATGATGGGCTTGGAAGGAGGTCAGAAATTGAAGCATTTTTAGTTAGTGAAGCTGTTGGGAGTGCGACCAAAGTCCGACATCGACTAGAGAAGGAGAAGATCATAGGTATATAAGTAATGGATAGTATCTTCATGGGTATGAGGTCTTTTAGGTGAAACAAAAAACAAAGCGTTCATGCCCAAAGTAGACAATATCATACCAATGTGGGGGGTTGTTGTCCCTAACAAAAGTAAAGGTGAAAGATTAAAGTGGGTTTAAGCCATAGCAATTAGCATAGTTCTATTTATTAAGATATTGTACCTCTCCGATTGAGGGTCAAAAGTTTGAATTTGAATCTCCATCTCCACTCTGCATGTTGAGAATCCTACATAAAAAAAAAAAGATGAAATGGACTCACAATCTTTATAAGATATATGATTATCCCTCTCATTGTCTATTGGTTTTGAGTTAAAACCTCATGTTTCTAATATTATATTGTTGAATTAAAAAAATAATAATAATTAGAGTATGAGGATGAAGAAAAATCCAATGGGAGGGTAAAAATCATAGATGAAGCTTTATGATATATATATATATATATATTTTTCATATCATTGGAAGGGAATGGAAAATCATAGATGAAGCTCGAGGAAGAAAGAATGGAAAATCGTTAAAGAATGACTTCTTTACATTGGCACAACAAATGGTTAAATAGAGCTAATGATTCTTTGAGCATATGGGTTATTCCAATCGTCTCACATTTTCAATATTATATGAAGAAACAAGTCAATCTTGACGACAATACCTTTTTCTTTTCTTCCTTCTTAAGAAATCTTCTCTCATGGCCTCTTTCTCTCACGCCTGACCCTGAATTTAAACTCATACATTCTCAATTTTTATATGTTTAATTTCTCAATTTATAAAATTTAGGAGGAGGTAAATTAGAAAAAAAAATAATAACTATTTGATATAATTTTTTGGCTAAATTATTATTATTATTATATATATATAACTCATGAACTTTGCACTTTATTAAAAAAACTACATAAACGTGGTTTCAAAATGCTAACTTTAGAGTATAAATCAGTTAGAATGTTGGACGAAAAATCGACATGGTAATGATTTGGAACGACGTTAAGTTTAAAAGAACACAATAATATCACATAACTTTAAACGTTTATGAAAGGTCAAAGGTAATATTTCAACTTTTGAAAGAATAGAGGTATTTGTTGAATTAGTGTTGATATAATTAAATTTATGGTAACCTATTAGCTTAAGTTTTTTGGTTGATTGATGATTTAACAATGGTATGAGAGCATGAGGTGCTATGTTTGAATTTCAGTAATGTCAATTTCTCCCTCAATTAATATTGAAGAAAAATCAAGTAGTTCTTGTTCTGATAACATGTTAAAATTAAACACCAATCAACCCAAAAGCTTGCGTTCATAGGTTATGATAAATTCAATCATATCAATACTAGTCTAACAGTATTTTTAAGGCAAATGACAAAGTGTTGAGAGGTACTTTTTATTTATTTATAATATATTTAGCATAATTTTAAAAGTAGCATAAACAACCTTTAAGGATCTGTTTAGGGCCTAACATGTAGAATACTCTGCACCCAAACACAAATTATTATAATCTCAGACTATACTACACTGCATTTTAAATAATATTATATGATTCTACAAATTATAATAATCTAAAAACTATTATAACTTTATGTTATTATAACCCACCCAGTGTTCCCATGGATGTAGAAGATATTGGTTTTGGAGTGCAAGAGGGTGAAAACTGATCAAAATTAGATGAAAAAAAGGGGAAGGAAAGAAAGAGAGTCCCTTGATTGACACGTGTGCATCTTCCCCCCCACCCTTTTAGAGGGACAAGATATGAAGAATATGCTTTGAGCCACTATGAGTATCATAATTGGAGATAGCACAGTCCAAAAAATCCCCTCCATGGAAGCCTTTTCAAAGTTGAAGTAACCAATCACAGTTCAAAACCTGTAAATTTGGGTCCTCAAATTGGTTTCACCAAATGAGGAAATTGGGTCTACCACTACACACATTTCTTCTACCCCTTACAAACCAAAAATGTCATCCCTGTATATATTTCACTCTTTTATTTAATTAAACCAAACAAACAATACCGATTAATCTTATCTTTTTTATCAAACTTCATTTCTACTTATAATAAATAATAAACATATAAGACGCTCGCTACCTTGTTTAGTTTATGTGTTGGTAGTTAATTAAAGAAAAAGCTCTCGAGTCGAGTGGGCAAGAATGGAAGGACTTGGTCGAAATAGAATTTGATTTTTTTGTTTTCATTTATTAAAAGTTTTTGGGTGGAAAAAAGAGGAGAGAAAGAGAATGACCTTGTTTGTTGGAGGTAGCTCCAATTAAAATTGTGTAATTATTTCAAAAGGTATTTTATGATTGAACTCCCACTTTCAGTTTCCAAGAAATTAAGAAAAAAGAATTTGTAATGGTGGAATTCTTAGTCAGATAAAAACTCAACCTCTTCTATCCGCAGCCTTCCTTATGTTATGCCCATTTTCCTACCACACTTAGCCAGACAACAACTTCTCAAGTACCACTTCCGGTTTATTCTTTTGGTTTTACGTGTTTGAATTCTATTACTTTCTCTATATTCCAACCTCTACTCATCTTACACCTTACAATGAAAAATGGGTCATCGTCACTTGACTACGGTCTATATTAAAATTTACAACAATTTCTTACAGATATATAGAATTCCGTTGTTACTGAAAAAAAAATGAATCACCAAAAATGAATATGTGAAAATTCAACAAAAAAAGAGCGAGAATTGATGCATGTGTGAAATGAATTAGGGATGGAGAGGCAAAGAGAGAGTTGAGAAATGGGATATAGCACATGCATTGCCATAAAGTGATCGGTTGCCAACGTTTTTCCAAAGCTTTTGCCTTTTTGGATAAGGCATCCATCTCTTTCAACGCATTTGAATTCAAACCATCTCTCAAAAAAATAACCCCTCCAAAATTATACCTCTTCCATCTTCTCTATTAATTTATTTTATTAATTACATTGACCGAGTTGTGACACCAACTTTAATCCTAAATCTAAGGATGATTTTTTTTTGGTGTTCAAGGATTCAAATTTGGATCTTTGATTTTCAATTTTTTTTTTTTTAAATTTATGATCAGCCGTCCTAATCGAATACCATTTTTTTTCCTGAATTAAATAAATGGTCGAGTTCCTATGTTGTAAAAAAATTATGGGTGTTTTGTGTTTCTTCCTCGGAATGATTCCCATCAATGCTTCTTTTTTTTTTTTTTTTTCCTTTCTTTTCCTTTCCTTTAACTCATAGACGTGTCTCAAATATATTGGTGAACAGCGAATATTAACCAAAATGATTAGTGGAAAAAAAGGAGAAAGAAGATAACCTTTCCTTTTTCATCTTTTAGGTTTTACCACACACACAAATTAATTAGAGGCACCTTTTTTTTTTCTTCTTTTCTTTTTGGCTTTAGTACGCATCTTTATTTTTATGTTTGTTCTCTAGGATGCATAGGTGACCAAACTCGTTAATGAATTATACTTTGTTTAATGAACTAATCTTAATCTTTAAAGCTCCATGTTAGTAACTACGTACTTTGTTTTTTATTTTTGGTTTATAAAAAATTGTGTTTGTTTTCTTATAATTTCTCTACGATCATTTTTATATTCTCTACCATAGTTTTCATCTTTTTTAAGAAAACATTTGAGTTTCTAAGGCCCCGTTTGATAACCATTTGGTTTTGAATTTTTTATTTTTAAAAATTAAGTCTAAAAATAGTACTCCTACGAATGAGTTTCTATGTTTCTTTATCTACTTTGTACTTATGTTTTAAAAACTCAAGCTAAGTTTTGAAAACTAAGACTCCGATTAATAATCATTTGATTTTTTAATTGTTAGTTTTTGAAAATTAAGCCTATAAATATACTACTCTCACTTAAGGATTTACTTATTTTGTTATCTAATTTCTACCTATGTTTTGAAAAACTAAGTCATGTTTTGAAAACTAAAAAAAAAAAACTAGTTTTCAAAACTTCGTTTTTGTTTTTAGAATTTAGCTAAGAATTCAAATGTTTCCTTAAGGGAGATGAGAACTATTGTAGAAAAATTAGAAGAAAACTAGCTTAATTTTCAAAAACTAAATGATTACCAAACGAGACTAAAAAAATAGTTTTCAAAAACTTGTTTTTATATTTTAATTTGGCTAGAAAATTAAATGGTACCTCAAGAAAGATAGAAATCATGGTAGAGAAGATTGAGAGAAATTGTGGAAAAACAAGCATAATTTTCAAAAACCAAATGATTATCAAACGGGGCCTTAGTTTTTGGTTTTTGAAAATTATGTTTGTTTTTTTTTTTTACAATTTCTATTCATTTTCTCTACAATGATTTTCATCTTCCTTGAGCAACCATTTGAGTTTCTAGCTAGATTTAAAAAACAAAAACAAGTTTTTGAAAACTACTTTTTTTAGTTTACGTGATTTTTTAAAACATAGGTAAAAAGTAGATAAGAAAACATAGAAACTCATTAGTGGAAGAAGTATTTTTAGGCTTAAGTTTCAAAAACTAAAAATCAAATAGTTATCAAACGGAGCCTAAATAGTTATCAAATGTGGCTTAAACTTTCAATTTTATCTAATAAAATTATAAATTTAAACACATGATAAAACTAATTAATATCTCATTAAAGCTAAATTTGAAAATTACCTATAAACCAACGAAAAGAAAACCCACGACTAACAAGCTGATCAAACTGAACCACAAAATCAAATAGCTAGAAAAATATCCAAACTCAATACCAAACATAATAGTCATCATATAAAATTATATTACAATGCACGAGTCATCTAATGAAAAGTAACTATCCAAACATATATATCAAATATCGTGACAACTCTTTCTCTTACAAAATAAATATAATTATTAAACATCTACATTCTCAGTATCTAGTTTTTATAAAAACTGAACATGAATACTTAAAATCCAGGGACAATGAAAAAATAGCAAAATTGGCCTAAAATATTGTAAATATAACAAATTGTTAAACTATTTGCATATATGACAAATTTTCATTTAAATTACTAAAAAGTCTATGCACATGTTTTAGGAGGTGTACCCAATCATCCCAACTATGTTGACACCATTTTAGCACCCTGATCATTTGTTCTAAGACCCGAATCCAATTCATTCAAGAAGTAAAAAGTATGTGAGAAACATACATTACAAGAGTCTAAAACTAGAGCTAGAAAGAAGCTCAACAAACAAAACTAAGAAGAAGCAACCAAATGAAATTAAATTGGTATTCATTTTCCTTCATTTTTTCCTCAAACTATCTTTTTTTTTTGTAATTATTTGTGATTTCTTCTTTCTTTCTCCAACATTTGGTCGATCGATTAAAAATCCTAGTTCAATCGATATCCAACGTTCAACTTTTTCTATAGTGATTGGAGTCTATCATTAATAGACTTCAATCACTATCTTATGATAGAAGTCGATCGGGAGGAGTTGCCAGTTGGTTTCATTTCTCTCTCACTGCCGCCATTGAAAGGTTGTGGTTAAGCTGTTGCTTTCTTCCTCTTGTAATTTTTCCTACATTGCCTTCCTTCCATCATTTTCATTTTTCATACTCCATTTTCAAACTGTTTGTTGCATTCATTCATTGCCTCATTATTAATTTCCCACCTATTTTCTCTCCTTTTTCACCCCTCCTTTTCTCTCTTTGATTAATTTATTCAAAAAATTTTATTTTATTCACGTGATTTGAACTTGGGTTTGATAACTATTTGATTTTTTGTTTTTATTTTTGAAAATTAAGTCTATAAATACTCATCGATCTATAGTCTTTCATGTTTTCTTATCGACTTTTAAGATGTGTTTTAAAACATCAAGCCAAATTTTGAAAACTGAAAAAAAAAATGGTTTTCAAAAATTTGTTTTTGTTTTAAGAATTTGGTTAAGAATTCAAGTGTTTTCTTAAGAAAAATGAAACCACTCTAGAGAAGATGCAAATCATTATAGAGAAAAACAAGCACAATTTTCAAAAACTAAAAACTAAAAACGAAGGCCCTGTTTGATAATTGTTTTGTTTTTTGTTTTTAGTTTTTGAAAGTTAAGCTTATTTTCACCTTATTTCTCTATAATAAAGATCATCTCCCTTAAGTAAGTATTTGAACTTTTAGCCAAATTCTAAAAACAAAATCAAGTTTTTGAAAACTATTTTTTTTAGTTTTAAAAAATTAGCTTAATTTTTTAAAACATAGGTATAAAGTAGATAAGAAAACATATAAACTCATTGGTATAACGTAGAAGTAGTATTTTTAAGTTTAAATTTCAAAAACTAAAAACAAAAAACAAAAGTGTTATCAAATGGGGGCCTAAATAGTTATCAAATGGGGTTTTAGTGTTTTAAAATATGGGATATGAGAATTGGAACCTCCAACCTTAAGGAAAGAAGTATATGTCAATTACTATTGGACTATATGCTCACTTTGGGTAAATTTAATTTTAACCATTTTAATTTAGTTTTTATAGTTTAATACTATTGTTATAAATTATGCATTTTTTTTTAAAAAAAAATTATGTATAAATAACATCAAGCTGATTTTTTTCCTATTTTATTGACTATAGGTCAATGGTTTGATCCATATTTATTGTACTACTAATTTAGATGGTAGAAGCTAAATTGGAACTTTTAAAATTAGAAAGGGAACGTAAAAAGGGTAGTAATAAAATGAATTAATGGATAAATAAAACGGAGAGATGTAAAATGTTTGACTAAAATAAATTAAACACGCATATTTGTCAATCTCCTTAGGCTTGGGTGTCCATTCCGCATGCTGTCGGCAGGTTTCTTTATCCATTCATTTTATTAAACTAAAAACACTTGTCTTTTCTTACACTCGTACATATAATTTTATATATATGTATATTTAATATTTCTCGTCAACGTTTTTTACAATTTTAATTCCACAATCTTTTTCTATTAATTATTAAATAAATAATATGTAAACAAACAAACAAACCAAACGCCTTTCGTTTGGTTAAGCACGTCCAATTTTAACGAAACCCAAAATCAAAGCGCTTAAAAAAAGGGTAAAATTAAAAATAAATAAATAAATAAACTTTGGGATAAGAAAATGAAATAAAAATATTAAAAAGAAAAGGAAAAAGAAATAGAGAGAGAAGAAAGGGAAGCATGATGGAAAAAGAGAAGGGGGAGAGTGTTGTGGCTGTCAACTTTAGTTTTATAATAATAATAATATATATATATATATTAAATTGGTGGGGGAAAAAGAAAAAAAAAAAAAAAACAAAAGCGAGCACCGACTTGTTATTTGTCTGAACATAACAGAATATCCGTCACATTACTTTCAACACCTCCCCGTTTGGTCCCTCTCCTCTCAACGTCAAAATATTAGGAAGACATACATTGAATTTTAAAAATAATATATAGGAATACAAATTTTAACCTATTGTTCATCTCTTTAGAACGATATTTCAACTTGGCAATTGGCATGTGATGTGAGTCTAATACCATTGTCATTTTGCTGCCATTAATATTGGTAAGCCCCGTACGATTCCCCAAATCTACCTCCCAATACTAGCATTAGTACCTCCCTCTCTCGTTTCCTCTTCATTTCTATCCTTACTAGTACTAGCAAGGACAGATATAGACCTAAAATAATCGAAAGAAAATTTAATAATTAAATTAATATTAAATCTTTTAAAAACTTCATAATTGCAAAATGAATAATTGCAAAATGAAGAGAAGAAAAGTAAATTGAAGATAGAGTATTCTTGTTATAATTAACTTAATTACAATAATATGTATTGTTAAGATTAACGTTTTTATTTTAAAAGTAAAATTTGACAAATTGAACCATATAGGCTTATAGCCGAGAGAGAGAAATGAAGATTTAGATAATTAAAGTGGAAAAAAGGTTAGTTTTTACGCTAAGATTGGTAAGCTATATCAATGTTTACCTTTTAATTTTATCAAATTGAATTTTAGATTTTGATAAATGTTGGGTTTTTTACTTTCTAGAAGATTTCTTTTGTTTGAAGAATTATTTTTTTTAAAAAAAAAAAAAAAAACTTGTGAATCTAATTATTTAAACAAATATAGAACTAGTATAAAATTGATAGGACTTCACAGAAATGCAACATTAGAGCTTATTATTAGATTCGAGTATTTTGTCAAATTGGGGATTCCCCACGAATATTTTGTCATCCCTAACTGGAGTAAGTACTACTGGAGTAATCAACATAAAAATTTCGATTAAGTTACAAGTTTAGTTCTTCAACTTTTAATTTTGTGTTTAATAGATCTATAAACTTTAAAAAGTATCTAATATGTTCTCAAACTTTTAAATTTATGTCTAATATGTCCTAAACTTTAAAAAGTGTCTAATATGTATCTTTAATAGTCTAAAGCATGGGTTATAATATTTTGTTTGAGGTGTGGGTTATACTAGTTTGTGGAATGTTTTGCATTTCAAACACATACTATTATAACCAAGACTAACTAACTTTGCATTCTAAACACAAATTATACAACTTTAAAAATTATTATAACCCACAGACTATTATAACTCATGCTATTATAACATGCTCAACACCCTAAACAACCCTTTAATGTTGTGTCTAACAGGTTTACAACCTTTCAATTTTATGTTTAATATGTTATTGAACTATTCGACATTTTTTAAATATTGAAGACGTATTAAACAAAAAAAAAAATTGAAAGTTGCAATCCTATTAGACACAAAATTTAAATTTATGTCTAAGAGATTAGTAATTTTTTAAAAAAAAATGTGGAATATACATGAACTTATAATTAAACACAAAATTGAAAGTTGATCAACTTATTAGATAATTTTAAAGTTCTTAACCTATTAAAAACAAAACTAAAAATGAGCTCTTATTTGATAACCATTTGATTTTTTAAAATTAAATTTATAAATACTACCTTTACTCTTGAGTTTGTTTGTTTTATTATAATATTATTTACATATTTTTTAAAAAATTAAGTCAAATTTTAAAAATTAAAAATTTTAATTTTCAAAAACTTGTTTTTGTCTCTGGAATTCGACTAAAAATTCAAATATGTTCTTAAGAAAGAAGAAATTCATAATAGAGAAATAAAAGACAACAAGTACATATTTCAAAAACCAAATGCAGTGTTTTAAGAATCTTCTAAATACTTTTTAAAGTATTTCAAGAATCTATTAGATACAAGTCCTACCAATTTAAGGACTAGCTTGTAATTTAAATAATCTACCATTTTAAGTTAAATTATAAATTTTGTCAATTGTGTCTAGTTAATCATTATAGTTTAAAGACGGTCTATTTATTCTCTCTACCCACCAAAATGTTTCTAATATATATGTGAACTTTTTAGTTTTGGACCTAATAAATTCATGTCACAAGTTCTATAGTTTAATACTTACTTAACATGCTGAGAATATTTTTTTTTATGGATTATATTTAAAATTGTCATGCCACGTGATTATTAAATAATACATAGTTAAATGTTTTGATGTAGGACTGTAGGTATTAAATTAACTAACGACAATATTATTTTAAATACAAAATTGAAACTTTAGAGATGAATTAAAAACCTTTGAAAGTAACGAATAACTAAATAAATTATAACTATAAAAAATCAAGATTTTTTATTATAAACATTTTAAAGTAAATGAACTTAAAAGAGACACAGTTCTCTTAACATTTAGAACAAACTTGTAATTTTAACCCAAAAAAACTACTCCATGAGTAAATGACCTGTTAACATTATTTATGAATAATATAGAGTTCATAAAGTAAAATAAATACATAACTAATTATGTGGCTAAATATAGATGGAGTAAGTTCCACGAAATACTAAATTTATGTGCATATATATTGATGGAGCAAGTGCTAGAAAAGCACTAGATTCTTTTTTGACCGAAGGTGTACGTACGGTTAAATATTGGTCTCAAAATATTTTTTTTTTTTTTAAAAAAAAATTTGGTCTCAAAATAATTTTGATTTGTTTTAAGGCCCACAGTTGTAGCACAACGAATGTAATTAAGATGGGTACTTGTTTCGGCGAACTATGATCTCCCCTCATTTATTTTCTTGCATAATTTGATAATGACGAAATTATTCATTACTTCATTTAAGACCTTTGTATCTTGATTTTTTCAAAAAAAAAAAAAAAAAAACCTTTGTATCTTGACATGGATGTTATTCCTCAATTACATTAAATATCTTTGGACATTTTTTATCATAATTTTTCGATCAAAGCGAGTTGCAAAAAAACCGTAGTGTACATAAAAATTTAGATCCAACAAAACAATAATAATAATAAGAAGAATAATAATATATTATTATTATTATTATTAATAAGGGGTACTAAAAATTTGAATTTAATTTCTATTTTGATTCCTCAATTTTTAAAACTTACACTTCTATCTTTAAAATTGGAATTTAGTTTCTATTTGGTCATTGAAATTCTAAAAATAATATGTTTGGTCTTTCAGATTTAAATTTTGTTTCTAATTAGTCTCTAAGTAAACAACAAAAAAAAAAAATCATTTAAAAAGGGTAAATTATAAAAAAAAAAAACACTCATGAACTTTGTCATTTGTTTAAAAAATACTTCTTTCAAAAGTTACAATATTATCATTGACTTTTCATGAACGTTTCAAAACTATTCTTAAAGTAGAAATTTGTTAGAATATTGGATGACAAATCAACCTGACGATGACCTGAAACGATGTGGCAGTGACTAGAATGATTCCCTAGATTAAGTGTGAAAGAATGACAACCAAACACACGTTGACTTTTTTTTTCCCTAACATTCTAACGATTTTTTCTACTCGAAGAGTAAAGTAGTTTTGAAACATTTATGAAAGGTTAAAAATAATATTGCAACTTTTTGAAAGAATACAAGTATTTTTTAAATAAATAGAAAGTTCGAGGGTATTTTTAATAATTCAACCTTTAAAAACTACGTAGTAGCAAAAGTATAGTCAACAAATTTTAACTGTCATGTCATCATTTCATTATATCAACTAATTTAAAATTTCATGAACTAATTAAAAATTAAATTCAACTTCTAAGACATTTTTGATACGCTCTCTGGACCAAATAGAAATTAAATTCAAATATTAAAGAATAAAAGAGTTAGTTTTAAAACATAATACCAAAAGAAACTAAGCTCAAATCTTAGCAATTAAAGGTATATTTTACTCTATTTTTATATACTTTTTTAAAAATAAATAAAAGTTAAGATTAAAATATCACTTTTATCTTTATATTTTCAAATGTTCAATAAATCTCTATTAGTTTTTTCTTTATAAATTTTAAAATATATACACATTATATCGTTTATTAAAATTATTATTGTTATTTAATCAATTTCGATAAAAATTAACTTCGAATAATTAATTTTAAGATTTATTAAAAAGTATCTAGTTGGATTAAAATTAGACTTTAAAAGTACAACCATTAAAATGTAGGGAGTAAAATGATATTTCAACCAAAAATTAATTTAGTTTTAAAAAATATTGACAAAAGTGAGATATTTTTGTCCATGCCTTCCGAATCCAAGAGATCATTTCTTTAGTCTTTTTTTTTTTTTTTTAAATGAATATTCAATGAATAGATCTTTTTCCTCTTTTCTTTTTCTTTTGAAACAAAAAATAAATTTATTTCTAACAAATAATTTAGTGATCAATTTTGTCTAGTAAACTTTGCTCCTACAAAAAATTATAGCTATCTTAAATCTTTTATCTAGATGAAATTCATGACGGTATGGAGAAAATGATTGATGATTGACTTGTGAACATTTAAGATGATCTAATCATCAAACCGATGATAACATATCGATATTAAAATAAATGACAAACAATATTTTCAAATTATGAATCATGATGGCAGTTGACGAATGTAAACATATAATTAAGATAAGATAAGTACGAATATTTAAAACTTTACTGTAGTATATACTATTCATTAATGTGGGCATTTCCACCACCATCACTCACTGTATGATTTGCGGCGTAGATTATAGTAATGATATATGTAGCTCACTAATCGAAATTAGAATTGGCAACCATTCTACCCATAATATCACTTGGTTATTGATGTTGATATTCAATTTAAAACAAATTTATGTACCTAAACAATAAAGAAAATAAAATTATGTTAATATAATTAAAAAATATTTTTTGTGTGTGATTAAATTCTAATCTAATTTAATTATTTAGACTTAGTTGGCAAGAGATCAATAATTACGGAGGTGCTTGAACAATCGCAATCAGTCCCCTACAGAAGAACAAATAATAATTATTTAATTCAAAAGAACGGGTTTCCTAGATTCATTAAAATTTTAGATGAAAGGGAAATGTTTTGAAATAATTGGCATTACAAGGAAGAGTAGAATTCGCCGACTATTTTGGCTATCCTTGAAAAATGATAAAGAGGGGGCAAATTTTTATAGAAAATTAATAAAATGGTGTGAAGTTCAAGGATCATTAATTATTATTTTTTTTTTTTGAAACTTCATTAATTATTTGTTGGAGTTCCATTTTACTTGAATTAGATCATTAGTGTCCCTACTTCCATATGCTTATTTTCCACATATGTGCAAACATAATAATTATTTTCGTTGTCATTTTCATCCAACAATCTTCTTTTATTGATTACTCCTAATAATATAACCTCTCTACCTAATCTGTACAAAATTCGAACATTAGCCCTATTCTATTCGCAAATTTTTTTTTACCTTATCTAAAACCAGGATATTTACCAGTAAATTGTATCTTTTGTCTGTGTTTTGCATTATTTTATATATATTAAGGACAATGAATTTTGATTTAATAAACCATAAGGACGATATATATCTGTAATAATTTGAACTGCATTATAATTCAGGGATAGATCCAAAAAAATGTATAAGAAGAGACAAACTTGTAACTTTTATATATAGACTTTTAATCTAAGATAAATTGGTCAACTGGCGCTTTGTCCCCTTCTTCCTTTTTCACTAATTTAACTCCCTTCACATTGATATTGTTTTAAATTATCGTTAACATTTTTTTTTTTAGTTTGCATGAGCTTTTTTTTTTCAATGATTCTTTTTGTTGGGGTGCAACAAAATGAGTGGAGCTTGACCAAACATAAGTCAAAATTAAGTTTTTTTTTTTTTTTTGGAAAGCAAAATTAAGCATTTTAAAACATCTTTGGGAACAAATCCACATGAAAAGAAAAAAAAAAGCAATGGGAACTTGAGAATTCAAGAAAAATTCAACAAAATCAAAATAATCTATTTTGAAGATTTTTTGTGGGTGAAATTTGACCAAAAGATAAATCTGAATTAGAAGAGAATCTTGTTGGTTAAGATTAACCTTTTAAAATCTTATTCCTAAATAGAAAAAGAATTCTATTTAAATCCTTATTTGAAAAGAATAGAAAAGTCAAAAATCATAAATTATTACTTAAAGATAAAGAATTCAACTTAACCTTTATTCTCTAAATTATATAGTTTGTTACACTTTTCTTCCTAAAATTTGGTTGACTACACTTTTCTTCTTTCTCTGACTTACATCGGAACCCGACAAGCACCACATCGGTGCCTATGAATTTTCTTGTTTTGCAAGTCACGTTCTTCCCTAAAAAATATAAATTTATTGGGATTCGTCAAGGAAGATCAGTCCAGGTACGTTCTTCTGTCTAAAATCTGGCAACAACATTTCCAAAGACTTCAAACTAGTCTCTCTTCTCTCTCCGCTCTTATTTCAAGTGATTTGAGAAAAAGAAAAAGGTAGTTTCTTTTTTAATTTAGAAAAAAAAAAGTATAAACCGTTAAAATTAGACGCAAAAAGATACATGATAAACGGTGTAATTTATCATACAAATCTTCATGAAAAAAAAAAGAAGACAGAATACTGTTGTTAGTACACAACATTATTATTTTAGCGTTGGACTTTGCTATAAAACTCACATGGTCGCACGAACAAGAGTGGGGACTTTGCGATAATGCAACCAAATTTTACTTTCAAATTTTATTTTTATTATTATTTTCTGGTATCCCCAAATAATAATGTGTTCCTATTTGGACCCCAAATATGATAATTGGTTTCTTTTCAGTCGTTGCAGTGTCCGAATCATCTCGTCTTCTTTTCAAACTCTAATTTGGTCATTTACTTCCCTTAAGTAATTGTAATTTGGTGTGTTAATTAATTACATGATCATTACAAAACCCAATTTTGAAGTTATAATTAATTGTAAAAATAGTCAATGGAAATGAATGCAGAGAAGAGTCTCAGAAGTTGTTCCCAATCCCAACAACTATGGCTTTAATTACTCAATTCCGTTTGTCGTTTCAATAATGCCCTGAAATTGAAAAGTAAAACTCTCTCCCACTTGTATTTTAACATTTTACAACAATGTCCCAGATGTGTTTTTAAAAAAACACTTTTTTTTTTCTTTTTAACTTTTTTACCTTCTCTTTCAAATTTTGGTGCATTGCCATTATTATTATGAATCACACAGTTTGAAAGTTAGGTTAAAAAAAGATCACTTTTGCAACTAAATTGGAATTTTCGTACGGATAACCTATTTTTTCACGCAATAATGACATTTGACCTGACATTTCAAAATAATGAAATAAGACCCATTCTGACGTGACAATGCGTGCAAAATGACTCATAAAGGTAATATGAAACGGTCTTTCTTGTTCACGCTCTCGTACGCAGAAACACTCTCGCTCTCATTGTCTCGCTCTCGCTCTCGCACAAATGAATTGCTGAAAATATAAAGAAAAAAGTAAGAATAGCTGGAGTAGCAGAGATAGAGTGAGAGCGAGTCAACTATAGAGCGATTTTTGTTGTTTTTTTTTTTCTTTTTTCCAGAATTTTGACAACTTCATGGACAGAATGCACAGTACAAAAATGATCATATGTCATTAATTTCATAATATGAGTCAAATCACATCAATGCGCGTGAAAATATGTCTTTCATGCAATTTTCTCAACTAAATTCATATTCAACTTTTAAGATTAAAAAAAAAAAACTAAATAAAACCCCTAGGCCACTAGTCAAAGTGGGCCCATTGCTAATGACTAATGCTTGTGTGGCTCACTAGGCTGATGTGGCCAAATGTGGGCCCACTTATGTCCCATGAAAAGTGGGTTTGGTGTCTTGAGTGGGCCATGGATAATTCTCATTGGCCCAAACTCTTTTTTAATTTACTGAGTTGTCCCACTTTTGGAGGGTTAAATGTTGTCCACCCCCCATTGATTTGTCTACCCCATCTTTCACCTTCTCATGTACGAAGTAAAAAATAAAAAATAAAAATAGAATCATTGCATAAATGGACCGTTTAAGTCTTTATGGTTTTTTTTTTTAATATATGAAATGCAATTGAAATTCAAATTAATGTTTGAATGTGGTTAAAAAGGAACGCCTTTTTGTTGAATTGTTAAAGAGGAAAGAAGGGGTTCGTTTGTTAAAGTACGACTTTAAACCCATGTTGCTGAATAAATCATTATTTTTTTTTTTTAATTAACAAGATTGTGGTATGGTCAGAAAAACTTGATGCTCAACTTTATTTTGTTGGACCATGAAAGTCTAGGACTCTTTAAACTAACTTTTATTTTGGTTGAAGGCATGAAGTCAACAATTATGAATATCAATGTCTAAAATGAGGCTATAAATACTTTACTTCAATGCTTTATTTTTCTTTTTAGTTGACAAATTTCAATAAAGAGAATGTGAAATCAACAAAATTTTGTCAATAGAGTCATGACTAAAATTTAATATTCTTTTTCCCATAGCACATGTAAACACTAAAAGGATGGTGGAGTTGGGCCGTTTTCTTTGAAGGAACCGAGGCCCATATAATACGAAATCGAAACTTTGAAAATGTAAAAATGATTGGGCCTTTGAATCTGTATTTAGAGCCCATTATGGTTGGGCCCTATGTGATAAATTTTCAGAGGAAAGAGTACATATCAAGTCACTTTTGCTCATTGTCAGAACTATCCTATTTTTTTCAAATGGGCTGTTGTTAACAAATATTAAATCAAACAAATTGTTGTTTCATGATATTATCTTTAATATATTTTTTTAGTACATCAACAATAGGGAGTGTAGGGGATTTAAACTCATGACCTCTTGGTCATAAGTCATATTAATGCCAGTTGAGCAATGCTGTTGTTAACATTATCTTTAATATTAAAAGCATGTTATTATCTTAAAGTTCAAATTTCCTAAATATTGCGGAAATTTTTTCTTTTTTTGAAGTACTAAATAATGCGGAAATATTGAAATAAAATGTGAAGAATCTATATTGGAAAGGTTAATTTTGAAATAATAAACATAATGGAGTAGTACTGAAAATAACTCTAGATAAAAGGGTATATACGGTATAAAATTTGCCTGCCATACGAGTTCAAAATGCAAAACTACGTGGGCCTTTGGGTATGGAGCCCATCTTGCGTTCTTGGGTCTAAATATGAACAAAAGCAAAAGTTTTTTTTTTTTTTTTTGGTTGGTCTTAAATAAGAGGAGGGGACTGAGTTACTGTTGGTTTTAACTCATGCTCCCAGAATAAGTTTTGTCAACCTCTATGTTATGATGAGATATCACTATGCCATAGTATATGAAAATCTCTTCCATATAGAGTAGGAGTAGGACTGCTCTCCTTCAAATCTCTTCCATATTCATTCATCTTTTTCCTTTTCCTTTTGTGAGAATCACTCAATCAGATTTGATATGGGTCTTAGTCGAACTTTCGATCGAGTTTCTAGCAATCTCAACTGAGAATCAACAAAATCTCAGGTGAGAAAATCTGAGTTACTCTCGATCATTTTTCAATACGGCTCTAACTTTGAAGTTGCTTCTAAAATGTTAAAACCTCGTTACATAGATGTTCATTGCATTACTCACCTGGTTCAAAATGTTAGACAATATGAAAAGCATGTTGCAATTACTCAATGGGGGAAGAAAGGTGCATACATTGAAATTTTTTAGCTTGAGAAGTTTATATGTAAAAATGGTGCAAAACGTGGTTGAAAATGCCATGTAAAAATTGCCAAACTAAGTATATCTCAATGGTAATTGACATTTACTTTCAACCAAGAGATAGAGGTTCAAATCCCTCCACCACCAAATGTTGTGGAACTCAAAAAAAAAAAAAAAAATTTAAGTAGTGAGTTAAATTTGGGTAATTAATTACAATGACAAAAAAGTAGTTTCACATAGCTTTTTAAGACTAGAGGGATTGATAAAAACTTATGATGGCAACATGGGTGATAAACTTTAACCATTGACTTGAAGAATTTAATCAAGCTCAATCACTATATTTAACAAACAAATTATAGAAACTTATTGTGATGCTTTACATCATTCGTACATCTCTTTCAGCTCTTTCCCTTGTTTCTGCATGCTGTTACACTCGTACCACATACTTGAAATCTACCTAAAAAAGTCAACAAAAAACCCCCACCTAAAATTTTCTGAAGCAAACTTTCATTTCACACAGAACAAACAATACAAGTATAGATTCACCATTCACCCCCCATCTGTACAAACTTGGTTGCTATTTTCTCAGCTGAGCTCGATTGGCTGCTTCATTCCTCAACAATGGAGAAGTCAGGCTCTTCTGGTTTCTGCAACGAGCTTACAACCCCAGCATCTGACACACAACGCTTATTCATCCCCCTTCTAGGGTTTCCTGAACGTGCATCTAAGTTTGATGCATTTGGTGGTGAAAGTGGGGACTCGAGCTTAGTAGCTGGATAGCTCTCTCTAGCCCTGAGCTCAGCTCTTTCTTTGCGTCTCTTATATCGCCGCCATGCTGCTTGAACAAAGCACGCAGCCCACGTGCGCCATTGATGCGAGTAGAATCGAAACTTGTGTCTGAGTTGTTTGCTGTGGAGTCTTCTGAACTGGGAGGATACAAATTTCAAGTCCTCTGCTATGAGAGCAAATGCTTCTACTTCCGAGATAGCTTTGACCGTCCGAGTGGAAGAAGGAAGTACAACACTTGGACGAGGGTCAAGAGCCCAAGTCAGCAGCTCCTCACCACAGAAATCACCCGGGCCGATGCGACAGGAGTTGAAAAATCCAGTTCTACCGCCATTAGTGGTATATGAATCGAGATGTCCTCTGATTATGAATAACATTTCATTGACCGGGTCGCCTTCCCGCACGAGAAATGTGCCTTCTGTGCTCAAGGCAGGTTTAAGTCTCTCGCATATTGCATCTAGCATTCTTTCATCCATTTGATCAAACAATGGAACCTGCCAAAATCAAGGAGAGAGGGCACAGAGAAGAATCAGTTCAATTAGCCACATATTGTAATTTGGATCCTCCTTCATAGATGGTAAATTTAAAAGTGGAACTTACCCTTCGAACGAGGTCGAGGCAGAGGTGACGTTTTATGTCTCTTCGGAGATCCAATGGAAGGCTTCGAAGCAGGGCTTCTTCATCGACTCCTCGAGTCGCCACCCACTTATACTGATCATATCTGCGGACAGATTGTCTGAGCTCTGGAGGTAGCTGCCTGTGATGCATCCATTGTTCTGTATCGGTTCTCCTTATTCTCCACTCTTCTAACCGAACAGTTGTCGATTGGAGGTATTTCTGCCAACAAAATAAGCATTTAACTTGCATAATTTAGTGTCTTATTTATGTATATGGCGGAAGGGGATTTGAAATTAATGGTTTATTACAATAGCTATTACATGAATCGGCTTACCTGCATATTACCAATGAGCAATGCAAACAGAACCAGTCCAAGAGTTGCCACAATTATGGCAAAAAGTATTTCCCCAACAAAAGTGCTTGTGGCAAGATTTTGCCCCAAGGAACTGCACATATAAATGAAAGGAAGTTGAATTTTTCATATCAAACCCTAAGGACTGAAGGGTCACAAGTAAGCCAGAAGAAGCACCCCTAAAACAGCCACAACAGTGACATATAAATGAAAAACTACTTTCTTCCTCAACAAGCTTCATGACAACATAAGTTCTTCCCTTAAAAAGAAAACTTTCAGAGGTAGGTTTCCCTATCTTCAACCATTTTACAGTTCAAAGAACATTTATTTAAAAGAATAAATACGGAGTCCCCTTGGCCTATGTGAGCCCCTGATCATATTGGAGGCCTATCTATTTGAATCATATGACAATTCCATATTCTGAAATTGTTCCTTCTTATGAGAAGAGTATGAAAAGAGAACTTTATATTAACATAATCAAAATGAAGGAGTAGCTCACCTGAGATTTTTCAGGCCCCACCAAAGACAGTAGAAGTACTTGTTGAAAAATGGTGAGGTTGTGACATGGAAAGTTATTGCATCACCATATATACCAAATTGATAAAAGGGATTATTTGGATTGCATGAATTTTTAATGTTGCTCGTATTAAACCATGAGTCCCTTTGAGGGTCATCGACTTTATGACAGTCGAAGAATCCATCGTTACAAGATTTGTCAAGCTTACAAAGTCTTCTCCAGCATGCTTCTTGACTCTCAATTGAAAGAAGGTACCAGCAGGCTCCTAAAACCTTTTAAAAGGATAAAACGATAGGAACAGCGAGAGTCGAATAAGTTTTCGTTTTCACTTCAAAACTAATTAGAATAGGTGCTATTCTTCTACTTACATGGCTTGCCAACATATAAAGAATCAGGTTATAAGCAGCTCCAGCCCATGCTGTTTGTGTCACAAGTCCAGTGGCCTTAACAATTTGTGTTGAGAGAGGAAATATGAGAAAAAGCCTTGGGAGGTACTGGAATATGAGAAAGAACCTTAGAAAGTTCTTGGTGTTTGTCATTGTTGAACCACTAAGGTTGGGGATGACAATCCAGATCAGTACCTACAAAAGCCCATTGCTTAGATCAGCAATTTGTTAACCTCATATTGAACACCAATGGAAAAGCAATTGACAGAGCCACATATACCTGAGGAACTGGCAGGGCTGCAATGAAATCAATCCAGAAACCATGGCGGAGATACCTTATTGCTATCTTACAAGGATCTATAACAAGCTCTCCTCTCCCAAATACACGAGAAGAGGGCGCAACATAAGCTGTACGGAACTTAATGAAAATCTGAATTGTGTAGAAAACATCAGCTATTGATCTTATAGTTGTGAGGACGACTTCAAGACCTACTCCTATGTCGATGCAGACCTTATTCCGGACTGTAGGCAAGTAAAAGAAAAGCGGGTCTACAAACAAAGAGACTAAACAAGCTACTAAAAATATCTTATTCCATCGCCTTATAGCTTGTCCCCTAGGATCCAATATTTTTCTCTGCACTCTCTCATAATCCTCAGAGAAAACTCTAGACAAAACTTTAGCTCTCAAGGATCTTCCAGACTTCCCAGAAACCTCAGTTCTCTTGCCGCTCAATTCTGGTATTTGTGTGCCATCAATGTTGTATATGATCTTCTTCACGCCACCACCATTGATAGTAGGCAGGGTAGATGATTCAAGATCCTCTTGGAATCTGAAAAAAAAAAGAACATCTTCAAATCATAAATAAAATAGATAATATCATGTCAGGGTGCTTAAATGTCGACTAAGTGCAAACCGAATACGATAAAATGCTAGAGAAAACAACATAAATATTGTTGAAAATTGAGTTCTCTGGTTTGAGATTGAGAAGGAAACTAACCTTACGGATCTAGAACTACCATAAGCCATAAAGATCTTCCCAAATGAAACCTTCGGCTGCAGTTCTAATGTAGTCAACCTGCAACAAAAGGAAATAACATTATAGTCAGAAGACTGCAAATGTCATATTATGTTATGTGCATAAAAACTGAAAGAGACAAGGCATAAATTCAGGGCCACATAGACTAAAGAGGAAGATTTTCCATGCCTGGTGTCACCATGAATCATGTGAATTAACAGATTGCAGCAAGGATGAAGCTGTAAAGCCTCCCAAACTTCACAACTCAAATGAACAAGTTGGACATGTGAGTATTTTCCATTAAAATACTCTCTTCAACAACCAAATACTTTAAAAGTAGGTTATCATAGAGAATCTCAACCCCTCCAAAAGGAGAATGAAAAGAAAAGGTTATGCTGCTGATACAGAGATGGGGGAAACTTTGCTTCTTTCAGCCGCTCAAGTTCATTTAAACTCTGTGTCCAATTCTTTAAACCAAACTTTCTTTTTCTCTCTTATTCACATAACACACCGACAAGAGAAACATGGCAGACGAAAAATTAAGATTGCATCTCAAGAAGAAGTCGTAAAAGTTAAAGTGGGGTTTTATAGAAATACCTGTTTCAGAACATGAAGATAAGCCCTTCTTGTTCTTCTCGCCCAAACGACGACTTGAAACTCAGAATTTGAACGTAATGGGGAAATGGGCTTTGAAATGTTCAATGAAATAGACATGGAAAAAAAAGAGAGTAAGAAATGGTTAATAAGTGGGTTCAATGAGAAGAATGACACTGAACATAAATTATGAAATAAAATAATGGTTACCCAGAAGAAGCGCTTCCATGAGTAATGGAAAGAGACGAAGCGAGAGAGACAGAGAGAGACAGTCCAAATCAGAAAATGGGTCTAAAGAAGTTTCAGAAAATGGTGAGAAGATGCTTCTGTTTGTTTTTTGAAATATTTAAAGTATTTTTTTTTTAAAAAAAAGGAACTTCTTTTTTTTTTTTTTTTTTAGCTGTTCTTGTGTATAGATCCTAGGAGTTGACTTGGCTCTTTATTCTGTCAATGAATAAGAAAAACCAAAAAAAAAAAAAAAATCCCCTTAGGAAACCAAGAATGGCTTTTGATTATTTCTAAGATGAATACTACTATCAACTTAGACCTCATTTCCCCTTTATTGCTGTTTTTTTCACTGTTTGAACTATCCTTACTCCAATACTCCCATCCCCTTCATTTGAATTTTCTTTTTTAAGTTCAACCTCCTTTATTCGAAACCGTGACGCCTTTTGACAAATATACATATCAATTATCATTGAATTAACTTGATAATTTTCATTTGACTTGATAGAAATAATAATGATAATAACTTTCATTGGAAAAAATAGCTCAACGTAAATATATTTTTTAATTTTTATAGAGGAAAATATTTATAAGGGCTAAATTGACTATTTTTAAAATTTATTGAAAATAATCAAACTATATTTATTTAGACATGTAAAAGTATCGAAATGACTTATAATCATTCTGGAGATGAGTAGCCAAGCTAGTGTTCTAACTTTTTTTTTTCTTTCATTTCCCTATGTTTCTAATCAAGGTAAAAGAAAATGCATATGATGCCATAAACTTTCGGGAATAAACAATGATCCAAAATTTTAGTATTGACAACAAGATTGCATCTTGGGCAATGTATTATAAGATGTAAATAAATAAATAAAAAAATACCTTTTATGATAGATTGTGCAATGTTGGAGTGTAATTATGGCAACTAATTACTGATGCACCAAGAAACCAAACTTGTGGGCTTCTCTGGTTCTGTATCAAGAGATGTAGAAGAGAAGGAGAACAACAAAATAAAATTGGTTGTGTTTAAGGCTTGCGTGGTGGAATTATATATACATAGGAAGGAAGGAGAGAGAGGAAGGATTGGAATTTTTTTTTATAATAATTTATGTCTCGTTTATAATCATTTAGAGTTTGTTTGGAGCACATGTTATAATAACTTATATAATATTTTGCACCCCAAATACATGTTATTATAATTCCAGACTAACAACTCTACATTTAAAATAATATATTGTAATCATTTAGAGGTTGTTTGGAGCGTGAGTTATAATAATTTGTGTTTGGGGTGCACAGTATTCCACAAACTATTATAGCCCAGACTAAATAACTGTGCATCCTAAAACACAAATTACATAGCTCCACCGATTATTATAACTCAGGTTATTATAATTCATTCAACCCAAACAACCCTTTAGACCACGTTTGATAATCATTTAGTTTTTAGTTTTTGAAAAATGTGCTTGTTTTTCTATATTTATCTTCATCTTTTCTCTAATGATTTCCATCATTCTCGAGGTACTATTTAAGTTTATAGATAAATTTAAAAAACAAAAACAAGTTTATGAAAACTATTTTTTTTAGTTTTCAAAACTTAACTTGATTTTTAAAACATAGGTACAAAATAGATAAGAAAATATGGAAACTCATTGATAGATGTAATATTTATAGGCTTAATTTTCAAAAACCAAATGGTTATCAAATGAGACCGTAGTTTTTAATTTTTTATTTTTGAAAATTAAGCCGACAAATACTACTTATTCATATGACTTTCTTTGTTTTGTTATCTACTTTTTACACATGTTTCAAAGACCAAGCAAAACTTTGAAAACTAAAAAAAATAGTTTTCAAAAACTTGTTTTTGTTTTTGAAATTTGGCTAAAAACTCAAATGACTTCATAAGAAAGATGACAACTATGGTAGAGAAAATGACAACTATGGTAGACAAATACTAAGAAAACAAGCACAATTTTAAAAAACTAAAAACCAAATAGATTTCAAAGGAAGGTTTGATGGTTTGATATGCCTAGTTTTCTTTAGAGAAAATGTATGATGATTTAAACTTCACATTTTTAGCATATAGACATATATTTCGGTTTTAAATTTTGCATAATACCCCACATGGATTGTTGTAACTAAAAAATCACATTTTTAAAATCAACATTAAAATTTATATGTAAAAAAGTAACCTATACATAAAATCAAATCGAGTAAATCAAAAGAAGGAATATATTCTGCCATTGAAATTCAAATATTTTCTAAAGATATATCATTACCTGGCTTAATTATAGACGTTGTATCTAGGTTGATTGTCGATTTGGTAACTCTTCCTGGTGCTAGTGAACTATTGTCGGTAACTGGGATAAGCTTATGCCCTTTAGTGTGGTTTTTTATTTGGCAAGATCTGTACTTTTGGATTGATTGGTGACTTAATAATAACATCTCCAAGCACTCTTTTAGAGTGTGGTTTGCTGTTTGGGATAGGCTTCATATGCAAAGTTGGCTTCATCATTAGAACTCTCCTATCCTTACAATTTTTGTTCTTTGTAGTAGGGTACGTAGATAAGTCTCGAGATCACTTGAAATTTTTAGTATCCTTTAGCAAGTCTGTTTGAGGAGAGGCGCTCTTGTGGGATCATTCTTCCCACTAGATTTCTTCTTTGATCACATTACTGGTTTAGATTCGTAAAACCTTAATATAGGTAAAGTCTGTACGGTTAAGTTTAGAGGATGGCCTAGTGTGCAGTTTTCTTTCTCCTATGGTAGGAACATAACCTTCTTGGTCTATGGCTTTCGTTTGTTGCTTCCTTAGGTTCTTCTCTAGGTTGTGCAATCAAATGTCTTTCTAGATTCTTCTCTAGATTGTGCAGTCGAATTTTGCTTTCTTATAGTTTTATTTCATTTTTATTCTTAAAATTTAAAATAATTATCTATTTTAGCCTTTAAACTTTTAAAAAATAACCATTTTTGTTTTGAACTTTGAAAATAACCACTTTCTTTTTTGCAATTATTTTATTACTCAATGCATATGCCTTAGGCAACTTAACCAAGAGTAACTATAGTATTTGTAACAAAAATGCTAATGAGAAAATGAAGAGGAAAAAAAAATAACAAATGATATTATTGAATATTTAGAAAGATGATGATTTAGACTAGGAAAGTAAAATTTTAAATATAATGTTGTGATTGGTCCGTCTCCTTCTTCCAAATCACAGACAAATATTTATTTGGTAACCTTCCACTCACGTAACGCTGCTATTGACCATTTTTTTTTCTTGCAAAACCCAACTTTAACGTCAAATCAAGAAACAGTACCCTTGTCCAATTGACTTCTTTTTCAATAATCAAAATATGTAAGAAAATAAAATAAACATTCGCTTCCCTATGTTAGTAGCCTCTTGGTTTCAAATTTCAATTGAGAGAGTTTTTAAAATAAGTGATTTTAGTAAAAATATTTTGATAATTATATGTTAGATTGGTGTTGATATAATTAAGTTTATCATTACTTATCAACTAAAGTTTTTGAAATGATTAGTAATTTAACATAGAATATGTATTCAAACTCCATTAATATTGATTGAAAAATAGTCAGGTGCTACCCAAGCAATACTCAAGTATTGTATCGATAATCACACAATTTTTTTATTTTTTTTAAAAACTTGTGATTATCATAAACAACACTAAAGTACTGTACAAATAACCATATATTTTTTTTATTTTGTTTAAAAAAAAATTGTGGCAGACTTAGGTGTTGTCTATTAATTCTTTTCCTAATTAGTTAGGAATTTTCACTTATTTGACTTTTTTTTTTTTTCTTTCCAAAACATGTTTGGTTCTACTTTTTTACAATATTACTTTCTAAGTATTTTAATTTCGTAATAAACACTCGAGCTAAAACTACTTTACAAATAGAATAAAGTGGAGGAAATAAAATAATGGTTGCCTTTGCCGGCAGGAAAAAAAGAAAAAAGAAGAAGAGAGAGACGGTGGGTGAGTTTGTCAACGGAAAGGGCGTGTTTGTCTGTGAGCTAAAAGTACCCGGCCGTGATGGCGAGTAAGACAAACAAATAAGAAAACGCCACGGTGTCGACAAAGTCCAAATGCCAGCTCAGCAACAGTAAACTATTTTAATTAATTAAAACCTCCACATCTGACTGACTGACTGACATTTTTCTCCCCCCACCAAACAGGGAACTTTAATTTATATATTTCATTTGTCTTCTTCTTTTTTTCAAATTATACCCTAAACCCACCCAACCAAATTCAATCCAATTTCATTATAATTTTTTTTTTTTTTTAAAAAAGTACATTTTCCTTATAATATTCACCCCCATTACTTTAATAAGTTACTAGAATCTAGATCCTATATAAATAAACTGGATGATAGGACTTTTATTAAAGTTAAAATAAAATCAAGGAGTGTGTGGTTGAAGAAGGCAAATCAAGATGAAGAGAGAAAGAAATGGAAAGTACAAAATAGGGACTAAAAATGGGTCCATAATCTGAGACGAACTTTCGACAGCCCTTATGCGAGCATTAATAACACCCATTTCTTGTTGTTTCTCTTCCATTGGCATTGCCTTACAGACTGTTCTGATTTGGCAATGGGTCCATTTTTAACCTTCTTATTCCCCACGCATGCATATCTATCTATATAATATATATATATATATATTTAAATTATGTTATGACACTAATAATTTTGAATTAGCCCATTATAGTTTGTCTCTTTTTGTATTCATGCATTTTTCTTTTTATGTGTTTCTTCATGCTTTATAATATAATATCTTGCTTTATAAGCTCAACTAAGAATTTTTTTTGGTAAGAGTGTATTTTAATTTAACATGTTTTTTGGAGATTTGTATATGATTAATTGTTACTATTTCTTTACTGTTGACTGTTGGGTATGGCATTGGATCATGGTTCAAGTGCGGTGAGATTGGAACTCAGGCACCGATCATGATTCATGTTTCGTACCTAAAAAAAGTACATTAAGCTTGCTGAGAATTGCTCTCTTCTTGAAATTTTTATTAAGTATATGTTAGATTAGAGTTTTGAGTTTTGATGCTTTTATTTCACTACTTATATTATTTTGGTTAAATTATAAACTTAGCCCACTAATTTTTTAAAATTTAAACAGTGTCTAATGGATTTTTTAATTTTTAATTTTGTGTCCAATAAGACCCCGAACTTTAAGAAGTGTCTAAAGATCCTTACACTTACACTTTTGTATTTATTATTTAATATGCCTAATAGGTTATAAACCTATTCAAGATTATTTAAAATCCACAAACCTATTAGACACAAAATAAAAAATTTAAAGTTTCATAATTAGACATAAAATTCAATATTATTTCTAATAAGTCAGTTAATTTTTAAGAACTTCGAATATATGATCAATAATCTATTGGATATAAAAGGAAGAGTTTATAAACTTATTAGACATTTTTAAAATTCATGAACCTGTTTGACTCAAAATACCTATTGAACCTCTTTTTGTTTAAGATCTAATCCTGTAATTTAACTTATTATTTTTAGTGTTATGTATGGTAATTTTAAGTATTTCATTAAGGATTAAGCTAACCAAGAACTGTGTTTATTGGCTTCGGGAGTTTTGCATGTCGGAGGTCGTTGATTAAAAATACACAAATGGAAATTAAACATTCGGGGGAATGAATATAAAAATAAAGTTAAATTACAAGTTTAGCCCCTGAACTTTTAGGGTTGTGTGTATTTGGTCCTTTAATTTTGAAATGTGTCAAATAGGTCCATGACCTTTCAATTTTATATCTAGTAAGTCCATAATTTTGAAATATGTCTAATAAGTTTTTAAACTTTTAATTGTGTGTCCAATAGATTTCTGGATTCTCAAATTTGTATCTAATAAGTCATTTACCTAATTGTCATTTTTAAAAATTCATGAACTTATTAGACACAAAATTAAAAGTTTAGAGTCCTATTAGACATAAAAATTCAATTTTATATCTAATAGATCCGTTAATTTTCAAAAGTTTGAATATGTTAGGGATCTATTAGATACAAAATTGAAAGTTCAACAACTTAATAGACATTTTTTAAATTCAGTGACTAATTAGATACTAAATTGAAAATTTAGGAACCTATTTGATACTTTTAAAAGTTTAGGGACCAAATAGACACAAACAAAGTTCAGGGACTGAACTTGTAATTTAAACTAAAAATAAAAAGGAATAGAAATGAAGTTATTTAGTAATACGTTATATATATATATATATATATATATATATATATATATAATTTTGAAAAAAATATATATGCATATTATACTATTTGCATAGTTCTAACTTCTACATCTATTTATTGTCATATTTCTTTAGATTACAAAAATGAGTTTGGAGACTGTGTGCGTGTACAAGTTTGGTGACTTACTTTAGAAACAATGAATTTTTGTAGTTTAGTGTCATGTCATCTATATATCAATACAACTTACAATACCCAATAGGTACTAATTTTTATATTCTAAAAAAAAAGTACTAATTTTTTATGTTGTTCTGTTTTTAGTTTTTTATTATTATTTAGCTAAATTATATAAAAAAAAAAATAATGAATTTTATCTCTTGTTTAAAAAATACCTCTATTCTTTCAAAAATTGTAAAAGTATTTTTGACATTTCACAAATGTTTCAAAACTAGTTTTGGAGTAGATATTCGTTAGAATGTGGACAAAAAATTAACGTTGGCTGCCAGCGCATATCATGTCCATTATTCTTGTCATGTATTTAGGTCTTTAATTATAAATATTGTAATTGTATTTTGGCTAAAAAAATTTGCCTTACTTTAAGCCAGGTCATAATACAAAAGTCTTCTCTCTTGTATGAATGCAATCAACAAAAATTACATTCAGTTATCCATCTCTCTTTGTTTATTTTTTAGTGGCAATTACATGAAATGACATCGCGATAATTAAGATGCTTGCTAAATTAAGTAACGACATTCGGATATGTTAATCTTTCGTTTTCTTCCAACATTCTAATAGTTTTTTTACCCTAATAGTAGTTTCGAAACACTTATAAAAGATCAAGAATGATATTGCAACTTTTTGAAAGGATGGAAATAATGTTTAAATAATAGCAAAGTTCAAAGGTTTTTTTAGTAATTTAGCTTTTTATTTTTTAGAAACAAAATTAAAAATCTCTCTCGGTTTAGAATTCCAAAATTTGAAGTCTAGAACATGTTTGTTAACTACTTTACCTTTCTGTTTTTAAAAAAATAAAAAAGAAAAACATATTTGATAACATTTTTTTTGCCATCTATTTAAGGAAAAACAAAATTTTGTGTAATAATGATTTTTTTAACTATACAATAATTATATATTAATTTTAATTACAAAATTGAGATATAAATATAGTTTTCAATCTTAATGTCATATTTCTAACATTTGAAAGATAGAGTTGTTAACAAATTTAAGGAGAGATTAGTTAGAGAAAAAGAAAAATAAAGTTTCATAAAGAGGGATTTTTTAGGGAGAAAAGTTTGAAAGAGAAACATATTAGAGGGAGAACTTGTTAAAATGAAAAATTAGTTAGAGCGATAAATCTTTGAGAGAAAAGTCAAATTTCGAAGTAGGAAAAGTTAGAATGATATGATATATCAAGAAAAAAATGTTCGAAAATAAAAAAAATTTAAATCATACTTTTAAAACTACTTTCGAAACCTCCATTTTTATCCCCATACATTTTTCTTCTTTATCCAATCTAGTTCTTGGGCTTCCAAAACATTTATTTTATTTTGTATATTTAAAGTGACAATTCCTATCTTCGTATTTTATTTATTCCATTTTTTTTCATCACTCATAACTTTGTAATAAAGAATTTTCCTTGCATCTATAATTTGTTTTTATGATTCTGCACATAAGAACCAAAACAATCAGTTTTAAATATAAAGACCAAAATAAATTCTTTGAAATTACAAGAACCAAACTTACCAAGGGAGAGAAAAAGGTATAATGTTCTACCAAACTGGTTCACCTACACATGGTGTCAAAAATAAAGTGTGAAAAGGTGAAAATAAATTTCCTTACATTTTTCAAGATTTTGATGATCATTTGATATATATATTTTTTTTTTTTATCTTTTATAATTAAACTTAAAAACACTACTTCCACTAGCAAACATCAAACAAAACCAAACAAAGTTGTGAAAATATTTTCAAAATCCAAACCAAGTTTTGAAAACTAAAAAAAAGTAACTTTTAAAAACTTATTTAGTTTTTAAAATTTAACTAAGAATTCAAATGTTTCCTTACCAATAATGAAAACCATGAAAAAGAAATTAAGAAAATAGACATAATTTTCAAAAACTAAAAACCAAATAGTTATCAAACAAAACCTTAATTAACCAAATAGGCCAAATCTTCCAGTCAGATCAGTGAGGTTGAAAATGTACTATTCTTGTTAAACCCACCTAAAATATTTCCAAAGTAGAAGCAATCAGATTTTTTTTTTTTTTTAAATTTAAAGAAACCGAGGAGAAAATTGAAAGAGAGATTTTGTTTATAGTTGACAATATAATTTCAAAAGTATAATCAATGGCTGTTGCCTACATCAAATCTCATCTTACCTTAAAAGATCACAACTAACCATTCAAAAAATACGCAGACACATATCATATATAATGAAGATTGACTTTGATAAGAGACTAGACTTTAAAATAGGCCGTGGAAGAGGGTGTTTGCCAAGACCAAAGACCAGATACCCTTTTCAAAGACATCAACATCCAACACAAGTAGAAGTAGGTTGAGGCTCAAGTCAAATTTGCTTCTTCGGGTATGGCAATTGTTTTGCTATGGCTACCAAGCAAGTTCTGCAAAGAAAAACTTCCACCTTTTTTTTTTCCCAGAAAAATGCCTACTTTTCCAAAATTTTTACATATTTTTCTTTCTTCTCAAAATTGGGGGGTGTTGGGACTTTTCTACCAAATTAAAAGAAAGCAGATTACTCTTTTTCATTCCTCTGAAATGGTGGCAGATTCCTTCAAGCATGACCGCATGATCTTCACAAGCTTACATGAAGCATCAAGGCAAAGCTGCATACCCTGTGGTGGTATCACAAAAGCATCAAATATTTGCACAATGTGTAACTAAAGAGTGTTATTTCATTCTTTTCATTCCAAAAATCCAATTCATATTCTTGTGTTTTCATAGTAATAAGCCTTCCATCCATTAAACCAATCAAAAAACAACAATCTAGAACCTCCTTTCACAATATTTTTCTCTTTTCATAGTAATAAGCTTTCCATCCATTAGTAATCTACTTTCAAAAACATCTTTAAAATCTCAGATAATTTCATAAGGTTATCCTTTTTAACATTTTGTCTAAAATCTAAAATGGGTTTTCAAAAAGTGAAAAATTAACGCTCATTGGATAACCATTTGGTTTTTGGTTTTTTAAAATTAAGCTTATAAATATTACTTTCACCTATTGATTTCTTTGCTTTGTTATCCATCTTTTGAGTATGTTTAAAATCCAAGCCAAGTTTTGAAAACTTAAAAAAAAAAAAATTCAAAAACTCGTTTTTGTTTTTGAAATTTTGCTAAGAATTCAAATGTTTTCTTAAGAAGGATGAAATTCAGGGCAGAGAAATGATGAGAAAACAAGCCTAATTTTCAAAAACTAAAAATAGTTATGAAATGGGGGCCTAAAAAATATTTTTTAAAAAAACCATTGTCAGATGAAGCTTTAATAGTAAAAACCTCAGCATGAATAAGACGTAGTTTTGTATTTAAATATCATGATTGCTTACTTCTCAGGTCAGGACTCTGGAGAAAAGTTGAAAGAAGTTAAAAGTTGATGTTATACCTCATTAATTTTAGCGGTTGACCATTCGCCTGTAATAGTGAGCTGAGTGACTTCGTAACGTGATGGCATACAAGTTATCATCAGACTTCCATCTTGATGATTTTCCTCTTCCAACATAGGATCAATAAGAAGATTCTTACCAAAGCAGCTCTAGTTAACAAATGAGAGTAATTGTATCAGAACTTAAAATAGACAACTCGTAAGATAGACACCAATGACTTACCATAGACATGATATAATAAAAAACCATCAGTGCATTATGTTGGAAACGAAAAGGCGATTAAAAACAGGAAACAAATTTGAAGTTATGTTTTCAAAACAGTCAAAGGTCATTCTATAGCACAAGAATATCCTCCTCAATTGCAGAAAAGAGAAAGTAGGCCAGGGAACACAAAAAACTACAATCCCCTACTTTTAGGATTCAATTATCAGCAACCCAAATACCTGTATATATTCAAAACCCTGTACAATGTTGTATCCAAAAGAGGACGCATAATATACTTAACAAAATTAAATGCACGTAGCAGAAAGGTTTTATGCTAGAAATACAAAATTAATTATAGTGGAGACAGGAAAGTTAAGAATGTGCACATGCATACCACAGAAACTGAGGCAACAAGATCATAAAGCATAATCCCTGCATCGGCGAGAGCAAGACTGGCGCATGATATTACAACAGGAAGATCACCTGCAACAACAAAATATCAATCTAAAGGAAAGGTAACTTTACTTGCATGCTTTAATTCACATAAGTATAAAATCTGAAGGTGCTGTAGAGAGCTAAGGAGAAAAATAGTCAGTTCTAACTTCAAAGTGATGCGAGCAAGCACAAAATTCACATCATGGATGATGGATACCTTGATGTGAAAGCTATTGCTAACAAATAGTTACGTGACTCAAAAAGAATAACCAACATTCTCCACTTAGATTAATGTACCACTTTTTTAAGAGAGACAATAATCCAGTGACTGAAGTTTCCATGGCCTTATGGGAATAGAACATGATACTTTTGAATCTTCTAAAAAGGGTCTTAGTTTGTTCTACTTCATAATTGAATCACAAATCGTTGGTACTCCCTCGTGAGAGTAAGCTAGAAGACTGGTTCGTGTTGATCAACCAATATCCGGACAATTATTATCCATCTAAAACAATCTTAAACTTACTGCCTCCAGATTCCAACACCAAGGCAAATACATCCACAGTTGTCTTGGGGAATGTCTCCAATATTATTGCCCCTTCCAAAGCTTTATGTAGCATTGACGAGAACTCCTTGTTTTCTGATCCCTAACAAAATAAAGTTCAAGACAAAATGAGATAATCACGATGACAACAGTATAAACTATATAGAACAAGAGTAGTATCTTTCACACCTGTCCACGAACTGGAGTAGAAAATGTTGTATAACTGACACTACAATTGAGCCGGCCAATATCACTGTACATCATTGCTTTCTTACTCTCTCTAGGTCCGAATCTGATGCAAAGAATACAGAATTTGAATAAAGAAGAGGAAAGCTCATAATTCATGCACAAAAACTGCAAAAAAAGTAGCAAAAGATTTAAATGATAAAAAGAAAAGAACGGCAAGTTTATCAGATGGGAAGTCCACGTAGGTTTATGCGTGGTATTCAAACTCTTATCAGCAAAGACAATCATAGAAATCACAGAGAGCACGATACTTGTAGTAGGTTGTAAAGCTAGAACTTACACAGAAACAATGACCTTGGTATTACCGAACTCTGCATAAGCAGATCCTGAAGCAGCATTTACAGCACCAGTCCTAAAAACTGCATGTGAATGATGACTTTAGTTTAAAGATAACGATGTTTCAGTATAAATTCAACAACAAAAACGTAAAAACCACCAAGTAACATATGTTCAAAATCCTAATCTTTTCATGTCAAGGACTCGATGATCAACCACCAACTGTACTGAACCAAGCCTCTAAGGAAGAACCTTTCAATAAGACATCAATGTTGAGACAACACATTTTAAACCATGTTATTTCCTACTTCCCAGTCAATGCTCGATTTATAAGACCATGGCATCAACCAATTTTTCCATCAAAAGAAACAAGATGCTTAGCAGCAAGAAATTGACGAGTCCAGGAAATATTTAGCATCTGTCCCTCTGTTTTCCCCCAGAAGTGGATAAGGACGAGCCATATGACAAACCACCAGGAAAATCCTCATCGATAAACTAAGATGCTCAAGTCCATTGTTATGTTATCAGGAAAATATATAAAGAGCATACAAATAAAGAGCAATTTTGATTGCTCGTCTTATCTCGCATTGACACAGCAGAAATAAAGCCCACGAGCTCAGTATTCTAATTAATCCAAAAACAAACTCCACAAGGATAATGCAATTAAAGACTATCGTTAAACATACATTAAATGAAACAATAACCCAATGATATAATGTGTGGAGCAGCGAAAGAGCAGATGAGAAAAACAGAAACGGGCAGGATAGACATACAAGCAGGACGGCACTGGTGGAAGCCTCGGCCATCGGGGCGAACCCAGTCGACGTCATCGGTTCTGAAGATGGGTGGCCTGGTTTTGTGGATAGTAAGAGACGGAGAATACGTAGTCGGAGCAGGTGTCGCTTTTTTGGCCATTCAGAACGCCAATGACTCCGTCGAGCCACAAATTTCCTGAGGTTTGGCAACAATGAAGGGCTTCAGTAGCTATTTCGTATGAAAAAACGCACAAAATGTTCCATTTGGACAAAATCAAAATCAGAATTTAGGGTTCAAAAAACAAAAAATTATACCTGCCGCCGTCAGGATAAATGAACAGAAAAACCCACGATCAGAATGGTCTCTTCAAAGAGATTGAAAACAGTCTCTCTGTGTGGAGAAGGCCGAGGAATCAAAGATTGAGAAACTGAACCTTGGAAGCGGGAGAGGCGAGACCAGTGCTATTTTAGTAGCGAAGCTTTAGCTATATTTTTATACTTTTCTATAATTTAAACCTCTCGTCGTTTTTTATGGAAAACAAATACACAAATGGCTTACATAAGACTTTTTTTTTTCTCTGAAATATCATAAAACTAATTCTATATAACTAAAAAACAAGATGAACGTTCTGTTGGACTAAAAAAAAAGAAAAAAAAAAACGTTTTGTTTTTTCTGGAATAGGATTTACGTTTTATTTTAATTGGATGAAGAAAGAGATATCAAATAGAAATAAACTACAAGCAGTCCAAAAATTAGTATTATGAAAAAGAGGACTGAATCCATTTTTAAAAAAATATTGCATTTTAGGATGAGAATTTAAACTCATTGCTTACAGTTTTAGAGAGAGAGAAATACATTAACCACTGAATTTATCGGCAAGAGCCAAAATCTAGAACTTCATAAATATAAACCCTTTTATCTCAAAGCTGTTGTAAAAAAATTGGTGAGTCATAAAAGCTAATACATAATCGATTTCAATCTTCAAGGGATAGAGAGAAGAAAACAAAAAAACTTTGACATGAATTTCTTTATAGGATTCCCCCTAACCATCTCTGTACATGAGCGAAAATATACATGATACAGCAGAAGAAGACAATGCTGTTACAGAGAACCCAGTTCTTCACTGTTTTCCCCTTCCTTTTGTTTATATGCAGGTTGGTGGGGAAAGCCGAGAGAAGAATTTGGGACCTGTTGATTCTGTGGAGTCTATTTTGAGGAAGTACTGAAAACTGTGACGTGATGTGAGCCTTTGATCCTCTTCTTGCCATGATCAAGTAGCTTTTGCCTCTTATGAGGAAGATTTAACATTCACAATGCAAAATGACTCGAACCGAGGCTCAGTCAAGTCGACTGTTTCATCGTCCGGGGCTTGGAGATTGCTGCCCTTTAAAGTCAAGGGTACAAGTCTTTCCATATACTCAGAAGAAATGATATCTTGGCTGCCATTGTTGCCAGCACCAAGTGAATGATCAATATCCAACGGTAGTGAGTAGCGATCGAGCCATTTGCAGGATGAAGCTTGCCTTGGCATCGCATCATCAATGAGAATCACCTCTGTATGGACTTGTTTTCCTATAGGATTCATGTCGTCTTTTTCGATGTCTGGTTCACTCTCCATACTACAGGCTGACAGCCTCCCCTTTATAAATCAACAAAAAGGAAAAAGTCAAACACTTAACTGGTGTGTGCAATATCCAGGTAAAATCCTTGTTGTATATCAGAGTGCTCATCAATAATAGAAGCCTTTTGAGTAAACACAACAAAAAATCATACAAATGCCGGAACTGTCTTTAATGGGTAGGACATCTAAAAGACAAATTTGGCAGCCATTGGGCATGCTGAATTATAGCTGTTAAGTTTGTAACTAAAGCAGCAGGATTCTATCCTAAGGTTGATTCAATCCTACTTTCACCACCATACAACTGAAGATCAGAGACGGAAAGATTTTTTAGTAAAAAAGAATGATTCAGATGTAATACATTATGAGGGTGCTGTAACAGTTAGCAATTAAAGAATGGCCAACTTAATATTATGTCCAGATGGTTCTTAGATTCCCTGTGACAATGAGTTATAGCTGCAGAAGTAATCAGTATCATTCAACAAAAGAAACACTACTTTGATGCAAAGTTAAAGATAACCAACATGACTTACCTGAAAAACGTTTGCAGAAATGTTATTCCTTCTTGATTTATCTGGCGTTATGTTTGAAAGAACTTGAACAACTTCAGTCATGGTAGGTCTAGCATCAGGATCCAACAGCAAGCACTCCTTCGCTAAATAAGCCATTATTTGCATCTCTTCCTCCGGGAACATTCCATCTAAATGTGGGTCAGGCAACTCTGTTATGACTCGCCTACTATTTTGCAACCGGGGAGCAGCCTAGGAGAAAATAAAAGAGTATTTTGATCTGCATTAGTGACTGATTCCGAGGTAATAAATCCAGCATATGATTAATTCTTTCCAGAGTAATGAGGTAAACGATGAATGAACTACATACTTCAGAAAGCTTATCTTGTAATGAATCTAGTATACCACTAATGAACAGAACTTTCAGAAATAGGGATGCCAAATTAATAAGATGTCATATGATCATGGATGTCTCATAATACAAGAAATAAAGCTATTCAAGAAATATAGATGAGAGTCATATTCTTTTTTAGAGTTAGCAAAATGATAAAGTTTATTCTACCCATATTGCAAGGCTTTCCTCTCCTTTGCTTGCTGATTTATGGATGGGATGCTGACCCGTTATAAGCTCAAGAAGAACTACTCCAAAACTAAAGACATCAGACTTCAAAGATGCTCTTCCAACAATTGCATACTCTGGTGCAAAATACCCAAAAGTTCCCTGCATTCTTGCAGGAGAACTGGAACAGCTAGGAAGATCATCACCTCTTAACCTTGTAGCCATACCAAGGTCTGTTATCTGTGCATGCATACGAGTAAATTTGGATTACTTATTTTTCAACAGCATAATAGAACTAAAACTTAAAAACTTCAACCGAAGTATATAAGAAAAGTAAACCCCATGGAGGTCCAGAAAATCTACACGTCAAATTGGTTGTGATGGTTAAGTTGTAACAACGGCAGAAGTTATCATCAAAAGGCTGGCAGTTCATTTTATGGATTCAAATTATATCTTACTTTTGCTCTCCAATCTTTGTCCAAAAGAATATTTGTTGACTTGACGTCTCTATGCAAAATTCTGGGAGCAGCTGCTTCATGAAGATATTCCAAGCCTCTAGCAGCTCCTAAAGCAATTGTAACACGAGAACTCCAATCCATTTTTTCCCCTGAAGCTGCATCCAAACAGTCTCTTAGATTACCCTTTGGCATGTATTCATATACCAAAAGCCTTTCAGTATGTTTCCCCCTTGATTCTGTGCAATAACCAAGTAGAGGCACCACGTGACAATGATGAAGTCTTGATAACAATTGTATCTGAACGGCACAATAAGGAAGAACATAAGATAACAATATTATCCTGCCATGAGATATAAGGAAAATTGCGTCAAGTGATTATAAAGGGATCGGTGGAGCTAATACTTCTGTTAAGAACAAGTAGTCCACATCCGGTCCTCCTTGAACATTGAGCCGTTTTACTGCCACTGTTCTACCGTCCATCAACTCACCACGATAAACAAAGCTACTTCCCCCACGTCCTACAAGATGGGAGGCTGCAAACTTATTTGTTGCATTTTCCAACTCCGAGTATGAGAATTGGATGATGATCCCACATATACTCCTAGATTTAGCCCTCAACAAGCATTGGTTCATGTAAAAGCATCCTGCAAAATGACAAGGCTATCAGCTAAGTGGAGTCTATATGAACAATTATATGGAGAAAATTGTATTACGAGATACTAGAAAAATGAGAAATATGCCAGACCAATTCTTATAATATTATATATATATACCAGAACAAAAGTAAACTTAGACATATGAAGGCAATGTCAATACGCTCAATAAAAAATCCATAGATGCAAGCTCATAAAAGTTAAAAAACGATAAACCCCAGAAAAACTAGCATACCCTTGATGTTATTCACAGGGGAACCCATCATAACCTTGCTATCTGGTGTTGAAGAACTCTTGTGACTAATTAGGTTGGTCAAGCTGTTGTAGCTCAATTGCTTATCTAATGAAAATATTGGAGTTCGAGCACGGCACTTGTCTCTTTGAGAAAGATAGCAAACCACTAAGACGAGGAATGCTAATGTTATGATTATTACACATAGTAAGAGAATAATCACAACCACATTGCTTGAAAGATGACTTTTAGAAGATGGGGACTCCGGAAGCAGTCCTGTAAAGAAGCAATGAAAATGTTATCCAAAAATGATTTTAATGGTCTTCATCAGTACTAGACCTTTTTACGAGACCAACATAATAATATATGAACTTTTATAGGCATTTGCATTATCCACAAGCCATGCAAATGTAGAAGCAAATTTAACATTCAGATAAAACATAGAAACAGTGCAATATACTAGGATACAAGGTTTAAAATGTCGATGTCGATGGAAATATCGAGGTCTTAATTCCATGGAAATGTCGATAGAAATATCGATAAAATGTCGATGTCGATGGATATTTCTGAAAAAATTTTAAAAACAAAAAATTTTAAAAATATATTTAAATTAGAAAATAAACCTTCAACCCTTTTCAAATAAGTTAAAATACTTGTCATAATATTATATTCACATTATGTTACATTTTGTTGTAATTTTCTTTAATATTTAATCAATTTTGTACGATATAATGGAAATGTCGATTCACCCCTAGTGTCGATGTCGAACCCATGGACATGTGGAAATATCGACATGTCGACAGAAATTTAATACCATACATAAAACATAACTAATCCACATTCAAATATTCTATATGTTAAAACATCTTTTGAGAAGCTTAAATAGCTGCCAAATTTCATAATTGAACAATAAACAATTAGCAACCACAAAATTGCAGTGGATGCACAAGCAAGAATCAAAAGCAGAATAAAACAAAATCAATAAGTTATGTTAAATTATTGAAATCATGTTACCAAATAGAATTCACTAATTGAAAAAAAACATCCCTGATAACAATCTAAACAGAATTGAATAATTGCTGAAAATTTCTAAATGATTTTTGCTATTTTTTATCAATTAAGAAAAATAGTTTATACCCATATATAAACTCAAGCTTAATTGCCATTTCTCAAATTGATTCTACTCTTTATTAGCGACTAATGGCCCAAGAAGGAAACTACTGAGACACACAGGCACTAAAAATAATCAACAACGAAGTGAGAGATTGTTGTATACCAGAAGAGCAGTTGCAGGACGTAAAACAATTAGAATCACGGTGATCGGCTGCAACTTTTGGAAAGCCATCAGTTGCACAAATGCATGTCCACAATCCAGTTCCCCCAACATCTAAATTGAAGGGCTAATGTAATTAGTATATCACGTAACTCAATAGCTGAATCAATGCACTCCCAAAAATCAAATCAATAATGAATAGAAAGTTCATATTTGAATGAGATGGCGACCACGTAATTTCTCGTGTAGTAGAGCCTTCGAAAGAATATCTGATACATATAGAGTCTTTATAATTTCAAATGTAATTGCATCATTTTAAAAAGAGTAAATGCTTTTCCCTAATGTTTCTGAAGGATGTGATGCCAACAAATAAGTTTCAGCATAAAAAAGGAGAATACTAAAGATGATATGCTGATTGACATAGAATGAGGAGAATTCAGATGATGCTCAACCTTAAAGAAGTCCAAAAGAAGATCATAGTTTTTTCAACATTGTTATAGCAACAAATCATGATATTTCAAGGATTCAGGATGACTAGAACATTTAAGGACGCTGGTTATACCTTGCGTACATGAACAAGATGTAGAACAGTTTGCACCAAGTGTTAATCTCTGATTTTCTTGGTATGGAGAAAAACAACTACACGTCCAGTTGCCAGGGGTGGATGTATTAGAAGTGTCAGCTGACACCAAAACATAAACATAGAGTAAGCCTGATAATATCTAAGAGGAAGTTTAACCTAGAAATTAATGAAACATAGACTAACACATAGAAGGCGAAGATTGATAAAAATATATTGCTCCGGATATACTGACCACAAAAGGCTTGTTGCATCAAGATAAAGCTCATTAAAGAAATGAAGGTGGTTGCCACTTGGTGCTTCATTGCATCTGAGTCAAGAAAAAAAGAAGTTGAAACCGAAGTAAAAGATTTTTTTTTTTTTTTTTTGAGAAATAAGATTCATTCATTAATAATAAAAGGAACTATGCCCCAAGGGAAACCGAAGGAAAAGTTAATATGGCAAAAAGAGCTTTCTACTTCAAAGTGTTTATAAAGTACATAATTTGGTCTAATTGATAAAAAGATGAGGATGGTAAGTTTCTCAACAAGAAAAGAAAAGAACAGGTGCTTGTTTTCCAAAATGTGATTAACAAGCATCAATTGCATAACATTTATTTCATGGCACATTACAGCATACGCTAATACATGAAAGTGATTTTTGGAGCTAAATGTTGACGACATAGCAGCAATATTAGAACCCAAGATAAGATGAGAATTACCTTGTTATAACTTTAAACGGTGCTCGTTATTCCAAAAATCTTACTAGCTAATGACTCAAAAACTGATTCCTGTCTTAGATTAGTAAAACTAGAGCAGAAGACCGATAGAATAGAGGACTACTGAGTTGAAAGTAATCAAAAAAATAAACCCTCGTTATGAAAAGGAGCAACATATATACATGCTTTTTGTCCCAAAAAACCATTAACACTGAATCAATGATTTATCATAAAGAAGAAAATCAAGAAGATCCACAAAGCAGATGCCTAGATTGTTTCATGATAACACAAACTAGACAAGCTACCACGGCGTAATTTTACCTAAGTGGTCTAGGAGGAAAAAAATACGGCATCAGGGAACATTACAGTTAGATGCCTTGTACTAAAAATTCTCCTTTGGTTAGATCTAAAATGACTAATTAAGAGATAGGGAGTACAATAGTTGTTCTTATTTCCAAGTAGTCTTCAATCAATTACCAACTCCCCAACGGAGAACAAATACAAAAACAGTTCAGGTAAATACAAATTTGGAGAAATAGATTATTTAAGGAAAATACTGAAGCAGGTTGGAATTCACTAGTTCATGAGTTGGTCAACAAACTGTTAGAATTTTCGAGTCATTTAAATCGACACACTGCATATTTAAGCATGATACATAGAACAAAAGTAAGAATGTACTAAGTTTATGATTTTCCAACATAATTTTATAATGATTTATGAAAACCCCAAACTCTTATTCAAGTACCAAAATGTCTGATTACAGAGTAACATGTGGAACCAGGAAATAAAGTCGTTTCAACTTCCAATTCAAGTCAAGTCAAAAATTAGGACACTCTGTCTGCCATCAGAAACACCTTTCCGTAACCGATGGCCCCCTCCATCTTCAATTCCCCCAACAGAACCTTAAAGTTTGATAAAATCAAGGGAAACGTAAAAGACAACTACCCCTCTTTAAATCTTCGAAATAATGTACCTGCTTTATTGAGATTGTTCAGAACAACCCAAGTCAAGAGGGAACTTGAGCATTTAACCAAAAACAGATTACATTCACTGCTCTAACCAAATAACAATGCTAATTCAGCACCCACGAGCGTGGAAGAAGGAAGTGAAAGCCGAAAGAACGGTGCTTTTGTAATGCTACCCATTGATATTTTGAACTCCAATTTAAGCATTACCACATTAAGAAAAGTAAGAAAAAGGACACATACCCAGATAATCAAAATAGTGGATTGAGCACGCCGACTACAATTTACAATAAATGGGTGGAGGTGGAAGAGGAAAACTGGCAAGGAAGAAAAGGTACATGACAGGAAGGGAATTGCGGTGGACAGAGACCGCTAATGGTTCGGATATATTCAGAATTAGAATCAGGCTGAAAACAGAACAGAACCCATCGTCCACCACTCTGAAAGTGACCCATTTGCGAATCGGAAAAGGACTGCTCAACATACAACAAATAACAAGTTACTACTCTCATACTCTCTTACCTTCTGACATTGTTTATATTTTACTTTTTCGAAAACATCACCTCTACCAACGGATAAACCCCATCTTTAAAAGAGAAAAACAGGAGCTAAATAAACGGCCATTAGACACCAAACTTAGCTTCAAAGACATGCATAAATTGGAGAAGAATGCAAATTGCAAAGCGAAATGTAAAGTCCGGTTTCAACGTCCGTCACAGAAATAGAAAAAGAAAATAACAAGGGTGAAAAGAAAATGGAAGAGAAATAAATCGTAGCCTCGATTTTCAACGGGACCCGAAAGTGAGTCCCACATCACCACCAAACTTGTGTCGGCTACGTAGACCGTCGGTAATTAGGACAACAATCGTGCATCCATCGCCATTGATCAGAATGATCTGGAGCGTCCAAACGATGGACGTTGAGATATTGCCAAAATATGGCCAAGTGAAGCAATCTCATGAACTCAAACTTTATTAGCCCCATTCCAGATTGATAAACAGAGAAGTTTCTGCTTACCTAGTGATTATGATAGACTCTGTCTCAGATTGCGTGGTTGTTCATTACAAGCCGGTGTATCCTCTTGCTCCTATGGAAACCGTAATACCCACCAAGAAGAAACTCTTTGATCTTCGGAAATGAACTGATTTAAAGGCTCCGCTTCTTCAACCAAGCTCAGGGAGGAACGTTAGAGAAACAAAACGAGAAGGGATGAAGAAGACGACGATTTCTCGAGAAAGGAAGCTTCCTTGAAGCGCATTGCAAAGACAAGATAGGAAGGTTTGAATCAAAAATAGAATCAAATAAGACTGGAGTAAATAACAGAAGAAGGAGGTTTTCTGAACATGAAGAAGCTTCGGGTTAAGACTGAGAGTGAGGGAGAGGGAGAGCTTGTGTGAGTTGAGAAATACGAAAGGAGGCGCCACCGGGAGCCGATGCGAAAGGGTCCTGTTATATAATGTGGGACCTTTTTTCTTTTTCTTTTTCTTTTTCTTTTTCTTTTTTTTTAACGTTTTTTCATTATTTTTGTTCAGGTGGACCCCGCTTTTTGTCGGCTGGATGCCACGTGGCAGTGTACATGTGGATTGGGCCCATTCAATTGAACCCACCCGATTGTCTCGATTGAACCATGAACGTTATGTAATATGTCTACATGTCGGGTCTGTTCACATTTTGTGAAAAACTCGAAGCGGCTTCGATTGAATAGACAACAGGACATTATTATAATTTATAAGTTTATTTACCATTTTATTTGTTTAGTTTAACAAAGAAATGAGTAGATTTGAACTTTGATTTTAAGAAAAGTAAGTAATATTTAGATTACTTAAATTAAATTTAAGTCATTAGTTATATCTATTTAAATTATAAGATTAATATCAGTTTTGTAAAACATTGGTGTAAAATGAATTTTAAAAGTATTAATGGACCATAACTTAACAAATAAAGACAGTTATTGTCATTTTGGGTTAGAAGATTCGAATTACAGATTTTATTGTCAATGATTGGATCCTTTACTCTTGCAATTGTTTGGCTAAAAAAATAATAAAAATAAAACTCTACAATGAAAAAAATGTTCAATTTTTATTTTATTTTCTGAATTTTTAAATTTACAAGAAATTACATTTTATTTTTCAATTTCAAATTTTATTTATTTGTTTTTTTAGTTTCAACAACTATAAGATGAAAGATCGAAATTGACTTTTTAGAATGCTAATTGATGTTTTATCCTGCTCGAATTCGCTTTCATTTTTTAATTTTAAATATTTTACTCAAAATTATTTTTGCCGACAATATTAAGAATGGACTTCCTTTACAAAAAGAGAGGAATAAAAAAGAAAATGAGGGGGAAAGACTCGCTTCTTTTTCCCTATATTTTTGTTTTCCAAAAACTCTAATGTCCAACAAGTTGTTCTCTTATACCCAAAATCCTAATTCTCTGTTTTTTTTTCTTTACTAAATTCAAATTCAATATAGAGACTGTTAATAACAAATTGTGATGGTGAGGACATTTAAATATATTAACCAAACAACGACAAGAAAAAAAATTAAAGTCTATCGAGATATCAAAATAAACCTAACTCGACAATAATTGATATATACTCTCATCTTTAAATCTGAAAGATTGAATCTTCCTACTTCATATTAAATAAATGAAACTAAATTTAAACTATCAACCACACTACTTTTGCTTTTACTTTTAGTAATATAAATTTTTATTTGCCCAATGATAAAAGCAAAAAGCTCCAAATCAATAATAATCAGGGAAATGTATAGATGATGATGATGATAATAATAATATAAATTTCTAACTCCAATCATTATCTTTCATTGCCATAATTTTTTAATATTTGCAACAAGATTACAACAAAATAGTTTTTTTTTAAAAAAAAAGGGGAAAAATACCACATTTATGTATATAGCAAACCCCGACCTTGACGAGTCCTCGGCTTCCAAAGGGCCATTATAATCATATAGATGTAATTATAGTATACTGTACTCATCATTTTAATTTTCTTTTCTTTTAAATAATTATTAGTCTTTCATAAAAGAAAAGGAAAAAAAAAATATTCTGAGACTTTGTTTTCCCATACTTTTCTATATATAGAGGCTCCTTTATCATGACTTATTCTGCTATTCTTTTCAGAGCCAAATAACAAATTCTAACAATAACCATCTGCCCACCCATGTGAATGAAAAGGGTTTAAAAGAAAAAATAGTATAAAATCAAATAAACCAATATCATATCTTCTAAACTAAACTTTACCCCCACCCCAAGAAAAAGCCAACAAAAAAAAATAACATTCTACTTTGAACCATGAAGAAAAAACAAAACATTCGAATTGCAGAGCCATTTGAGCTCAGAATTCAGCTTCAGAGCTCATCAATCACTACAATTTACCGCGGCGGAGGCGGTTGTGATGCTCTGACTGGAAAAGAATGATCGGGAAGAAGTGTTCTTTGAGACCGCGGCGGCCCCAATATCATGGTCTGAGAACGAGACACCATATCCACCATTGACGGCGTTTGATAACTCTGCACTGTGCTTCCCATGTCTACCGAATCCCCTCTCGCAGTTGCTCTCTGCCATGAGTGCGAGCTCAATCCTGATAACACATAAGCTCTTCCAGAGGTCTCGTAGACATGGCGAGTCGCCATTCTGTCCTGCATTTCCTTCAGCTCAGCGCAAAGAGCAGCACATAATTGGTCACCGGCTTGAGCAGATGCTGATTCAGACACAGTTCTGTGACAATTGTCTAACACAGACACTGCACCAGCTAAATCACCCCGTTCAGCTGCAACTCTGGCCTCTGATATCGCCTCCGCTGCCCGGAATCTATTTCGCTGCCTGTCAACTTCCATTGACACTACTTGCTCGCCTACTCTGTCTGGCCTCTGTATTTGAACCTCGCTGGCCTCGTCCAAAGTGATTGGCTCTTTGGTGATGGGGTTCTTGTAAACGCATTGAACCTTTAGCAATGGCATCTCACCTCCGGACTCATCAACTGGAATGTTGAGTGTCACCAAAAAGTCCCTCTCTTCTTCGGCATACAAGTCTCCGATGTAAATGGAGGCTTGTCTTGCACGTTCTGTGATGCTGGCTTGGTAATTTCCTGCTTGTATTGAACCAAGCTGCAGACTTGGGTGAATGCATCTTACTTCAACCTGCAGTTCCTGCACCACCACGCTCAAGAGCCCACCAATGCACTGAGCGAATGCATCTTGGATGGTGCTTTCGTTTTCTATGACTGAAAATGTGCCCCCAGATGCATCGGAAATCGTGTGCATCGTCACAGGGTCATGGTCTGCACCGAATCCAAACGTATGCACTGGTATCTGCTGCATTCCAGAGCAGTTATTGCGATGGATTGAAACTGGAAGGAGGGCCTGATAATCTGTTTGAGGACGAGCATTGCTAGGACCATTGAAAGTATATGTATCCTGCCCATCAGACAGAAGTATGATGCTAGCAACAGGGTTCTTCAACTTGCGGTCAACCAACACCTTGGCACCTTTCCTCAAGCCTTCAGCAATGTTTGTCCCACCGTTTGCAGTAAGAGAATTAACAGCCTGCAATGCCTGCTGTCGTCCGGGATCAGTCATTCGAGAAAGCGGGAAAAGACGACGTGCAGTCGAGGAGAATGATATGACGGAAAGTCGATCGGAAGGGCCGAGATTCTGGATCACAAAACCCATGGCACGCTTGAGCAGGGCAAGCTTGGTACCTGCCATACTGCCACTAACATCAAGCACTGTTACCAGGTCCACTGGTGCACGAGAAGATTGATTCAATGGAGGCAATGCAGCCTGGTTTCCGGAGTTATTTTGGGTTGCTATGGAGAAAGGAGCCTTGACATGCACTAGCACAGAGAAGTGATCATGAGAAACTGATCTTGGAACAGCTGAAATTTCAGTGTACATTTTGACCTCTACTTTATCAATGCCACTGTGAACAGAGGCCCCATCATTTGATGTGTTTCTCTCGGTGCCATGAGGTTGTTGATCTAAAGCTTCATCATCATCATAAGCTACTGGTTCAGGGCCATGAAAAAGAGAGGAGATCTGTCTTGTTGTATTGGAGCGAGGAGGAGCCATCCGTCGAACAATAGTCATCCATGGGTCGCTTGGGGCTAAACCGACTGGGTTGGTTCTGGGCCTAGCACAATCGGAGGAGGAACTCTGAAAGGGGATTTCTTTCCACTTTGATCTGCAAACAGGGCAAATTTGGTTCCCATGCTTTACATTTGAGGTAATGCATTGGAAGTGGAAAGAGTGAGAACACTCTGCAGTGAAAATAGCATGCCCATTCCCTGCTTTCATGGTGGTCAAGCATATTGCACAGGTCCTCTGCAATTCAGAAAGATGCATTGATGAGAAAAGATCTAAATGAATATTCTATCAAATGGGGCAAGTCAAGATGCAAATAGATGCCATGACGAACACAAAAACACTGCCTAAATACGATCAGGTTTTCCACAACGGAAAAAAACCTTCTTGGCCAGCATTAAGAGGCATTAAAGTTATAGATTATGTTGGAAAGAACAAAGGGTTCTTGACCGGCTTTCTAAAGCCAAAGTCTTGCGTGAAATCATGAAAGTAAAACTCAATAAATTGGTGAAAAGTAAATGATTGAAGTAGATGGAAAAATCTATAGTATATGTCGAACTAAGTCCAAGTCTACGGTACTATTAATTCTTAAAAATAATCCCTCTCCATAGAATAGTTTCAAAATTGGCCGCTTTTGTCTAATGGGTTTAAGCAGTCTTTTTTGCCGGCAAATCGGTGCCGCTGTTCAGATCCGGAGAAAAGAACGAGAAGCAGTACCAACTTTTAAAAGAGGAAATCATGAGTTGATTGTGTTTTCTAGTAGTTTATTTCCCAATCCCTTCCCCATCCCCACGACTTCTCTTTTGCTCCTCTTTCGTCGACCAGTTGTCACTTTACGATTAGCGAAGCTTATTACAGAAAATCTCAAAATCAACGACGGTCAAAGGGGTTCTCTAAAAACAAACCATGAAAAGCAGAGAGAGCTGAGGGAAGCATTGGGCTTACCAACAACGCAAAGCACTTCTGTATCCAAAATATAATCAGCAAATCTTACTTTTTCCTTTTTCATGAGAGATATAATTTAAAATAGTACTTTTACACATAATCAAACGTTCTCAAAGAAGACCACTGCACAGTGTAGACTTGTAACAACATCACATAACAGCCCCACCACACACACCCCACTTGATCAAACGATTAAAAGATAGCAAAAGAAAGGAAGATTATAACATAAACAGTGAGAGACAGAACCCGACAAGGAATAGCCTTCTACCACAAATCACAACCAAGTTCTAATAAATCCAATCACTGCAGAGACACTGTACCCCACACGAATAACGAAAGAGGGTAAAATATTTTGAACGTGATAAGACCAGAAACCCCCAATAACCTCCGTCCGTCGAAAGTTGAAACTTATTGCAACATGACCACACCATAGCACCCACACGACATTATGGGAGAGTTGAAAGAAAAAAGGGGCTAAAGGGCTTTGTATTTCGGTAAGATGCAAATATTATCTGATAAAGAAGAAAAAAAAAAGCATTATCTAAAATTTTCTTGAAATCGAGAGAATGACTAAAAACCCATCGTAGAGATTCAATAGGAAAACTAATCGAATACAAAAAGAACAGACATAGGAAGAGAATTCAAAACAACCCAGAACTGGAAACTAAGAGAAGAACAAGATTTCAAAAGAAACAATCGAATAACCCAACACAACCCACCAACAAAAATTGAAAGGAGAAAAAGGGAATTGAATTGAAATAGGCAATGAATCGAAGACAATTCGAATGAATATAACAGACCTTAGAAGACCTTGATCCGCTTCTGGAAACACGGGGACTGGAGGAAGAATGAGTGGGCGTGGATTGGCGGCAATTTGAAGTAGTACCCATGGGAGAAAGGGGTTGTGATGATCCCGGAGCGAGGTTAGTAGATGGGGTCGCATCACTATCCCCAGCAACACGAGGAACATGGAGACACATACCAGTCCCAAGAGCCATCTTGAGTTTCTTCCATTTGTCGCTCATTGTGTATAAGTGTTTGAGAGAGATATGAATCTCTAGAAAGAGAAACCCATGTGAGAACTGAAGTGAAAAGAAATTAAGAAGTAGGAGGCGCAATGTAGAAGAAGGAAGGAGTAGAAGTCCAGAAAGAAATAGGGTTGCTAAGAAAAGGGTGTTGTGGGGTAGAAAAGTAGAGGAAAGGAGAAGAAGAGGGTTGAGATTCACAAGCAATGGCAATGGCAATGGAAATGGTGAAGATGGTAATAATAATGGCGATGGAAGAGAGGAAGTTGGGAAGGAAGGGGATTGAATTGGTATTCTGACTTTTTAGGAGAAGGAAATTTGCTGAGAATCCGGAAGAGAAGGAAGCGAATGGTCAGAGAAAAGATCAGTCTTTCTTTTTAGCTTTCTTTATTTTATTTTATTTTATTTTATTTCTTCTTAGCTTAGCCTAACATGTAAATCTAAATCCTCTTCCTTCCTTTCCTTAGTTATAACTGCTCAATAACTATGCCAATTCAATTGCAACGTGTACGTCTCATTCATACCATTCCCAGTTTCTATAACTTTCTACTTTGCCCTTTGCCTTTTTATTATTTTCTGTAATTGCCATTCTATTCTCTTTTTTTTTATTTATTTAAATTAATTTATTTTCAAAGGCTCCTTGGAGCCAGAGTCAATCTTTGATCCGTCTCGGGAAAGAAGCCCTTAACCATTTTTATATTCTGATTTTTTAATCTAAAATCATCCATATTTTGCTTTAATATTTTTTTTTTCTTTTGGTAATGGCTAAGATTTACACTGCACCTTGATCATAGTCTCCAACTATTGAAGATGCACCACTTTTTTGGTGGTTGAAGAACTATCCTTTGCATTTGGGGTAACTAAATTTTGAAAATAGATTAATCTATGAATGAGTTGTATTCACAAATTTTATAGAGAAAATTTTAGAGATTTCTCTCTCTGTATTGACATGTCTAGATGTCGAGTAGAGAGTGTTTCATGAGTGACAAATCTCCAACAAAAATCTCTACTTAAAGAGTAAACCCTCTTTCAACACATTTTACTAACTCAAACTTACTCTTTTATTTTTTTAAAAAAATATTTTTCATTCTCTTGTATTTGATCAAAATAAATAGAATAGTCGGTTTTCATAATATAATTTTTTAAAAAAATAAAACAAATATTAGGGAGGGAAGGAGACATTTGAATTAGTGGAGGGGCTAATTTTTAAATCACAAATCACCCATCTGACTTTAAGATTTGTAAAAAGATCCAACGCGTAAAAATTAATATTAATTGACGAAAAAAGTTTAAACACATAAATTTCTATTTTGATAGCATGCTAATAATTGGGTTGTGGTAAATTTAATAATATCAATACTCCAACACTAATTAATTATATTTTTGGGAGCGAGAATTTAAGTTTAAATCTTAAAATTATTTTCGAATCTAAATAGGAAAGGAAGTTAATATTCTTTAATTAAATAAAAAAATTGTATTCTAAAATTAAAAGATTTTCAAAATCTCGATCTTTAAATTTTATTACGTTAGATTTGGAAATGAAATTGGATACACCAAATCTTCTAACATTAAAACCAGAATTTCGCAGCTACAATTTTTTTTAAATACGACTGTACGTAAAAATATAAAAGAAATTTAATTTAATTTGAACTTCCATATATATATATATATATATATATCAAGGCTCCTTAGCCTTTACTTTAATTTTATTATTTCACTTCTTTCCATGATCCAATTCTTTCCATAATCAGATTCATACTTCAATTTGTCCAATTCAAAGTTTAGTCTAAAATTTTCAACTTATCATTCAAAATATAAAACTACGAGCAAATGGTTGGAGAAAAAAAAAAAAAAGTAAAAAGAAAATGTGTAGCCTGCCAACTGAGTTATGACTTCGAATCACACCCACTTTTTGGTTGATTCATGCACTGAAACCAGTTCTTCTTATATCCATTTGTTTATAACTTTTACACGCCCAATTTGAAATTACTATTACAATAATCACTTTTTTATTGTCTCAAAGCTGCTAAATTTATCAAAGAGAACCCTCTCTATCCTTCTGATTTGACTTCACAAATATATAAAATTAAAAAGGTTAAACTACACTACCGGATACATCTCTGACTCAATTTTGTGTCTAATTAAATTTCTAGCATTTTTAACATTTTGTTAAAATTAGAGAATCTATCCGACATTGAATTGAATTTTGTTTTTGTAAGACATTAAACCTCCAATTTTATATCAAAAAGATTGTCAAATTTCAAAGATATCGAATACGTTAGGACATGTTTGGTAGGTAATCCGGATTCTGTTTTATGTTTTCAAATTCAGTGAATACGTGTTTGGCAGACATGTTTTCGAAAACTATTTTTGGATTCTGTGATCCAAATAGTAGAAATTCTGAAAACAACATTTTTATGTTTTCATTGTATCCAGATTCTGAATTTGAAATTTTAAAATGCAGAATTATTTTAAACAAAGACAAAAATCTTAATAAATATAGTATTTCATATTTATAAACTTAATTTACTTTTTTTAAAATTAAAATATGTATAATACAATATATTATAAAATATAAAATATTATATTATAAAATAATAATTATATAAAATTTATATTAAAAAAAACATGTTCATAAATTAATTAATAATGTTTTATATTCAAACTAATATTTAGTTTTTCAACTACAACTAATTTTATGATCTATAAATATATTATAGAACACAGTTTAGAATGGAATCAATTTTCTAATTCTGCTACCAAACATATATCTGAAAACATGAAATACAACTCTGTTTTTATTGAATCCCTTGTTTTCAAATTTATATTTTCGGATTGCATACCAAACAGGCCCTAAAAGACCTATTAAGTACAAAACTGAAAATACAAGGAAAATTTCAAAGATATCGAATAGGTAAAAGACTTATTAAGTACAAAACTGAAAATACAAGAACTTACACTTTTTTTTATATATAGTTATGGAATCTATTAGACACGAGATCAGAAATTATTGATCTATTGAACATTTTTTAAAGTTCACATACCTATTTAACATGACACAAACTTGAAATTTCAAAGATTAATTCAAAATTATATACATATATATATATATATATATATATATATATATAAATAAGGTTTGGATACCTTGATTTCGAAAAAATAAAAAATAAAAAGTTAAAAAACACTTTTGAACCCTGAACTTTCACGAAAAGTAACATTTTAGTCACTAAATTTTAGTTCATAACAATTTTGTAACACCGAGATAAGAATGAGTACATGAATGAACTGAGACCACATCTGAATGAGAGAGATTATGGGGATATGAAAGTAAGGTTGAGAAATATGAAAGTATGGTTGAGAAAAGCTTAATAGAATTGATAGCTACTATCTATACCAACAAGATGTACATTCCTTCTCGGTGACTCAATCATAGGAATTCCAAAGTTAAGCGTCTTTGACTTTAAGCAATCCTATATTAGGTGATCTCATGGGTCTATGATATGAATGATATGGTGACATGGTCAGGTCGCAGTGGATTATAGGCCTGTAGCGTTACATATTAAAGTTCATGGACTGAATTGATATTTAATCCATTTATCGATCTACATAAGTAAGAAATATTATTAATGATAGGTACTGAACCATTATAAAATAAAGTTTAGTGGGTAAATTGTTACTTAATGTAGAGAGAAAAGTGTTATTTAACGAAAAGTAAAAATAAGAAACGAAAGGTAGGGATATTAATTTGACATCTTTGAGACATACAGGGTTGGTAAAAAAGTGTTGGATATGCATACGGAGTGGAACTTTGTCAGTGCATTTGGTCCTTTTTTTTTCCTTCCCTTTGTCGGTGTGCATTCGACTCAAAATTAGTTGCCCATTTTACCAAACAAAAACAACAACACTACTACTACTACTACTACTAATAATAATAATAATAATAATAAATGAATGAAGTTTCAATTTATTTTCACGATGAAGTGGAGAATAGTTGGTGTCATTTTGGTGCCCCCCCTTTGTCAAATGAACCCACTATCACACTTCAATGTTCTCCAATGTTTACCCCATTATTTTCTGATTCCAAGATTTCCCTTTTTTAATGGCTTCGAACTTACCAAAAAAAAAAAAAAACTAGCTAGTTGTTGTAAGAATGTCGATGTACTAAAAAAAAGAATGTTATTTTTTATAAAAAAAACAAAAACTGAAAAAAGAATGTTATTTCGAGATCGTTAAAGTTATAAGTTTAATATCTTATCTCCCAATTTTTTTAATATGTCTAGTAAATTTATAAATTTATATCTATATGATATAGGTTTAATGATTTTAAAATTTACAAACTTACTAGATACAAATTTGAAAATCTAAAGTTTTATTAAATACAAAATTGAAAATTTCATCTTATTATATATTTTTAAAGTTCATGAATCTATATTAGAAACAAAATTGAAAGTTCAAATACCTCATAGACATTTTTTTTTAAGTTTAAAGACTTTTAAAATGCAAACTTGAAATTTTAGAGACAAAACTTGTAATTTAGGCTCCATTTGATAATTATATGATTTTTTTATTTTTGAAAGTACTACTTACACCTATGATTTTTCCATATTTTCTTATATACTTTTAAGATGTGCTTTAAAAAACTAAGCCAAGTTTCAAAAACTAAAGAAAGTAGTTTTTAATAACCATTTGATTTTTTATTTTTGTTTTTTTTTTAAATTATGCTTCTTTCCCACATTTCGATATTTATCTTCTCTATTGTGATTTTTATAGGTATCATTTAAGTTTCTAGCTAAATTTGAAAAACAAAAACAAGTTACTTAGGTTAGTTTTTTAAAATGTCGATATAAAGTAGATAAGAAAATGTTAAATTACAAGTTTAGTCTCTAAACTTTTAGGTTTATATCTATTTGGTCCCTGAACTTTTAAGAGTATCAAATAGGTCACTAAACTTTCAATTTTGTATCAAATAAGTTCTTGAACTTTAAAAATGTCTAATAAGTCCCTAAACTTTAAATTTTGTATCTAATAGATCCCTGACATATTGAGAATTTTCAAAAATTAACGGGTCATTTAGATATAAAATTGAATTTTATATCTAATAGGACTCTAAATTTTCGATTTTGCGTCTAGTAAGTTCATGAATTTTAAAATATGACAATTAGGTCAATGACTTATTAGACACAAAATTAAAAATTTAGGGACCTATTAGACAAAAATTGAAAGTTTAGGGACTTATTAGACACATTTCAAAATTGAGGAACTTATTAGATACAAAATTGAAGCTTCGGAGACCTATTTGATACTTTTACAAGTTCAGGTACTAAATAGATACAAAACTAAAAGTTTGGGGAATAAACTTGTAAATTAATCATAAGAAAGGGTAAAAACCTATTTGGTAGAAATAGTATTTTTAGGCTTAATTTTTAAAATCAAATGGTTATCAAATAAGATCTTAAAATTATTTTTTAAAAAAAATGAAAGGATTATAAGCAGACCTTTAACCCTTAATTAATTAAGTATTTGCTTGAGGAAGTACAAGCGGTTAATATTGAATTTTAAGCGGACACGGGAATTCTGTGTTCATTAGAAAAGTGTCAATATATACATAAATTTAAGACTTTTGTTGCCAGAAAAAAGGGGTAAGGGCAGAGATTTTGCTGGATCCAATGAAGCTAATTTTTTTTTTTTTTTTTTTGAGAAAGATCCAATGAAACTAAGTAAATGTTATTTCAATGGAATCATTGTATTTAGTTTGCGTTAGCCGACCAAATTGTAAACAAACCCATTTTACCTATTTTTGCAAGCTTATGAGACATCCACAAACAGATTGTCCCCCTGCAAAATTAATTAAATAAATAAAAACCCGTCTTATATTATATAATACATTAACACACAAATACACATTATGCTATCAACTTTTTTTTTATTGACTTTCACAATAAATTAACAAAAGTCTCTATTTCAAACCCCAGTTTGATTAAGCTACTGTGTTTGAGTTTTTTAAATCTTTCTAATTCAAACCCGAGTTGGATAACTTATAATTCAATCTTGTGTTTGAACGGAATTCAATAGGTTAAATTACAAGCCTAGTATTTAAACTTGTAACTTCCAATTCTATAAGTAAAAAAGTTGGATGAACTTTTAAAGTTTCTTATATCTTTAAGGGCATGTTTGAGGTACATGTTATAATAATTTGTGTTATCATAACCTATGGAATACTCTACACCCCAAACATAAACTATTATAACTCATTCACCGCCCCAAACAACCCCTAAACTTTCAATTTTATGTCTAATTTATCTATGACCTATTAAATATTTTTACAAATTTATAGATCTATCAAAAATAAAATTTAATTTCACATATTAAATAGTTAAATAATTTAAAAATCTATTATAAACTTTTTAATGTTGATGAAGCTCTATTTGACACGTATGTTTAAATTCCAAAATCTAAACTGTAATTCAATTAATGAATTTTTTTTTTTTTTTGGGGGGTGGAATGGAACAACCATTCCCATATGAATTTACAGGTCTCTAGAAGGAATCATAATAATGAAGGTATAGAAAGGTTTTACTTTTTTTGGTACAAAAGATAGAGGAGTGTGAGATCTTATTAAAATAGGTTCTTAGCAAGTGGGTGGTGGAACAAAAGAAGAAGAAGAACATTTGGGGAAATGAGGGAATGATGAAATTATGATGGTCTAGAAGTAGAGGGATTGAAATAGAATATAGTAAATTTAGCAAATGAATATAGTGAACTTAATTTGTTGAAATATTTCATTCTAGAGATCAGTTTCTTGAAGATTAGGGTTTTTTTTGTGTTTTTTTAAAAAAAAAATTTGAAGATTAAATTTGCATGTATTTTTTTGACAAAGTAGACTCACAGTTGTCTCATCATTTTTTTATAGTTTTAATAACTATTAATTTAATTGGAAGCACTTCTCTTAATTAGTAAAAAACTACCAGTTATATTGTGGTGAATTTGATAAGGTTGTCCTTCCATTTGTTTTCTGGTCGCAGTTGGAAATGTTATTTAAAGAAAAGAAAAGTTAAATGCATTTAACCTACAAAGGGTTTTGAATGCATCTCTCTCAACTCAACCACAAATTCACAGCTATATATGAATATGGATGCCAAACAATTCATCGGTGTCATTTATTATTATAATTATAATAACGCCCCCACCATCACCAATTTAATACCCATTTCTAAACACAAAGATCTAAAGCTAGACTACCTTCTTCTCATACCTAGGTGTAATCCACTTTTTTTTTTTTTAAATTTCTTTTCATCTTATACCTTAAAATTTAGCACACATTTAGAATGAATTTTTAAGTACTTAAAAATTTTTTTTTTTAACTTTAAAAAATGTTTAATGGCTTCTTAAATTTTGAATTTTTATGTCAGTTAGATCCCTTAAATTTGACATCTAATGTATTCCTCAACTTTCAATTTTGTGTTGTTCAATAAGTCTCGTACCAGTTAGACTTTTATTAAAATTAATAGACTTATTAGACATAAAATGTTGATTTTTTTAAAAAAAAAAAGAAAGAAAGAAAAAAAGTCTAATAGGTTATATATATATATATATATACTTATTAAATGCATAATTGGAGTTGAAGGTCTTAGATACTATTAAATTTTATGAACTTATTCAACATTTTTTAAAGTTAGAGACCTATTATAATTTAAACTATCTTATAATATTTTGGTTAAGAAGAATTTGTTAGGTTTAACAAAACTATAAAGAATAGATTGAAACCTTTTAAAATAGTAGAATTCAAATTGGAACTAATTAAGATATAAGGATAAAATTGAAACTTTTAAGACCCTACAAATAAATAAATAAAGACAAATTGTGGGGTTGAATTAGTAATTTAACTTTTCCTTTTTACATAAATTCTCAATATATATTTGATGTTGGAGTCATTATTTTAAACGTTAGACATTTGAATCCCCTCTTTAGCATTTTTTTTAACAAATTAGATTAAATAAAAACACGTTTTTTACCCTATAATCTGTTTCTAATTGTCTATATGTGAGGGAGGTCTAATTATTTTTTTTTAGTTTAACAATAAATAGGAGTAGGAGTCTCGAACATCTACTTATGCTAATGGAACTATACTCAATTTGGTGAGGAGGCTTTACTTGATCATTAATGAATTTAATTGATCATAACCTATTTTTCATGCACTACGAAAAGTGGGAAAATCGAACATGTACGTCTCATTGGTTGAATGTGTTATTTATTAAAAAAAGAATTGTAATTTTTTTAAAGCACAAAAATTAAAATTTTCTAAGCCCCTTTTTTTTTTTTTAATGTTCACATTGTCACATTATAAGAAAAACAATTTTAAAATGTCATTCAAAGAAAACTTAAAACTCGGTTGCGTTGTTAAAGGATTTCGGCTGGCAGTGTTAATTGGAATGGACAGATTCAGAGCTCCCTTTTTTGACCCTAACAACAATAAATGCCGTTTTATATTTAATGCTTCTCACCCTTTTTTTCCTTTAACAATAATAATAATATTATTATTATTATTTAAATTTAGATTTCTAAAACTAGAAAAAAAAAAAAAAAAAAACAGAGATACCTCTGGCTTTGGTTCTAAACTTCTAATAATATAACAAAACAAACTGAATCATATTCAAGAAACCAGTTTCCAAGTTACATTTATACCCCTAGATTTCTTTTTTCTTTTTTGGATATTAAGCTTCTTCCTCTATGTTAAAATTTCATTCAGCTTTCAAAATTAAGACACTCTCTCACGAAAGTCTATTCATTTATTTGCAAAACCATTTAATTGGTACGTTCTAAAAAACAATATTGATGAAAAGTATTTCACTTTAAAAATTGATAGACAAAAATTTTGCTTTGAATAAACAAATGGAATGTGTTGGACAAATCCAACATCTAGTGGACTCTCATTCGCGAGTCTTCGTTTTTGTGAACAAACAAAACAATGGTTTTATTATTGTATAATATCTTGAATTATTATCATTATCATTTTATTTTTATTTTTGAGATTATTATCATTTTAATTTTAAATAATAATGTGTATGACCTTTGTTTGTAACAAATCTCATCATCCACGTAAGTGTATAATTTTAAATATTTGATTTTACATTTTAATCGTGACATTCTAAATACAAATTATCATGTGTTTACATTTAGGTGTTAATTATTAAAAGTATTTCGTCAAAACTTCCTTTTTTAATTATTATTTTTTATTTCATTGTTTGAAGTTTCAATGATTTTGTTAGGATGACTCTAGGGTTTAGTATTCTTTTATTTTGTTTAAAAATAAATCGTCCCTATGTCATAGAAAGTAATCGAAGCTTAAACTAATATATCTTATTGAATATTAAAATGTCTTATTCCAAATAGGGAAATAGTTTGTGACAACATTTTCAACACTTCCGTTCATTTCAATTTTGTATGTATTATTATTATTTTTATTATTATTATTATTGTTATTATTATTATTATATCAGGAATCAAATTCTAATTTATATTGCCAACAAAGTCATTTGAATGTTGCCACCGTTATTGGCGTAATCCAGATATTGAAAAATTCTAACATTTTTTTAAGTAGCATAATCATATATTCATTTGGTTAGAAATTTACAATGACTTTCATTTTTTTAAAAAAAAATTAAAGTTCAAATCTCCACCCCACATTTATCATAAATATATATATATAGATAGATGTTTTAGAAATGAATTAAGATAATGTGATTTAAAAAAAGAACATATAATTGCAAGAGACAAATGTATTAGGATAAGTATTAAGCAGTAATATAAAATTTTACAATAAAAATGTGGAAGCCAATATATTAAAGAAATTTTTACATAAATAATTAGTTTAAATATACGTATTTTAAAAACTATACAAATATTTGAAAATTTTCGAATCTAGTTTTAATGTACAAATCGTTATGCCTTTTGTTTCTCTTTCTATAATTAATGTGTAGATTAATAATAACTATTACTCTAAAAAAAGATTAATAATCAATATTATTATTTTCTATCAACTCATTTTAGCAATTAAGACACAAAATTATTTTTGATATATTTTTTTTTTCAAATCCCATGATTTTAGTAATTAATGACACGAAATTTATCGTGTTTTTTGTTTTTTACTTTCTCAGGTTGACATAGTCGAACCATTTATGTTCACCAATTTCCTTTTTTCGGCTTTTTGGTTCCATTGTTTCCAATGCTCATTGGATTTCAATCTTACATATTATGTGAACGCCCAACTAATAAGTTTCCTATTACATTTAGTTTGGTAGGATAATATATATTTGAAACGTATAAATTTAATATTATCATTCTTATTGTTATGTATGCATCTGCAATCAACTTTGTATATAATAATAATAAAAAAAAACTAGTATATACAATGAGTAAAGCAGAAATAAATGTATATATGATATAAGAGATATGTATAGAGTTATATATGATTCTAAAAATAATTTACTTTGATAGACAAATTCAAAAAAAGAAAAATAATAAATGTAAGACAGTCTTTTGAAAATTGAGGGTTGGAAGTTACATTTCGTATGTGAATGAAGTGGTAAAAGCATAGAACAAAGGCAAATGAAAAAATAAAAACCCCTTAGAATCGTCGGACATTTCATATTTGTATTTTTATTATTTTTTTCTGTTTTTAATAACTGTCATATAAGGAAAAAAGTTTAATAGTAATTTGATATTAACTCTTATGTAAAAAAATGAAGGCTCGTTTGTAAAAAAACTAGTGAATTTAGGTTAAGTATGTAAAATAAACATATTTAATAGAAAGTCCAATTTGAAACCACCTAAATTATATTGGGTCAGTGAGTTCTTTAAGATATATTTGAAATGGGTTTGGGCCGCATTGGACGCCCATTATGTCTGCAACGGCAATGGACCCAAAATTAGATAACCATTTTAAGGTCAGTAATTGTTTTAATATGAATTTAATTTTGTTACTAATTTTCTTTTACAATAGTTTTTTTAACCTTTTTAAATACTAGAATATTACCACGTGCAAAATGCACGTATTTTTTTTTAATTTTAAAATAATCAAATTTTTAAATAATCTAAGTGTCCTAAAATTAATTTAAGCAAAATATTACTAAATATAATTATTTTAAATATTCATTACTTAGTGTAATTTCAAAATTCTAAGATTCTTTTCAGGTATCATAATTAAAATCACGAAACAAAAAAATAATTTTAGTCAAATAGGTTTTAAAATGTCTAAATTTTTTTTTATTTTTAAGTTATTTAGATAATTGTTTAATTGTCTTGTACCATTATAAATATGACGATATTTAGCTTGACTTTTTAAAATTTTTTATGAGGGTTAGTTTTCAAATATTTAAATTATGAAAATTTCTTAGTTAATGAATTTGTTTACTAAAAAATTAGAAATTTTAAAAAATCAATTTTGATATTACCATAAAGGATGTAGAAAATTAAACCTAATCGATGAAGTAGATAAGGTAGGCATTTTGCTTCATCTAGCTATGTTGGTAGATCCTAATCGAACTGAACCAATTAAAAATGATCCAATTAGTGATTTGATACAGTACAATATATTGACGAAATTGACATTTTCTATTAGTTTGTGTTGTTTGATATGCAATCATTTGTCTATTTTCATTTGAGTTTTCGATTTGTCCTCATAACAACGATGATCTTCTATTTTGTGGTAGTTAACACATTTTTTCTCTATTCACAATGACTCACACTTCGACAATCTCCATTATAATCATTCTCTATAAATGTTTAGTTTCTCATTAAATTAAGCTACCACATTTATATGTTTCTTTAGATAATGATTGGAATTTTAGTAGATGAATGATTTATTTTAATAATAATTACCACAATAAAAATTAAACTTATAACTTATTAAAAGTAATTCATTACTCACCATTAAAATAAATTTATTATTTATTTATTAATAGAATATGAGTTTTATAAAAAAAATTGACACATTATAATTTTAATTTAAAATTAGTTCTCTTGTTTAAAATTTAAATACAGAATTTTAAAATAAAATTGAATATATGTATTTTGAAATTCAAATTTTTAAAAATAAAATTAGTTTTAATATACATGTTAAGTTTGTTATAAAAAATTGAGTACTCTTTACCATTAAATAATTAATTAACTTTGTTTAACCGTTTGATTTTAATAGTGATCATAATAAAAACTAAAGTTATAACCTAAAAAAAAACATTATGTAAGAGTAATTAATTGGTTTTTTTTAGTTCAAGTAATTAATGCATAGATTTACAAATAATTTGAATATTTATTTATTTACTATAATATAAAAATATTAGATTCTAATTAAAATTAGAACCTTAGCATAAAATTAAAATACTAAATATTAAATTTATTTTGAATTTAAAAATTTTAAAAATGTAATGACATTTTAAGATTAATAAATATAGGGGCACTTGCATGAATAGCAAAAAAAAAAAAAAAGAATACAAATATTGCAACCATGTCACTCCTTAATTCAATTTGCAAAAATAGCAACAAAAAAAAAAAAAATGCCCAACCCAAATGGATGAAGTGCAAAATAAAAAATACTCATATATTTTCGCGTGCGTTTTTCAATCTAAAGTATATCGATAGTCTATCAGTAGTTTATCAATAATATACTGATGATATACTAATGATATACCTTAAATGAAATATACTATTGATGTACTACTGATATACCAAATATAAAGTATATCTGATATACTACTGTGTCTAAAAACTATTGTTAGATTTACTGATACATTCACCGTGTTTTTCAATATCGAGAAAATCAGTAGTCGATTAACAATAGATCTAATGTAGCTATGATATATCTAATCGAAAAATAATTGCATGAGTGATATATTGTCGATTCCATCGATTTCACTAATATTAAGTATATATCAATATGATATACTACCGATATAATTTATTTAGTATATCAACAGTATATCACAAATAGTGATTTATGCTTGATAGTGATTTATGTTGAGATACTTTGTTCAGTAATATTAAGTATATCAACGGGATCTAAAAAACTATTGTGAGATTTACAAATGTCATCCTTGTGTTTTTCAATATCGAGAAAATAAGTAGTCTATCAACAATAGATCTGATATACCAATGATATATCTAATCAAAAGTAACTACATGAGTGATAGTAAGTATATATCCAATCACCATTTGTGATATACTAGTGATATCTGATGATTTCACTCATATTAAGTATATATCAATGTGATATACTATCGATATACTTTATTTAGTATACCAACGGTATATCACAAATGGCGATTTATGCGTGACGGTGATTTATGCTTTTCATTGATTTATGTTAATATATTTTATTTAGTAATATCAAGTATATCAACGGGATCTAAAAAACTATTGATAGATTTGGAAATGTCCTTCTGTATTTTTCAATATCGAAGAATCAGTAGTTTATCAACAATAAATTAGATATACCAGGGGTAAAATAGGAATTATAAAAAAATGTAAAAGAAAAAACTTAAAATTTTGCTATATTTGCAAAAGAAAAAGATTGATGATAAATTTACAATTAACCTAATATTTTTTGCTACATCTTACTGTTTTATTGGTTTAAATGTTTTTTTTTTCTTTCTTTGAAATGTCTCATGAATTGATTGAAATAATAAAATTGGAATTAATAATCAAGAGCGGTGTGAAAAGGTATCTGAAAATACAAAAATTTTCAGTCATTGAAAAACTTTAAAATGTAAAATCTTAAAAAGATTTGCGATAATTTTTATGAACTTGAGTTGAGTCCAAATTCCAGTCAAGCATACTACTGGATCTCAAAAACTTAATTTATTGTTGAAAATAATTTATAAAAAAGAAGTTTCAATATCTAGACGATTTTTTTTTTTTATAAATATATTCTTAGTGCTTTTTAGAAAAAAAATCACCGACTTTATTTTTGGAAATAGTAAAATTATTTTACATAATTCGAGACTTTGATACTTATGTACTGTGTACATATAATTAAACATAATTATTTAATTCCATCTGTCCACTTATAATTTAAATAGGAATTAATAAAACAAAAGGAATCAATTTAGTAGACACTTATGTACTTTAGATATGTTTGATTCTTTTTTAAAAACATTGATATGTGAGGTGTGAAAATTTTTAACCATTTGATTGAGTTATGTATAAGTGGACAAATTTATTCTTATTTATTGTATGGAAAGCCAAATTTCAAACAGGAAAAGAAAAAAAAAATAATAAAAGTGTGATTTGATAATAAAAATGGAGATAAAAGTAATGGAGTGAAATCAAGAATTAGAACTTGGTAAATATTTAGTCCCTTGTTTTTCTACCGTGGTTTCGTTCAACGGCTCCTTGAATATGACAACTAAAATTGGCTACCGAATTAAAAGACAATATTTACGTCTTTCTGTCTTGACCCTATACTTCAAGGAAATTTGTTAGGGACCAAAACGACAGATGGTTGACTTTTCCTTCTTTTATCACTATTTTGTAGGTTTTACATTTAAAAAAAAAAAAATTATTCCTTAGAAACAATAAATGTCAAAATTTTGAGAATATGGGTTTAGGGTAAAGCTTCACATTTATGTCCTCTTAAAGAGAATAGAGATGTCTTGACCAACTTTCCAAATGATACACATTATTCAAATTGCATATTGTGATATTTATATATTTTATATGTTAAATTTATAAGTTCAATTCCTAAATTTTCAGGCATGTGTCAAATAAGTTATTGAACTTTTAATTTTGTATCTAATTAGTCTCTGAATTTTTAAGTGTGTGTGATGAGTTCCTAAATTTTTTAGTTTGTGTCTAATAAGTCCATGAACTATCAATTGGGTCTAGTGGGTTCTTGACCTATTCAACGTTTTTAAAAATTTAATAAATTAAACCTATTACCCAGAAAATTGAAAGTTTAATTTTCTATTAGATACAAAATTCAATTTTATGTCTAATAGATTTATTTATTTTGATAAATGTAAAATAGGTAAAGGTTCTATTTGATTGAAAGTTTTGAGATCTGTTTGAAAATTTTAAAGTTTAGAGTCCTATTAATTACTTTTTAAAGTTCAATGATTTATTGAATACAAGTATAAAAATCTAAGAACGGTAGAGGTAATTTAACTTATTTTATATAACCTATAATAATTAAAACAAAGAAAAGTGAAGAAGGGGAACTAAAAACATTGAAGTACATCGGTAAAATGTAATCTTATTAATTCACTCCAACACGATGAATAAACATGCTTAGCACATGTTTACCAACCGTAATGAAAATAGGTTGCAACTTAATGCAATCAATCACAAAAGAAATAAGATTCTTTTGATTGTGTTACTTGGAGTTGGCACCCATCATAATTATAAATCATATCCAATTAGAATAAAGTAGGTATGATTATGAGAATATCCTTTTCTATATATCTAATTAATTAAAATACAATATCTAAATAATATGCTACCACAATTAAAATGTAAATTCTTATTTTTATTTATTTATTCAAATTTTAATTTAGAAAATACACAATCTTGATATAAATAATTTTTAAAAGAAAAAAATCAAAATAAAATCTACCATAATTTGATTTTATAAACCAGCATTATTTAATTTATTTTAAAATGATATTTTTCTAAATATTGATCTCGATCTCTACTTATTGGTCTCGCAAATATGGCCAACAAGGGCCAAAAATCATGAATAATCGAATTAAAAAAAACACACAAATTAAAAATTTTAAAAGTTGGATTTTAAAAAAATAAAAAAGTTATCTTAAATTTTACTCCTCTAATTCAAACCTCTAACTCGTGTGTATATTCTAATAATTACCGTACCTCTTCTAACTCGTACATACATTTCAACTATCATTGAAACATGCTCACTTTTGACAAAAGTGTTGATATATTGTAATTTATTACCCGAGCATTCTGAAAAAGGATACACGACATAAAATTTTATGTCTAAAATAAATTTGGTCATTTTAGGTTAAAATACTATCTTGACCCCTATATTTTGAGTTTCATTCCATTTTAGTGTATGTAATTTCAAATGTCCAATTTTAATAATTTACTTTCAATAAAACTTAAAATTGGTCCTTATTGTTAACTTTTCTAAAAAAAAAAAGAGTCTCTATTAGTTTTCATTATAAATTTTGAAAATATATTCACAATTTGTCAATTTTTGTATGAAAATTATTGTTATTATATAACCGATTTTGATAAAATTAATTTTAAACTAACGATAGAAACCAATTTCAAGCTTCATTAGAAGTAAAGGAATCTAAAATGATATTTTAACCTTCTTTTTATTAGAACAATTTGATGAGAGAAATTCACGAGCGAGTACGGGGGCATGTGGTTGCCTTGCCTTTACCTCCGACTTTCCTTTCCCTTTCTTTGTGTGTATGCGCGCTCTGACTACTCCTTGTTGAGGATCCCACATTGGAAAACTGGAGAGAAACCTGATAATATATGAGATATGTGGGTTACTTCTCTAATTGCCAATTGGTTTTGAGATGGAACTCCATATAATCTAATATGATATCGGAGGCCATTAAACCCAAACCGAAAATTGAGATCCGATTCAAGAATGGTGAACCCAGATGCACCATTTTGAGGGGGCATGTTGAGGATCCCACATTGAAAAAGTGGAGAGAAACCTCATAATATATAAGATATGTGGGCTACTGCTCTCACTGCCAATTGGTCATGTTTTTGTACTTGCTCTTGCACTACCTCTACTACTCTAGCTCATCTCTGACTTTTTTTCTTGTCTTTTTTTTTTTTTTCCAGATTTTCGACCACTCATTTGAGCGAGAGTGCGAGAACGAGAGCGATAACGTTTCTGCGTATGAGAGCGTGAATAAGAAATACCGTCTCATACTATCTTTATGGATAATTTTGCGCTTATTACTGTGTCATAATGTGTCATGTTTCATTATTTTTATAATCCAAGTCATCAATCATTAAAACACGTTAAATTAAATTATCCGTACCAAAAACTCAATTAAATAGTTGGATAACAGACTTTTATCTGTTGAAGATATATGTGACTGAATGAAAGATTTCATGTGCATCAGACAATGTCCTTTAAAAAAATGACATATACAAATAGTCAATACACATTGCATGACCTAACAAGAGTGCTTGAATTTGATTCCCACAAAATGCAAATAGTTAAAAAAAATCGTTTAAAAAGAAACAATCTGCTAGTATATTTTTAATTGGAAAAATTAAAACGAAATTTCAACCCACATATTTTTAATTTTAAAAAGAAAAAATGTGCTCGTATTTTGATTAGTTACCATGGAGAAAGTGGGTATTATTCATTTAGATTTCGACCCATATAGTTTTAATTTTGTCCATTTCAATCATCCACTTATGTCCATTAATAAAACACTTCACGAACTTTCATTAAACTATTTGATAATGAATTAACGGCTACTAACAGTTTTCTTTTGAATCACTCATTTTTCTTTTGTCTTTTTTTTTTAATAAGTACAACAAATGTATGATATGAGATTAATTTAAAATTTCGATCTCATAGTACATACCAATAACTATTATCTTGCTCATTTTGGAAATCATTCATTTTCCTTATTCACAACACAAATGGACTTCCTTACATAATGAAGACAAACTTGTGATGGTTTTCGAAATATTAAATTACATCAATAGATTTTCTCACAATGCCATCTTTCACAAATTTTTTAATTTTCATTAGTACAATACTTTATAAAAGGGAATTGTTTAAAAGAAAAGTCATGTACCTTATCAAAATTCAAAGTAGACCATATTGGATATACAAAGAAATATGCTATTCTAATAAAATTGATTGAAAATGTTCAACATACCATTTTTAGACCATAAACTACCGTATCTATTTGTCATTTCAACATCTTTTTTTACCAACAATGGAATTGGAAAAAAATTAAAAGTTTTTCTTTACTTAGAATGAAAATGGGATGAGAATAGGCGTCAAAGTATAAACATAATTAAATTCATTGTAACAAAGTGAATATAACTCAATAGTAATTGAGGTTCAAATCTTGTTACTCCAAATTTGCTTTACTAAAAAAAGATTAACTTACTGTAGACCATCACATAAAACCTTTGAGCTTAGTGCTTAGAACCTTCAAATACATTTTTTTTGTTCTCTCTCGATATATATATGATTTATTGAAGCAAAGATGCAATATAATTAATTGTTCATCTTTTTCTCTCTTTTTTTTTTTTGTAATGATTATTTTATTTGACAAGAAATTGGAGGGAGAGGATGAGACATTGCTTGGAGTGGGTTGGTGAGCGGCATTGAATACCTAATGCAACATAACTTCTTTCTTATCTCATCTTCAAGTCGGCTAACTATATAGGTTAAAATGGGTAGCTCTTCATTCATTGTTTCTTTGTTCTTTTCCCCTTTTAATACTTGGCTAGAAACCCTCTTTTATGGAATATTTTATTTTCCTTTCTAAAAATATATATGTATATTACAAGTGTAAAACACTTTAATATCTAATTATTTAAATTATATATATATACACACACGTATCCAGAGGGAAGATTCTTTCTTTCGCATTTATATATGCTCACTTCACATCAATTTTTTTGATCCATAATTTATAGTTTTACATATAGACGTGGTTCATTTTTGTTTTATCATATTTTTAATTTTGAAACTATCTTTTAATCTCAAATATATGTTTGATTTGCACAATTTTAAGAGTGAGAGAATATTAGGTGGAGAAATATTGTCCAATAAATTTAAGATATTTCTAATAAAGTTCAAAAGATCTTGAACGTCCAACCTACCTACTACAATATAAAGTTGTAATTTATATTTTTCTTGTTTGTTTATGCTCTTATTTATTTATTTGGGCATGAAATAATAATCTTATTATTTTAGTCCTAGGAATTGATGAGAAATTGTACTCAAAGTAATATTAAAAAAATAAATACTATCGTTTATTGGTAAGAATAAATAAAGATTGATATTTGAGATCTATACTTCAAATATAAAAATAAAGATTGATATCATACACTATTTTGTTCAAAATGTTTTTGTTTCATTTTTTGCTGTTTTTTCACGTTGACCATCCGGGAAAAAACAAGGCAAATAAGTAGGCAAAGTTTCTAAAAAAAATTATAAAAAAAAAAAGAAAAAAAAGGTGAAGTTGCAGAGAATTTTTCTATCTTCGGTCACATCAATATCATTTAAAAATTTAGAAAGAAAAAAAATGAATGCATTCTGGACTGTATCTATCTTTTGTCATCCACTCTTTATCACAATGTAAATTCTTTATCGTTGTTTTTTAAAAATAGTTTAATTTTTTTTTTTTTTTTGTTTATTGTGTGATAAGAGTAAATTTCATGAATTAGAAAAAGATGATACATCGATGCATCCAAGTTCTGTTGAAAATTTATAACTTAAAAATTATAGAGCCTAATAATATTAAAATTTTATTCATAAAAAAAATCATAATGTAAATATTATATTAAAAAAAAGTACTTTAACTTTTCCTACCATTTGCTTGCATGCCCGTACCTCGGAAGGAAAAAAACAATTGCTCGTATTCATTGAACATAAGCTTCAACATGAGGTAAAATCGTACCTAGAAAAACATGTGGTAAAATCAAATAATGATTTAATTAAAAAAAAAACAAAAAAATTTAACTTATAGTTGAGTTAATTAAGTAAAATTTATCACAGTAACAACTAACAATATCCAAGCAACCCAGGCACAAAATCAATGAATATTCGAAATGTACACCTAACCTTTAAAAGTATACAGATAAAAAAAATACAAACAATTAGTTATAAATAAGTCCCATTAAATTGACAAGAACTCAATTCATCCAAGACATTGACTTCACTAAAAAAAAATTACTCATCCAAATAAATACAAAGTGTACAATGTGAATTTTTTTCATTAATACCATTAACACTAATTATACTAAATGAAAAATTTAATCCCTAAACTTTTAAATTTGCATCTAAGAGATATCCTTCCACCTGAAAATAATTTATAATAAACTTTAATTAAACTTAAATATTAACGTTTTCTTTATTCAATATCTTTTAGAACACATGTTTGAGTTTTGCATCTAATAAATCTACATATTAAAAAAAAGGGTATAAACTAAAAATCTATCAGACACACAATGAAATATTGGTAGCGTGGAGTTATTATTAATGGGAAATTGAAAGTTGAGTGAAGGAAGAGAAATAAATGAAGAGAGGGTAAAGATGTAGTTTAGGATGTAGGAGGGAGAAAAATGGTAATTTAGTATGGGTGTTCGAGCATGCACCATACACTCCACCAAACACCGGGCCCCACAGCTGTGGCGAATTCAATCATGTGACGCTCTCACAGTCGACACGCGTCAAAATCAGAAGCGTAGAATGGAAGAGAAGGGATCCAACGGCCAGAAACAGCCTCCAACTAACCCCTTCTTGTAATGCTCCAACCCATGGAGGTTTGTTTGGGTTTTAACTTTTAGCCATTTCTCTATTTAAGAATTTCACAAACTCCGGCCATTTCCTTCCTCAGGGAAAGCAAAACTAGCAGGCAGCCACTGCATCTTCTCTCACTTCACCAATAATTATAATGGAAGCAAGCCAGAGCCAGAGCCAGAGCCAGGACATTGCTCCTTGCAACAATGGCCACGTTTCCTCCAATGGGTTTTGCTCGAACGATCCCCTCTACTGGGGGGCCGCAGCGGAGGGGCTCAAAGGGAGCCACGTCGACGAGGTGAAGAGGATGGTTGGGGAGTACCGGCGGGCGGTGGTCCGGCTTGGCGGAGAGAGCCTCACCATTGGCCAGGTCGCGGCGGTCGCACTGCACGACGGCGGCGTGAGGGTGGAGCTGAATGAGTCGGCCAGAGCCGGAGTGAAAGCGAGCAGTGATTGGGTAATGGAGAGCATGAACAAAGGGACTGATAGTTATGGAGTCACCACTGGTTTTGGCGCAACCTCCCATCGAAGGACCAACCAAGGAGCTGCCTTGCAGAAGGAGCTTATTAGGTATTTACCTTTTTTTTTTCCCTCTTTTAATCTATTTTTATTTGTTTATTATCCCTTTTTTACGTAGCATTCATTTACCACGAGCTCTCCTTATTATTACTTTTTTTCTATTTTAAACTTGAATTTATTCTTTCTTTAACGATGATTACCGTTATTGTTGTGACGAATTTAATAATGAAATTAGAAATTCAAATATTTGATATTTATAATGAATGTATAATATTTTATCTAATACGCTCATCCAAGCATAATGGAATAAATCTTTAACTAAAAAATCATCATTTCAAACGTTTAGGATTCATTTCTCCACTTTTAAATAACTTCATTTAAGCAAATTATTAAATGAGACTGCTACGATGTGGTCATGCACGTGGATTCAATAATTTTCATGTCTTTTGATAATTAATCACTAGACATGTTTTCGAGTTTACTTATCAATCATATTATGACCGTTGCATCGAATAATTTTTCATAGATTTTAGTATGATTTAGGTTGTATTTGAACTTAAGCTTTCTGCAATCTTTTGACAAAATATTTATCTTAAGCTATTTATGAAAATTTCTCAATTGTTTTTTTATACGAAATTTTGAACTACCAAAGGTATGCTACGGTAGGGCATTAGCTTTTACTAGAGGGCTATAGACGATATATTTTAAATAGTTAAATAGTTTGCTTTCTAACTTTATGATCTATTCAATTATTTCAGTTGCTAGTAACTTTTTGGATAAATTTATAATGACTTACGCTCTGTGAATCATTTGATTTTCTATTCGTTGATTTTAAAATTAAGTTTGTTTTCTCTCCAATTTATCTATAATAATTTTTATCTCTTTTCAGATAATCATTTAAATTTTTATCCAAATTCTAAAATAGAAAACAATTTTTTGAAAACTACTTTTTTTTTTTTTTTAGTTTCTAAAACATGGTTTGAATTTTGAAAACCTACTTTAAAAAGTAGATAACAAAAACAAGGAAATTTATAAATAGAAATAGTATTTATAGTTAATTTTCAAAAAAGAAAAAAAAAAAAAATAAATGGCTGTCAAATGAGATCTAATTATAACTAACCGTATCTCAGAGAGAAAAAAAAGTTAGCGATATGTAGGTTGTCGATTTCTTTTTCAAGTTATAAATGTATATATGTATATACACTTTAATACAATTGTGGAGAATTCAAATCTCACATTTTGATCGAGGGTACATGCTAATTTTCATTGAGCTATATTTATTTTAACAAATTATAAATGTGTTATCTGATATGAACCAGAATAGCAGCCAGATAATAAAATTTATATTATCGACGTGTAGGGTCGAATTTGATGTCTTCCTTTGAAAAGTTTTAATATTAGAAATAAAATGGAAATACATACCATTTATGCTGGACTATTTATACGTTAAAAATTATATGTTAGTTGATACTGGGCCATTTATATTTATTAAATTATCAACCAATTAAAATCAAAATAAAAATATTAATAAAATGTCAACTTCCATGTACTATCCTATCAAAAATGGTTGGTTTTGTAAATAGAGAGAAAAGGGCATAAATCTACAAATACGGATAAAAACAATTAATAATTTTGTGGAATTTGTAAATTATCTTTTTTCTTAATATTTACATGTCAATAATTTTAATATTTGGACAATTTTAACGTCGTCTTGAAGAAATGATATTGGACCATATAATTTATTGGCGGCAACCAACATTTGATTGAAGACCGAATGGAAAGCTTCTAGTAGTTCATAAATAAGTTAGACTTTACATTATTCTTAAGTATAGTGATATAGTAACTAGTGAATAGATACAACAAATAAAAAAAAAAAAGAAAAAAAAGAAATATATAATTTTTTTACTTTAACCACTCGTATTAAATTGTTTGGGCCAGACAATAAATAAATGTACTTTTAAATGGATGGGCTTGGGCCGGCACGCCAGTGATTCTGGTGTCTACGGTCTACGGAGCGACTGTGAGAAGCAATGTTTAAATTTGACGAGCTTTTTTTTTTTTTAATTATTATTATTATCGAAGAAAAACCCTTGAATTGAAATGGTTGTTTGAATCAGATTCTTGAACGCCGGAATATTCGGGCATGGAACAGAGTCGAACCACACGCTGCCGCACACCGCCACAAGAGCCGCCATGTTGGTCAGAATCAACACCCTTCTCCAAGGCTATTCCGGCATCAGATTCGAGATTTTGGAGTCCATTACGAAGCTCCTCAACCACAACGTCACTCCTTGCCTTCCCCTGCGAGGCACCATCACGGCCTCCGGTGATTTGGTTCCCTTTTCCTACATTGCCGGCCTATTGACCGGCCGGCCCAATGCCAAGGCCATCGGCCCCGCCGGCGAGATGCTCGATGCCGGCGCAGCCTTCCAACTCGCCGGCATTAGCGGTGGGTTCTACGAGCTGCAGCCTAAAGAGGGTCTCGCACTTGTCAATGGCACGGGCGTCGGTTCTGGTTTGGCGTCTATTGTTCTGTTCGAGGCCAATGTATTGGCTCTTTTGTCTGAAGTTATTTCGGCAATTTTTGCTGAAGTTATGCAAGGGAAGCCTGAGTTTACTGACCATTTGACTCATAAATTAAAGCACCATCCGGGTCAGATTGAAGCGGCTGCGGTAATGGAGCACATTTTGAATGGGAGTGCTTTTATTAAAGATGCTAAGAAGTTACATGAGTTGGATCCTCTTCAAAAGCCGAAACAAGATCGTTATGCTCTTCGAACTTCACCTCAATGGTTAGGCCCTCAAATTGAAGTGATTCGATATTCGACGAGATCGATTGAGAGAGAGATCAACTCAGTGAATGACAATCCCTTGATTGATGTTTCGAGGAATAAAGCTGTACATGGAGGCAATTTTCAAGGAACTCCAATTGGGGTGTCCATGGATAACACTAGATTGGCTCTTGCCTCAATTGGAAAGCTTTTGTTTGCTCAATTCTCTGAGCTTGTGAATGATTTCTATAACAATGGGCTGCCTTCAAACCTCTCCGGAGGAAGTAATCCAAGCTTGGATTATGGATTCAAAGGGGCCGAAATCGCCATGGCTTCCTATTGCTCGGAGTTGCAATATTTGGCTAATCCCGTCACCAATCATGTTCAGAGTGCAGAGCAACACAACCAAGATGTGAACTCATTGGGTCTAATTTCTTCAAGAAAAACAGCTGAGGCAATAGATATCTTGAAGCTGATGAGCACAACCTTCCTAGTTGCTCTCTGCCAAGCCATAGATTTGAGACACATAGAAGAGAATTTGAAGAGCACTGTGAAAAACACAGTGAGTCAAGTGGCCAAAAAGGTTTTAACAATTGGAGTAAATGGAGAGCTTCATCCTTCAAGATTCTGTGAGAAAGATTTACTCAAAGTCATTGATAGGGAACATGTTTTTGCTTACATTGACGACCCGTGCAGCATGACATATCCTTTGATGCAAAAGCTGAGGCAAGTTCTTGTAGAACATGCATTGAACAACAATGACGATCTAAAGAATTCAAACTCCTCAATCTTTCTGAAGATTGGAGCTTTCGAAGAGGAACTAAAGACCCTTTTGCCAAAAGAAGTAGAAAGTGGAAGGCAAGCCATTGCAAAAGGCAAACCAACTATTCCCAACAAGATTAGGGATTGCAGATCATACCCACTTTACAGATTTGTTAGAGAAGAATTGGGAACTGCTATTTTGACTGGAGAGAAGGTGAAATCCCCTGGGGAAGAATTTGACAAAGTTTTTACTGCAATTTGTGAAGGGAAAATCATCGATCCTCTGCTCGAGTGCCTCGAGCGTTGGGATGGAACTCCTCTTCCTGTAAATTAAAAACTGTCAGTGGAAAACCACTGCCTTGTGGCTCGGCCTGTTCTTGTGTATTATTATCTTCAAGCTTTTTTTCAATTGTGACAGTCATCAACTTCTGCCAAATCCAGCTAGCTCTCTTCTGTTTCTTCTGAATTTTTGTTCCCCTTAAGATTTTAACGAAGTTAGAACTTTTGTGGATGCCAATAGCAAATTGAATGTGTACTGTAAATTACTTTTGTGGATGCCAACACTCAACTAGTGTTGTTGACTGATCGATTGTTATTTGTTGTTGAAGTTTGTTGAGGTCGTTGACTGGTAGTACCATTTCTATTGTTAATAACCATATTCACAGATGAGTTCTGCAGAAAGCTTCCATTAGTCTGTTGAGTGTTTTGGAATTCCAAACGCTTCTCAAAAACCAGAAGTTCATTGTGTATATCAGCCCATTGAGCATCAGCTTTGCCTTGGATTGTAGCCACCACAGGGTTGTACTCCTCATCCAGTCCGAGTAATACCTGTGAGATTAGGGCTCTATTTGACACTGGACTTCCAGCTTGTCCCAAGTTGTCAGCATGACATTTCATCAAACGCAAATAATCAGACATTTTTTGGTTACCTTTCCTTGTTTGTTGGAAGGTCTGTCGTAGATAGTCTTCTTCAGCCCTGGACTGAATTCCATACAAGAGTTGGATAGCATCCCATAAGTCCTTGGCATTTTCGTGTCCCATCACTTGTGTAGCAATTTCAGGTGCCATTGAATTATACAACCAACCAAGCAAAAGTTGATCGATAGTATTCCAGGCCTCATACTGTGGATTAAGAGTAACTCCTGTTGTTGAGCTTGAGCCACTGCTACCAGAGGCACCAGAGCTTGCTGCTCCACTGGTTTCTTCCGACTGTAAATACATCGGGGGACAGGTCTTCGTGCCAAACAGATGTCCTTCCAATTTGTAGCTACGAAGTATTGGGAGTGCAAGGTTTTTCCATAGTAAGAAATTGCTACGATCTAGTTTAATCGAGGTTACCTGATTCAACAATTGATTTAGAGGTGGACTGCTAAAGTAACTTCCCCCTGAAGTTGAAGACATCGAAATATTTGAGGCGCTAGCCATAGATGGCTCTGATACCAAGATAAGATAATAACGGAAATAAGAGAAAGAATTATGAAGAGAGATTCTCTCGATTTTATTCACACACGAAATACAGTGATAGACCACTGTTTATATAACAATGACCTCTTCTAGGAGGCAAAGAATTAGGGCACAAGAAAAGGGAAACAGAATAAAATACAGCTGGCACGTAGCTAGTGGATGAGACAAGAGAATTTAGCCTTGCTCTTTCAATTCTGTTACCCGAACGTTCTGGATTTTGGCGCTATTTCCTGACTTCTTAAGAGCACCTGATGGGCCTTCCCTATCTAGCCCATGTGACGTTTCTATTGGGCTGATATCCTTAATAAAAACGTGGTCGTTCTTTTCTACTGGCTGTTGATGAATGATTTCTGGCTTTTTATGTCATCAGTGGCTGCCCTCGTACTTTCTTTGCTTTCATACAGCCAAGATCTGTGTTGTTTATACTGTACTCTTACGTTTTCTTTTTGAAGAAAATTCTGGCCTTGTATGCATAATGTTTTGGATAGGACAATTGATTCTGCAGTTTTAACATACAATTCTCTCTTATCAATCACCAGCGGTATGGCTAAAAATGGAAGAGAGATAAGTAAAAAGAAAACAACAGACTACATTGAAGGCTTTATACAGGGCAACATAGTTCAGTTGAGCTACTTAAAATATATGTGATCGATCCAGAGTTTTGAGGTTCGAATTTTCCACCCTACTGAAAAACTCATCACATATACGGTTTTAGCATTTGAGCTTCTGGCCATCTGTTAATAATTTAGTTTCAAGATTCCTTAAACTTTATTTTGGTCTTTGAGCGACAATAAAAGAAAAAAAAATGAAATTCTGGAGAGGAATAAAATTGTTGTTTCCCATCCGAAATGTGGTTGTTTACATTCACTATGAAGCGCTTAATAAAGCCTTAAACTGGAAGCTAGAATCCAACCAAAAGTAAATACTAATGCTAAAAAAAGTAAAAGAAAAGAAAATTAATATGCAAATTATAGCTTCAGGTGGTGCCAACAAGAATATAGCTCAACTTACATTAAGACTTATAATCAAGAGGTTATGAGTTCGAATCTCTCTATCCCTAATTGTTCATGGAATCAAATTTGAACTTTGCTGTGAGAATCATATGCATTAGAAGCGCCCAACCTACAACTATTAAATGGATTTTGGGTACTAAAAAAAAAAGATTTTTTGTGGAGGGATCCAACTTTTAACTTTTAGGATAAATTTATAATGTTTGAGTAGTTTTTTTAATTCAATAATTACAAACCAAAAATTGAACCATTGACCTTTGAAATGATAATTGATACCTTATTCATTAATTTGATATAGAATGTTTGAACTACAAATCTCATGGTCGTTTACACATTTGATATGCTAGTTGAGTTATGCTCTCTTTCACATATAATGTTTACTTAATTGAACTTGGTTGATGTTAATATTTATTAAATAAAATTATTTATATCATAGTACACGTATTTTTAATTCAATGACAAAACATAAGTCTTTAAAACTCTTTCGTACCACATATTTATTTGGTTAAATTATCAAAAATATCCATGAACTATAGAGTTTGTTTCAATTATACCCCTAAATTTTGCAAAGTTTCATTTTCACCCTTGAACTTTGAAGTTTGTTTCAAAATAACTCTTAAAGGTTTTTTTTTCGTAAAATTTATGGACTGAAAACGCTGTATTTACATATAATTTTGATTTTTTAAAAGTTTCAAAATACCCCATAGTTTAAGTTTGTTTAAGGGTATTAAAAGAAACTTCAAACTTTTTGATAATTTAATATATTTATTTTTATGAATCACAAACATATAAATTAAATATAAATGACATAAATCTAAAATTTTTATAAGTCATTAATATTTATACAACTCAAATATAATTTACACAAAACTCCACGTCTTGAGTTACAAAAAAATTTGTCAAAATTTTAGATGGAGAACTTTCCTTAAAATATTTACACCTATATATTGGAAAGGAAAAAAAAATTAGGTGTTGGGTTTTGCAGTCCACTTCAACACAACAAAACGAAAATAATTTTTTTCTCCTTTCGACGGTGTGGAAGTGAGTTGCACTCTCAGTCAAGTTACACCCAAATTGGGCTCTATTTGAAATATATGTATTTCATGTGTGAGACACTTTAATAAATGTTTTTAAATTTTAAGACTTCACTGGATTTTATATTTATGTTTTAAAAGTTATTTTTTAAATTTTAGTCAATTTTAAAAATAAAACATAGGATTTTATGACTTTTTTTAAATATTTTAAAATTTAATTAATATTTCAAGAATATATTTAAATTCAATTAGATTCATCTTGAGTCGTGACATAGACGTCATTTCAATTTTTATAAAATAACGAAATTAATAGATGAACATAAAAACGATCATCACTAACACTAAATTTAATTAAAAGTCTAAAATTACATAAATGATAAATATTAAAAACAAAAATTATCTCAAGCACAAGTCACTGAATAAGACACATATTACTATTTCGATAGTTGATAGCTCAATCTTTTGAGCTTAAACGAAAGGAATCTCATCATTTAATACAACAATATATATACTCCAAAATGAAAATGCCTATGTAATAACAATATAATTTTATAAGATCCTTCCTTGGTCGATATGTCCTAAGAATCTAAGATGGAATCTTTCCGTCACAATAACTAAACAAATTTGATGGAAAAAGTATTTTTATATATATACACACACATAGTCAAGTTATAAGTCAAGTTATATGTTTAGTCTATATGATCTTTCATAATTGTGTTTATTTAGTCCATGAATCTTAAAATGAGCCTAATAAGCCTCTAAATCTAAAAGTATCTTTAAACTTTCAATTTTGTTTCTAATAAGCCACGGAACTATTTAACATTCCTGGATCTACAAGAAACAAAATTAAAGGTTTTAATTTCTCATTAGACATATAGTTCAATTTTTTTATATCTAGTAGATTAATTAATTTTTTAAAATCTCGAATACGTCACTAACTTATTTGATATAAAATTAAAAGTTGAGAAACCTATTAGACATTTGGTTAAAATACTATTTTGGTCTTGTAATTTGAGTTTTGTTCCATTTTGGTCCAATATTTTCAAATGTCCAATTTATGTTCCTATACTTACAATAAAGTTTAAATTTTGCCTCTATGATATCTTTGAAGTTAATTTTTATCTAAATTGATTAAATAATAATCATATTTAACACAAGAAAAGACACATGTAAACATATTTTCAAAAATTATAGACGGAAAGCTAGTAGAAACTAATTTTTTTAAGAAAAACTAACAGTAATGTTAGGGACAACGACCCTCCACATATCTCCACATTGGTATGATAATGTCCACTTTGGGTATATGCCCTCATGGCTTTGCTTTTGGTTTCACCCCAAAAGCCTCATACCAATGGAGATACTATTCCTCACTTATTTACTCATGATCTTCCCCTTTTCTAGCCGATGTGGGATTTTGGTCGCACTCCCAACAAATAAACTATCATCAAGGACTAATTTTAAGTTGTATTGAAAGTATATAAGAATTAAAATTGGACATTTGAAAGTATATAGACCAAAATGGAACAAAATCCAAAGTATAAAGACTAAAATGGTATTTTTAACTTAGACATTTTTTAAGTTTTGAGATCTATTAGACATAAAATTGAAAGTGCAAATACCAAGATACTTTTTAAAATTCATGAACCAAAATTAACACGTACTTAAAAGTTTAGGCCTCATTTGATAAACATTTGATTTCTAAAAAATAGACCTATAAATACTACTTCTACCTATGATTTTCTTTTTAAAAACTAAACTAAGTTTTGTAAATTAAAAAATAGTTTTCAAAAACTTATTTTTGTTCTTGGAATTTGACTATAAATTCAAATGTTTCCTTAAAAGATGAAAATCATGATAGAAAAATTAGAAGAAAATGATGAGGACAACGGACATCCAAACGTATCTCCATAATGATATGATATTGTCCACTTTGGGTATCAACCCTCGTGGTTTTGCTTTTGGTTCCCCAAAAAATCTCATACCAATAGAGATAATTGTCCTTACTTATATACTCATGATCAATGTGAGACATTTGTTTGCACCCCTAACAGAAAATAATTTTAAGTTTTAAGAATCAAATAGTTATCAAATAGACATAAATTAACTTATAATAATAACGGTACGTGAAAATAAACCGTTAATATTTTATATCAATGGATGATGGGAGGAGTCTGATGAGAGCTTTGGCCGAGCTAAGCAAAATTAAGAGTTAAATTCAAGGACAACTATGCAAAGTTAGAGATTGAAATCATCCAAAATTGGGAATTACAACAATCAAATAATAATAATAATAATAACCATATGTGGTCCATTTTCGCTGAGATGGAATTGATAGAAACTGTGTCCAATATTTTATGGGAAGAAGTTCTTACAACTTGATACCCCTCTAATCCGTTTTAGTATTTGTTAGGATATGGAAATGCCTTTATAATAGGCTCCTCAAAAATGACATTCATGTTTCGGAGGAGACACAATTACGTGGGTAATAAATTTTAATTGTATTCATGATGTAGAATATATATATGTTTTTAATATGACCTTCAAATCATAAAAAGTTAGTTATAAAGTTAACTATTATTAAACTATATGTTAAGAAAATATTATATAAGCAATATTTATTAGATCTAATCGATTTGTCATCCATATTTATTCGTTGGACTATACACGCATCCATTGCATATATATACCAAGATTAATTAGTGTGATAGTTATAATCGTAGAAATCATTTAAATTAATGATCGTTTAATCAAAGATTATCACTAAAATATTAGAAATGTTGGAAGAATTTCAAGAAATAATTAAAGAAGTGTTAAGTATCATGAGATTTAGGATGATATTATTGAGGACTTCAAACAATGAAAAATATCTTTTAACTAATAATTAAAATTTTCCTCAAATTTTTTCTTAAATTGCTTTTGGGGAAAAACAAAAAGGAGAGAAAGGACGAGAGATTAAAATTGCATTATTTTTGTAGTGCTTCAAAAGTATGAAATCTTTTTTTGGAAAGATTCAACCATCACCTTTCTAAGACGCTTATTCAAGTTGAAATAATTAAAATAACTAATAAGTGCATAAACAAATAGACAAACAATGTTTCAAAAAAAAAAAAAAATAGACATACAACAACTTTAGCTCACATCAAGATGAGATTATATTAATTGTAATGGTTCAACTAACTACAATCTGTTAATCTTACCAAAATAATTAGAATTAGAATTTGTTTTGTTAGTTTAATTCAGTTTGATTATTAACTCATGCATTTATATTTGAGAGGACAACTCCAATTTATTGGGTTGCATAAATTAAAAAAACAAATTATATCCTCTCGCATGAGTTTGCTTTATAAAAGCATGAAAAATATACCACATTTAACTGTTAGAACGACACTCACTCAATTTTAAGCTTTCATATTCAGTTTAAAGCAACTTCAAAATTAGGCTAAATCGTCCTTTAATTCATCTACCTACATATTATTTCAAGGATTAATATTAAAATTAAGAATTGGTAGACCTCTAAATATATAGCCTCGCCCAATTATATTGGAAGCAACTTAAATTATATGGAAAATTTGCATGCATGGATGACCTCTTTTCACATGCTCAATTTCTAAAATTAATGACATATGACATTTTTTTACGCTGCAACTCGTCAAAATTATTGTGAGAGCAGCGTACTCTCTTTTTCGCTCATCACTCTCGATCTCCTCTGACTTGATTTTATCTTCTTTCTTTCTGTTCAATCTTAATTCCTTCTCCAACCTCGTTCTCGTTCTGGCTCTTCTCTCACTTAATTATATATATATATATATATATATATATATATATACACATTTGATATTCTTCAACCTCACTTTCGATCCTTGTGACTATGAGTGAGATCAAGAGTGACGAGCGAGAGCGAATGAGATTAATTACCTCATACTGCCTTCTTGGGTATTTTTACAAATATTGCTACATCAATATAAGTTATATATCATTAATTTCAGAAAGTTTGTAAGATGACATTAAATTAAAGCGCATGAAATTAGATGATCGGTTCAAATCCCCTACTTATATATATGAAGGCATAAGATGGGTTCAAAACCAAAATCTTTTATTAAAAAAACATAATCAAACCAAAAGAAGGTTACAAAAGAAGACAAGACGACACACAATGTTTATTCATATATATATATATATATTTCCTGACACAGAAGATCAGACTCCCACCAAGTTTTCATCAAATATATATATATATATAATAATAATAGATCTAAGCATCAGACCAAGTGACAGGTTCTTCACCCACATTAATATCAAGTCCCAAAGCATTCCATACAGCATCAGAGCCATCGACAATATTGTTTTGACATGGAGGCAAATGAGCATGCTCTTTATCACATCCATTTACAGAGTCACATTCATCCACCACCTTAGCCAACACTGACCTTCCATTTCTCGCTGTAATTTGAATCATCTTCCCACATCTTGACCCCTTATTATACCAACCAGTTGACAACGCCACTATTGGATCTGAATTATCATGGAACTTCCCATCGCACTCCGACGGGTCCCCACCACTTCCACCTTCGCTAAAGTCATTATTAGTAAGCACAGCTCGTGTAGATGAAGTCACTGCAGGCGAACACTTGAATTGTGGGAATGTCTTTCCCTTGCACACCAACTTCCCTATCGACCGACAACCACCGTTGCTCGAAGATGGAGGACCCGAACACGTGTGCGTGCCAATGCTAGGATCGTCCTCGCATTTCCCATTTATGCAAATTAATTGCCCTTCGCATTCGTTTAGTGTGTGACATGGTCCATTGCAAGAAGAAAGTGCTCGACAGAGATGGGGAAGTGAAACGATGGAGAGAATAAGAGAAAACAACAATACCAAGTAATTTGCCATCAACAATTTACACGATATATTATGTTTCACTTTCATTCATCCAGCAATTATATATATATATATATAGTGGGACTAAATATTTATTTGGTCCTTGGTTTTGTATGAGGGTTGCTATCAGATCCTCGAGGGGAATTTCTCATCAAATTTAACCCATGGAAATTTCTATTTAACCTTAATTGTATTATGGCCATAAACGTAACTCTGTGTATGTGTGTGTGAACGTGCCGCGGAATATACTGATCGACGAATAATCATCTCAAGAACTGCCCATGCAATGCAATCAATGATCAACATTGGTGTGATTTTTTTGTCTTGTTTTGATTTCTTTAATGATTTTTTTTTAAAAAAAAAAAAATGAATATAGCGTTGGATGGATTCGTTTCTCTTTCGACTTTGGGGGAATCTAAAATTGGACCCCAACTTGAGAAGATAATCTATTTATTTTTGGGATAACTTTCTACGTTAGCCTTTTGTTATATCCACTCACAAACATTTTTTTTTTTTAAAAAAAAAAACTCTCAAAAACAGCTCCTTTTTAATAAAAATTAAGTTATTATTTCCAACTTTAATTAAGTTAGCAGAACTTGCCGTTTTTCAAAAAAAAAAAAAAAAAAGTCAGCAGAACTTAGTTGTTAGCTGTTTTGTAGCTATTTTTTAGTATAGACACATGAACCGCCAACCATAGGGTGCCACGTGTGTCAACACAATTTTGGAAAATACATTTTTAGGTTTGTGCCTTCTATATTATCCTTTTCTATTGGCGTTTTTTTTTTTAGGAATGAGCACAATTTGGGTGTAGCCGACACTACAAAAAAATTAGTTTTTTAGCAAAAGAAAAATTTTGTGATGTAGAAATTTGCCCCAATTTTTCTAGGGAATATACATATTCCTATATGTTAATATTTTAAAATGGGTAAGACTTGGATAGATCTTGGGTTGCACATATCTTTTTATGGCCAACTCCAACTACACATCAGGAAAAAAAATATCAAAAAAAAAAAAAAGAATAGAATTTGCACAACTCTGTGGATTGCAAAAAGATTGGTGCACCTTAGAAGGCACCCAAATTTTTCCATTCTTAAAAATCATGGTTTCTTATGGATTTGAATGCAAGCCATTAGAAAGTAAATACTAACCAGCAAAAAAAGTAAACAATTTAACATCTGAACTTTATTTTATAATGATATAATCATTGTACTATGTAATGCTTTAGTCTTAAGTAATTTATGAAACACACATTTCATCCTTTATTGGTTTATATATATATATATATATATAAAAAGAAAGAAAGAAACTCCCTTAGATCTTAATAACATTTTTTTGATAGATACTCAATCATTACATATTTAAAAGTATAAGGATTAATTAGTATAAAGATTAATTAAATCGTTACAAATTAAAGTTTAGAGACTAAATCTTCCTTTCAATTTAATTATGGGGGCGAAAATGTATTTTTAACCTATTAAAAAACACTTCATTTATAATTAAGTTTATACAAGGAACAAATAGGATTGAAATGCTTAATTTGAAATTTTGTACTTTTAGGAGATTTCGAATCTCAATTCCAAAAGGCTAGCTTAAAAAAGACTTAAAAGTGAAACCCTTTATTGTTTATACAGTATTTCATTTGTAACCTATAAAAAGACATAACAGATGAAAGTAGTCAATTTGAGTTAGATAAGATATTAATTACCATTTTAAAGGTTGATGGTTCAATATATCTTCCTACCATGCAATTGTTTAACTAAAAAATGGATGATAATATTATTTATAGCATATATACCATGCATTTCATTAAATTTAGAATTTTTTTTAGACATAAATACTTATGAGTTGGGTGATTATGTTTATACACATTTTGGTGGAGGTATTAAATTGACTTGGACAGTCAACGAGTGCATAGCTCAATTGGCATTAAATATAGACTTATTTATGATAATGAGGTCATGGGTTCAAATTCCCTCATCCCTAAATATTGTTGCGTTGTACTAAAAAAAGTGACTTGGCCGGGTAGGCAATATTACCCAATGAAATGTTATACTTTTTTTTAAAAAAATAATTTCTTATCTTTTGCTTCATTCTGGACATATAACACCAGCGGGTAATGTGTTTGTTGAAATCAAATGAAACCAAAAACTTATACAATTTAAGCTCAAGTAGTTAACAACAGAGACGCCTTAATTATATTAAAAATAACTTATACAAAGCTTTAAGTTTTGGATCGAAACTGCAAGAGATTATAAAAGACAAGCTGCGTCTTTCCCTACCCTTACAAAATTATTATTAAACTTCATAGTAAGAACTATCATATATACACACCATATATTTTATTAGCATTATAACACACCATGCATATTTTAAATTAATTATGACATAGTGTCATAATTAATCCTAAGCATCTGACCAAATGACAGGTTCTTGACCCACACTTATGTCAAGTCCCAAAGCATGCCATACTCCATTTGAGCCATCAACAATATTATTCCGACACGGCGGCTGATGAGCATGCGCCTTGTCGCAACCATTAATAGAATCACACTCATCCACCACCTTAGCCAACACCGACCTTCCATTTCTCGCCGTAATTCTGATCTTCTTCCCACATCTCGAACCAACCGGTGGACAACGCCACCATATGTTGAGAGTTATGATGGAACTTCCCATCACACTCCGCCGTCACCGCCTTTGCTGAAGTCGTTGTTTGTTAGAATGGCTCGAGTCGAGGATGTCACCGGTGGCGATCGAGCATTTGAACTGTGGGAAGGATTTTCCCTTGCAATTCAAACTGCCAAATGACTCACATTAATCACATGAACTGTGGGAATGATTACAAATTGTCAAGGACCCATCAAAAAGAACCATGTGGGACGCTTTTGTGAAATTTAGGATGGTTTCAGTACATGATTTTTCTATAGTAAAAAATATTTTTTAGGCAATGAAAATAGCTTTTAAAATTTTCTTGGTGCTTTGACATAGTGAAGCTAGCACACTTGAATTTTTTTATACATAAATTAACAATGCTACTAATCAATAATATCTCTTTAAACTTTTTGAATAGAGAGAAAGAGAACTCAAAAAAAAAAAAAATTAAATCAATTTTTATTTTAAACTTTCCATTTCATTACATTTGATTTTACATTTTAATAATACTACGGTTTTCTATTTTTGATAAGTTATTGTCCATATATAACATTAATTTATTTACTAGTTTCAGTACACGAAATTTCTAAAACAACCAACTAAAATGACGAAAATCAAACTCGAGCTAGATTAAAATTAATTCAATAAATGGAGTATTGAATAAATTTCTTAGGAATTTGTTTGGGGCACTGAATCGATTATAATAACAGAGAGTTATAATAGTTTGTGGAATCATATAATATTATTTAAAATGCAGAGTAGTATAGTCAGGGGTTATAATAGTTTGTGTTTGGGGTGCAAGGTTGTTATTATTAACCTGTGCCTCAAACAATCTCTTATAGCGCATTAAGCTCTAACTCACATACATATCATAATTGTAATAAAAGCAACTTGATACAAATTTATAAATGATGAGGTCAGTACAGAAACCAGCTGCAATAATACTAAGTTTGCCATGAATAATTAAGGAGAGAGATATATTGATCATAAAACTGAAGATAATGGCTTACTTAGTTACTTTTTTCCAAGTGTGTGTGATTCATGTCAATAAAAGCAACTGATTATTGCTTGGCCTTTCATGAATTAATATTTCTTAATTTGGTCCTTCAACTTTTTAAGATATGTTGCTGTGAGGATTACAGGAGACCCAATTCATATTTATCAACAATTTCTATGCAATCTATTCTTGTTCCGGCTTTCTCTCTTGAATCTTGTCTTTATTTGATTTTAATTTAATTTAATTCTCTATGACTCAAAAACTTGTAAATCACACATTAAAGAGGGGAAAAAAAAAACTGTGTGAATGCGCCCTGGAATTATCGTCTTGAGATCAATTGCCCATTATTTTATAACACAATATTGATAAAGGCATGGGTGTTACGTTTCTTGTTATGTTTTTTGTTTTTACTTTCATTTCTTTTCTTTAATGAAAGTGCTGGTGGAAAGACCAATAACAGAATATATATATATATATATATATATTCAAAACAAATCAAGGAAAACATAAACACCCAACTAATTTAACAAAATAATTTTCTATGTATGAATGACTTTAACTTATCCAAACAAGTTTAACAACGGATCTCCATTGCTAAAACTCTGAAACAAAATAAACTTCGAATTATCATTGTTCCTTGCTCGAACATCGCACCAAAAAAATGTGGAAAAAATTGGTACAAAAGGGAGTGACAAACTTCTTATTTATGAGTATAATATACGTACCAATGATGTTTCGAACCCAACCATAAGAATTTTTCTAAGCTCTTTCTTGTTGATCTAAAAAATTTTGGATACTTCTATAAAGTTGTCTCTATATCTAAAGAAATTTTTTGGAGCCTAAAGATATCTAAGATATTTTTAGATCTTTTTTCTTGAGACATTTATTTACAAATTCTAACATAAATTTAGAGTATTCTAATATAGGAGAGGGAAAACAAGTGAGAGAAGGAGAGGAGAAATGGCTAAAATTGGGCTGGAATTAATGGGTGGAGAGAGAGAATTTGGTTGGTGGAGCCATTAAGTTGAGAAGAAAGATTGGGCTGAGAGAAGAATTGGGCTAAATAGTCATTAAACTGGGGGAAAATACTCGTGGCACAATTCACTTTTCAATCACATGAAAAAAAAAATAGTTTTTTTTTTTAATAAACAAAATTTTACTTGAAACTTTGAATTGCTTCCCATCAAGTTATCGACTTTGAATCGAAAATGTTTCAAGAAAAAGAGTAGAACTCTCAATTTACTTTGTTAATTCAATGAAACCTTTGGAGGTGTGGATTCAGTGTTACCTTCTGGACTCAATTATGCCCATATTTTCTATGTTTGTCAATAATTGTTTATTTGCCTACTTTTGATTTTTTTATTTAATGCATATTTTAAAAAAATATTATTTCAAACACTATCCTACTTTTAGAATTTTAAATTTTAAGTGCATTATTTCTGAAATTTCCCAGTATTTTACGTCTCTCTCTCTTCTTGAAGCATGTATTTTACGTCTTTTAGGTTAACATACTTTATAACTTTTTTTTATTTAATGGATGAACTAGGCAGACAAAATGGGCCGTAGACGTTATTTCATTAATTTGTTTATTTTTTGAAAGATATGTTATTCATCTCATTATGAATGTCCTTAAAAGATAATATAGTTCAATTGGCACATCAAATATGTTAACAACTACGAGTTTTGTGGTTCAAATACCTCTAATTCTTTTATCTACTAAATTATGATTATTTTTTTAGTACAATAAAGAATTGTGAAATTTTGAACCACAGAACTCGCGGTCGTTAATACATTCAAGATGTAAATTAAGTTATACACTCTTCGATTATGACTAGATTGGCAAGAGGAGATAATGATAATAGTAATATCATTTTGTTCAAAACATATTCCATTTTAATATGTATATTTATTTATATTCAAATTTAGTTCCTCCCCTTCCAAGAGATTTGAAATAGTCTCTACAATTAAGTTTTAAAAAAAAAGGTATCAAAATGTAAACTTCTAGAGAAAAGGCTTGGGACTAAAAACTTGTTTTGAAGTCCACACTAAATTAATAATTAGAGATACTTTATGGGAAGTACATAGTTAAATTAGGGCCTGTTTGGTATGCAATCCGGATCCTGTTTTATGTTTTCGGATTCACTGAATTCAGTGAATATGTGTTTGTGACGTGTTTTTGCTTTTTGGATTCAGGATCCAAATAGTAGAAATTAAAACAACATTTTTATGTTTTCATTGTATCCAGATTCTCGAATTTAAAATTTTAAAATCTTTGAGAATTATATTAAACAAAGATAAAAATAATAAATACAATATTTCATGTTATGAATTCAATTTACTTTTGTTAAATTAAAATATGTAGAATATAATATATTATAAATTATAGAATATTATATTATAAAAAGATAATTCTATAAAATTTGCAAAATCATTTCCTAAATTAATTAATAATGACTTATATTCAATATAATAATTAGTTTTGCATCTACAACTAATTTCATGATCTATAAATATGTTATAAGTACACAGTTTAAACAATTTATTTAGAACTAAATCAAATTTCTAAATCTGCTATCAAACACATATCTGAAAACATGAAATACAACTCTGTTTTCATTGAATCCCTTGTTTTCAAATTTTTGTTTTCAGATTGCGTACCAAACAGGCTCTTAGACATTTGAAAGAAAAGATGGGTTTCAAATTATACGGCAAGTATTTTAACTAAAAAAAAAAGAAAAGAGAAAAGAGAAATATTAGTTTCCTTTCATAAAAATAATACTTTGATGTTGATATGTGTATGTATTATATTATATATATTTGAAGTAAACTAGTAAAGCAACTAAAGTCTACTATTCTCTAAAAAAAAAAATAATAATAAATACAAATAAAAAACTAAAGTCTACTACTACACAGTACACACCCAAAAAAAGGAAGAAGAGGACAAAGCGATTCATTTCTTCCCACAAGAAAACCTTCATCTTCTTCCTCCTTTCCTTAATGTGTATAACAAAAATGGCGGTCGATGTTGCAGAGGTTGAATCAACCCCTCCCCTCTCTCGATCCTCACGATCTAAAACTTCAACATCTAAACTCTCCGATGCAAAATCATCTACCTCTTCCCCTTCCAAGGATTCCGCATTCATATCTTCCAATTCCACGAACAAGTTTTCTTCAACAGCTTCCATCTCTGGCTTTAGTTGGGCCTCCTTTTCTAGCCTTCACGAATCTCTTCCCGAATCTCCTCACATCTTTGATTTCTCTGAAATTAACGCAGCCACTAATAATTTCCTCAACAAGCGATACTCTGCCGCATCTTCCACGCCTTCATGGCGCTGCACGCTTCACGGTAAGGATGTCTTGATCTTCCAACGCAAGTTTCATCGCAAAATAAAGCTCCAAGAATTCAGAGATCGCTTCTACAATATTTGCCGAAGCCACCACACGAGTATAATCGAACTTCTTGGCGCTTCCATTTCTGGAGTCTATCTCTACTTGGTTTACAATTTTGTCAATGGAGCAAATCTCTCCGATTGTTTGAGAAATTCCAGAAGCCCTAATTTCACAGTTTTGTTAACTTGGATTTCCAGAATGCAAGTCGCTACAGATTTGGCGCACGGCCTTGATTACATCCACAACAAATCAGGGCTAAACACGAGCCTATCACATAATCACATAAAGAGTAGCAGTATTATAGTAACAGAGCCTTCGTTTAACGCTAGGATTTGTCACTTCGGTGCAGCGCAACTCTGCAATGAGGATGATTGGAAAGAAAAATTTGAACAACCTTCGAATTCAAGGTATAATGGCGAAATCCCTAAAGAATCAGAGAAGAAGAAAGTACAGATCATAGAAGAAAGTACAGATCATAAAAGGGGTCAGAGGGTACATGGCACCGGAGTATAAATCCAGCGGTGTAGTAACGCCGATGACCGACGTCTATGCATTCGGGGTGGTGATTTTAGAGCTACTGTCTGGAGAGGAGCCTCTGAAGTTCAAGTTTGATAGAAGGAAAGGCATTTTCGTTGGGGTTTCTTTGATCGAGACTGCCATGGCTGTAATTGAAGGTGACGATGATGAGGATCCTAAAGCCGGTTTAGCCCTAGAAGGGAGATTGAGAAGGTGGGTGGACCGCAGGCTAAAGGACTCGTTTCCGATACACGTGGCAGACAAGGTTACACGATTGGCTATTCAATGTGTTGACGTGGATCCATCTAAGCGTCCTAATATGGCCCACGTGGCAACCAAGATTTCCAAGTTGTATTTAGAATCGAGAATTTGGTCAAATAATATGGCTATCCCTGCCAACGTGTCAGTCTCCCTATCTCCTCGCTGAGCCAATTGATACTATTGTAACTCAAGTTGCTTGATTGTCATTTTTTTTTTTGTCAAGTTGCTTGATTGTCAATTTAAACTATAAATTTGATACAATTGAATAAGGCGTTTGTCAATATAAACATACTCTATCTCTCTTTCTTAGTTCAAAACCTCAATGTTCTATATTTATTGTAATAATAATAATTGAATAAGACGTCTTCAATTAAAACGTCAGAGTTTTGAATTCTTACTTACTCTCTATAAATTGAAAAAAAAACTACAATATTTGATCTGTTATTAATTAAATATTACGTCATTGCACTCATCATTAAAGTTGACCGATACTTTAAATATTCAATTGAATCTTAACTGTCGAGTGTAGTCTTTTATTGTGTATGAACACATCTGTTAGAGAGAATTGTTAAAAATATATTACAAACATCCACATTAGACTTCTACCTTATTTGAAAATATTATTAGCAAAGCGAGAATATCCATAACGATTTTGTATGATCAAATCATTGATAAATTAAGTCAACAATGATCGTTAATTCTCATATCTCACATATCCTCTCATAATCTATAAAAAAAGAAAAAATAAAAGAAAATAAAAGACAAATCACGGTTTTGTTCCATAATTGCATGATTACATATTACTGGCTACATGGAAATGGGATAATTGATAATTGTGTGTTTTTTAAACATTAGAATAACTTTAAAACATTGCGTTTAAAAGTTATTTTCTTTATTACCAACAATCAGATCACATATCCTGGTAGCAAACAACTTATTTTTAGCATGTTTTAAAAAGAAATAAGAAACTTATTTTTAGAAAATGAAAAATAAAAAGAAAGCATAATTATAAATCATTTTTATGAGCTTGATTCGAAAAGGGAAAAAAAAATGCAGAATTGAAAACACAACCGTCATATTTTAACATTGTATTAGTATGGACACTGATCTATAAATATGAAGTAAATGGAATTAAATATATAATAAAAGCGTTGAAATGTAATCGTTGACAAATTAAAGGTGAATAAATAATAGAATGTGTTTTTTAAAAAACTAATAAATAAATAATTGGATGGTGTGGGCACGTGTTGGGTTAGGCTCATCAAGAAGTTGGCATATATTGGGCTTCATGGGCCCAATGAGAACTGCAGTGAACGAGTAAATAATGATTCCTTCGGTCCTCGAATTAACACGAACTTTTGGACCGTACGAAAGAAGTTTAAAAATGATCCTACTTCATGACAGACCATTTTTTAACAGTATTAGAAATAATTATTCCTTCAAGTCACGGAATAAGTACATATCACAAACAGCGGGCTGGCTGGTAGAATATGTATTTTTGAAAATTGATGCGTGCCAATTTAAATCTGTATTATCATACTTGTAATGTAATTATTCGACAAAGCAATGGTAAATTTATGGGAAAGATGAAAATCTATCAAAATTCCTTTTGAAAAAAGAAAAGAGAAATGTGTGGGAGAGGGATGGGGAATGGGTTGGGTTGGGTTGGCCACTGCTTTAGGAAAATGAGTGGTAACTGGTAAGTGGTATGGGTATGGCCAATGGGACATTATTCTCGTTTGTACAATTATTACCACTGTCCTTCTTTGTCGGTCTAAAAACACAAACGCTTCCATCTTTTTTTTTAACCTCCCTTTTACTAGACATTTACTTTTTTTTTCATTTCATTTTACATTTTAAACTTTTAACTGTTTTTCATTTCAATGGTAGGAAAAAAAAAAAACAAATTTTACTCTCGAACTGAAGAACTTTCTATTTCATCATACGAAAATCTAAATGTTACACAATTACAACTTTTAACCCATAAAAATTGCCTTATTATTGTGATACACTTTGCTCGAGTGAGGGTAAAATTTTGTTTTTTTTTCCTTCAATTTTTTAAACTTTCAATATTTGAGGCGTGGTGATTGATTTTTTTATATCATTTTTTCCTTTATTTTTTTAAACTTTCAATATTTGAGTTGTGGTGATGGATTTTTAATATCATTTTTTCTTTAATTTTTTAAATTTTCAATATTTGAGTTATGGTCTTTGGTCTTTTATAATTAAGATTTGATACATGTTAAATAGTCAATTAACTCAAAAGTTTAAGTTGGTGGGAAGAAAAACACATCAAATAAAAATCAATATTAATTGGGGAGAAAACCGATTTTACAGGTTAAGTTAATAGGAAAAAATAAGACCCAACAGGTAAAAATTAATATTGACTAGGGAGGAAACCGACTTTAGAAGGTTAGAACACGTGATCTCTTACTCTAATACTATGTTAAATCACTAATCAAACCAAAAGTTTAAGTAAATAGTTGATGATAATTAATTTAATTATATTGACACAAGGTACCATTAAATACAAAAATTGGTTTGTTTCAAAATCTATAGCAAGATACATTATATTTGTGTGTGCTTTGTTCATAAATCAAGGAAGATAAACTAAAAATAAAAGTAAACATCAATAAGTTCTTAGCTCAATTTGATTAAGTGATAAATTTATTTATTCTAATCTTCACCTCATATGTTAATAGTAAAAATCAAAACATAAGGTTATAATGAATGAGAGAACAATCATGAAGATTTGTCAGTAACTTCCAAACAAACTTATTTTCTTATCAAACATATATATTAAATAATAAAAAAAAAATAATTGTTTTTCCGAAAACATCGTGTTAATTAATTCATATAGGCTATAGCTATGTATATAAATAATTTAAATTTAAAAGATTATGATTGCTGCGACAGTGACTGTGAACGTTTCCGCCACTTAACCTCGTACTAAATTACATCGTTGTGTTGCATTAAAAACATGTGGGCCAGGCCTGACATTTTCGACTGACTGGGCTTCCGCTCGCCTAGGCCCAACTCAAAACTAATCCACCAGCCACACATTCTTCTGTCATTATCCACAGAGTTTTCAATATACCCACATATTACTTCATTTGCGATGATATTTGTATATTACAAATAATATCTTAACAAATTTATATTCACTATTCCTTACCCACAATTTTTTCCTTTTTTCTGTTTATGCCTTTTGGTATCAGATTAAAGCTTAGAATAGGTGCAATAACCAATCTAATATAAGTAAGTATTTTATCTTAATTTACCACTGTTAAAATACTAAACTCAACTTTTTTTTTTTTGTTGAGTTCAACATATTTAGGGTGAGGAGGTTCAAACATCAAATTTCTCACATATCAATTACTATTCAGACAAACTTTATTTGTCTCATCCTTCTTTTTTTTAATCCCATCAATTTGTAACATATAATATTCCAAAGGCATGATAATGGTGGCTAGATATGAGAACTTTACAAGTAGGATAGGAAAGTAAGCTTGTGGAATTTTAGTTTCACTTATTTTTAAATGTAAAAAGGTCCATAAGTGCTATGTATACTATGTAGAAGAATGGATGATAGACTATATATCGACGAAAATTAAATCAAATCTATACCAGTTAAATTAATAATACTTTTTTACTTTGCACAAATTTGAAGCAACACATCTTTAACTCATGATTCCATATATATTTTAATTATTTTTTTGTCCATCAATTATTTTAATAATAATCATAATCATAAATGTAAAAATTATCGTGTAATGATAAATGTATTAATCTATATTGAAATGAACCCTTCCATGATTGAAATATAAATCCATTTAAATTTATCAGGTAAATTAAGGTTTATATACTTTAAATTATTGTGAAAGGAAGGTCAAATAATATATCTACTTTTTAATTAAAAAAAAAAAGTATTTTTATAAATTTTTTACTACACGGTATAAAACTCTCAGCCATTTATCAAAATAAGGATTTGTAGTTCAAAAAAAAAAAAAAAAAATAAGGATTTATAATTAAAAAAAGGAAATTATAGTGATGAGGGCCAAAGGACGTGAATGTTCAGTCTTTCCTTTTTCTTTTTCTTTTGACCACTGCTGTTATCTACGTGGCATTTCGAACCCGCGTTCAACGTCGTATATATACTATATAATATATTTATATAATTTATTTTTTGGATTCCAGTCTGCGAAACACACTCTCTGTGCAGCGATGGAACTTGAAGCATCTTTGTTCTATCTCGATCCAATCGAAGGTGAATGTGCAATGCCGTCCATTTTTCTCCTATTGATTTTCTTCTACTTTCTTTTCTGAATCTCATACTGCAAACTGCAATAGCCCAATCCCAATCCTGCGAATGGTAAGCTTCTCTATTCTTCGCGGTTTCTGTGGGATAGCTTATATAGGAGCGTTTGGTTGCTAACAAAATGTGAGGCTATCAGTAATGCCATTCGTTGCGGAATCATGTTCAACTCACTTTCAGCTTAAAATCAGAGCAAAGGGAGAGCATTCATGGATAATTTCGTTCTGAAGTCGATACAGTGACTGTTACTTCTCTTATCCTTTATCCTTTTCTTTTTTAATTTCTTCTTCCTTCTTGGTTTTCAATTAGTTTGACTAAGTTTCTTTTCGATTCCTCTTCCTTCTTCCGTTAATTTCAACTGTCCTAATTTTTACTGATGAGTTTCTGCGGGTTTGAGCTTACTTTTTCAATTCCATCTGTCAATTTCACAATGTATGAATGTGCTGGAGTATTTGTCGGTTGTGGCTGCTATAGTTGTTATCGGAGAATGATTTTTTATCCATTTTTTCTGTTTAAGCCGAGTCCGGTGAATATTTAAATCGTTTTGATTAGAGGATTGATGCGGATAATGTCACAGGTCTCTCACGCCTTAATTACAATCTCCAAATCGTCGAATGTACGGAACCAATTTATCAGCTTGATCTTGTGTTTTCTCTGACTCACTCTCACCTCACTGCAGTAATCCAATTGCTTGTTACTTGGATTACCTCTCTGCATAAAAGTGTTTCATCTGTAACTGTGTTGTTAGTAGATTGGGTTTTAGTCGGCTCATTTTTTGTTGACATGAAATATTAACAGACGATTTTATGCAGGTTAAAGGCCACGTTAAAATTTCTGCTCCACCAAACAGAAGGATGGCTTTGTATTTCTCTGCTTTCTATTAGAGGAATCTCTACTTGCACTTCCGGTTGCTCATTACAGGTACAATCTGTGTTCTGGATACTGGAAAATTGCATTCATTGATTTATTGGAGGGAATTAGTAGGAAAAGTATTCTCATTTAATATTTTGTTTTGATTGTGTAATTCAATGGTACATTCTGATTTAGGAATTTTTATTTGGAGATGATTACTCACGAGCAAGATCCTGATGTTGTTCGATGGGGCCTCGAACTCTTTGATGGAAACCCATTTTCTAATTACGGGTATTGTGGAAATGTTGGTCATGATGAGATACAATACTATCAAGGACAATGTTTTGATGTAGATAATTATGATAAGGCATTCAACATAGAAAATAATGAGCTTATTGCTCAAACTCTCCAAGAGCTCTCACAGCTTGCGGTCGCAGAGCCTGTATCCTTTGATGAAGGGGTAGAAAATTTACAACTTTCCATGTGTCCACAAGATTGGCTTAGTCTATCCATAAATAACTATGGTGCAGGTATGTGCCATAGAAATCAGAATTTTAGTGCAGAACATATTCGAGGTTCTATGCCTGGCTCCTGTTTTCTATGTTTAAAATAAGTTGTATTTTTCAGAGCACAATAATGACCTGGAAGAGGAAGATGATAGTTCATGTACTATCCCTGACGAGACATCCTACAGTGGGGATGAATGGTCATATTCTTTAGAGCTGACTGACGAGTATGCCCTTGATGGAGAAGTAGGAAAAAGATTGAATCAGATGGTCTCAATTCCTGTAAGTTTTGCATTGAATGAGAACTCATATTTACGTGAGTGCTATTAGATGATGTGGATGTATCTTCAGCTTAGGGTGCTTGATTTCCCAGTTAATTGTATTTCTGGGAGGAACCCTCCTTGCATCAGTCAGATTACTGGAAATATCTTCTGGTTCTCTTGTTAATCTGTTGTAGTTTAGCTCTTCTGTTGAAATTTGATTTTTTTAAATTATTATTATTATTATATTATTATTTTTTTTAAAAAAAAAATTGTTTGCGTGTGTCAATATAATCTCTTCATCCTATTGTTAAAGTTATAAATGCTAGGATGCAGATAGTGGTGTAGTTGATGTACACACAATTTTTTGTTTTCCTTTTTTGTTCTTTCTTTCTTTTTAAGAGCTCTTTGGCCAAGGCTCTTAAACTATGGTGATAGTGGAACTGATAATTTGAAAGGGGAAATCGGAGATGGTTCATATACTACTATGGCTTCTGGTTCTTGCTAAAATGGTCCATGGAATATACTCAATGTTTTAGTACTTATTTTGAGTTTTTGTAGCACGTTCCAAGAATTAATGGAGAAATTCCTTCTGTTGATGAAGAAGCTTTAGATCATCAAAGGCTACTGGACAGGTGGTGTTTCTATGTTCGTCTGACACCCCGTTTCCTGCCTGTCCCCAGCTCACTTTCACACACGCACATCATCTCTAACTTAGGATAGTTACAGTTATTTTTCGTAGCATAGCAAGAATATGACATGCTAATATTTGGTGCTATAGTGCTGAACTATTCTGCCCCCTCCCCCCTCCCCCCTTAGACTGCAGCTCTATGATTTGATCGAGCTAAAAGTGCAAGGAGATGGTAACTGCCAGGTTAGCTCTTCTTACTGTATCATCTTAAGTTTTGTCTGCTATGGCGTCCCTAGTGCAAATGTTTGTGTCGTATTATAGTACTATGGGTGACCACTAAGTCACGATTTTAAATATCTTTAGTTTTAGCTGTTACCTTCGTAATTTGAATTCCTGCTGCTAATTGTAGTACCTATCTAATTACATTTGATGGTTCTAAGCGATCTGTCTGAAACATGTATCCTTATTTCCATTTTGTTTCCAGTTTCGTGCTCTGTCAGATCAAATCTATCGAACTCCTGAGCACCATAAATTTGTGAGGGAGCAAGTTGTTAATCAGGTCTGGAATATTTGTATTTATACGTTGCTTCTGACTCTTATTTTTGTGCTATAATTTTATGGCTTTTTCTTGGAAGTGTTGAAGTTTGTTTTAATGAAATATTTTAACTCTCAGCTAAAGTCATGTCCAGAGATATACGAAGGATATGTTCCAATGGCCTACACTGACTATCTGGAAAAAATGTCCAAGTACTTATCTGATACATTTTGCGATATGTTTTTTCTCCTTGATTGTTTGATTGGTAGGATGTCTAACTGGACTCTTTGGTCTTGGCATTTCTTTTGGTTGAGCATAGGAGTGGGGAATGGGGCGATCATGTCACTTTGCAGGCTGCTGCAGATACGGTACGTAGAATGTATGGGCAACAAGCTATTATGATAGGATTAGTTGGCAACAACTTTAAAAATCACGATTCAGCCTTATGTTGTATACATACAGCAACTAAATGAAAGCATGCCTAGTAACGATTTTAGCTTCTATCCCTAGGACTTGCAACCTTTCTGCCAAGAAGACAATGTAAATAATTAGTTCACGAAATCCTAATATATGGTTTGTTTTGTGATACAGTATGGTGTTAAAATCTTCATGATTACATCATTCAAAGATACCTGCTACATCGAGATCCTTCCTAATATTGAAAGGTCCAAAAGAGGTACATTCTAATTTCTATTGTTTTGCTTCCTAATTTTTAATGTTGATTAATTGAATATTTAATAAATGAGATTTTCTGGGCATAGATTTTCCAAGTGAACTCTCAACCTATACGAGTGAAGATTATATGAAAGACATAATTTCTAATTGACCTTAGACCTTTAAAGTATTGATATAAGATTAAACATAGTGTAACTCATTAGATTGAGCTTTTGGGTTCAAAAGTGATTTAACATGGTATTAGAGCAATAGATCTTATGTTCAAACCCTGTAATGTCATTTCCTCTCTAGTTGGTATTGATAACTACTTGTCAAGTTTTGTGCAAATTTTCAAGTCTACAAGTGAAGAGAGTGTTAAAGCATTTATATAAAATTATATTTTTTGTAACTCATTAACTTAAGTTTTTGGTTAAATGGTGTTTTAACCTATAATATTCTTGGTTAGTAGGATGGTGGACCAAGGGGGTTTTATTCACTTTCTTGAAACGAAGTGTCACTGCTACTATGTCCAACCCTGGTGTTAATGTTCTAAATCTCTTGATTCCTTTAGAGGAGATTTTGTGGCGGCAAAATGTTAATTGAAAGCTTTCTTTTCTTTTATAAGAAAAAATTGCAGCAATATGGAGTTGCTGAAATCAAGAAGTGTGAAACTTGTTAAAGCATGATGCATGGCGATAAATGAAATGTACAAAAGAAGTGGCCAAGTGGGAAACCCCATTAGTCTAAGGATTATATAAAAGCTGTCCCGTTGCGAATAATCTAGCAAATATGTAATAACTAAATGATAACTTGGAACAAACCAAAAAGAAGCAACGCAAACTCCAAGAAGTGGCATTAAAAAACAATAAGGTCTCGTGGCCAACCCTTTTGCCTTAGAAAGCTCTTCTAGTTACTCTCAGTCTGAATGCAAAGCATAGCACAATATCGTTCAACAAAAGTGTTTAGCTTTCTTTTTAAACTTGTTGGTGAGTCGAAGTTAGGAGGATGCACCCTTTATTCCTTCTAGGGAAGCAATCTAAAAACTAAAAATGTGGAGGAGACCAAAGGAAGAGTACGATCCTCATCATAATTGCTTTCTTGAAGAAGGCAGCTCCAATTTGGAGAAATTACTCTCAATTGGTTTCTCAACGGAAACTTATCATCAGCATTGTTTCCTCCGAGGCAGGTAGCTCAAATGAGTGTCTTGCAGTTCTTCAAAATTCTTAGACAAAAGTTACAGTACTCTGCCATGTTTGAATGAGCGATGAACCAATGATTCAAGATTAGTTACTAAGTCTGACACTGATGCTACTCAAATAGTTTTTTATGATTCACCACATTCCTTGTTTAATTGTCTAAAATTATTCAAACAAATTCCATAGTGGTTTTGAATGGAAAAACTCGCCTCTGGGTTTCAGCCAGCTAACAAGATTTTTCCTAGTTTCCACCCATCTGTATCATGTTAAGGCATCAGCATTAAAGCTAATCACTGCCACCAAGAGTTTTTTCAGCCTCCAATAATCCGTGGACCTCAAAATACCTCTTAGCTCAAAACAACCTTGAGTTTGGGTCCTCTCCTATAAAAATGGGCATTTCCTCACGCTTATTGCTATTGTTGTCACCAACTCCACCCATTCAGCTTCCCTCTTCGCTCATCAGTATTCCTACTTCCATTCTTGTTGGCTTGCTCCACCCATTTTCCATGCTCCTTATTTGAATGTATTTTAACTACCTTCGTATTTGATTCATCCACACTGCTACTATTGGCAGTTTCCCACAGGTTGAATCGTCCAAAAAAGATGGTCTTTTGCGTACCATCCAAGCCAACCTATATTTTGGGGGCTGCAAACTTCTCTCCAAATCCCATAATCGTTGCAACTCAATTTGCTTTTTTCACCAACTTCTTTCTCAGAGCCATCATTTCTCTTTTCCAATCATTTATGAGCCATGGTCTCTAATATGAATTTGATATTTCCTACCCTCAGATTTATCCTTTTTGCGCTTTCTCATATATATTGATGTTAGGGGGGCTATCATTGATGTGCCTCAAGATGCGATCAAGTATCTGTCAATTACTATAACCAAAATGATTGTGGGCAGAAAATTTTCAACATGTTGGCAAAAATGTTAGCAAGGATTTTGCCAATGCCAGCAGTAAGGCCTATCCTGATATTCGAGATTTTGATAGTAACCATCCTCTTTGGCATTAAAGCAGTAAGGGCTTCATGTACACTCTTGTTTACTATTCGTTCAGAATATTTCCATAATATCAAGTCTGAACATATCCTTTGGCATTGGGAATATGAAGGCTTTATTCGTGTTCCTTTAGAATTCATCAGGTGCTCGAGTTCTCTATTAGCGACTCCGTTATCTTATTTCTATCACTAGCTTAGCTTCTGGAAGAAAAGGCGCTTTCAATTCAGTATCCCCCTCGTTTACCTAGCTAACACCCTCTCCTGAAAGGACCTATAAGGAACAATTTTGTGGAAGAAAGCTCAATTTTCATTTCCTTCATTTATTCATATAAGTTTACATTTTCATCCTCTGAGCATGTTTTCTCTCTGAACATCATTTTTTTTTGGATAAGAAACAATTTCATTGATGAATGAAATAAAGGCAAGAATGCCACACACTTTAGTGTGAATTACAAAAAGAGTTTCCAATTGGAAAGAAAATAAGACAAAGTATAATGACTAAAGAGTTGAACCGACTTGCACCAAAGGAAAACATTAAATAAGACATTGCCCATAAAGTTAGAAAAAGTATGAGAAACTCCCCTAAAGCTTCGCTCGTTTCTCTCCAACCAAATACTCCAGAGAAAATTGCGAACCATAGCAAGCCAAAGAAACTTCTTAGGACCTTTGAACGGGTGACCAACCAGGATGCATGATAGAAATACTGAGATATTATTTGGAAGGGTTAAAAGCCATCCAAACGCAACTAAAACATGCATCCAAAACTGATAAGTAAAGCGACAGTGCACAAAAAGATGTTCAGCCGACTCAGAGCTTCCTCCACACATAACACACCAAGAAGGAGATGACCATATAAGGCATTCTACGTTGAAGACGATCATGTGTATTAACTGCACCCAAACTAAATTCCCATAAGAAAATTTTAATCTTCTTTGGATAAACATCATTCCAAATCATCGAATACAAGTCCTTTAAAGGAGGTTGCCCAACACTCAATAAGCTATCTGTGAGAGATCTAACATAGAAGTATCCAGATGGTTCCAAGGGCCAACGGAAAGTGTCAGGGAAATTTCGAAGAGTGGCCGTCAATAAAATATGCGAGAGATGAGCCCATTGAATCACTTCCAATTCATTCAAGTTTCGACGAAGCCTCAGATTCCAAGCCAAAGTATCTGCATTCCACACATCAACTATAGTAGCCTCAGGGCAAGTAGTAAGACGAAATAATCTTGGATAGATTGTCGCAATGGAACCACAATTTAACAAAGAGTCTTTCCAAAACAAAATAGAGCTTCCATCGCCAATACGCCTCATTGTACGCGAAGAGACCAAGTCCCTTACTTCACTAAGGGATTTCCAGGGGGATCTGTGTGAAGTACCTAGTATAGATTGAGGCCAAAAAGTCCTAGACTGAGAATCATAATATTTAGCAACAATAAGTTTCTGCCAGAGAGATTGAGTATCATGGACAAATCGCTAAATCCATTTCGGCAGTAAAGCAGAATTGCGCTGCTTAAAATTACCTGTACCCAAGCCACCCATCAGTTTAGGCAACTGTGTTGTTTCCCACTTTACATTATGAACACCACCCTCGCCTCTTGCCCCTTCCCAAAAGAAGTCACGAATGAGTTTATCCAAGGATTTTATTACTCTCAACGGAAACTTAAAAAGAGACATGTAATAGGTAGGCAGACTAGAAAACGAGGCTTGAATAAGTGTATGACGACCACCTTTTGAAGTGAAAGCATATTTCCAGTTATGAAGCTTCTGCTGGATACGTTCGATCACTGGCTGCCAAAAAGAAAAGACTTGCAATTTCCTGAACATCATGCTGGGTGTTACATATACTATCCATAGAAAACAGGTGACTTCAAATCACCCTCTATTTTGCCCTGATAGGAATGCATGCAAAGTCTTTTTTGAAAACCAGTCAGCTACTTAGAAAAGTTACATGTATTATTTAAATCGTTGAATTGCCTAAATGTTGAGTTTAAGAGTACTTCGTAGCTTTAAACTTTGCAAATGTGGAAAGGTCGAGCGATATATGGATATCAAAAGAGGGGTAAATGTCAAATATAGACAAGTCATAATGTTTAAGTAATCTTATTTTTCTCCCTCATGCTCAATTATTATTGTAGGGATTTTCTAATTGGACTTTTAACTTGCAGTTATTTGCTTGAGCTTTTGGGCTGAAGTGCACTACAACTCAATATATCCTGAAGGAGGTGAGCTCTCCTTATCATTAGTTTAATTATTGACTATTTCATTTACTTCGTTGTCAACGGCAATGGGATGCTTAAATTGTTGGATCCTTCTTCACCTTTCCTTGACCATATGACAATTAATCCTTCAAGTATCAGATGTGTTAGTCTTTATGTGAATTTCATCAGAGCTAGTGGGCTCTGAGGTCTTAGTGCCCCTTCTTTTCCGAAGTATTGTCTTCATTAGTTGTTTATGCCCAATATCTTTGTTCAGCAATATTTTAAGATATTTCAAAGTGTTTTAGCAATTCTTGTGTGAATAAACTGACATTTATCACGATGCAAGGAGAAACTCATTGGCTTGTGATGAAGCCGGCAAGATGTAGTGCTTTAACCTCTTCCAGCACATCGTACATAATTATCATAAAAATCTTATCAACTAAATGGTATCCTTATTAAAAATTTCCTCGCAAAGGTTCCTTTTCCATTTCCCATTGACATGATGACCACTAACTAACGGTGGTCGATGAAGTTTTCTCTGGAAACAAAATAATTAATTTAGCATGAATAACAGGCTTCATCATTCCTTAACATTCTCCCCCTCCTCTCTCCCTGCTCTCCCTAGTATCCAGAAACGGTCAATCAACCAAGTTTTGTAATTGTTGCTGGTATTTGTTAACCCTTAAGATTAAGATTGTATTATATCTGTGTATGGAAAGTTAATTCTTTCCCGTGTAGCACACTGTTTGTAAAGCCAATAGAACTTTGTGCATTATATGTGGTTTTCTCCAGATGTACCCATGCTTGAGACGAGGAACAATAGATGGTGGATGCTTCAAAACGAGCATCTGGATTGACGGGACAAATAGCAGTTTTCAAATATTGCTAATCACAGTCTTCACTAAGTTTTATGGATACATCAATCCTAATTGGATCCGTAAGAGTTCAGCACTTAATTGTTTTTTCTGCTAGGTTTCTTTCCTCTGTGGAATTCATGGGAAAAATTATGTGAAATACAGAAATGCCGCCATGCTTTTTGATTAATGTGTGCATCTCTAACATTTGCCTGGAATATTTTCTTTTTCCCCTCGTTTTTTGGGTTCAAGTAACTTCAATTGTAATCTCACAGTTAGTTTTAGTTTTAAGTGCTTTAAGCAAATGCTAATTATGTTATGATATTTTCTGCTTCCATGTGCTCTGAGTTTCAATTCATTACAGGTTATCCCTCTGTTTCTTTGTGTCTCTTTTCACGAAAGGCACCCCATTTGGCCCATTTGAAATATCTCCACCTTTCAACATCAATTTTGTTATATTTGATTTAAGTTTTACTACAGTTAAACCCTTTATTTCTCCTAATATCTTTGATGTTCCCGTTCATCCAATTTTACTCTCCTTAAAACTTCCTCATAGACAACAAGAAAACTACTATTTGTGCTCTTGTAGAGGCCTCATTACTGGAATGTTCTCATTTTAGTCTCTCCCTGGGGTATATGCGGGTCAATTTTACTCGGAAAAATAAGTCCGAGATGACACATTGGAAGAAACATATATTGTATTTTAGGGTTTGTTTGAAAAATGGTTTTTGTTTCCAAAACAACCTCACATGATGAATGTGTTAACGACCACAAATTCTGTGGTTTAAGTCCCCTAACCCCAATTGTACTAAAATAATAATAATAATAACTTCATCTACTTTTTTCAATCTAAATATAGTTCAGCGAATAATGAAACCAATTATTACTTTAAATGTCAATGATTCAATCTCTCTATCCCACCCTTGAACAAAAAAAAACATTTGTTCTTAAAAAGGTTACTAATAAGAAGAGACCAAGAGAGAAAAGGAGAGCTTGTGAAAACCAACCATCTATATATATTATCATTAATTTCTTATTCTAAAGAATAGAAAATTATTTTAAAAACAATTTCTAAACAATCTTCTAGAATTATGTATATTAATCACCGAGCAGGATTAAATATGGTCAATTTCGGGTGTGGAGATAGATGTAAGATGTGAAGAAATTTGATGAGACAAGATATATCAAGTAATATATATATATATATATATATATATATATATATATATATATATATATATATATATATATTTATTTAAAAGAATTAGGATATAGCCAGTGGTTTAATTCATACTTCAAGCGACTCAAATGGAGTTGCAAACGCCCTAGCATTGAAGCGAGGGGCCATAGGAAGAAAACAAAAAAGTTATAGAATAAGTAACTTTATACCCCAAACTTCAGCTGAAATCATCTACAACAAATCCTTGGAGATTTCTTTGCAGTCAGAAGTCTTTTTGGTTTTAAAAAAATAAATGAGTTTTTAGTAATTCAAGTCCATCGTTACAAGTGGTAAAGAGGATGGCTATATAAGGATAGACAAGCAATAATATGATTGGGACAGTTTATTACAAAACCAGAGGCATCTGCCTATAAATTGAACTCTTTTCTATTGATAACAAAGTATGAAGAACATTACAACTATGCTTTCATTCTTTCATTTTATTATCATTCTTTTACTAGAAAATATTTTGTTCATACTTCTCCATATCTATCATCTTGGGCCATGTAGAGATACCATTTCTATTGATCAGATGCCATAAACTGCCATTCATCTAAATCTCAGTCGTCGTCCTCCTCAGTTTCTCTCTCAGAGTTTTCTGCCACTTCTTGAAGCATGGCGATATGATGAGCAAAAAGTTCCATATCAAAATCCGAGACCAAATCGAATTCATAATTTGGCAATGGTATGCGTTCGTTCGCCGTTGGGAATGCATAATTGTTTTCATCAAAAGTTGTTTCTTCAAAACAACTCATAGTAGTAGAAAAGTTTGATGAAGATGGATCAGAAGGCTTGCAGCCAGCCAAGTCTAGAGCAGCAGAGGCAATATCTTTACCAGTTAGAGCAATAATGGATGGCTCAGCCTTCTTCAACAGCCACTCTACAGTCTGGCCATCTGTTTTGTTTCCGAGCTCGCGAGTTAGCTGAAACACACGAGCTGCGCACAATGGTGGAAGGCGAATACGTCGATCGCGCCCGTGAACTTTGGCATGTCGATCTTTCGCAGCTTTGGAAGGGATGAGCCTAGACTCCGAGGCATTTGGTGAATTGGATTTTGGTGCATTTCTTGGGGAGTTAGATGTAGCCTTCTTGACTCTCATGTTTTTTGAACCCATGAATCCTTTTAGAGAAGTTTTTTCCAAACACATATGATGATTCAATGTAATGTCCTTTTAGGGTTTATATAAATCTATATATGCGTGCACACGCACGTGCAAGCGATTGAGATATCGAAAGATTATAATTCTTCTTTGTTTGTGCATATAACTAAAAAAATCAGAGTCATTTTGATTTGGAGTAAGTAGTATGAAAATTTTAATTGTTTCTTGGCTTAAGTAACGCTAGTGCAGTGCATATATGAGAATAATAAGGCAAAACTTATCTTAGGATATAGTGATGGATTGAAAGCTCTATTGATGTTAATACAAATTGAAATGATAGAAATGTAATTAAGGGCATTGATTTGGTTGAGAGTACTTTGTTAGGCAGGTTGGTGATAGTAATTTTCTTACCAAAATTGGGTGTGAAGAAATGGAATGTGTGAGTTGTGCAGTGAAGGCTCTTTCTTTCTTGGCTGAAATATGAATCACTGGCATGGACTGTTAATCAGGTTCAGGGTTGTTATGACTTGGAAAGAGATGCTTTTAATTTGGTATTTGTAGCTTTATATGTCAAGCTAAATTTGGATTCTTCTCTGGGAACTTTAAGTTTTTCTTTTACTTTTATGTTGTTTAAATCTTTTTGAGCCGCAACGTTTAATATTAAAAAATTAAGCCGATATGAGCATACGGTAGTTAAGTCATCTATTTCTTCTCTTAACGTCGAAAGCTCAAATCTTCATTCTCTCACTTGTAATAACAAAAGCTAACCTTAAAAGATTTTCTTTTCTACTTTTATTTTTAATGACGGTGCTTCTTAACTCATAGTTTTTTTTTCTTTATATATAATTGTAATCCACTCCTCGAATAGGAACTCAAGGTTGAAATTTAAAATTACAAAAAGTTGTTGACGGGAACCTATATTTTACTTCTAAATTTTAAATGAGATTTATAAAATATAAGGGATACCAAAAAAAATGTTAGAAAGTAAGTTTAGTTTTTAAAATTAGATAAACCAAATTATTATCAAACATACCTTAAAAAAACATCGTGTTGTTTTATTCATAAAGTGCAAACTGCCTTGAAGATGTTGATAGACACAAAAACCAAAAGTGTGATAAATTTAAAAAATGAGGATTTTATGCTCTGAACTTCTTAAAGAAATCTATAGTTCTAATACAACAAATGATTAAGAAGATGATGAATCTATCGAGACAATTTGGATTTTGAAATCTAAAAATGAATTGATTTTGTTCAACGTTCGAATTCAAAGAATTGTGCTTAGCCCCTCTCATGAAACAACTCAATAAAGCACTGGAGCGATCCTGTTTGTTGGTCAATCCAGTAGTTGAAATGATAAGATATTACTGTGCAAAGTAATTTCTTTTTCTTTTTCTTTTTTTCATTTATTTGTTAATGGGCTGAAATGGGGTTGGGGTAAGCGAATCAAAAGCCCAATAGGCCCATATTTGTACGATCCAATGCGCACGTTAGCAGCAACAGGAAAGGCTTGAAAGCTTCAACAGCGCCATTGAGTGCGCAGAAGAAGATTTCTTGTTAAAATCGCATTTGGGCCGTAACGCAACAATCCTGGAATAGCCTCAACGGTTCTGGAAGAAGAAGAATGTTCTGGAACCTCCACCCCGCAATAAAAATCAAACCCTAAAATTCGAACATTACTACATTCATCCCTTTGCTTACCCACCTTATCCCAAAACCCAGCTAGCTCTACCAGAACTAAAACCCCCGAGCTTCGCCACCTGAAAATGGCGTCTGCGAATGCAATTTCTTCTGCATCCATTCTATGTTCTTCCCAGAAGGTATTGCTTCCATTTGTTTCTCATTTCTTCGGTGTTTCGACTCTAGACTCTAGAGCTCTAGCTCCCCTTACTTCGTGTTCTTAATAATTCTATTCATCTTTGGGAATGATGATTTGTAGAGAATAGTAGTTGCGATTGTATACTGTTCTGTTTTGCAGCTGTATGAGACCTATGTGACTACGTAATTGGCATTCTAGCTCGAAATTTTGTGGAATTAACTTCCTTATGATAGATAAGCTGAGAGCGGGTTATTTTTTTCTTTTAAAATGTGGGGGTGGGAGGGGTTTTCCATTTCCAATAGCTTACGCTGCATTTGTCTAACTTTACAGAGGTTGAGGAAGGTGAATCAACCGCAGAGCAACAGGGTAAATTACAGACAGGCGGGTAGCAGATTTGTTGTGAGAGCTACTGCAAAGGATATAGCATTCGACCAGAGTTCTAGGACCGCACTTCAGTCTGGGATTGATAAGCTTGCAAATGCAGTTGGTCTGACTCTTGGACCTAGGGGTAACTTCCTGGCTCTTTTGATTCATGAATCAGTTAGTATTGAATTTCCTGTCGTTTTTTCAGCTATTGAAATCCATACTAGACATTGTTCACTAACTGATTCATTTGGAAATTGATGTCTCGTTTCTTTTCATCTATATGTTTTGTTTTTCCATACCATGGCTGGTGAGAAATTTGGATTATTGAATAATATTAATCTTGTGACATTTGTATTTGAAGGGAGGAATGTTGTGCTAGATGAGTTTGGCAGTCCCAAAGTTGTAAATGATGGTGTGACAATTGCTCGGGCCATTGAGTTGCCTGACCCCATGGAAAATGCTGGTGCAGCTTTAATTAGGGAGGTTGGTCTTTTATGCTCTGATCTTCCCTCTTATATACCATTGCGACCTATATTTGATCTGTTATGTTGTAAAACCTTCTCTATCGGCCATTGAAGTCCTGTAAGATTTTTCATTGCCTTGACAAGCATTCTATTTGTGATGAAGGTCGCGAGTAAAACGAATGATTCTGCTGGTGATGGGACAACAACTGCCTCAGTCCTCGCTAGGGAAATTATCAAGCTTGGCCTTCTCAATGTTACCTCCGGAGCAAATCCAGTATCACTGAAGAAAGGAATTGACAAGACCGTGCAAGGATTGATTGGAGAGCTTGAGAAGAAGGCTAGGGCTATAGAAGGCAGAGATGATATCAAAGGTATTGCTTTCCATGTCTCGAATTGTCTTAATGTGAACTTTTTAGTTCTACAAATACATGTAATACATTTTTTTCATTTATTGATAATCTGTGTTTTGTTTTAATTCTGTGTAGCCGTTGCTTCTATCTCTGCTGGAAATGACGAGCTTATAGGGTTGATGATCGCTGATGCCATTGAAAAAGTGGGACCTGATGGTGTCTTATCCATTGAGTCATCATCTTCCTTTGAGACCACCGTTGAAGTCGAAGAAGGGATGGCGGTGGGTACTTTTTGCTGTTTATTAAAATATCTTGATCCAAATCCAAGTCATACATGCATGTTTTAACTCTACTCTACGTCTTCATTTGTTTTTTGTCTCGCAGATTGACAGAGGCTACGTTTCTCCTCAGTTTGTCACAAATCCTGAAAAGTTAATTGCTGAATTTGAGAATGCACGAGTGTTAATTACAGATCAGAAAATTTCGGCTATAAAGGATATAATCCCTATATTGGAGAAAACCACGCAATTAAGAGCTCCTTTGCTCATCATTGCGGAGGATGTTACTGGTGAGGCTTTGGCTACACTCGTTGTGAACAAGTTGCGGGGTATTCTAAATGTTGCTGCTGTTAAAGCTCCTGGCTTTGGGGAAAGGAGAAAGGCTATGCTTCAAGACATTGCTATTTTGACAGGTAGTCTTAAGTTATTCTTGGCAACTACATGCTTCAGCTGTTTGAATGCTAACGATTTGCCACTATGAGACTTCTTGTTGGCTTTACGATTTGCTACTATGAGACTTCTTTTTGGCTTTACTTGTTGTTGATTGCAAAATTTATTTATTTATTTTTCTGTACCCGTGATTTCTCTATCTCATCCAACTATTTGAAGTTTGACTATTTAATTTAAAGGTTCATAAGGGGAAATTATTTTTATTTAAATCTTACCCGTCTTATGGTGACGTGAACAGAATGACCAATGTTTTCCTTGTTACTTTATGTTTCAGGCGCTGAATTTCTAGCCAATGATCTTGGATTGCTTGTAGAAAATACTTCAATTGAACAGCTTGGTATGGCCCGGAAATTGACCATCTCGAAGGACACTACCACCATCATTGCTGACGCTGCTTCAAAAGATGAGCTACAAGCAAGGATTGCACAGCTAAAGAAGGAATTGGCTGAGACGGATTCTGTTTATGATACGGAGAAACTGTCTGAAAGAATTGCCAAATTATCTGGTGGTGTTGCTGTCATCAAGGTAGGAGCTGCAACAGAGACTGAACTTGAGGACCGGAAGCTCCGCATCGAGGATGCCAAGAATGCAACTTTCGCTGCCATTGAGGAAGGGATTGTACCTGGCGGTGGTGCAGCACTTGTTCATCTCTCCACTCTTGTCCCTGCTATCAAGGACAAGCTTGAAGATGCGGAAGAGAAGCTAGGTGCCGATATTGTCCAAAAGGTAATGAATGACTGGTTTGTGTATTGTTCACCTTCAACCATTTGTCATCATTTTCTAAGCATTTCACCCGCTTTTGAGTCATTTCTGGAACCACCACTGGGTGCTGTGTTTGGTATTTTGTTGTTATCCTGAATCTTTTTGTACTCAGGCGCTGGTAGCACCGGCATCCTTGATTGCCCAAAATGCTGGAATTGAAGGGGAAGTAGTGGTGGAGAAGATCAAATCAAGTGAATGGGAAATTGGTTACAATGCAATGACAGACAAGTACGAGAATCTGGTGGAGGCCGGTGTTATTGACCCAGCCAAGGTGACTAGATGTGCCTTGCAGAATGCGGCTTCAGTTGCTGGAATGGTCCTAACCACACAGGCCATTGTAGTTGAAAAGCCCAAGCCCAAAGCACCCACCGCTGCTCCACAAGGCCTTACCATTTAAAATTCCTGAGAATTATCATCTTCATTTGTAGGACATCAGAAGATATGAAGACGAGAGTAGTTTCTGGCGGCGCGTGTTCATTGAGACAATAAGAAGATGTTACTCTCTGTATGTGAATGCGCTTTTTTGTTCGGTTCTGGAAACTTTCATTAGATATTGTAAGAAGATTACTTAACTGAATCAACTGGATCAACATTACGAGTTTTCATTGAAAAGAAATAATTTTGGTGTTATAGTCTAAATAGATTATAGATATCAACCCTTTTTCTTGCTTTTTGGACTTGAGGATCTTGAAAAATGAAGGGTAAGAGGATTTCATCTTATCTTATCGAGTAAGGGAGAGAATCATTTTTAGACATATTTACTCTGTCAAATCTTAAATTTACAAAAGTGGTTAAAGAGAATCATATTTAGACATATTTACCCATTTGTCAAATCTTAAATTTACAAAAGTGGTTAAAGAGAATCATATTTAGACATATTTACCCATTTGTCAAGGCGATGACAACATGTCGTAGAAAGAGATAACACTAACGTATTTACAACTACATCTCCGAGCGACAGTCAAATGGAAGTGTGAATGCAAGATGCCAGCGGAATGGAAGCGTGAATGCAAGATGCCAGCGGAATGAAACTAGATGCCAGTGGAATGAAGAGGCTAGAGGCTGGAATGAGGCTAGAGGCTGGAAGAGGCTAGAGGCTGGAATGAAGAGGCTAGAGGCTAGGGCTGCTTTCTTACCACCGCATCCTTCCTTGTGTGTCGGAGATGTCATTAATAAATTATAAAATTTTATTTTAATTTGTCTCATAAAATAATATTTTAAAATCTAAAATATAATATATTTTTTTTTTTGACAATCTCATAAAGTTAAAAATAAGAGAAATTATAATATATAGCAAAATATGAGTTCTTATTTGCAAATATAACCAATTTTTTTTTTGTTTCTTTAAATGTGTAAATATATCAAATATTTTAAATAACATTTTTAATTTCTATTTTACTTAAACTTGATAGACTTTTATCAAAACTCTATTAGAGAGATTGAAGTCTTGAAGTCATCTAGGAATCTAATCTATTAAAGATAAAAGTTTCTAGTTATCATAGTTAGAAGTCTATGAGTGATTGAATGTGGTATAATGCAAATTTAAGGTAAGATTTGGAGTAGGCTAATATATTTTTATCATAGTTAAGATTGTGATAGACTTATAATTTTATTTTGTGAGTAATAAATTTCTATACTTATGTATAAAAATGACTTTGAAGGAATATTTTTACTAGAAGAGACGGCCAAATGGGAAGAAGAAAAAGAAAAAAGTAAAAGGGTCTGGATGGAATAGATTGACACAGAATCAATGAGTCTCCCTCATGAAAAGGATTGTACACATCACATCACATCACATAAAATTAAGATTGGCCTTTTTCCAATTAGTTAATGGGTTTTGAAAGAAGACGATGATTGCCTGTCTTTGATATTGTTTGGATGATATGGTTCCATTAAATAGCTTTTTTTTTTTTTTTAAGGATATTAGAAATTAGAATTTTTGTAATGAACTAACTTGTCAAATCTGATTCTCCGGCCAAAAATGAATTATGAAATTAAAGAATTGTGAGAATATGCCATTTGTTTCTTTCTATCGTTTGCCTTCTCTTCTCTTCTCTTCTACTGTTTCCCACTTTTTGCGAAAATTCAACGTTTCAAATTCAAACCCGAATTTGTTCCTTATTTTTACAATAAATATTTTTTTTTATTTTATTTTCGTATTATTAAAATAGAAAAAGGAAAAAGAGATAGCGCGTGAAGAAAATGAGGGGATTCATGAAGTCGTAAAAAGCAGGTAGCTTCGGTGGCATTATATAGCAAAGAGCCATTACAGCCACCTTTATTTCTTGGCGCTCAAATTTAGGCGCCTGGTTAATCCACACGTGTCATTCAAACTATTTCTCATACCATGGTTCAATAATTATAATATATATATATATATATATTCCAATTATCTTTCTCCACTTTCAAAATTTTCATTTTTACGATTGTATTTTGAAATTTATTTTGTAAATACCTTTGAATTTTAAATTTGATAACAAATATATCTTTTTCATTTACATGATGGCAATTGGCGTGACAACTTGCCAAAAAAAACATAACTCAACGGAGAGCGGGTCGGAGAATATATTTCTTGTCCCCGTTCTTATTTAGTCGACAACAAAAATTTTCTCCCCGCTCCCTCCATTCGTACATCCCTAGTGACAATTGAAAGGTAACAACTAAAAGTTGTACGTGATATTATTTACAACCATATAAAAATTAAAGTCGTCATTGCTATCATTTTTTTTTAAACATTGTTACCATTTATTTCATCTAAAACGACATTGTTATCATTTATTTCATCTAAAACGATATTGTTAAAAGTATCTACATTAATCAATTTTTACACATGTTACGTATGTCATTCATTTCACATATTAGTCATTACGCCAATTTCCTTCTTATTTTAACGGAAAAAACTCTCTAAGAGTATCTTTTGAAACAAATTCAAAGAAAAAAATGAAACATTTCAAATTACGGGCATAATTGAAACTTAGTCAATTTTTTTAGGATATTTTGTATAATTTAACTTAACCGTAAATATCTAATTTTCAATTTTATTTTATATATTTTTAAACCTATAAATCTAGATAAAGAAGTTCTTGAGCTTTTTTGTGATAATCATCAAACATATCCATGTACTTTTAATTTTATGTCCAATAAATTTTAAACATTAAAAAAAATTTAATAAGTATTTAAACTTTTGATTTTTTTTAGTACATCAACATTTGAGATTGGGAGATTCGAACTCATGACCTATTGATCATAAGTGCTTTACTTGAAATTTAGTTAACTATGTTATATGTTATTGTTTTTTTTTTTTTTTTTTTGAGTACTTTGATTTTTGATTTTGTATATGATGGGTCTTTAATTTGTTATACTTGGCAAAAAAAAAAAAAAACCATTAAAAAAGAACGGGCGAAAGTTAGATTCTTTTCTCGCTTAGAGAGACTTAGTTTTGAGCCATCCATCAATTATTGTTCTTTTAATTATTTATTTTTTTGGAGAGTAAAGGGCCATCCCCATCCATCAACTCGCACAAGGTGGATGCCTAAAGATGTATATTAAATAGAGCCTAGAGGGTCAAATAAAATAAGATTAGCAATTTGAAATTATGCCAAAGCACAAAAAAAAAAACAAAAAAAAAAATTCTGAAATCAATGCGCCACTCGTGGCCAACCATCCAGAATTTAAGACATCTTCAAACTCTCCGTCCTAGTGTTTTCCCCGTTATGTTAAAAATATTTGGTTAAATTACAAGTTTAAATTCTATTTTTTTGGTACTTATTTAGTTTTTAAATTTAATATGTGCTTAATAAATTTTTGAGCTTTTAATTTTGTGTTATATGAATCTTTTTAAGTATCTAATAAGTCTTTAAATTTTCAATTTTATATCTAATAAACCATTGAATTTTCAATTTAGTGTCTAGTATATCATTGGCTTATTCGATATTTGTAAAATTCACTAGATACAAAGTTGAAATATAAAATTAGAAGTTTACAATATAATCCTATTGCACAAAATTAAAATCTAAATCTAATTCATCAGTTAGTTTTTAAATTTTTCGAATATGTTAGAGACTTATTAGACACAAGATTACAAGTTAAATGACTTATGGTACATTTTTAAACTTCGATATTGTTTAAACTTCATGGACCTTTTTAACACGAGTTTAAAAGTTCGAGAACTAAACTCGTATTTTAACCCAAATATTTTCAACTTCAACTTCAGTCAGCTTTGTTTTTTCTTTGGTTGATGACCTATGTTTTAGCTAGTTAATTATATATAGGTTGACAAACTTGTAGGTTTAATTTTATACTATTAATATCTTTGGTAATTTTTTTTTATGAGCTAAATCGCTCACAACTATATTTGAGTAAGTCAACTAACCTAGCTTTCCAACTTAAAATTGGAAATAACTATAACATTTTTTTGCTAAAAAAATTATGTTTGAGTGAATAAGTATTTGATGTTGAAACTATTCATGATTTTTTTTTTTTAAAGAAAAACATTGGATCACTATTTAGATAACAAATTGGGTAGTTTTACTCGAGGGTGGTAGAATTAGCGATGGAACAATATTGCACAACATTAAAATTAGAGAATTCTTAGACAGAGCTTAGACCTAGTCCAAACCTAATTTGAAGACTTATATATCCTACATATGTTTAGGTGTTAAATAAATATTATATAGGAACATGATGTAACATGCAAAAGTTCATAAAATTAAAAATATAGCAACATGTAAAAAAATACATCAATTGATGAATATTTTATAATTAATACTTATATCAACTATCCTATAAAATAAAAATTTGTTTATCATTATCAATAATATTGATTTTTTAAAACATTATCTTTATTAGATTATATGAGGTTCCATCTCAAAACTAATTGGCAATGAGAGGAGTAACCCACATATCTTATATATTGTGAGGTTTCTCTCCACTTTTCTAATATGGGATCCTCAACCATCCGTGTCATTTTCTATTTTTAAATTATATTTACAATTATTTTTTAACAATGTGAGTAGATGAAAGTAGTTTGAAGATGTATGAACTTTAAATACTTTTTACTTGCATAGAGTTTTCTATTTTTTAAGATTTTATATGTCTAATCTCTTTTCAATCCTTAATCGTCGCCATATCATACGATATATAACTTCCTCGAACAAATATAAAAAATCTTTAAAAAAATAAAAGAAAAACGATGGGGACTAATTCAAAGTTTAAATTAATAAAAGGGTGGAATTGGCGTGATAAAGTAATAAATTACGGAAGAAGGCGGGAATGGGGCCGGTCAAAAGTCGGTTACTTTTTAACAATATATCTAAACTGAAAACTCAACCCACACGCCTAACAATTATTTGGCTAAATTATATAAAAAAAAATACATTTAAACTTTGTATTAATTTAAAAAATACTCATATTATTTTAAAAGTTGTAATATTATTGACTTTTCTTAAAAGTTTCAAAACTAACTTTAGAGTAGAAAGCTATTTGAATGTTTGATGAATAGTAGATGCATCTTAATGTCGTTTTTTAGACTTAATCCAATCAGGTGTAATTGTCGTCACCATACTAATTTTCTATACAATATCTATCAAGTTCCTATTTCAAGTGTAGTTTTAAAACATTTATGAAAGTTTAATCTATTTATTTTTACATATTTATTATGTATTTATAAGTCAAGAATATTAGTAATTATATATATATATATATATATATATATATATATATATATATATTAAAAGAGTTAAGAATGATAAAACAATATTTTTATTTATATTTTAAAAAATAGAAACAAAAACACAAAGCTTGTTATTCCAAAATTTCTACATAATATTACAAACATTTTTTTTTAAAGAAAAGAAAGATTAGAAACAAGAACGGAAATAATAAACCATGAAACACTACTGTTTTTTAAAAATTGAAAAAAATAAAAATAGAAATAAGAAACGAGAAATAAGAAGGTTTATCGGTCCTATTTCCCTTTTAAGTGAATTTGCCTCGTGTTTGGATTTAGTGTTTTGGCATTATATACAGGAGTGAGAGTCGGGACAACGTTGTCGTTGAAGCGAAATTGTTGGTTGTTTTGGTTCCAATATTACCCCTAGTTTTGCTTCAAAATTACGCCTAAACCGGACCCTTGATTTTCCTTACCAATCTTCTTTTGTTCGTAAATATCTCTATATCTGGGTGAGACCATTACCATTTACCAGGGTTGCGATTGCGAAACCAAGAAAGGAACAAAAAAGAAAAAAGAAAAAAAAGTAAGGAAAGGTTCGTAATTAGTAATTAGGAGGCGAATTGGGTAATTTCAAATAGAAGTCGCCCTCGAAAGAAGAGGAAAAACGAAAAAGGACTCGTGGAAGATGAGTCTGTGCGCTGCGTGGAAGACAGGTGACACGGCAATGACCGCAACAATGAATAGAGCTTCTCGTTTATGGAGGATCCTCAACCCTCGCCTCAATCCTACTACTACTACTTCTTCTTCTTCTTCTTCCCTTTGATTTCCAATACCCTACCGAGATCTGCCTGATTATCGATTTCAGGTTCTCTTATTTCTTCTTCACTCGATCCGCATTGCCCTCATTCTCATTGCTGCATCGGCGATTCATTCTTTCTTCTGCTTCTTCCTGTTTTGATTTGATTTTTTTCTTTTTCCACTCTTCTCCTGGTGTATTCGGGCCATTGCGAGACAATGTCCAATGTCGTGTTTCCGAGTCTCTCTGTTCTTCCGTTGAATTATTGGATTTTGATTTTCTGTTGTTGATTGATGTGTAGATAATTGCCTTGGCTTCGACTTACATGGCGGAGGTCGCTAAGGTGTTGTATGTTGTGGTTTTGGATTATGACGAACAAGAAAAGAAGGAGAAAGAGTCTTTCCGCTATACTCGCCCCGTTTTGCAAAGCACTCTGCAGCTTATAGGTTGCAAGGCACGCCATGCTTTCAAGGTTCTTCATCTTTAACGCCTTTTTTTCCCCCCCTCTATTTCTTCTCAATTCAAGGTTATTTCTGTTATGTTGCCGACTGATTTTCCTTTACCTTCGCCATTACGTTCTCCCTTGGGAGTCCCATTCTTTTTTTCTTGTGCGCATCTGAATTCTAGTCGTGGAGGCGGGATCTGCATCTGCCTTCTCGTTACTTGTTTCTGACTTCTATTTGTTTTTGCTATTGTGTCATGCATGGTTCTTTCGTTCTTTTATTATTTTTCTCAAAATCTGCGAGAGCAGTTTCGATTTGTTAGGCAACTTTTGTTGTCTCGTGTATTTCTCTCTGATGAAGTAGGCAAATTTGCGTTATAGTTGTTGAATTTTATAAAGTGAAAATTTTCTCTCTCTTGTTCTTCTTCAATTATGCTTATTTCTCTATTGTTGTTATCACCATGTTGCCTTTCAACTTCTTATCGTGCCTTTCCCCCTTGTCGCTAAGCTACTTGTCCTTTGTAGAGATATTATTTACTGTTCCTTTTGTATGATTTAATTTGTGGATGACCGCTGCTGGGTTTTGAACTTCACATACCGAACTTTTTCAATATCTTGACCATTTTCAAGAATGATCTGTTTTCGATCTCCAATTCCTATTATCTCTTGCGTGTACAAGTGCATTGTCATGTCTTCTATTGGCAAGACAATATGTAATCTGTTTTTTTTTTTTGTTTTGTTTTAAGTCCTTTATCCTACAACTGCCTGCAGAGATCAATAATGCACCGACCTTGATTTAAGTAAATAAAAGTTTAGGCTTTTGAGATTGAGAGGCTGGGTGTTGATCATCATGCATGGACGATCCTTAGTAATTTTATGGCGTTCTAAGAAGTTGTTAATTTCATCCATCCTCTCGTATCAATGCTATTTGTCTGGAATGTTTTCTGAATTTTTTTTATTCCCAATGGAGGTGGTGGATACATTTAACATATTTGCAGCTGAAGAGTGTGGAGGTGAATATACAACGCCTTGAATACAGTTTTATTTGGGTGACTTTCCAGCTTCAATCTGAATTTCAAATATGAGAGAGATGTTTGTGAGTTGGGAGCTGGAAGTTAACTACTTTCATGAAATTCCCCACAGAAAAATAATAGTTGGAAATAAAGAGTATTTCTGTTAGTAGTGTCACATCAAAAAATGACTTTGATTCATTATTTAAATTTTATTTCCAAGCGATGTTGAAAGCATTGAAAACTTCTGATGGATATTATTTTTTTCCTGTGATTACTTGATTAGATAAGCCAAAGGGCCTTTGAGTTGATGCGGAAAGGTCATGGTGTGCTTCCTGGGACAAGATCTTCTAAAAAAGAATGGGTTAATAATTGGGATGTGCGTTTTGCTGAAACTGAGGTTTGGAACAATCTAAATTCCTCTAAAGGTGGTGAAAATAAAAACATTCCGTTTGAGCTATATAAAAGGCGCACAACTCTAATGGTAAAGAGAGCAACCTTCTTAGATCTTGTATGCAAAGCCCTGGCAGAATACAAGTACGTGAGTCCCAACCAGAGGGCTGACTTGCTTTTAGCGTGCAGGTAAACTCTAAATGATATGAGCCTTTGAATAGAGTCCCCATTATGTTAACTGTTTTTCTTATTTGTTTTAAATCTACTATTATTTTCCACAAATTAGTAGTTTAGGTTCAAGATCCTTCTACAAGGATGAGTTTAGGGATAATCTTATTCATGCCAGAAAGTTTTTATGTAGATCTGAGTATTTTTAGATTTACACCTGGTCTATCTGATGCAAATGGTTGGTATATTTGACACTTGAAATATTTAAAATATTTTATCTTATGCAATATTTTGCACGTTTGTATATATAAAAAATACACACTTTAAATGGTTGCTTCAAAATGTGTGCTCCTAAGGATGACATCTTTGTTAGTTGAGGATGCAAACAAGTGTTTGCAACCGTATATTGTATTTAGGTATCCTGTGCTGCTTGTTTTGTGCTCCACTCGGTTGGCCTTTGTTTCTGAATAAGTAACAAAAAGTACTGCTGGTCTATCTTGTGGGAGATTTGGGGAGAGAAATTTTATGGGAAATTTGAGGGAGAGGAAGAGGAGGATCTTTGGATTATTGAAAAGAGAATGCTGGTGTTGTTTGTAATCTTGTAAAATTCTTGGTGTCTCTTTGGGTCTTAATGCTAAAAAAGTCTGATCTTCTCTGAACTGGATCAAAATACGACCTCTTGTGACAATTCATAGGTTTCATGGAATAAATTTCTTGTCTTTTCTTATTGTTGGGGAAGTGGGTAGTCTGCTAATCCATTATATTTGTTTTCATAAGGTTTATTATTACTCTATTTTCTATGGATATTTTAAGAAGAGTTGGGGCTGCTTGCAAGTTTGTTAAGCACTAACATTATATTTTTTCCTGTGATGCTTGCATAGCTGATTTGCATTTCTTCCTAACAATATTTTCTTTTCACAGAATCCGAGAAAGGAAGGAATCTGTGACTGTACTATTATGTGGTACTAGTGGCTGTGGCAAATCTACTTTGTCTGCACTGCTGGTATATCCTTGCAGAGACTCTAATCTTTAGGGATAAAAATTTGTTGCATTACTGAAGCTTTGACAATTTTTTTAAAATGCCAACAGTTAACTGTAATGGATGACATGGAGTTATGGTTGAAAGTATATTTTGATCTAGAATGTTTTAACTTAAGTACACCATACTTTTTTCTCTGACAGGGTAGCAGGCTAGGAATTACGACAGTAATATCAACTGACTCAATTCGGCATATGATGAGGAGTTTTGTAGATGAGAAACAAAATCCTCTGCTCTGGGCTTCAACTTACCATGCTGGGGAGTTTTTGGATCCAGTAGCTGTTGCTGAAGCCAAGGCGAAAAGAAAAGCAAAAAAGTTGGCAGGCAATCCTCATTCATATCTGAAGGATGAAGTACTGGAGAGCTCTTCCATTGGAAAATTTGATGGCCAACCATCAGATCGCTGCACTGAGCTCATCAGTCGAAAGCAGATGGCTGTTGAAGGATACAAGGCACAGAGTGAGATGGTGATTGACAGTCTTGATAGGCTGATTACTGCATGGGAAGAGCGGAAACAATCAGTTGTTGTTGAGGGTGTTCACTTAAGCCTAAATTTTGTGGTGTGTAATCCTAAGTAGCTGTCTTTTCTTCCCTGTCTATGTAGATTTTATAATTTATACTCTTCTTGACACATATTCTGATGCTGCTTTTGCAGATGGGGCTTATGAAGAAACATCCCTCAATTGTACCATTCATGATTTACATCACCAATGAGGACAAACACTTGGAAAGATTTGCAGTGAGAGCAAAATATATGACACTTGACCCAGCAAAGAACAAATATGTAAAGTATATACGAAATATTAGGACAATACAAGAATATTTATGCAAGAGGGCTGATAAGCATCTTATCCCTAAAATAAACAATACCAATGTTGACAAGAGTGTAGCTGCCATCCATGCAACAGTATTTAGCTGCCTTCGCAGGCGTGAAGCAGGTGAACAGCTATATGATCCTGTGAGGAATACTGTTCCTATTATTGATGAGGAATACAGGAACCAGTGTGCTGCCAACTCATTGAGCTCCAAGTGCATGTTTCAACTCATCCAGAGGAAAGGTTCCTCTAGGAATCTGATGGCTATGGTTAATACTGACGGATCCGTGGCTAAGGCTTGGCCTGTTGATCCAATTGATGATACAAGTGGGAGCCATGTATTAGGCCCGAAGGCTGAGAATGGAGTGGGGATTCCAATGTATGGTCCGTTGCAGATTGATAAAGCTGAACCTGTTAATCTTCAATTTGGTTTCTATGGCATCAGTGCTTGGCCTACTGATGGTGGTGGGACTAGCCGTGCAGGGAGCGTTGATGAATCCAGGGCAGATGGGACTGATACTAGTAAATACCTTTCTTCTTGCTGCAGCTCTCCAAGGTTTTCCGATGGACCTTCCAAGGAGGTAGTTTTGAAAATGATTGATTTTAATTTTTTGGGTTTAGAAGTACATTTCCTCTCGATTTTTTGTCTTCCCAATACACAGTTCCCAGTAGCCGTGGAAATTTAAAAGCAAACATCCAAGCCGTATATATGCTGCAGCTGCATATACAACCTCTGCTTCCTTAAATTTTATTTCTTCGATGCTATTTTATCTCTTTGGTTGTAGATGCCAATTTCTGCTTAGATCTGATGGCCCGTTATTCCCTTTCAGCTCAAGGAAGATATCTCGGTGCACGGGAGCGATGAAGAGGCTGATGATCCTCAAGAGCTTGGCAGTGATGAAGACTTTAGTGAAGATGGCGACGAACTGATTCATGAAGAGGTATTGCCCGGTTCTATGTAAAAGAAATGTTTGTTAAATATGTTTCAAAGCATGGTCCTCAGCACTGATTTCTTCAAGTTCTCCAAGGGGACTCTTCTTGCTTCATGAGTATTCAATATAAGTTGCTCACAATATCATGCACTTCTACCTTGTTTTGGCGTCGGTTCCTATGCATATTGATGTTGTTTAGTAATCTGATTCATGCTCGATATGGGGTAGTGTAAAGCTTTAGAAGAATTCCTGCAAGGATCAGTATGGATAGCTGAAAGATCTGAATTTGAAAATTTAACATGATGGTATTTTATTCTTTTGGCCCACAGGTAGGCTCTGTCGACGAAGAATCGACAAAGTCGGATGAAGAATATGATGATCTGGCAATGCTGGACGTGCATGATGGTTACTGGTCGGATGATGACATGGACTTCATGGAAAAGGCTGGATCTGTTTCTAAGGGGACAATGAGTGCTCGGGCAGTTGATAGGTATCGACAGAATCTGGACCAATTCCTGCGCTCTAAAAGCGAGTCATCCAAGACACTCTGCTCTTATTCTTCTCTTATGAAGGAGAAAGAAAGGAATCTACGAACTTCTGGTTCTATGAAAATGAAAAAACGCTCCCTTAGCATTCCAGCCGTGCGAAAGCATGGTTCAGCTATCGACGGTCCCATACTATCTGGAGCTCCTCAGGGGTAGCTCAAGAATTTTGCATAGTTTTAGTTTTTTTCTTTATTGATCTCTCGATGGTCTCTTTTACTGGAATTAGCTTAAGACTACGCGGGGTATAAACACCCCCCCCCAACCCCCGGGTTTAAAAAATGTACAGAGTGGTGTCCCTTGTAATTGACTTGCTTCGTGTTGCAGCGTTCCTTTGAATATATATACATCATATACACATATCCCACTAATTTGTAGATGATAGATCAATGTTTAAGAGGAGGGTAGATAGGATTTTATTCTTGAGCATACTGCTTAAAACAAAAGGCTAATTTATATCAAAGTTACCTGGGCTGCCATTGACATTGACCTCCTCAGGACCTGATCTCCAGGAAAGTCGGTGCTTCTCAGAACCTTTAAACAGAGAGAAAAAAAAAAAGAAAGACAAAACTTCCAATCGGCTTATTGGCCTTTGATGTGGTAAAAACCCAGATGAGTTTGAAAGCCTGCGACTCGCTCAGGCGTACTGGCATCTTTTGATTCTGATTCCATTTCATATTGACATTACATTCTGTGGATGCCTATTGTTTTACACGTTAACTCTTGTTTTTTCCACTTGTATTAACGTAATCGAGGGCTGTAGTCCCAACGCTTCTTTCTCACACGTCACAGCAATTTTAAGATAAGGGGTGGTCCATCTTATCTGTTGCGTGGAGCCCCATTTCTGATTTGAGTTGCATGTTTGGAGGATTCGCTTATTATAGCTCAGTTACTCGTTCATTTCTCATTCAGAGCATGAATTTTCTGTTGTTTAGTTTCGAGTTGGCGCAATAAAGGGAAAATTGGCGAAGTTACTTACTGTAATATGGAGAACTTTCATGTATTCAATGATTGCACTATCAATAATCGAGGTACAATATGGGACTTATTTAATAAGATAAAACTCCAATGACCGTATGGAAGATTACCGTACTATTACAACCTTTTTCACTAGAAGAAGCTAAAAAATGTAACTGCTAAGATGTGTCATCAACAGTGAGAGGTATGTGTTTATCAACCATGCTCCTACTGGGTCTTAACAGGTAATAACTCTTTATCAATCAGTTCAGAGTAATGCAATGAAAAAAAGGTCGAGATCGAGTCAGACTTTCGGAACACAAGCTCTAATTTGAATTTTGCTACAAGCCTTTGAATTTACTTCCCTTCTGTTTGACATGTTGATCAAAATGGAATTCTCACGCTGGAAATTTCACTATAAGGCATGATCGATTCAAAATGGAAGATCTCTTCTTTATTAGTTTTATTGTGTGCTCAACTATCAATCAAAGTGGTTGGAATCAGTCTGCTAAAATCAGCCCCACGTTTAGCCAAGATGTTTAATAGCATTGTTGCTTCTTTAGTCCGATTCAACTTGCATAATTCGAAGACAATCTTTTCGCAAACAGATCGATTAACTTGATATCCTTCCTTCTCCATCATTACTTGTAGCTCAATAGCTTCATTAACCATTCCTTTTTCGCAAAAACCATAAACCAATGTGTTGAACATTGCATCATCCATTTCGATTCCCTGGCTCTGCATTCCATTTACATATTCCATTGCCAACCCCATATCTCCCACCTTGCAGAGACCATCTATTAATACCCAATATGTATCAGAGTTTGGGGCAATACTTCTCTCAGTCATTTCATCGAACAATGAACACGCGCTCTGGATTGTCCCTGCTTTACAATAGCTTCTCATGATCGGATTATACAAATGGCAATCCACCTTCAAGTTCTCATCATGCATCTTCATTACCAATTTCTCAGCCTTCTCATTCTTTCCTGAGCTCGTGAACCCATCAATTAGAAGTTTGTACGTGTTGATATCATAACAAACTCCTTCCTTTTCCATCAAAAGCAATATCAGATCCAAGTCCTCAAAATTCCATCGCTTAGCACAAGCACTAACCATCACATTGAATGTAACAATGTTGGGTTTAATTCCTTTCTCCAGCATCTCCTCCACCAACTCTCTACCTCTCTTAATCTCCCCATTCCCACACAGGATATCCACCACAACCGTTAAAGAATAAACAGAGACCTCTAATCCTGATTTGAGCATCCGATAGAAGAAATCTAAAGCTAAATGCATCTGATCAGATCCTTTAAGAGCTAGTAAATGCACAGTACAAGTCTGCTCATCAATCATAATCCCATTATTCTTCATATAGCTAAATGTTTCAGAAACAGAGTCGAAGAACCCATTCTGCGAATACATCGCAAGTATGAAATTGAAAAATTTTACCTTAACCTTCCTTTCTCGACAACAATTTTCAACCGTAGAAGCAATAACAGCAAATGGGTACCGGCGATTACTATCAATCGACACAGTAGTGAGAAGGTTCTCTGCATCGGAAAACAACCTTGCCTTGAGAAGTCTGCAAATGACTGTCAAATGGGCCTGAAGGTCAGGCTTGAATGAGATGAGAGACTGATTTTTTAGTATAAAATCGAAGAAATGGAAGCATTCTGAAGATCTAAGATTTGGGTTAGAGAGAATGGAACTGAGATTATGGGGGTTGAGTTCGGAGATGAAGGATGTGGCGGTGGAGTCAAACTGTGCCGGAGCTAAGATTGTTGAAATGATTTCCATGAGTGGTTTCGAGGAGGGATTGGATTGACGATTGCCTTTGACTGTTTTGAGAGTTTTGAGGAGGTTTTGAATTGACATTACTGAGGTTTTAGATTTTTCGTTCAGAATCGAAGGGAAAGCCAACGATAAAATTCCTTTGGCTTCTTCAATCTCAGAAGCCAATCATGATGTATTTCTTTCTGGGTTCCGAGGAAGTTCCGATGAATTGACGAAGTATGTGATTTTCTCTGCAAATCTCTCCTTCCCCGTTGTTTTCTCCATTGAAATCGTTATCAATTGGGGAAATTTATGTTACTTGAAAAAACACAGGCAGAAAGGAAATTCTGATGATCGATCCAAATAATAATCAAAGTCACAGAAGATGGGAGTATACATTTTCAATGGTGTATCCCGATCCCATATTTCTTTTGGTTTTCGTTCTTAATTTTGATGCCTAGGCGTAACTAAAATGTGATGGTGAAATTTTTGTTAGAAGTAAAGAATTTTATTCCAAATTATATGTTATGGTGATTTTTCTCTTTTTTTTTTTCTAACAATGCAATTGTAACTATGAAAGAACAAAAAGTATATTTGGCCTAGAACAAAATTCGAAAAAAAAAAAAGGATTAATTTATGACTCTAAACTCAAATTTTAGATTAATAATAGTATTAATTAAAATCTTAAACTTTCATCCATTAAATCATTTAGCGTCTCTATTAAAGTTAGTTGTGGGTCAATTCAAATGGCTAAATTGATTTGTTTACAAAAGTTTAGAGTTTTAATAGATTCAATAGGTAAAGTTTAGGAGTATAAATTAATTTTTTTTTTCAAAATTCTTTTATGCAATTAGACCATGGTCAATTATTAGAGAGTTTGTAATTTATCGTAGATATTTAAATTAACATGGTCATAGTTATAATGCAGCTTATTATTGTGTGATTTTAATTAAAGAGTAGTTGATTGGATTGATCACGTGTACATCTATTACGTATGTGGAGCTAAAACAAGGCTACAAAACTAATGAACTTGAGGGGATAGTGTCGTAACGTGTTGTTGCAAGAGAGACCGAAGTCTCACGCCTTCAACTATTTGTAGTGTTAAGATGCTGAGCATAATGTCTCAATACTATTGTTTCAGCCTTAAAAACTAAAATAATATACGTACAAGCTTTTTTGGAGCTATGTATACATGCACAGGGGCGGATTTACCATGGGCCGAGCCCCCCTCAAATTTTTACCTTTAATAATATGTATAGAAAAAGTCAGATCAATTAACAAAAAAGTTTTCTGGCATAGTGGTAAATATGTCATCGACCCCCCTCATATCCCTAATGTTTGCTTTTCATTCTCTATTTTTTTTTTTGTTATTATTGTTTAACTTTTTCGGCTTCACATGTGGAATAGGAGATTATATATTATATCTATCTGGTTGGATTGCTTTTTGTGATAGAGGTCATAATATATTTTCCTTCCAACAATATCAACATAGTACAATAAGAGTACTTACTCTTTTTGTTCGCATTATGATTTTGTCTCCATTTTTCCTGCGGGTGCAGGGGGCTATTTCTCCCGTTGGCTAAATGGGGACGGAGACGAAGAATATATTCACCAGTCGTTCCCCGTCTCTGCCTCAATTTATTTACTTTTAATATATATAATAAACCATAATTCTAAATTTTTATTAGTATCATTTTATTTTTCTGAAAAAATTAAAAAAAAATGCCTCTTAAATAGAAATTTCTAATTAAGAATTAACTATTTAAATAAAACTTAAAAAAAATATTTAATAAAATTTAGAAAAATAAAAATGATAAACAAGAAATTATTCTCCATAGGGAACCCGATCCCTGCGAGAAATTTTGCAAGGACGGAGAATAAAATGGGGGTTTCTCGTGGACATCTCTAATTTTGTCTTTATATATTTTCTAATATTTGTAAACCACATTATGTAGTAAATGAAAAGAATATCTATCCTCCAATAGTATATATATAAAAAAAAAAGTCGTCACATAATTGATAATGGCAAGACTATGACACATATGTTGGAAGTAGTGATGTTGAAGGGATATGTAGGGTGTATAATCAAAACTTACCTACAAAAATGAAAAAAGGCTCAACTTTAATTTATTTGGTGTCTGCAAACACCCTTGGAAATGTAGATCCACACTTGGGTATTGTGTAATTTGATAGAGTTTGGCATAATAGAGGACTTCATCTTCATCTCCTATGGACAACTATAGATTGGTAGTAGGGTCCCCCAACCTAATTGTTACTTGATAGCTATAGTGTAAGTACTTGTCAATCATACATTAATTCATTGTGAAAATGTTGTGGGTTAGTTTTGGTGGAAGTGGTACCATAATAGCCTTGTATAAGATGTGATAGGTACACGCAAAAGTGTGGTGCTAGGGATATTAGATGCAAGTTCTTTGCATAGATCATGTTCGATATGCCTAACTCAATAAGAAGATGGAAGATGTCAAATATAGCCTCCTTAGGCCCCATTTCTTATTATCCTTCCATACATATATTTGGACTAAAAAGATTGGATTAAGTATATAGATACACGATCTCACCTAGATGAAGTTTTGAGTAATTGGGCTCCACCTATGTTAGACTATCTTTCACCTAATCTCACTTGGTTCAAGTTAACCATCAAAACTTGCGTAGACTTAGATGACCTTCTAAATCCACTTAATTAAGAGGTATATCCATTAATATATATATATATATATATATTAAGATAGAATGTGCAATTAAAAGTTTTATCGATATGATGTTAACTGTGTGATATCATATCACTAAATCAGTAGTGCAACCTAAATGAGACATGCCCACATCATCCAGTAGATTTCTCTCTCTCTCTTTTTAAAAAATATGAAGTGATTTCATAATTTTTAAAATATATAAATTACTTGTCTAATTATCGATTAATTTTGAGACCACCAATTAGGGATGTCCATTTTCCCACCCAATGGCAAACAGGAAATTATTCTCCACGCGGAATCCAATCCCCACTCTGTTTTCCGAAGGAATTCTCCGATCTCCATGGACATCTCTACTAACAATCAATAAAAGTGAATATTAATGGGTAAGAAATTAGATCCATTTGTTTCATTTGGGTAATGAAAAAAAGAGAGGAGAAAGTGAGAGTGAGAGTGGACCAAGGGATTTTAATGGGAATGGTGGAGTGGTGAGATCGACGTGGGGCCCTTCCCTTCCCTTGCGTGTCTGCCACATGTGTATCCATCATTCACGTGGGCCCCACCTTCGTACTATTTTCCACCCCTCTTTCTCTGCCACATTTTCATATTTTTCTTTCTTTTTTTTTTAATTTATTTTTACATATGACATACCTTTTATATATGTGTACACATATATTTTTTTTTCCTTTTTTTTTCTTTTTTTCTTTTATGGATTATTTAAATATTTCCCATCATATTTTTTAAATAATTAGAATTAAAAGAGTACCGGAAAGGAAATGGTAGTTCGACCATTTTGGTGAATAGAAAACTGATCCACAGCCTCATCCATTTTAGTCTTCTCGTTTCGAATATTCTCTGATTTTGTTAATTTCAATATCCATTTGCCATTCAGTCCTTCGAATTTTACTGTATATATAAATATATACACACACAGTGACACAAACGCGAATTAATTTCCATATATTATTCTATCTACCATCGTCGGCTTATATTTATAATATCACCCAACTTAAACATAATTTATTGAAAATAATTGGTTAAAATAGATGCTAGAGTTCGTGAATAACAGCTTAAACCAATGACCATAGCGCTTCTATTTCAGATTATATATATAGAGAGAGAGAGAGAGGATATAGAAAATTACCACTTTATAAATTAACAATTCTATCTAGACACCATGACTTTTTATTTTTTAAACTCCATTTGGTAATTATTTTATTTTTGGTTTTTATGAAAATTGTGTTTGTTTTCTGCTCTTTTTTATTTTTATTTTTAATAAGTTTTTTTTAAGAAACATTTGAATTTTTAACCCAATTTAAAATCAAAAGAAAATTTTTAAAATTATTTTTTTAGTTTTCAAAACTTAATTTGTATTTTGAAAATATTGATAAAACTATATAACAAAAGAAAGAAACTCATATATGAAAGTAGTGTTTGTAAACTTAATTTTTAAAAATAAAAAATCAAATTGAGCGTTACATATTCAAAACAAGATAATTTCAATTGATTTTATGTAGTACTTAATTCTTAAATACATTTATTTAATTAGTTTTACTAAATGTTAACAAATGGTACCCAAATTGAGCGTTTCACATTCAAAACAAAATAATTTCAATTGATTTTATGTAGTACTTAAATACATTTATTTAATTAGCTTTACTAAATGTTAAAAAATGAAACCCGTGAGATGATTTGAGTAATATGATTCTTATAATTCTAGTAGTCAATACCAATATTATTGCTTGAACTTATAATTAAAAATTATTACAAGTTTAGTTATTAAACTTACCATTAAACTTTCATGTTTGTGTTTAATAAATTTTTGAACTTTAAAAAATATCTATCAGATCCTCGAATTTTCAATTTCGTGTCTACTAGGTCCTTAAACTTTAAAAATCTCAAATAAATCATTGAACTTTCAATTTTGTATCTAATAGGTATTTGACATATTCAAATTTTTTAAAATTAACGAATTTGTTAGACATAAAATTGAATTTTGTGCCTACTAGTATATTAAACTTTCAATTTCGTGTCCAACAAGTTCATGAATTTTGAAAAATATTGAATAGGTCAAGGATCTATGAGACACAATTGAAAATGGAAGGATTTAAAAGATACAAAATAAAAAATTTAGGAACTTATTAGTTTTTCTTTTTAAAGTTCAATGACCTATTAGATACAAAATCAAAAGTTTAGGAACCTATTAGAAACTTTTTAAAGTTTGAGGATTTATCTTATACACTAACTTGGAAATTCATGAACTAAACTTGTAAATTAACCTAATTAAAGTAACCCACATGACATTTGTATTGTTCGTATCCTCTATTTCATTTGCATATTAGACAACAAAAATGAAGAAAACCAACAACAAACCATTATATATTAAAAGAAATGTGCAAAATCACAAATTATCAATAGAGATGCCATGCAAGGCAAAACAAGTAAGCTATTATATATATTCTTCTCTTGATCATAATATACAAATAACAACAACATTAATTCAGCACATATATTAAGCATTTATATTTGACTGATTTACACTGCAAATTATAAAATAAAAGTAAAAAAACAAGAGAAGGGCAATTATGAATGATGAATGGATAGTCCGAAAATCTGAGGGAAGGTAGGAAAGTGGGAGATCTTCACAATCTCGAAATTCCTGAATCATCACTATCACTCTTATATAAATTAAAATAAAAATAAAAATATACGTAATACGTAATAAATAAACAAAGAAAGAGAGATGGAAAAGGAAGGTACATGAGAAAAAGGGTCCTAGCAACAGGCATGTCTCGTGGCAATTGGTCCACCATCACCAACAAATTTAGACAACACTATGAGATTTATACGATTATTGAATGCTTAACTTCAACCTCCATTTTTACTACTCACGACACTGATTTTTTTTATCCTCTTCAAACTTTTCAGCCCCACATTATAATTATATTCCACTTTTTTAGGATCATTTCTTCTTCATCTACTTCTTTCCATATCCAGCCCCACCTCACTAATTAATTCAAGTTATCCCCTTTCATCTACCTCTCGCCAGTGCTAACAAAATCCCGTATTAACTATGGATGAAAGATATCCATGTTATAAATAAGTAAAAACAATTATCTCCATTAATATGAAAACTTCTGAAGAACTAAAAGTAAATCTATGAGAGTTAATGCCCAAATTAAACAAATAATCATATTATTGTAGAGATATGTGAAAGTCTGTTGTCCTTATTGTTACTCAGAGACTGCATGTTCAGATTAGTAAGCTCTCACTTCTAATTAATGGCACTCTTTGTGGATGAGCATTAGAAATATGTAAAGAGAAAGAATTATTTACCTTTGAAACGTAACTTTGTGTAGGAGTTTTGGGGACTCGTCTTTCGAGATTCTCTTCCATATTTCTTTTCCTGTTACAGATGTACAAAAGTCTCGTCTATCCCACCATAATCGAATTACTCAAAAAAAAAAAAAAAAAAAAGGATTTCCACTATTTATTATTAAATCAACTATAATTAACTGAGAGCAGTCAGATCTGGAATCTGAATTCTGAAGTCTGTTTGAGCAGCATTTAACACTAAAAACAACGATGATAAATCCATTAAAGCAACGGCTGCTTGTGAAGTAAACTAAAAAGAATTGAAAATAAAACCCAGAAGGTATTATTAATTAAAGAAAGCTGGAAGATAAAATTCATCACCTGTTAGTTTAATTTGCTGGAAGACAGAATCATCATATATCTGAGAATCCTTTATTATTATTATTTTTTAATATATATAGTCGTTAATTGCCGATGCAGCATCATCAAGATTCTCAGTTGCAAATAAATAAATCTGGAACTCCCCAAGTCCAACACATATAATTTGAATGTGAATCTTGATAATGCTACACCAGCGACCAACAACTGGCTTTCTTTCAACGCATCTTAAACCCTATCTCTCCCTCAGCCAAAATTAGGGGAATCAAGGTAAAAATTTAAAATTAAAATTACTGAGACAAAATAGAAAAGAATGAGAATTTTAGATTTTTTTTTTCCCTTTCAAAACCCTAGCTAATTACCCCCAAAGTGTTTATTCATGAAGAGAAAAAGAAAATGGAAAGCCAGTATCTTTTTGAAAACCCATGTTCATAATGCAATCCACAGCCTACCTTTAATCGATCCGAAAGATTTGAGCTTCTGGAAGCACAAAAAAAACAGTAATTCAAAGAGAGAAAGAGGGAATGATTTTGATTAGAACAAAAGACTACTGAAATCTGAGACACACACTAAAAAGAAAAGGGAAAAAAGCTAAGAGAAATAATAGGTGAAAAAAAAGAAAAAAAATTGAAGATGGGAAATGGAATTAGAGGAAGAAATAGGAAGAAAGGGGCAAAAAAGAAAAAAAAAGGAAGAAGATTGGGAGAAAAGAGGAACAGTGGAGGAGATGGAAATTGAAGAGGAGGAAGGAGTTTGGGTATATATATATATATATAAATAAATAATGGCATTATATTTGATTATTGGTCAGTTGTCAATGTTTTCACACTATGGGTGGATTTCTATTGGTTGTTGAGTTGCTTCGCTGTATAGTACTGTCACTATAGCACATCACCGTCTTCACCAAAAAACCCTAATTCTAATTTTTATTGTTTTTTTTTAAATATTTTTATATAGATAAAATAAAATTTTTTCCAAGTTTTCCTCGTATCATCATGTCTCAGATCACCCATTTTTTCTTTATCCTATCTTCTTTTTTATTGTTTATTTCACGTGGGGTTGGCTTAGATAGAGTAATTCTTTTTAGAATCCAAATTAAATTAAGCATAATGCGCCAAAGCTTATCTCCTCATTTTTTGAACTATTTTCTTCTCTTATTTTTTCTAAAAAAAAAAGGTATTGTTTGAGAATCTAATGACCGTTTTTTCTTTTTTTTTTAAAAAAATGGGTTTTCTTTTTCAAGAATAAAGTTGTTTAATATATCAACTTTTTTTTATATATGTCTTACATTTTTCTAAATCATCAGAATGATGTATTGTGTTAATTAGTTGAACCGTATTTAAATTTTTATTATTTCAAGACATTAAAAAGATGTAGTAATTTCAAATCCTCCTTTTAGGATCATAAATCAATAAAAGACATTATGACTAAAGAAGCATTGTAAGAACAAAACCAAAATGGTCATGAGAGACGATACACACCAACATCCTAGGGTTAAATAACTTCAAAGGACATGTTTGGGGCACATGTTATAATAACACGTGTTATTATAATCCGTGGAATATTTTGCATTTTAAATAATATTATATTATTATAACAACAGATTATACTATTCTGCATTTTAAATAATATTATATGATTCCACATATTACAATAACCACAGACTATTATAACTCTTGTTGTTATAATCCACTCAACACCCCAAACAATCCCAAAGAGGGGGAAAAATCAAAGCTTCCCGTATAAAACACAGATAAACAAGAACATTAGAAGGAATTTAGGTAATTGAAAATTCGAGCAATAAATTGTGAGGGCATGTTTTAAAATGATTTTAGAATAACCATAATCACTTTTGTTATGTCAAAAGCTATTAAAAAGTAATATGACAAAAGTGATTTTGGTCATTTTAAAATCATTCCCAATTGTACTTTGAATATTTTTTAAAAAAGAGTGTATTAAAATTAGAATAAAGGAATAGAGATTTGCACTTGAGATCTTAATTAAAGGATAGATACCAATATTTTAACGAGTTAAACTATGTTGGTGTATATATGTTCAAACCTCCACCAAATCTTACATTTAGTCTTTGAAATATATGTTTTTCATTGGATATTTTAAAAGTCTCAAGTCGGTTTCCAATGTTTTAAAAGTTTTCAATTAAACCTCGATTCAATTTCATGGCATAAATTTGAATAACAAAGTGATGACATGCAATTTGAAATCATCGGATAATAACGACTTTTATTTTTCTTCTTTAATTGGGTGGGACATGAATTGTCAAGGTGAGTTTTTAATTTGGGTAGAGCTAGTTGGTTTCATTTAAATCAAGAAAAGATGAAGCAAGTATTTAACATTTAAACAATACATACATGTAAATATAGCAGATGCAAAACAATATTTTTTAAATGTCATATCATCATTTCAATATTATTGACTATGGATGGACTTGACTAAAAGTACATTTTGAGATATTGAATTTGAAATTGAAACTTTTTGAGACATTTGAAACAAAGTGGTTGTAACTTCATAGAATTAATACATTTAGCCAATATATAGTTATGAATAATTAAATTTATTTAGATTTTTTTTAGTAATTCCATCTTTTGGAGGTTAGAAGATTCGAATTACCTCTTAATTAAGATAAGCGTATATGTATGAAAATGGTAGCTAATTCAACCAATCAGGAATTGATTTGAGAAATGTCGCATTGCTTTATGCTTTGCAAGTTAGCTTTCCAGATCAATTGAAAAGGTGCACGTGTGAAATGGTTTAAGCTGTACTGATCATTAACTTTTAATTAACCCAAATTAATTAACAAGTTGTTCAAAATTAAACCACATGGTTAGCATGTGCAGATGTTTGGATTATATTCGATTGAGTCGTTAATTGCTCTTCTATGTAAAGTTGAAAGACAAGTTACAATTTTTAAAACAGGCTCCAACTTTTATATAAAATACTTTGCATTGTCATTTTATTCCCATTTTCTTTTATATATTTTTTTTCCTTTTCTTTTTCAAAATCACGTCCTCAAAATTTTCCCCAAGCAATGAGGTCGGTGTAATAATCATTTATATTTTTAAAATAAAGCTTACAAATATTACTTCCCAGTTCTCACTATCTGTTTTTTTTTTTTAATTTTATTCTCTACTTTTTAAACACGTTTAAAAATTTGAATTGCCAAAATTTATAAATAAAACTAGTTTTTTTTTTTTTTTTTGAAAATTTGGCTAAAATTCTAATTAACATTTCTTTAAGAAAGGTAAAATCAAAGTAAATAAATGGTATGAAAAATAAGTGTAGTTATAAAAAAAAATAATAATAAATAAAATTATCATCAAATGGACCTAAACAATTTCATTTCAATTTGGAGAACATAATTATACCAAATAAGATTAAATAAATGCTAGAGGATAAGTTAGTATTTGACAATTTTCTTAACGTATTTAGTCATGTTTAACAAATGTGGGGTATAAAAATTTAGATCTAGGAAAAAGGTACATGTTAATTACTATTGAGCTATACTCATTTCGATCGGCGGATAAATAACTTGTTTTAACCATATTCCTATTCATTTTCTTATAAACAAACATAGCATTTTTGTTTCTTTATACATTTTTCAACTTTGAAATTAAAAAGTACATAGAGTTAATCTAAAGAAGTTGAGTTTTAATAATGATAAGGGACAGGGAGGCTTTAACCTATAATAAATGTAAGGGAGAAAAGGGTATAAACTAAAATAGCGCTTTTCTATTCTGGCCAATTGCCATTTACGATGCACATGCATGTGAAGTTTTTAATAATTCTTATAGTATGTATATACAAATTTATGAATCTCTTATAGAAAAATAAAATTCTAAATGGACAAATTGTCAACAATATTTAATTAATTCTTTTAATATTTTAAAAAAATTGTCTACAACCTTTTGCCTTCATAAGTAAGCCAATAAATGTGCTATAAATGTAAAGTTAGGCAATAATGTATATAGTTGATGAAATATTGATACTTTTTATTTCACATATTTACGAACTTATTCAATAGAGAGATTTTAATATATATAGAATTCAAAATAAGAAATTAACGTGTATACATAATTCAGTAGTTTCTCTCTGCTCTGTGTATAAGTTTATAAGTTACTCTAACATGTGATGTAATAATTTAAGATTATAATTTCCAAAAAAAAAACAATAAAGACTAGCTATCCAAATGTAGGATGAACAAAATTATCCAAAAAAATCATTTACCATATCTCCTACTTTTATTAGGTTGAATATTTAGGAACCATATATAGAAACACACAATCAAATTTTGTGGCTAAAACCTATAGCATTTATAAGTTAAGACAGTAATGATGAATAATTTTCATAGCTTCGTTTTTCAAATTAAAGCGTATTAGATTCCATTCGCTAAAATTTTTAAATTTAGTAAAATTTGCAGATATATATTACATATATCACAAACCTCCACACATCTTATACAATTTAATATATAAATTTATTTTTGTTTAATTAGTGTAGTTCTTACGCATGGTATACATCAAATTGATGGTTAACATCAATATTTTAGAAACTAGAAAAAGAAGAGAATGCAAAAAAAAATTAAAATATACGTCTTTTAAGTTTGATAATACATTTAAATATTTAATATTAATTGATGATATAATGTTTTAATTGTTTGAGTTATAGTTGAGTTGACAAGGTATATATTTAATATAGTAGTGGATTATAATTGTAATTTAGAAAAACAATTAAACTTAATGGTAGAATGCACGTTGGCAATTGTGTAAAGGAAACGATAACATCTCGTGTGGTCCACTCCATCACCATCATGACGCCCAAAAATTTGGATTAACATTAAGATAATACGTTGTCGTTTTATGACTAGATTTATTTTGTGTCTTTATTCTTTTTGTTTAAATCACGAAGGTAGATGTTTTTTATTTTTCTTTTTGGGTAGAGTTATAAATTTAAAATATTCAGATATAGCCAGTTAAATCGGTTAACGTGTGTGTGGGACAGGGGGCGGTTTATAATAATAATAAAGAATAAATAAATAAATATACATATAAACATATGATGATTAGTTTGGGAAATATAAATATGAATATAATATAATTTAGGATTAAAAAAAAAAAGATTATTGAATAAATAGATAGAAGGAAAGTGAGGCTGACAGATTCCTATCCACCACCCCCACAACGTCTCCACCCGAACCGCCGGGTCCATGTCCGTACATGTGATGTGCCCATTTTTAGTTTATTCTCTCTCTTTCTTCTTTTATCCTTTTTCATATATATATATATATATATATATATATATCAGATCCTTAAGGGCCTGTTTGATATATATATATATATATAGCAGATCGTTAAGGGCCTGTTTGGTATGCAATCTAATTTTATGTTTTCGATTTCACTGAATTAAGTGAAAATGTGTTTGACAGATGTGTTTTCGAAAACTGTTTTTAGATTCTGCGATCCAAATAGTAAAAATCCTGAAAACAACATTTTTAAGTTTTCATTATATCCAGATTTTGAATTTAAAATTTTAAAATGCATAATTATATTAAACAAAGAAAAAAATAATAAATACAATATTTCATGTTATGAATTCAATTTACTTTGGTTAAATTAAAATATGGATAATATAATATATTATAAATTATAGAATATTATATTATAAAAAGATAATTCTATAAAATTTATAAAATCATTTTATAAATTAATTAATAATGACTTATATTCAATCTAATAATTAGTTTTGCAACTACAACTAATTTCATGATCTATAAATATGTTATAGGGTACACTTTAAACAACTATTTAGAATGAAATCAAATTTCTAAATCTGCTACCAAAAACATACTTGAAAACATGAAATAACAACTCTGTTTTCATTAAATCCCTTGTTTTCAAATTTTTGTTTTCAGATTGCGTACCAAATCGGCCCTAATTAATAATTTTTTTTTAAGATTAGAGATGCACCAAATATGGGTGAGATAAATTAAAAATTTATCTGTAGCTCTAAAAATTTCATTGGGATCTGGTCTAATCTTTTGAATAAAAAAATGATATGATTTATATTCTATGGTTTTAATTAATTTGATTCCTTAGAGTTCCTATAAAATTGAATTTAGTCTACATGCTTTGTGTGTTGTTTAATTTGGTTCCTATATTTTTAAACGTTTCAATTTGATGTATATTGTTTAGCTAAACCTCACATATTGTTAATGTCATTATTATATTGGCTCATTTTTTACCTATCAATTGGTTGATTCTATTTATGACTAATGGTGTTTAGTTGATTGTATTAGGATTGAAATCCAAGTTAAAAAAAAGGAAATAGGTGAGTTTTTTTTTTTATAGATAAAAAAAATTATTATTTGTGAGATTTAAACAAATTATAAGAACTAAGTTGAAAATTTCTAAATCTTTCCGATCAAATAAAACCTAAATTTGAATCAGAATGCATATCTTCACAATTTAAAAAATGGTACAATAATATCCACTTTGGATATTACTCCTTACTTCACCCAACCCAAGTGAGGCTTAGAAATATTTCCAATAAAATCATAAGTACAAATTGAATCTTTTAAATTATAAGAACCAAGTTTTTAATTTAAGATGGAAGAAAACATCAATACAAATTTAATTGGAAAGACATTATAGTTGTATCTATTTAGTTTTGAATTAATTACCTTCCTAAGTTTTGAATTATAATTCCATATGGATCTAACTATAAATATGGTTAGATAAATTATGACATGACATGTCTATTAAAGATATGTAGGTTGATTTAGTTTAGCATGATTTAGTAGAAATAAGTGAATTATTAGACAAAATAAAGTTGTGTGTAACATAACATTTTTTTTTATTTCAACAAAATGTGGGGTGGAAATTAAACCTTTGACATTTTTATCAATGATAAATGCTTTAAATTATTAAAATATGCTCAAATTGACAACCTAACATACTTTTTTTTTTCTTCCTTCAAGTAATTCATCAAATCTTTTTATAAATCATGCATACTCTATAGGCTATTCTTAAACTTGAACATAAATTCAAATTTTGTTTTAAACTACATTTTGGTTGAACTTTTCAAATGCTTATTTTTTTGTAAATAAAAATAGTAGTTATTTTGAACTTGAGATCAACTTTTTTAAAAAAAGGTTTCTAATTGTTGTTAATTTAAAATTCATCCTAAATTTTCATGATATATGAAAATGATCAAATTTCCTCACACTATGCCCATTGCCAACGACCTCTGTGCAACTACATCGTCGGCGACTATCTCCAGTAATCAATCGGCGGTGAAACATCTATGGCAACCAACAACAATTGTTGGTGACCATCACCACTTACGACTGACGACATCTCTGGCAACTACCTTCCTTGCCTGTGGTCGGTTGATCATAGTATTTTAAAAACAAAATTTTTATAATATTTAATAGTCATCTTTTATAGTAATTTAACATTAGTATAAAAGTATTTTGAGTGTAGAGAAACTAAAAAAAATTGTGTAACCAAACATTTGAGTATTTTAATTCTAAAGGGTTTTTATAATATAAATGCTTAAAATAAAATGGATTTTTGAAAAACACTTAAATTAAAAGGTAATCCAAATATGTCATTTGAATACTAAAGTAGGCAGGAAAACACGCTAATAGATCACGAGATATATATTTTATAAAATAGAAAACTACACAAAATTATTAGTCATAAAGTAGGTTTGAGGGCATGAAATTTTTGTTTACTATATTATATATATAACCAAGTTCTAATTGAGGTATATACGAAGAGTTTCCACTTTACATGTTGAACTTAAAAAAATAAAAATAATGAGGTAGAAGTGACATCCCTCCCTAGAATCAAAATTTTAAAACATATTCATATGTAATCGATTTATGATAATAGAGGGAAAACTAAAAAGGCAACAAAATCATGGCGGGCCAAAAATAAGGGCAAGAAAATTGTACTAATGGAGAAACATTACCATGTGAATGGTCATTGTATATAAGGACGGAACAGAATTGTCAAACCTAGATCATTTCTGTCTATAAGTCGATCCCATAGTTCTATTTTTATTTTTATGTTTATTTTTTTAATCCAAATCAAACAAAATCAATAAAATAAAATAATGTTCTTTAACTCTTGGTTATTAAAGGTTTTATATTTTTCTTATGACAAAAATTACCCGATATAACAATTTATAGTTTTCAATTGATTTTTCATGAACTATAAAAGATTTTGACAAATTACGTTAGACTAATATCATAGAACTAAAAGAAATTTTTATCAATGAGAAGTTTGTTATTTCTCTTTCCAATCGGTTAATATGGTTAGTTGGAATATTTGTAATTCTAAAAATATCGGTGTGGAGATGTAGATAAATAACAAGTATCAATTTCTACTCATCATTCTTTCTCTCTAATATGGTATCATTAGTCTAAACCTTTCTGCCTGATATCGATCTCTTCTTCTATGGAGTCTGAAACTCAAGTTCTCGGCGTTGGTTCTTCCCTTTTTCGTCAAGACCAGTCGCCGAATGATCTTTCTCAGAGTTCATACTTTCTTCATCATAGCGTCAACAATAGTTGTTATTCCAAATGTATTTGATGAGAATTTGTCATTAATTGTTAGACATCTTGATATAATTAAATTTACTTTAAACTTTCAGTATAAGTTTTTAGTTTGATTGGTGATTATTTAATATTAATCGTTTCAATCGGTTAAGATGGTTAGTTGGCATATTTGTATTTTATAAATACCTACATAGAGATGTAAATAAATGATAAGTATCAATTTCCACTCATCATTATCTAATAACTAAAGACGAATTTCATAAGCTAAAGAGAGTATAGCTTAAATGATACATAAAATGTATTAATCATCATCAAGTTTATGATTCGAATTCCTTCTATTTTTATTATACAAAAAAAAACGAGTAAAACCAAATGATTGAAAGAAGATTCGCATTTTAATTTTGCCAAACATGGGTTGAATCCTTTGGATGGTTGCCGAGGGTTTGTTGGGTTTTTTTTTTTTTTTTTGAAATATGTTTGTTGGGAATTTTAAAGGGTGAAAAAAGGGAATAATTGATGTTTTTTTGTCTTCAAGTGTTAATTTAGTACATGAAGCAAAATGTAACGTGTTGGTTGGTGTATGGTTGGTCGCTTGTTTTTGGTTTCATGGGAACTTATGTTGCATTATTTTAAAATTATTCATTAATTATAATAATATATTATTTTAAAGACAGTCAAGTTCTTCGATGTTATTTTTATTCCCTCTCTTACCACCTACCGATACATGATTATTATTACAAAAATGCAACATGGAGTTTTATATGAACGTTAAGCCCATTATACATTAATCGCATAAGCTGAATGTCAAAATTACTTTTCTTTTCTTACAACTAACCACCACAGAAAAAGAAAAAAATAAAAAAATAAAAACTTGAAACCAACATATTATAAATAGTTTCAACTTGGCACATACTGATCAATAAGAACTGGATTATTCTCTGATTTCTAAAATTAAGGATAATTTTAAATACTACTATAATCATCATTAAGTTGGTTGTGAATGATTTAAGTCTTCTTAAAAGTTGTCAATTTAAAATTTTCAAATGATTAAAAGAATGTACCAGCATCGATTAATACTTTGAAGTTTTTCAAATAAAAGTACTTTGAACTGTTATTATAATAATGTTGAATTAGATGCCATTGAAGTGATTAAAACTGAACTTAAAAAAAATTGATTAAGCTCGTTTGTGACATTTTCGTAATGATGGAGCATAGGGTAGGTGACAATCCCCAAACTAAGGAAGTTGTTTTCTAAAGAGGTTTCATCAATTAAATATTTTAATTTTGTTAGACATATTAGTTTTTCTTTCTAGCAATTTACTAAAATAATTATTTCATACAGTTGAATGTATATAGTCTAACTTATAACCATACAAATATGTGTGTGGTTGTAGTAACAAAAAAGCAAGGATCAGTTAGTACTGAGGAAAGCTAAAGAAAAATAAAGCCTAAAGTTACGATATTATTAAAATAATAATATGAAGTTATCATAATGTGTATGACTATAAAATTATACAACATTAATTTACAATATTGGAGAGTATAGTAAATTCTTGTCACATGGGTCTAACAATCCCATGTGGTCCTTATGCTACCTAGTACCGCATCTTCTTAATACAATGCTCGACCCACCATGTTGTTTGGTTAATTATTTTAAAAAAATGAAACTGCTCCCCCACTCTTTTGTCTTCCTTTCAAATTATTTATAGTTATACCATAATGTTTTGTCATATTATTATTTCAAAGTTCATCCCAAATCGTCAACAATGAAGATAAATTTCAATTATAATTAAGAAGTAAGGCAAACATGATCAATAGGTTATAAATTTGAATCCCTCCACCCTCAAATGTCGTTTCGCCTCTCCTTTTTCTCTTGATCAGATCAATGACTACTAAGGAGTCTGATTCAACGTGCGGAAATTGAAAACCAGTTTCCAACACCAATTCAATTTGAGGGGAATATTAACCCTTGTGTTTGGGTACATGTTTAGAAAATTTGGGTGTGAAGAGTATGGATAAGAAAGTTTGACTATGTTTGACATATACATTTTTCGATTTTTAAAATAATATATATATATATATATATATATATATATATATATATTATTTTTCTATTTAAAATAATACAAATATTTAATTCATTTAAACAAGTGTATCGAATGCATTATTATTATTGAAAATACAACCAAAGCCACATATTAGTTAGGAAAGAGACAATATAATACTATTATGAAAATATGTGGTAGTTCATGTGTCCTTAACAAGTAGCATCAAAGAAACGGGTATTTTTGAGAAAGCACGTGTAAGTATGAACTACAAAATGTGGTTTGAATATGTGGTTTTGTTTTTGGAATTATCCAAAAGGTCTCATACTAATTAAGATATTGTTTCTCATTTAGATATCCACGATCTTCCTCTTTTTACTCCCAAAACATGAGGTGACCTTAGAATGTGAAACCCATCGTAAGCCTGCCTCTAATGTTTAGAGTAAATTAATGTTGATTAATAATATATATTTTTCTTAGGCTCTCTTTGATAACCATTCGACTTTTAGTTTTTAGTTTTTGAACATTGTACTTGTTTTATCACAATTTCTCTATAACAGTTTTCATATTTCCTACGATAATTCTCACCTCTATTGAGAAAATACTTGAATTCTTAGCTAAATTTCAAAAACAAAAACAAGTTTTTGAAAATTATTTTTTTTTTAATTTTCAAAAGTTGACTTGGTTTTTTAAAACACATATAAAAAGTAGACTAGACAACATAAAAAGTCATGGATGAAAGTGATATTTATAGGCTTAATTTTTAAAAACCAAAAGTACTCATCTTTTACTAAGAATATAATATATTGCGGTTGGTTAATGAGCAAATATGCTATTATGTGGATATCTCAACAGAGGGAATGACTGAATGATGGGCCAAAGCCCAAAGCCCACGAATAGAGGAGGCCATGGACTGAGCTTCTCATACCTGTGTATGTTGGGCCAAAGCCCAAAGACCACGATCGGAGTTTTTTTTTTTTTTTTTTTCCTTCCTTCTTGAAGTTGCATTGGTGCATTTTTTAGTTCAATCGCTCTTGTTTAATTGGTTTATTCCCAAATCAATGGAAAATTTCGAATCTATGGCATCTTATCATAAGCTCATACTTTATATAGTTAAACTATGCTGTAGTTCGCAATAATGGGTGAAGTTTAAAATTTTAATTTAACCATATATATATATATATATATTGTTTGATGAGAGGAGCATGTGCGTCCTCTAAGTAAGCAGTTGTGCCGATTCGTTTGAGGAGGAAGTCTGTGTACTGTAGTGGTACTGGTCCCCTTTGCCTTTTTAGTTTTCAGCCCTCTCTTAGTCTTCCCCTTCCCCTCTCTTCTCTTTTACTTTTGCCCTTCTTTCTTCCAACTTTCCTTCTTCCTTTCTTCATTGCCTCTCCTTTTCTTGTAAAGTATCTATTAAGCTCTTTGCCTATTTTCCTTTTCCTAACCTTCAACTCTTCTCTTCTCTTCTCTTCTCCTCTCCACTCCAGGGTTTTTCCTATTTCAACTTCAATTTCCCTGCCTTAACTTTCTTTTTTGCTTCTTCCAATTCACCCACCTTCAAATTTTACATTTTTCTCTCCTAATTTTCCAATGTTCTTATTTCACTGATTCGTTTCATGGGTTGCTTATAATTTGTTGCAGGTAAGTTTCGGCTTTGGGAATTCGGTTATTGTTCCATTGTCGTTTCTGGGTTTCTCTCTGGTCTTTCTCTGGAGCTTCTTGATCGATAGTTGAAGGCTCAAAATCCTCTAATCATCCAGGTCAATCTCTTCTCTTTTCAATTTTGCATAATGCTGCAGCGCCTATGAAGTTCTATTTCAGCTTAAACATGCTCCATTAGATATTGTTTATATTGTTACCCTTATGATGTGTTTTTTTTCTCTTTCACGAATGATCCCATCCTGTGCTAATCTGTTTCCTTCCTGGTTCGAGCATATCGTGTCATATATAGGTTTTATTTTTCTTATGGGTCTCTCTCAATCTGTTTCTTTTTCGTTTTCTTCGTAATCTGCACTCTGTGCATATTGAATTGAAAGCTGGACAGCCAACTGCAGCATTCAAGGAATGAAATATTGATGACAAGAATAGGATTTCAATTTGGTTTAGTTTCTTCCTAGTGTCATATCACGAGTCTGGTAAGAATTTTACCCAATACCACACCTATCATCGATGAATGGAATGCAACTTTGCTCTAGTACCTTGGTTGTTTCTAGACAATGAAACGATTTTATAAGCTATACCATTTCCTTATGAATTTTATTAATGACCAAAGAAAGATCTCAACAATGTAATCTTAAAAATGGAAAGATTTTACCATATCTCAATTTGAGCGTATAGTCTTTTGACTTATTCCACGTCTTCTATCATTAAATTGCTAGGCATGCTTCTTTTAATGTCTGCTTATCTAACACTACTATAGGATGTTATGGATAAAAGGTATTGACAACTTGGTTCTCCAATGTTTATTTTGTTTATATGGTAGCTCTATTCCTAACCATAATATACAGCCACAATGTTTCTGGATGTCTGTAAGTTTATGATCTTATTGGTAGTGCTTTGATGGCTTACTAATTACCTAATTACAAAACATTACTAAATTAATAAGAACGAGACACAATAGAAAAACTCTAAAATCCCTAGTTATTGAAATCTAATATCTCTGATTTTTCAAGCCAAATGTTCCATGAGATGGAAAAGTGAGTAGCTTACCATAGTGCCACCCCCATCCCAAAGAAAGGGTGAAACGTGACAACACCTTCCTTCCTCATCATAGACTACCAAGATTGGCTACAAGTTATCTGCTCTCCAGAAGCCTCCAAAAAAATTGTCTTTAATTGCACTTAAACATGCACCGTATCCTTCAGAGCACATTTACAAACATGGCACTACAAGGACCCCTAAAGAAAAGAATACAATTTTTGCATCAGGTCAATAGTGTCAATCTTCATGTGAGAGCCTTGCTTGATGAAAATTTTGGCCTTCTTGGAGTCTCGCCTTCCAAAGGGAGGAGAACAAGGAGGGAGTGAAGGGCTAGATTCACACAAAAAGGAGAAGGAGGTTCGGGTAAACTCTCAAGAAAGATTAGAGGACCATTGGACCAACAATAAACATCCCTACTCTCGGGCATGGATAGAATGATTACAATCGAGTGATCAAAGCAGGAGAATAGTCACAGAACACTCTGGAAGAAGAGCTCCAAAGGCATCAAGATTAACATTGTCCCAATTTTTTGTTGAGCTTGAAACTAGAGATTATGATTTGACTCTACCAACATTTGCTAGTCTGATAACACATGGAATATTTAAGGATTTTTCCACTATACATTCTTGGATCTGATGCTTAAAGTTTGATCGACATGCCTGATGAACTTACAAAAGAAACAATAATGGGATTGCTCAACAGTTCCCATAGTCTCTCGTTAAGTTTCCAAGTCTCTGGTTTGGATCCAAAAGGGAAACATTATGGGAGAGAATTAATGGCGAGTGTGCTACTTGAATTCATACATCAATGAACTTGTCTTGATCTCTTACTAAAGCTCATCTTCTGTAGGTTTCTAACTAGTTATGTTAGGAGAATGAAATGCCATATTGGTTAACATTCATTGCAAGTTTATATCTGAAGTGTATCCTTGATTGATTTGAAGGTAGTTAGACCACAGCCAGAAGGTCGTACATGGTATACAAAATTTTATGAAAATTCTCACTCAAGAAAAACTGTGTTCTTTTCAGGTTTCCAGTTTCATAATTTTCTGCAATTGATGATTTTTTGCTGTTAGCTTGGAAGTTTTCATTTCAACATGAACAACCCTTACTCTGAAGATAGTGTAAGCTGCTAAACCTAGGTGTTTTCATCAACTAATAACATGAAATAGGGCTTTAAAGATGTATTCTTTCTGCAGGATCAGACCACCGTAGTGGGTTTTGAAGTTCCCAAATCACCGGATTCAACCTATAACAATGTATACCTTGGGAGCGAAGACGAGGCGCGTGATCCACTCCTTGTCCCGCCTCATTTGCAGCATACCTTACTCAGCCACCCAGCAAGTAGAGATGCTAGTGGAACTCTTCCGTTGCCACAGAATGTGATTCTCAACCATCTTTTTATTGAAAACCGGGAGACTCCACGCTCCGTTGTGGCTCTTGGATTCACACATCGTTTTTATTCAAAATATGTCACGGTTGTGCTTTACAAACCAGTTCATAGAAGAGGAAGTAGCAGGGCTTAGTTATGCATATACATCGAAAACTTTCACTAGAATTAGTCTATTGGATGTTGTTACATGGATTTAGCGGTAGAAAATGTTTATGACATGTGATATGTCCATGAAGTTAGGGTGGAAGCATTTAACTTCACCTAGTAAATGAATATTGACGACGTAGATAATGTGTTGTGCCTGTATTTTTTGAACTGTTTAGTGTAGTAATTGAAAACATTCAAGCAGATGCATCTTCTAGCTGTTAAAGGTGCAAACACTTGTTGACATGAACTTTAAAGTCGGCTATTTCTTAAATTGGAGTTCAGACTCTAGAGTTATGATTGTAGGGCGTAAGGCCAGTTTGTAATGTCTCCATTATTAGTATTTAGTTAGGCGAACCACCAAACCATCTGGGGGTGTTGATTAGACGTGTAAGTTATTGGAAACAAGTAAGACAATGTTAGAAGATTTCAGAGTTTTTATGGTAGAAAGATGGGTAACCTTTGCATCATTTGATTGGACAATTTGCTAAATCTTATCGAAGATATCAGCAGGTCGGCCAGTTTGATGTTTAGACAAAGGACAAAAGATTTTATTTAGAAGTTGAGAATCGGAATCCGCCGTACACAGCAAATTAGACTCAATGAAAGCTCTTGAAGTTGCAGATGCCAATGTCATGATTAGAAAACTGGGACATAGGTTTTAATCCATTGTAAGTTGTAACCTTGAAGAAGTACCTATTGTGAGATTGAGATTTAGTTGCCTGCTATGCAGTTGCATCTATTGGTGTGCTTGTTGAAGTCATAAGGGAGAAGTTTTGCCTACCTAAGCTAAATGGCTACTCGACGTAATGGATGTCGATATTACAGAAGGTTTGAAGCTCGCACTTGAGGCGGGAATTTGACCTCTGCATCTTGAAGTTGATTTTCTTTGAGTTCAATCGATGGTGGTCACTTAAGTAGGAGTTATTAGATGAGACATTCATTTTTCATTTAGTATATTTCACGTCTGGGTAAAATTTAAGATTCAATTTAATAAAATATCAGCGACCTGACAAAAAAAAAATTAAATACGCAGTATGAAAAAAAAAAAAGTACCGAAGTTCTAAATGTTACAGCCGCTTCTGTGTAAAAGAAGAATAAACTCTGTACATTTGAAGAGTGACGAATGAGCCCCTGCAACTGTAAGGACCGACCTCCTTCTTCAATTAAAGTGTTCTGAAGCAAATTAAAATATTAAAAAACACCGTATTGTTATTATTGTGATTTTTATTATTAAATCAAACATAGAAACGAAACGAAACAAATTGTACGTAAAATATAAATATTGCATTGCTGTGCTCATCCTTCACAAAAACCTTAAAATTTGTGTGTTCCTTGAAGGGGAGATGCCCGTGAATTGGACGGCCACATTAAAGTCAGTCTTCTTCATGTTTAATACTTTTCTCAGGGCCACATATTATATCCATATACTCAATCTTGATAGAGACCTACCAAAACTCGACGTGTCGTTTTGATTTTGCTTATTTAATAAAATGAGCTCACTTTGACATGAATTCGCGCCCACATTATTAAATTCTTCTCCAAATTTAATTAGTGTAACTTAATATAGTGTGTCTGACCGAGCTCTTCTGATTTATATTCATCCTTAAAACCTCATAAAAAAAAAGTGTTTACTTTTGTAGGCAAAGTCCGTGACTTGGAACCCAAAATTTAATATCATTGCTTCGTTTTTAATTTTCTGCCGCTTCGCCTTATATTTACGTTATGGACCACCACATCACACTTGATTTCGATATGTCGTCCGGAATTCAGGAATTTATCCATTCCGGATTTGCATGTCCTCGTTGAAAGCAAAACCAACACTTCCAAAAAAAAAAAAAAAAATCTTGATTAATTTTTTAAAAAGAAAAACATGATGGACACTTTAATCTTAATTTATTAGATTATATAGAGTATTGTCTCAAAACTAGAGATGTCTATTTTCCTAGGATGTAAATGAAATGGAGGCGGAGATGGAGATGGGGAAGTCATTCTCCAGCTCCACCCCGCCCCTGTCGATATCCTTACTCAAAATCAATTGGTAATGTGGGATGATCAACATGCCACATTAATTACTGTATTATGCCCCTGTATTATTGTATTATGCTCCTACAAGATAGCGCTTCTATAGATTCACCATTTTTGGATTGGATCTCAACTCCAATTTTTTGGATTGAATACTCATTTGGATTTTATGAGCTCTGATACCATATTAGATTACATGTGATTGCATCTCAAAACTAATTGACAATGAGAGTAATAATCTATGTTTATTATAAATTATGAGGTCACTCTACACTTTTTTTTGTTTTTTTTTTTTTAATTTAGGATCCTGATCTTGAAATCATAAAAGTTGGGTGAAGTTAAAAAAAAGGAGTGGATTTGATAGAAGCTCACGAGCAAGGCCAGCTTGGGAGGACTCAAAGTAAAGTCTTATGATGCCAGCGATGAAGGGCTGTGGCATATCTGCCTGATCCGGCTGCTCACGAGCTCATTTAAAGCTATCTTCTTTCGTTTTTTTTCCAACCTTATAAACTCCCCCTTTGGCCCTTTTAAAACCTCTTCAACCCCAACACAAAGCAATCAACAAACCCAAATATTGTCAAATGGCTTCTTCTCTTTTCCCATTCCTCATTTACCTCCTCTTTCTACTTGTGTCTTCTCCCACCCTATCCATGGCTGCTCGGTGCGTCCCACCGAGCGCGCCTAGCACCATTGTTAGACCGCTCGGCACGACCGAGGCCGAAGACTACGAGACCATGAAGCCTCAGCTGAACCGAAAGAGGCTGGTCTTTGGTGGCAATGAAGTTAAAAGCTGCCTCCCTAAAGGCTTCCGTCGCTCCTCCGCGCCTAGCCGCTTTGTTAACTACCATACCTCTGGCGGCTGTTCTTCAACCACTGACGACTCCACTAAGACCCCTTGAGAATAACACATTACGTTGTTCAATTTTTGTTGTATATGCCTTTCTGTTACGTTGTTTTTCAATCTTTAATTAAACTTTTGTTTATTGAATTCTTATATATTTGTCTTTTCTCTCCTTCTATATAATTTGTTCTCCAACAATTGTGGAACTCCAACTCATGAAGCTTGATTATATATATATATCATTAATTACTGTAAATTTATTCTTCTTCTTCTTTCTTTTTCTTGTTTGATGATCTAACTTTTTTAATTAAAATAGCAACCACGGATATAAATTTTACTGGAAATGCAGCCATGTATATTAAGGACAATAAGTAAAACTAAACGGTGAAATTATGTATGTTTTAAACTTAGATGAACAATATCACATTATTTTAATAAAATTTTGACTAAATATATGTTTTAACCCTTAATATTTATAAATTTAGTCTCCCTTTAAAAGGTTTTTTCAAATTACTTTCTTGTGCATCAACATTTTTCAACTTAATCCCGAGTAGTTGATGAATGTTAAAATTTGTGGTTAATAAATTTACATGATGAAATACCTAATCAATTCATGAAAATTTAGAAGAGAAAAAAAATTAGATGTCTAAGAAAATGAAGTTCAAATTTTCTATTAATTTTGAACAAATTTATAAATTTGGAGGAAGAATTAAAATTAAATTTCAAAATTTTACCAATTTACTTAATATTATACAAGTGACATCAATCAATTTGAATTAAAAATTCTAGCTAAATTAGAAATTCTTAAACAAAAGAAATTAACTTAAAAAAACACAAAACAAAAACATAAAAATATCATTTTGATTCAACACTTTAGGCTTTGTTTTATTTTAGTATATGTATTTTTAAATGTCTATTGTGATTCTTTCTTAAAAAAATTATTCTTTGTTGAATTAACTTTAGAAAAATTAGTATTTATTCCAATGTTTACTATGTCTTTCCAATTTCAATAAAAAAAAGTAACTTAAAGCTTATCCCGGACTAATTTTAGACTTTATTGAAAGTTAGAATTAGAATTAGACATTTGATCAAAATAAAAGAAAACAAAACTCAAAATAGAGAATGAAAATGTTATTTTAACCCAAAATTTTCACCATGTTTGCCTTCAATCTCCAGCCATCAACACACAAGATAAGAAAATGAAACAAAAAACCCATTGTTGATTGATTCGGATATTATTATGTTCCGCCCCGGAATTTGTTTGAAATTGCAGCCTTCAGATCGTTGATAAATTGGTTCATACCTTTATCCGACGATCCATTAGGTTTGACTGCATCTTCCAGCGTCTTCTTCATTTCTGTAGCTGCAGCTCTATATTGACTCCCTGAATTTGAATCCATCAGACGGTTAATCTTGTCCGAAACCCCTTCCTTCGATATCTGCCGTCCATCTCTCAGATTAATCCCAACCTTCCAATCTTCCACCACTAATTTCCGATTGGTGAATTGATCCGTCAGTAAAGGAAAACACAGCAACGGAACATTACACCAAATACTTTCCAAAATTGAATTCCATCCACAGTGAGTTAAGAACCCGCCGATCGCCGGATGGGCCAGCACTTGTTTCTGACGGCACCATGGTATAATCATCGAACGCTCAGAAACCTCCTTCCGATATCCATCGGGCAATGGATCGGTATCGTTTGAACTCACAATATCGGGTCGGAGCACCCAAAGGAAATGGACCCCACTCAACGAAAGCCCATGGGCTATTTGGGTGAGGTCCGTTTTGGTGACGTGGGCGTAGCTTCCGAATGAGACGTACAGGACCGAGCCGTGGGGTTTGGAGTTGAGCCAGTGGGTGCAGTCCGACTCGACCCAGAGGCTGGTTGCGATGGAGCTTTTGGTGAAGCCAGGTGGGAAAATGGGTCCGATGGGGTAGAATGGGGTTTTGGCTTCTAGGGCGGAGACGGTGTCGTTTTCGAGCTCTTGTACGGTATTGCATAGCACGAAATCTGCACTTCTGACGTCATGAAATGCTGCGAATATGATTTGGTGACAAACCGACGTCGTATCTGTCTCTTGTAAATACGACATCGTATCCTGTGGATTGATTGCGGGTACCCCTGGTATGTAATCTATGGCGTCCTCTCGAACATCTGTTCATTCAAATTAAACGCACCGTATCAAACTATATCAACTCAGCCACATCGCTACGATGATACTAAAGTATAATATCGAAATGACTATAGTTAATGTTAATGTTATGTTGTGTTTTCATTGTCACTTAACAAGAAAAATTATTGTCAAATTTCAAATCAGAATCAATCAGAATATCAAACTTAGTCAATAAAATCGAACATACTCGAATAAAATGTCATTCACCTTAATTAGATGGACCCAATAACCCATATAGAACTGTGAAAAAAAAAATGCTAAAATAGAAATAAAACTCAAGTTACAGGGCAATACAAAAAAAAAAAAACATTTAAGGTCAATTTGATAACCATTTAAGAGTTGTTTAAGGTGTGAGTTGTTTGGTTTGTGAAATACTATGCACTGAAAACACAAACTATTATAAGTTTATAACTTATCCTAAATAACTCTTCATTTTAAATATAAATTAAATAACTATACATACTATTATAACTCATATTATTAAAATTAGTTAAGGGTGTTTATGGGTTGGATTGGGTCGGGTTGAGACACCTTTTAGATCAACCTAATTGTTTGGATGGTAAATTTCTTCGATCTAAACAACTTTTATTAAATAATGAACTCAACCCAAAACAAATATTGAGTTAATTTGGGTTGTTCGAGTCTAAAATTTTGGTTTTAAGAAAAAGTAAAAATGTTAATACATAAATTATCTATTTATTTTATTTTCAAATATTGAATTAAAATTAGTCATGAAAAATTACACCCTAAAAATTAAAAAAATGTATTTATAAGAGTTATTAAAAAATAAATAATTAAAAAAATATGAAATAAAATAAAAACATGCATATATAATTGTCGTAAAATGGAAGAAAACCTTGGCATGCAAAATGGCGGTTTTGGCGGAGAAGATTCAAGTGATAATAGAGCGTAAAAACCAACGCCGATTCTGTCCAGAAGGAAACATAAAGCAGATCAAACTTCTTCGCTACTTTCGACGGCCACACGAAGAACGTATCCGCTATCAGACAACTCACCGGCGCCTCTCCTTCCAACGACGCCGTTTTCACAATCCTCTCCACCTCCTCTTCCACGTGGGCCGAAAACACATGCAACAGCGAACCCATAAACTGATCGTGGTTCAGAGACCGGTCGAACCCAATCGGTAGCCCGTCCGACACGGTTCTGTACCGTATGTCCAGCCCCGATTTCCGTACGCCCGAAAACAAATCATCGCCGCCGCCCGAATGGGCCTTCGACGTTTGGTGGTGGATGGCGTGTGTGTTGATGAACGTCACGGTGAAGCCACGTGTGGCCAGGTCGGTGGCCAAGTGGACCGACGGGATGACGTGGCCTTGCAGAGGGTACGGAATGAAAATGGCGTGCCCCTGGGACTTTTGCAGCTGCTTCAATTCCAACGCCATTAATTAATTCATTAATCAATCAAAATTTGATGTTTGTTGCTTTTCTTTTTTCTTTTTGACCTTCTTAAAAACGAATTAGTCGTTGACCCCTGAAATATAGCTAAAAAAGAAATGATTGGATTAGCCTCATTTACGGGACAAACATCATTTTAAAAAAGTAGCTAAAATATAGGGATGGAGTAAAAAGTGGATGGTACAGAGCCGGAGAATCAGATGCGGATCTTAATGTGGGGCAAATAATTGCCCTTGTGGTTAGAGAATTTTGCATAGAAAAAGTACCTTGAAACTTCATAATATATAAAATATATGAGCTACTCTTCTCAATGTTAATAAGGACAACTAATTTAGTACTACTTGAGGGAAAGATCACTTTTTTGATGTTGGGAAAATCAAATTAAAACAAATATATAAATATATATATTTAGAAATCATCAGAAGAATTTATGGATGAATAACAAGTTTAAATTTTTACCTTAAAGGACAGCGCGACTGCGTTTGGGGAATTAGCTTGGAGCTGTGAGTCTGCTGAGGAGGAAGAAGATGACTCAGAATTTAAATTTCTTAAATTTTGTGTAAAAGATGATCAACTGAATTTGAGGGTTTCTCTGAACATAGTGCAATAGAGAAAATTACAGAAATCGTGTAAAGAGATGGAAAATATAAAAATAAATGTTGTTAAGGATAAATGTTGACGAACCAAGCGGTGTTTCGTGTCTTCATTTGATATGTATTCATATGGGAGTGAGGTCCATGATTTATAGATAGACCCGTATAATTTGTTCCTCGCTTTGAGATGCTTTTGTTTTTAAAGCTCAAATTACGGGTTGAATTTTAAAATGTTTTACCCTTCTGTTTAATTACTCTCAAAATTTTAAAAGATATCAATAATAGAGACATCAATTTTTAAAGCCTTGCTTAATAACTATTTAGGTCTAGTTTGGTTTTTTTAATTTTTAGTTTTTAAAAATAAAGTTTATAAATACTATTTCTATAATGATTTTTTTAGTTTTTGTTATCTCATTTGTACATATATTTTCAAAAACCAATCCGAATTTAAAAAATTTTAAAAGTTGTTTTCAAAAACTTATTTTCATTTTTGAAATTTAGCTAAAAATTCAAATATTTTTTTAAAAAAAGATGAAACTCATTGTAGAGAAATGAGGATCAGAAACAAACACAATTTTTAAAACACAAAAAACCAAAGGGTTTCCAAACATGTCTTAGGTCCCATTGATAACATTTTGATTTTTGTTTTTGAAAATTATGCTTACAAATACTAGTTTCACCCATATATTTTCCTTGTTTCGTTATCCACTTTTTATCTATGTTTTCAAAAACTAACCCAAATTTTGAAAACTAAAAGAAGTAGTTTTCAAAAACTTGTTTTTGTTTTTGAAATTTGGCTTGGAACTCAAAGTGTTTTCTTAAGGAACATGAAAACTATTGTAGAGAATATGAAATTAATTGTAGAGAAATTGTGAAAAAACAATCACCATTTTCAAGAACCAAAAATGAGAAATCAAATGGTTATCAAATGGGGGCCTTAGTTTTTAGTTTTTGGTTTTTTAAAAACAAAGTTTATAAATACTAGTTCCACCTATGGTTTTTCTTGTTTTGTCTATATATATATATATATATATATATAGTCTTTAAAAACTTATTTTTGGAATTTAGCTAGAAACTCAAATATTTTCTTAATTAAAATCTTTGTATAATCTACAAAATTTTCATATTACCCTACCATCATATTCATTGCTTATCATAATAGCAACATTTAAGAATAGTATGAAACATGAAATAAATTAATATATCATTTAATGACGTGTCAAATTATGAAGGGAAGAAGTACTACAATAGTAGTAGAAATTTCTCCAAGTTTAACAAGTTAATCAAATACCTTTTTACTGATAAAAAATTTTAAAATTTAATCACAGAAGTTGTGTATTGAATATTAATAGGATGCATTTGTGTTAAAGAGGAACCAAGAAGAAGAATGAGAGAACTCTACTCCATTGGTTTAGACATTTTTAATTCGATCTCCATAGTAAGTTCAAACCTTCATCTTCTCATTTGTGATGTGACAATATATAAGGTCGTTGTATCTCTACTCCGTCTATAAAATATATACAGAAAAAAGTTTAATCACATAATTTAAAGATAAGGATGGTTTGACATTCTATTCTTATAAGTCAACATAAGCATAGTTAATTAGTTAATTAAGATGTGTCTATTAAAATTAGAGTTTCTTATCCCTGTAATTTAAAAAATAAAAAAAAAATAAAAAACGTAAGGGTGGAGAAAGTATTAATTACATCCTCAATAGCGAAGGGACAAAGAATTGAGAATAAAAGTACAAAACAGTGGAAAGACATAATTTTGTTGAGACATATTCCACTGTTGGGTTTGGAAGAAAGGAACAAAACACTGGTTGAGGAGTATCAATCTTATTCATCAGCTCATCTCATGGCTTACACAATAGGAAAAATATAAAAAAAATAAAAAAAAATTCAGTTGCTTTTTTTTGCACATGACCTTGTCACCTTGCCTTGTCTGCAACCCGATTGTCTCACTCATGTCTTCTTGGACATCATTGTCGTCCTTTGCTCTACTGTTGTTTCACTTCTCCATATCTCCTTTTCCTTTTCTATATATTTACACCACATGCATTCTATTAAAACCATATATACTTTTCCAAAATTAAGTTTCTAACGTAATTTTTCGGTTACAAGTTCACCTAAGTTATTGTCATAAAAAAAATAATGATTTACCAACTTTGATATCACTGACGTGGGATATATCTATTCTACTTTTCAGATACTCGAATTTTAACTAAAAATGAGCATGGTTTGAGAGTAGTTTTAGGATGAACAAATCACTTTTCTCGTGTTATATGAATAATTAAGCTAGTCATTTCAAAATCACTACTTATAAATATACCTTTAAATTAATTTATTTGGACAAAGTCATATGAGTAGATACTTTTAGTTTTAACCTAGTAGCATTGGAGAATATTAATGCTAAAACTACCTTCTCTCAAATGGCCTTATTTTATTGGTTTGATCCTTCTATTTTGTTGATGGACGATGATCTTTGTAGGACCGATATGTTATTTCTCTCCCTCTTTTTTCCTAAACTTTGATGCATATTTTTTCCATACATAAAAAAATTTACAATAATTTATATCCATAGATATATTTTTTAATAGTGAATGTTGAGTATCCCACATTGGAAAAGTGGAGAGAAACCTCACAATATATAACATATATGAGTTACTTCTCTCATAGCCAAATTGGTTTTGAGATGGAACCTCATATAATTTAATAGTGAATGATGCAGATATAGCCTTTGAGTTTTCCTTCTTATTCCATCTATTGACGTTTAGTATTTTTATTTGAAAGGGATATGCTAGATTATACTTTTAATTAACACGAACTTTTTAATAAGACAAGCATGTTTGGTATATTATATCTGCCAAACTTAAATAGGGATAGAGTCATATATATATATATAGTATTCTATTAACCTTTAGGAAAGGAAAAAAAGATTAGATAAAGAAAAATACAAAATTGTATGTATTAAACATATATATTTTTTGAATTATAAACAAATCCTCCGCTACAAACTTGAACATAACTTAACTAGTCAAGACATTTGTAATTATTATTATAATTAAGGATAAGTACAATGTTTAACTCTTAATTTGAATTAAAATATTACAAACAAATTAATATCGAGAAGTGATTTATTGGATTAAATTGAAGGATCTTTTGGATCTCACCTAGTTGTTAGAACTTAGTGCCTGCAAATCACCTTGCATGATTATGGTGATGATGATCCAATGCCTTAAAAAAACATATGTTAATTAACCACGGAGAAACGCAATTAAATTTGATATTTCGTAATATTGTTTTGGATGTAACACCAATAAATTGTTTAGTTCAATATGCGTTTGTCAGGTAAAAATAGCACATCCTAATGAATAGTAGATTACATTCTAATTTAAGGGAAAGAAACAAGTGGTTGCCAAACATTTAAATAACGAATGACACATGCAAAGATTTTAAATATTAACAAAAGAGAAAAACATATATTGTCTTGAGTTATTTAATGCAGATAATAGATTCACTGCATGTAACAGATTTCTTGGTCGGTTAAAAATTTAAATTATTGGAAGAAGATATTAATAAAAGAAAGAGGCAGTTTATTTTTTATCAAAATAATCGAATGAAATGGAAAAATAGTCGCTATTAAAGAAAGCAAAAAGGGGAAAAAAAAAAACGAAAGCAAGACCGAATAATTATTAAATAAGATAAAGCCATGTCCGAGGGCATCTCGTTGACCAGTTCAAATTAAGAATAATGATGACAAGTGTCGGTCTTCAAGTGGCTGAATTTGACATCTCCAACCGCCGATGATGTGGACCCTTCTCAATTTTCCCTAATTCAGATTTTTTTTTATTATTATTGACAAAGTTTCACACGTGGAATTGAATCAGACAATTAAGCCCAAGCCCCTACCCTGATAGGCTGATACCGTGCCCTACAAAACATATCTGTCCCCTTTAATAATTCAATATAGATTTACAACAGATCTAAATCAATTCAACAATAATGTATTATCAATATATATTACATTTACCAAAAACTTTTATTTATTTAAAATAGTCAACATCGACCCTAAGAAAAAAAATCTTCCTTATTTTGTTATCATAGGACTAAGAATAGAGAGCAAAAACAACTCATATTTTAAATTAAACAACCAGCCATTTACTCTACTAGTATTGTTTTTATTATCATTATTATTATTTTGAAAAGGAAAACCATCTACTCTACTATTAAATTAGGGTTAAAATACCAATTTAATAATGACACTCTAATTTGGACTAACTTTAATCTTGTGCTAAAGTCTAAACATAATTTAATCTTTATAGTTTAAGCTTGATTCTATATATATTATATATTTTGAAAAAACCTTAATTACTCACAGAAACGAAACACCACCCTCAATGAGAATATACCTAACCCAAATAGAAAAGTCCGAAAACCAACAAAAACACTGCCCGTGGCATGCAGCAGAGTTACACAACTTAGGACAATGCAAAAAGGAAAAAATAGACCAACAAAAAACAAGAAACACAATGTCATCCAAAATAATTTTGATTTTTGAAATACATACTTCTGAGAGCAATTACCACCTCTTGGAAATTAGTTTCCACAATAATAGATTGGTATCTAAAGCCTAAATCGCTTTCAGACTTGCAAGGATAGCGGCAACTTCCATCGACTTGATCGACTATCACCTATTCCACTTTTGGACACCAACACAACAAATAGGCCTATGAGAGTCGCACACCAACCAGCTTAACCCTCCTTTCCCTATGGCTTTATTCCAAGACTCATCGACATTTAGCTTAAGTACTCTATCAGGGTGCGAGGACCATACAGTTAGACTTACAAGACTCTTCAAGCTTGACGGTGTCGAGGGAGTCTCCTCCCCTCGATAAAACTCCTCCAAACTCTTTAATGACAGCAACAATGAAGCCTACCACCTTCCAAAAGACCAAACCTGACAATCAGGAGTAGCCAGGTTAATTTTATTCTTAAAAGTCTAAATACACCACATAATGGTAATAGCTTTCGAGATCTCTCTTCATCTTTTATTTTCTGCGTATAGAGGTGATTGGAATACATTAAACTTGATTCCAATTTAATCTCTATAGTTTTCAAATTTTTATTTTAGTCCTTATAATTTAGGTTTTGTTTTACTTTGGTTTATATAGTATAGTTAACTTCAAGTCATCACTATATCACCTTTACCCGCTTAAAAACCAATTTGTTGTCCGTTATTCCAAATTCTACTATAATCAATTAGCACAAACAACTAAATAAAAGGTACATATTTGAAAAAAAAAAAAAAAGGTATCACATACTGAACATAGTGACGATTTATAGCAACAAAGATGATCAGTGAAATTTGACTATAGTATTATAGCTAGATTAAAAAAAACAGACTAAATAGGTAACGGAACTTGAAACTTGGGGAAGAATAAAATAAGAAGGAAAATATATATATATATATATAATTTATAGATGAAATAGAAATTTGAGAAGATACGCAGAAGCAGCGAAATGAATGAAATAGCTGGAATATTTATTTATTATTATAAAATAAAAAAAAAGAGCAGAGTTAGTTTTAGGGAGAAAGAGGGGAGGTGGGAATTAATTATGAGTGTTTTTATATTTGAAGGAAGGAAGGAATTAATAATTAGTGTTGGGACATGTGTCGTGTGGGACAATAAATAATATGAAAAGAAATTAATTAGACCGGTGGGCCGGGCTGGTTCGAAGGAGCCGACCAAATATGTGAGAGCCGAGAGGAGGTTAAATTAAAGAGGTGGTGATTGTACAACGGATTGTCTGTACTTTGGTTTATGCATACTATTATTTATTTATAAATTATACGTGTCAGTGTGCCTTCCAGATCCTACCGTTGATAAACGCTCCAGATTTCATCCTACATTACACTTTGACTTTATCAAATGTTAGAAACAAAATAGAAATACAAAGAGAAAAAGATCAGAGTTACACAAATTAGGATAATTAAATAAAAACAGTGATTTTATTTTCGGAAAGTACTAAAATGAAAGTTGACAGGTCCTTTTTCCAATTGTCCCCCAACTGGATTACAAAATACTTAGCTTAAAAAGCATTATATATTGTATTGTACTATAATTCAGAAAAGATACTCCAACAAACCCATAAAAGCAAAAGCTTCTTTCTTTGTTCTTCAACAGTTATAGGAACCTGCGAAGAAAACCATTTCAATATCTCCAAATTCAAAATCAAATCATCGCCAGCTCTCAGTCTCAGGTGATATCAATACTATACAACAACACCAACACACAATATATATCACCTTTTCAAATTTTACATAATACCCTTTGTTTCGTCTAAATCATTTCAATTTTCTCTTTAATATATTTCTAACATTATAATTAATTTGAAAACAAAAATATATATGTTTCACATATTTGCCTTGCTTTTATTTTCCATTAATCATTTCAATGGAATGATCACTAAACGTATCTAAGAAAGGGGTTTTCTAAAATAAATTAAAAGTTTTTTTTTTAAAAAAAAAGAAAACAAACAAATTAAGAAATCAAAAGTATCATTTAATTAAAACCAATCAGTAATGAGATGAGTAATCCGTGAATCTTATAAAGATTGTGAGGTATTCTCATCTTTCCAACATGTTCCCTCAAGATAGTACCTCTTTAGATTCACTATTTTTTATTCCAATCTCAAACTTTAATTTAGATCGAATACTTATTTTTGTTTCATGAGCTCTAATACCATATTAAATATAAACATGAGATTCTATCTTAAAACTAAAGAAAAAAAAAACTATCTAGAGTATATTGAGTATTCTACATTAAAAAATGAAGAGATTTCATAATCTTTAGTAGATACATTAGTTATTCGTTGTCAATTGATTTTAAAATGGAACTCATATTTATGTAATAAGAAACCAATCCAACTGCACTATCACATATTTGAGTTTTATTTCACTTTAAGAAGGAATAAATATATATTTTAGTTTTTAGGAGTTGGTCCATAAAAAGTTCGAGTCATTGATAGGGTTAAAGAAAAATATAATGCGACAGCTAAGTGAGATCCCCATGCACTTGCATGCATGTGAAGTAGTTTTCAATCAAAAGCCATACATAGAGAGATTTTTTTTTTTTTGTTCGTTTTTTTTCTTCAACACTTTCACTAATGAAAGGGACGTGCGAAAAAAAGAAAAAAAGAAAAAGATAAATTCTGCATTTGAGATCCATCACTTGTCAAATTAACAAGGACCCCCTATCTTTACCTATTTCTTGATATGCCAAATATATAAATATATATACTAAATAATTAAATTTATGCAAGGTACAAAAATTCTCTCTCATTCTAAATTAATGTCTACAAAATGACAAAGTGCACTAAATTTATTACAAAATGACCATTAGATATTTTTGTATTGTACCTCTGTTGTTTTCGGGGTATTCGTACGGATAACCCATTTTTCAATGCATTAATGGCATTTGGCGCGAGCATTTCAAAAAATAATGAAATATGGCGCAATCAGCGTGCGATGCGCGCGTAAAAAGACTCATAAGGGTAATATGAAGCGGTCTTAGTTCACGCTCCCGCACGCTGTTCACACCCTCGCTCCCGTTGTCTCGCTCTCGTTGTCTCGCTCTCACTCTCGCTCTCGCTCAAATGAATGGAAAAAAATATAAAGAAAAAATGACAAAAAAATGAGAGAAAAGTGGAGTAGCAGAGAGAGCGAGTCGGCAGAGCGAGAACGCAGAGCGAGAGAGCTAGAGTGAGAGCGAGAGAGCTATGTCTTATTTAATTACTATCATCATGCGCGAGCGAGAGCGAGAGCGAGACTTGAGCGAAATGCACAAGACAAAAAAGGAGAGCGAGAGCGAGAGCGAGAAACGAGACTTGAGCGAGGCGAGAACGTGACTTGAGCGAGAGCGAGAGAGCTAGAAGTCGATGATGATACCCCTTACGGTAATTTGGATGGAATGCACGCACAACAAAAAGGGTCAAATGTCATTAATTTCAGAACATGGGTCAAATCACATTAATGCATGTGAAAAGGGGTTTTCCATGCAAATTTCTCGTTGTTTTCTCTATTTTTCCAAAGAAATATTTTTGTATTGTACTCTATAATTAAGTACTGTTGTAATTTTAGTTTTGTACATCTAAAACTTTTTTTTTTTTTTTTTTGCTTATTTATATGATATATCTACCTTAAGCAGTTAAGTTGGATATTACTTATGAGGATGAGATGATAGAAATTAGAGGCTAGGGATTGGCTGATGAGCCATAGTTTTCCATTTGTACTTTGAATGTATGTGCAAGTGCAAAACACAGAACATAAAAGAAATTAATGGCCACCCCCATCTCTCCCTCTCAAAAAAAAAAAAAATGTTCCTAATCAATAATTATATACCCAAAAAAAAAAGTTTGTTAATTAGTTAAAGACCAAATCAGATATAATTGACACTTACAGGACTGGGAGACAATTAAAAAACACACCCACAACACAAGCACAAGGCACAATCAACATTGGTGATCAAATGGGTCATCTCTCATAAATTTAATTGCAAATGTTAATAGTACAAAACATTACAAAACATTTTTGTACCTGTTTTCCATCCTAATTTTGAAATGTCCTCTGAAAACAATGTAAGAATTAAGCATTTATGTATTATATATGTATATCCAAGTTACTAGTGGGGAAATTAAAATATGAGAAATTAAAAAAGAGTTATCTTTAATTATTTAGAGACAGACATGACTAGCAACAGAGACATTTCATAGAATGGTTAGAGTCACGTACTCACATGGTATGGTCTCAAACTTGTGTCTGTCTAATCAACTTTTTGCCTTTTTGGAAGAGAGAAATATCCCATCAATTAATTTCTTACTACTGTTTTGATCCATCTTTTTAATTATTTGACCATTCTCAAACTAATTCACAATATAAATCCTTTCAACAAGGACCAAACTTTTTGTACAATTAATTTCACATTTCCTTTTCTCCCAAATGGCTAAGCTTGTGGCCAGTTCTAAGAAGAAGAATGGCATTGTAAAGCTCAAGACCGCTGTTGGGAAGCTGCAGAGAAGCCTCTCCTTAGGTCGACGGTCCAATTCTGGTCAAGATGAGTTTGATTACGAAGTCGGGGATGACGAATCGACTCCGGTACCGGAGGATGTCAAAGAAGGTCATTTTGCAGTTGTGGCGGTCGACGCTGAGGAGCCGAAACGATTTGTCGTCCCGTTGAGTTGCTTGACGAATCCGACATTTGTGAGGCTTCTCGAGGCTGCGGCAGAGGAGTATGGATTTGATCATGAGGGTGCGCTCACGATCCCGTGTCGACCGAGCGAGCTCGAGCGGATCTTGGCGGAGGAATGGGAGGAGGAGGAGGAAGAAGAGGAGAATGGTTGCATTTGGGGATAGTGATTTGGAGAAACAATAAACGTGGGTTTTTGAAGCTATTGAAATGACCAAGAGGATCAAGAGAGGTTGTTTTTTTCGTAGCTTCAAACTCTTCATGACTTTGTAAAACTTTTTACCAATGCAAAATTTGGTATTTTGAGAATGGCTAATCAAAGTTTTGTGGCCATTTGATAACATGTTCATTTTCTTTTGTGTTGTGTTTAATTTCGTGTGATTTTTACTCTCACGTACGTGTTTCAAAAATGGTGTCATGTTTCCTACTTTCTTAATTTGTTTATTTTATGTTTCTACTCCTCTTTTAACTCTTTAAAATCGTGTGGAAAGAATTTAGATATCAAATAAATATATATCTTGTGTTTTCTAAATTTTGATACATATACTATAAAATTGATGACATTAGTTATTTTCTCGTTTGATATTATCATAAAAGCGTTGTATATCATAAAATAAATGTTAATTCTTCATTTCAAAGGGGTGAAAGAATGCAATGGAATTCAGCTTGTTTTCTATGTTTACCTTTTTTAGTTAGTAGATATATAAACAGTTTAGTGAATAAGATTTTTGTTTCTAGCTTTAATTGCAAATGATTAAAATATAAGATCATATAATATGACGTAAATGAGTACGAAGAATGAAACAAGAAAATCTTTAATTATCAATTGAATTTAAATATTTCTATTTTAGTTACAATTATTGTCTAAACTAGCATAGAAAAGGTTACAACTACCATCATAATATCTCTCTCCTTATTTAAACAAGGCCCCTGATAACCCTAGGGCCCTAGGCTGGTCCTGCCAACAACATGGGTTAATGTAGATGGTGACTCGCGTGGGCTAGGCTTCAAGGACCTTGTCTCACTCCTGTGAGATTATCTATCAAGGGTCATGTAGGTCGAGCTATTTTTTCACTGGACCTCTCTTCTAACTTAAACATTTATCTAATCTTGTTTTAGGCCATATTTGAAATTGATTTTGAGAGTGTTTAAAGTAGTTAAAATAGCGTATAAGAATATCGAAAGGGCTCAACCTAGGTTAAGGGTTGGAGCGCCCTGACTTATTAATTAGTCAAGCTTTGATTTATTTGAACTAAAAAATGGATGCGCGACTGGCTTCGTTGATTAATTGTTTTTTTAATAGATATTAATTTTTTTATACATTTGGTAAACCGAAGGTAAATAAATCATTTAAACCCATTTTTAAAACACTTGGTTTCAAGTCAAATCACTTTTAAATTAAAATTTATCAAGCATTAATTCATTCTATGTTATAGTTGATTCTTCGAAAAAACGAAAAATTAAGAATTATTTTAATATAGCTACAATAATACTAAGGTTGGTGGAATAATGATTCATTTAGATTACTAGATTTCTAGTTTCATCTAGCTTAAATTACAATTCATACACTCGTTGGTTTCTAGTTTTACTTTGACCGAATTGGTATTGGATTATGCATAGAGACACATTTGGACACAAGTCAAGAGATAACAATGAAAGAGACGACCTCTCTAGCAATCCGAATTGCTTAGTCCATATAGAATAGTAGTTGATCATTAACAAAAAAAAAAAAAAATTATTAGCTAATATTTGAAATGTGCATATTTAAGAGGGAGAAATTGTTAATTCCGACCTTATTTCTAATAGACAAAATGATATTGGGATTCTTATTTTTCAATTCATACAGTAAAAAAAAATTAAATATGATAACTTTGGATCTCTTTTAGCGCTAAGATATTACTCTACCCTCCTCCCTTTCTTTTTCCTCCTCCCATGTGCTAGAGCCTAAAAATATTTTCTTACAAAGCATGAAAGTTCAACGATCCAGTAAAATACTAAAACAAGAAGTTTAAAAAAATAAATAAATAAAATTTTGGAAAAGCATGGGCAAGCCGTATAGAACCACCATATTGGTGGTGATCGTAATAAGTCACTTCAGAAGTTACTATGATTAAAATAGTACAATTATTGCGAACTCAAAGCATGGGCATCAGCCTCCGTATAGATTGGGTTGGGTGGATGAGTGTAAGTACCAAGCATGTAAATTTAACATTGTACTTGTTAGTCTCTATAATTAAAATTGGTCTATAATTTGTTTGAAATTAATTTTTGTTAAAATTGGTTAAATAGTATTAATAATTTCAATACAAGAAATGGCACAATGTGAACACATTTCAAATTTTGTAGAGAAAAAATTAATAATCTATTTTTTAAAAGAAATTAACAATAAACTAATAGTAGTGACCATAAAATTTAGGTTTTATTAAAAATAAAGACACTAAAAATTGGACCTCTAAAAACCAAAATAGTATTTCAACCTAAATTATATTATTTGTTGACCATAACACATGGTAACAGTCCAAAGTTTAAACCCAACAAAAATATCTCTCAGATCAGAGACTAGAATGACTAGAATTAAAGTATAACAGTTGGGAAGAGAGTAACAAAAAAAAAATGTTCATATGAATAACATATTCCCCTTTTCAATTTCCCATTAGTCATTTAGATTCAAACCCCAAATCAAGTCTACTTACCGACTACTTGGTCTTGCATGCTGCAATTTTATACCACACATTTGGAAAATTCTGCACCTAATATGATGATTACAATTTTATAGCCCAAATAAGGAACAAGATCAATATATTTCATTCAATAAAAAACAAAAAATATAAGATTGTCTGTTCGTAGTCGCATGGTGTCTAAACATGGCTCTCTATCTAGTTGGTTCAGAAACTGAACCAACTAAAAAAGATATATAGGATACATGAATGATTAAACAAAAACATTTACCTACTAGCTAGGCCCATTAAAATTGCTGGCTCGAAACAATAACCAAGCCAAGCCCATCAGTGTTCAGACCCCTACGGCTCGTTGTGTTGGCGCCATCACACACACATGCTTGGCCGAGCTGCGGCGTATGACGTCACAACACATCAAGCCACGGTCTACGCTATAGATTTTAATAACGTAAACTCACAATTTTACAGCTTCCTTCAATCAGATAACCCAGCCTTCATCTTCAAGTGTTCCTTGAAGTCCATAATGTCACCCTCCCACCTGGTTACAGCTTGATTCTCACACACCCATATCTCCTGGGCGACTTGGTTTATAAGCCTAAAATCATGGCTTACAAGCACCAAACCTCCATCCCACTCATTCAGTGCCTCTGCCAAAGAGTCGATTGTCTCGATATCCAAATGATTAGTGGGCTCATCAAGCAGTAATAAGTGGGGTTGTCTCCATGCTAACCAGGCAAATATAACACGGCTCCTCTGCCCATCAGACAAATTCTTCATTGGCATCACTTGAGCTTTACCGGAGAGCCCAAACTTCCCAATTGCTGCTCTCATCTTCTCTTCTTCATTTCCTGGGTACTCTCTTATCATAAAGAGGAGAGCCGACATTTCCATGTCTAGTTTGTCAGCTAAATGTTGATGAAACTGGGCAATTCTAAGGTGATTATGCCGTCGGACCATGCCATCCAGAGGAACCAGATCCCCTGTCATCAGCTTCAACAGGGTACTCTTTCCAGCACCATTGGGTCCAACCAAAGCTATCCGAGAGTCCAAGTCAACTCCAAAGTCCAGGTTCTTATAGATGAGATTATCAGGGGTATAACCAAACGTTACTTCCACAAACTGAAGAACAGGAGGTGGAAGCTTTCCAACATCAACAAAGCGGAAGACAAGAACCTTGTCTCTCACCACCTTTTCAGTAAGCCCACCCCTCTCCATTTTTGCCAGTGTTTTCTCCTTACTCTGTGCCTGCCGTGCTAGTTTTGCTGACCCATGCCCAAATCTGGCAATATACTCCTTCATGGAAGAAATCTGATCCTGCTCCCACTTGTACATTTTCATCTGGTTCTCTTCCAGTTCAGCACGGGTCTGAACATACTGATCATAGTTACCCGTGTAGAGCTTTAATTTTCTGTTCTGCATGTGGATAATGTTTGTGCATACACCGTTGAGGAAGTCCTGGGAATGTGAAACCACAACCAGGATCCGGTCAAAATTCTTCAAGTTCTCTTCTAGCCAGACACAAGCCTCTAGATCTGTCATTCAACAAAATAAAACAGTTGTTCATCAGGTAACTCATTTCCTGCCATAAAACAATTAATAAGCTAGAAATGATACACTAATTAATTCAAATAACATATACAAGGTCGCTCTTAAATTCAACAGCTCTTTCTAAATTCAATTGTATATTTAGCAATGGTACGTACAGGATCTCCTCCCCAAAAAACCAAAAAAAAATTAAGAGCTCTCATATACAAGGTTGCTCTTGAATTCAAGAGCTCTTTCTTAAACAACAATGCATGCTGCCTACACAGCCAGAAGGTTGAGCAAGAGCACATCCACTGCAAAGGAAGTACGCCTGTATTTCCTAGGAATGGGTTCATCAGATCAACGAGGATGTTCCCTAAGGAAGCTAAGGACAGCAGAAGGCATGCGATTGTTATGGCATGAATCACAATGATCAGCCAATCAGGGAACAAGCCAAGCCCTTGCACTAATTCTCAACTAATTATCCAAATCCCTGATCAACATCAATATTATAAAACTCAAAACCTACTTATTTTTTTTCATAGGGTGATAATTGAAAAGATATTAATTCAGCATCACCACACAATCAGCAAAACAAGAAAGCATGAAGAATATCAATACTACACAAGATAAAAGAACACTGATCCAACCAAATATACCTAGATGATTAGTTGGTTCATCCAGTAGAAGGATGGTGGGATTCATGAATAGGGCACGTGCTAAGGCAATCCTCATCCTCCAACCACCAGAAAAGTCCCGGGTTTTCTTTGCTTGCATCTGCTTGTTAAACCCGAGACCATACAGGATTTCAGCAGCACGTTTTTCTGCAGTTGCTGCATCCAGTGCTTCTAAACGTTCATAGATACGATCAAGCTGCTCACCACCTCCATCATCCTAAATTAAAATAGAACAACGAATAATGAGCACTAGTAAATTATTTAGAGCATAGAGACTCTGTTTTAATCAACATACTTGTGCAGCCAAGGATTCTGCCTCCTTCTCCAACTTCAACCTCTCCTCATCACAACTTATAACAGCTTCAAGTGAAGACATGTCAGAAGCTTCAATCTCTCGTGTAAGGTGATATATATCCATGTGTTCTGGAATAGGAAGCTCTCGACAACCTATTGCCGCAAGAAGTGTAGATTTCCCACATCCATTTAATCCAAGCAAACCATAACGTCTGAAAAATAAATTGTAAATATTAAACTCTAAGCAAGAATCCACATGGAAATAGAGACTATTAATGCCAGTTAGTAATTACAAGCAAACCTGCCATAATTGAGCTCCAGCTCCGAATCAACAATAAGGTCATGCCCATGAAAGGTAACTGATAAAGATTCTATCTGCAAAAAGCACACATGTAAGGACATTACCAGAGCCATCACTCCCACATCCCTAATGGCACAACATTACTTCCAAATATATCACCACGGAAAATGAACGTCTAAAATTCAATATTCATTATCAGTAAGCGGAGGAAAAGAAACTTACAAGAGTTCAACATTCACATTCTTAGAAAAAAAATCTGCATAGTCCTAGGAGATCTCAAGAAATACAACCCAGTAACTCTTCTTTTCAAAATAAAAGAGCATTAAAGAAGAAGATCAGATACCACCTAGCCTACTAATGCACCATCCAGAGGATTTATCGATAAGCAACTGTTCCAATGAGCTCTCTGGAGGAAAAATAACTATACAACGAAGAACTATTTTTTCCAACAACACTAACGAATGTAACACAAGTATCATAAAAAATTGCATCGTCTGGAGAATAACCGTAAAAAAAAGTTCATTAGAATATTCCTCCAGATGCTATTCAAGTAATATATCCTACGGTTCTGTTAACAAAAACTCGAAAGCTATGCCGTGAATTTTATTGTAGAATAAAACTAGGACTTACTCTAATGTCCCTGGAGAGAGGATGCGAGCAAAGTACGCCAGTACAAGTCCGATCAGATAACTGAAGAGCGTCAACTCCATTCGCCAACTCATCAACTCCATTCTGCGAATCGGCAGATGCCGCCTTGGAAGAAGCCGCCGCCGCCGCCGCTTTTCCTCCTCGCTTAGCCGCCGCAGCTGCCTTCTTCTGAGCCGCTTTCTTCTTGCTCGCGTCGGAAACCATCTTTAACCTACAAGATTAAAAGAAAAAAATCACCAAAATAAACCCTAAAAACACAATCGAAATGAAATCAGAAACGTCGAGAAGAATCCCGAATACATACCTGGGGAAATGGAGAAAAAAGATCCAAGGAAAAGCGACACCGACAGAGCGAGCGAGAAGAGAAAGTAGATCTAGGGCTTGAGGCAGTCGTTCTTCGTCTCTCACGGCGCTTTTGTTTTGCGCTTTGTATCAGACCTGCGACGCGCAAATGCGATGCAGATCGAGGGTTCGAGGTTCTGCAATCGGGAGGTTGAGGCTTCTTATTTATAGGACTGCTCGATGTTTCCACGTGTCCTCCACGAACCCCTCTTCTTCTGGTTGCGTAGCCGACTGAATTTGTTTCGTGGGGGCAAATTGGATAATTCAATAAGCACTGATATTGGGCTTGTTAATAAGCACGTGATCTTGAGGACTTGGCCCAATTACAGGAGATTTCTTTCACCCATTAGGAAGCCCATGGGCTTGTACTTTACAATTTTAAACTTTTTAAAGAAGGATAGATGTATTTTAAATTTTGAGGACTACAAGTTTTTGTTAAAAATTAATAAATAATATGAAACAAAGTAGGAAGGTTTAGAGATTAAGAATTTTTAAGAGCAAGAAAAAAAATAGAGATTAGAAAAAGGAACCTCTATTCTCTTGAGATCGAGGTAACTTCCGTGAAGAAACACACTGAAATTGGCATAAAATATTTTCCTTTTCCTAAACTAACTTATATAAAATCTATTAATAGTAGGATGTGATAAAAAGGCAAAATGAAACTAACCGATCAATTTTGTTCTTTTAGTCAAAAGAAAAATTTGTTCTTATGTACGAATTTTTAGATTTATAAGAAATTGAGTCAGTTAAAGTATTATATATATATCAAACCCAACAATTAAAAACCTATTGAGTATTTCCTCCCCTATTTTGGTTTTTTTACATTTAATTATATAAAGAATAACAAGAAATATAACTATAAATCTGTAAATGATCGTTTACCAAAGTATAGCTCAATTAATCATACATAAATTATCATTATAAATATCGATGATTTGATCTCCTACTATGCAATTGTTGAACTAAATTAATCTAAACAAAATTATAAATTATTATTGTTATTATTGTTATTTTAAAAAATAATAATAAATAAAATAAAAACTTAGTAGTTAGTCGGAGTCTGAATTTATCCTCCATCTCTTTTTACTCGCCCTTTCTTTCTTCCCCCATTCCATCAAGACATTCTTTCGGTTAAATTATCAAAAACATCCCTAAACTATGAATTGATTTTAATTATACCTCTTTGAAAAGTTTCATTTTACCCCTTGAATATGAAGTTTGTTTCAAAATAACACTGGAATTTTTTTTTTTTTTGTTAAATTTAAGGGTAAAAAGGACGTCTTTGCATAAGTTTTAATTTTTTTTCAACATATATATTTGAATATGCTCACATAAAGTAACAATATAAATGTAATACAACGTTTTTAATCATGAATTTAACAAAAAGAAAAAAATGTTAAAAAAGAAACTTTTCAGAATTTAGTTGTATAATTAAAATCAAACCCATAGTTCAGTTATTTTTTACATTTTCTTTCCCGAACTCATTTATCCTTCGAAAATACCTACCTCTCTACTGCAACCGCGCTCCGGTACGCCCTCTCAGCCACAGCCGCACCATCGCCCATTTTTCTTCCGTCTGCCGTGCCGCCACGCTGCCCGCCGCCGCCAACCCAGATTTTTGCTGCAATGCCACGACTGCCCACCATTCTCCTGCAATAGCAATTGTGGGTTTTTGGTACGGTTTTCCTTGGAACTCATTGACTGATAATTCAAGGTTCAAAATCTCTAACCATTCAGGTCAGGCTCCCCTTGAGGCTTGAGCTACAATCCTTTTATTTTATTATGCATTCTAGAATATTGCAACGCTTATAAAAAAAATCAAATGTTTTGCTTACCCCTTTTGGTTTCTCGACTCTTATGATGTGATTTTATTTCTCTTTTTTGTTGGAAATGGCTGCAGTTAAGCCTAAATTTACTCCATTTGATATTATGCATACCCTTATAATGCGTTTGTTTCCCATATGAATGATTTCATTACATGCCCAATCTGCATCATTCTGGTTCGTGCTGGATTCAGTTTTCTTTCTTAAGGGGTTTCAATCTCTCTTTATTTTCCTTTTAAATTCTCTTATCGTTTATCTGTTGAATTGAAGCTGAATTGCAAGTTGCAACCAAATCAGGCTTCTTTCTTAAGTTAAACATCTATCATGATGAGTGTAATGGAAGTTTCCTCTGCTTGATTTGCTGGTTCTATAAGCTTTACTGTTTCATATGAACTCGATTAATGACTGATGTAATATTTTATTAATGCGATTTTAAGGATGGGAAGCCTTCATTTTATTGCAATTTCGTGCAATGATTTATTTTGACTCCATTGTTTGTTTAATCATTTGTTGCTCCTTCATTCTATACTTCTTTTAATCTTTTGGTTTGTTCTGATCTATCATCAATTGTAAGGAAGGCTTTTTCAATGTTTGGCTAACTGACAGTATTTCTGATTTATGGTTATGGATTAGTATTTGACAACTTGGTTCTCTAGAGTTCATTTATTCGCATTCAAGTTCTTTCTCTGGCTTTTGTACACAACAAGTGTTTCTGGATATATCTACAATAGTTTGCAATCAAATCGTTAGTGCTTTGATGTTTTGCTTTACAACCCTTTACCTCCAAATCTTAGGCTCATTGATGTTATGGATGGTTAATTAATTGGTTCATTAAGAGATTAAAATAAGGAGCCTGCTTTTTTTTTTCTAATAAAAAAAAACAAAGAAAAAAAAAACTCCAATTGGAAGTGACCAGAGAGGAAAACCGATTACAAGGCTCATTAGAGCAGGAAATCGAAAGGTGGCACCAAAACAAACATTGTTATATAATTTGTAGAAATCCCTAAAATATCGCAAAGAACTCACTCAATCAACTATATCTTCTTGTTTATTCCAACAAAAAAATTATATCTTCTTGTCTAGATGCCATCTTCCTATTGTATTTTTTAGCGCTAGCTATTTTTTTAAAGGCACAAGAACTAATTTTGTGTATACAATGGAGATGGGTGTTGAAGATAAACAATTGAAAAATAAGTAACAGGGACATTAATTAGTAAGAACCCAATGCCACTGGGAACCTGTAGGTTACTCTGCAAGGTTCATCCATGGAGGGCGAGTCATATGGCTGAATGGTATGGTCAATGGACCACAAGGGAATATTCTTGTACTACCCCTTTTTGGTCTTGAGGGATGGAAGAGGTTAGGTTACACAAAAAAGGGTTATTGGTTCGAGGAGGCACAATAAGATTCGGTAATTTGTTGTAAGCTTATTGCCTGAGTAAGATGTGGCTCCCGATAACCAATTTTGTCACAATGGCTTTGATATGGAAACTAAAATAAGACAATGTGTTTATGTTTACTATCAAGTCTGATACGCTTACATATGTTTTTTCTGTTTAGCATGCCAATTCATGCTCCAAAGGCTAACATTATGTGTTTTTTAAACAAATTCCATTCCATCCATTTTGAACTGAGCTTGAGATAGAGTATTCGCTTTGACCTGAAAACTTTTGCTAGGTTGAGAACTCATGGGATTTAACATTTTGGATGGATAGGTGATTCAAAGAGGATCTTGAGCATATGACAGCTGAGAATGACAGTATTAAAGCGCTATGTGCTGCGATTATTCATATCTTTGAAGTACATAACAGCCAATGTGGTAGATAGAAATAATGGTCGGATTGTGGCAACTGCATCCACAGTTGAACACTCCATCAAGGGCTCACTTGAATGTGGCCGGTCTTGTAATGCTAAGGCAGCAGCAGTAGTTGGAGAGGTGTTGGCTATGCGACTCAAAGTCGACGGTCTTGAACAGGGGCAAGGAAGAGGGATTCACGTGGACGTAAACAAGGAAATCGAGAAGAAAGGCTTCAAAAACCGCACCAAAATCTGGGCTATTGTCAACTCACTCAAGAATGGCGGAGTTAAACTTATTCTCGACAACAATGTTGATGATGCACCTAGGCCAAGTTACCAATAAGCATCCAAAGACGATCATCTTATCATCATTAGCTGGGAAAAAGATGGCAAGGCTCGAGCTGGACCAGTCATTACGGTGAGATGTTGCTATCTAAGGCTAAATGGAAGGAACTATACTTATTAGTTGGTATCAGATTAAACGTCATTCTGCGCATGATATTTGGAAGTTTATGAAGTAGAGAACTTTTTATCTCCACTCCTATAAATGGTTGCTCAGTGATAGTGAAAGCGATACCAGCCATTTGGCTAATGATATTAACACAGTGAGATGGCCTTATATGATCATCACACTCTACACTTTTCTCCTCTCCCTTTATGTCGTTACTTACATTCTTATTTTTCTTTTCTTTTTCTTGTTCTTGTTTAAGAGTTGGATAGAGATTAGCTTTGGGCAGGCCAAGAGGGTTGATTTCTTTCATCCGGCTGTCTCTGTCTGCTTGTGCCGTCTGATCTCTCTGTTGCGTGGAAGGATTGTAGAATAAAAGATAATAATCAAGTCTTTTCAGGTATTTGAAGGAAGATTCCATTTCGGGAGCTTAATTATGAATGGAAAACCTTATCTCCTAGGTGTTTAGGCTGATTTGACCACATATGGTATTATTATGGGAAAATATCTTTTTTTTTTCCCTCCTAAACTTCACAAATTGTATTAATTTTCAACATGTATTGACAAACTTTGATAAATGTGGCAATGTTGACCTTAAATTTAAATTTAAATTAATGTTACAATTTTTACCCTGAGATGAACTTTCCTCTAAAGGGTTGTCAATGAAAATATTTTAATGTGCATTTAATGATATATGTTGAATATGAAACATATATCATGTGATGTGTGATATGATGTTAATGAAAGCTTTGCGGAAAACAACATTAGAGTAATATTTTTGTTCAAATTTTTAACTTTTGAAAAAACTATTCATCTCTGATCTTGCATTAATCTAAAATTAAAAGTTTATGGTGAAAATTGGTATAACTTTTTTATTTAGGATAAAAATTAAAATTTCCTCTGTTTTTATTGTCACAATTCCAATATGTAATAGTCTATTTGGTTACAAGTTATAATAGTGTATGAAATATTTTTTTACTCCAAACACAGTCTATTAGAACCTAAACTAAATAACTTTATATCCTAACCACAAGTTATATAATTTCATAAATTGTTATAACTCATGTTATTAGAACTCGCTTAACGTTCCTCCTCGAAAAGATATTATTAGGATGAATTTGTCCTAATAGACAAAGAAAGATGAAAAAGACTTTTTTCCAATCCAAGCAAAAATTGGAGGGAGAAAAGAGAAAACCCCTTTTTGTGTGTGAAAAGGCGAGCTTCCATTTGCAAGCAATCTCTTCAATTATTGGTATGAAATTAAGTAGAGCATTAGAGTGGTTCATGTCTCCGTTACACAATTCTTGTATTTTTCCCCCACTTGCTCGACACATATCACTTTCCCACTTATTACACTAACAAAATTTAACTTCCCTTTATAACCATCGCAATTTTCTATTTAATTTCTATTTTCTAGCAACTTCCTTTTGAATAATAAACTATCTTTTTTCAAAAATTGACACATAAATAGATGTGGGGATAGAGTGATAAATTAAAGATAGGCCGTCATTTTCAGTCAGCGCTTAAAAACACTTAAATGATGATGTTATCTAAATACCACTTATCCCACTTGTAATTACAAAAAAGTCTTTATTCCAACATTTTTATATTGGATTTTTCTCTTCCATTTTTAGTTTCCAAAGGCCAATTTCGATATAAATCAACCATTACTTTAACCGAATATCTTCATGACCTTTATTTTATAACTCAAAACACGTATGTAAATGGTAAAATAAGAATTAAATTAAAATAAATTCCATTTCATTTTAGTACTCGTACTTATTCATTTTTAAATATAGTTCATTTGCTTTAAATTAACCTATTATTAGTTTATTGTTAACTTTTTTTTATAATTTTTTTTCTATTAGCTATTATTGTATTAATCTTTATTTATGCCAGTCAATTTACTTTTTTCATGACGGAGTTATTACACTTCGTTGTTTATTAAGCCTTCTTATTTAATGACAGTTTTTAATTATTTTTGTTGTTATAATTAATCTTCCCTCTAGAAATTTTAAACATAAATATAAAAATTAAATTTAGACATTTAAAAGTATAAAGCTAAAAAAGATATTTTAACCTTAAAATTAAAACCGCAATCAAAATTGAATGGATAGCTTGTTTATATATATATATATATATATATATATATATATATATTTATTTATTTATCTATTTAGTGGAATGGGTGTGTGTCTTTGCTGGGTGGACGTCACCAATAAAAGGCAAGTCTCAGTCTCCCCTAATACCAGTCACGTTCTCACTTTGGGAGTATGCATTTTGGCCTAATGTCTCACTTCTAATTCTAACTTTTTATTCTTATGACAAAACACTACCCACCCTTTAATACAACTACTTATAAAGTTACATTTTTCCCATTCCTACTTTTCCAACTCTTCCTACTTTATTTTAAATTCATGCTTTCTAATTCCAAAACTTTTCTTCCTTTCAACCTTATCATTATTACTAATCAATAACTATTACTTTTTACTAATATTATATAGCTAAGATAATTCAAAACATTTTATGCAATTAACTTTTTTCTAAATTCATTTTTAATTATTGAGTCATCAACCAAACTAAGAGAATAATGACAATATAAACCACTAATAAATATATGTGTATTTGATAAAAACCCTTTTTCAAAAATAGTTATGTCTCATTGCATAGTATTGGAAGATTTTTATTTTTTTTTTCTATCTCACCAATTATATTTTACTATTCAAGTGAATTATGTTGGAATTTATTAGCAAAACTCAAGTCATTGTTTAAGAATAAAAACATAAAAATCAAGAATAATCATGACAAAACTGTTAAAAGGATCTATGCATGGAAGAAAATTTAAAACTAAAAGTAAATGATATTAGAATTACTTGGAAGTTTGGAACCTTTAGACATGTTGAATTCATAAAATTAGTAGTTTATGGTCTTCCTCAACTATAAAAAGACCATAATAGGCAATCCTCTCCCGATAGGAAATATGAGGCTAAAGAAGCATGAGATATTGGAACCACAACGCCCTACTATTTATAAGTTGATTCCTAGGATCAACAGACTGATTTCTACTCAGCATATCACACCACATATGAAAAGTTTTAGGCTCATTATCAAGACCACACAATATGCCAATTTAAATAGCTCAAATATAATTATATTATTATTTAATTTGTATATGAATTAATTATTAAATTAATTCCAACAAATTAATTATTAACCATTAGGATAAAATAGGAAGCCTTAGATCATAACACATGGCAAACATTTGTGATAAGCCATTTATTCAAATGAAACATCAGCAACTATTACAATCACATACATGCAATTGGTTTTTTTTCTTTCAAAGACAATGGAGGTACCAACTTGATCCATTTTTTAGATTTTTCTAGTCTTAAAAGTGGACAAATATTGTCTAATCATAATCCTTGCCCAAGATATCTCAATATTTGCATACTGCTTGCTAATTATATAAACTTTAAGTCGTCGATAAACAAAAAGTCACTCTAATAAGACAAATAAATAAAATTACATTATTCTTTATAAAAAAAATCTTACAAGATTATCGCGAAAATGGAAGAGAGTTTACAAAATTGAATGGAAAAATACAATTATAAAAAAAAAAAAAACTGTTTGTTGTCACATAACGGAGCAAGCATTCGGATTCTCGTCGCTAAACATTTGAGCCGAAGGCAGCTGTTCTCCGACAAATCCACCATTATTCCCATACCCGTACCCGTACCCGTATCCATATCCATATCCCGGGACAGAAACCGGAACTGCCACGTAATCAAGTCTGTTACCGTCCGTTACTCCCCCGCCGCCGAAGGCCACTTGAGTGGCGTCTCCACCGCTTTTGTTCTTGTCGCCGCCGTCTCCAGCCTTAGCTCCGTCATCTTTGTCCTTTTTCGGTACCACCACTGCAACTTTCCTCTTCAGTCTGTCTTCCAAATTCTCAATCAGAGCCTTCACGTCCATTTTTCCTTTCACAATTACTAAATCCTTTTGTCTCTCGATCGTCATATCCTCCACTCCTGCAAAAAATAATCTTCGTTTCAATTTGAAAATTAATTTGATGATAAATTTAAATTAAAAATTTAAAAGTAAATTTTACCCTTGGTCCTGGATACAACTTTATAAATCTTCTCGATGCAACCCTGGCAGTGCAGTTCCACCTTCAAAGTCGCCGTCGTCACCGGAGTCTGGTCGAAATATAACAATTAATCAGTAAAATAATTTTAAAAAATCCGAGTTGACTGACCCGACCCGACCCCAGTTAATTTAATCGATGACAGTTGTATTATTCTAACATGCGCCCTTGAGTGAAGCGCACGTTAGTTTCTCACCCACCTCTTTGTCTTTGGGCTTCTTTTCCTCTGGTTTTTTATCACCGGCGGCGGGTTTGTCCGGTTTGTTCGACTCCTTTTCTTTCTTGCTTTCGGATGAGACAATGTCGATTTTCTTCTTTGTTTTGTCGGCGAGCTTCTCTCGGAGCTTGGAGGGGTCGAATTTTCCGATGACTGTCAGCTTGTTGGCTTCCCAGTCTGCTCTGACTCTCTCAACGCCTTCGAACAAAGAAAGAATGGATTGAGATCCAATATTGTAGTGGGTTTTGGAATGAAATATTCTGTGAAAAGAAGGGGAGAATTGGGAATTGATACCTTCAATTTCTCGGACGCACTTTCTGATCTTGTTGGCGCAGCCTTCGCAGTGCATATCGATCTTGAACACAGAAGTGGTACTGTCCTCTTTCTTTTTCTGTAAACAGAGAGAGTACGGAAAATGAGAATCGGAAGAATTAAAAAAGAAGAAGAAGAAGAAGAAGAGAGATGAATCAGTTGAGTGACCTCGCCCATTGTTGCGATTGAATGGAGTTTTGTTTTGTTTTGTGTTTGCAGAGAGTTTGTTTGTGATAGAAATGGGAGTGGTGTGCAGAGTATGTATTTATAGCGGTGAAAACGCGCTGAAGACGGGCAATGAGGTGGTTGCTTCCACGGCTTTCACGTACTTTTTTAAAGTTAAAAATTAAAATTGTATAATATAATATTTGGATTATCATAAAAAAGTTAAAAAGAAAATCAATCTCGCGTTGAATTCGTAATATTAATTATTAAGATAAGAACCATATATACTTCATTTCCTTCCTCCTCCCTATTTTTTCTTAAAAATATATTGGGTGAAATCTTCCCTTGGTCCATGATTTGAATTTTAATTTCTATTTGTCTCTGAATTTTTTAAAGCTAATATTTTTATCCTTCACATCCAAATTTTTATTTCTATTTGATAATTAAAACTTCAGAAGTGACAGTTATCAAGTTTGAATTTAATTTATAATCCGTCTCTAAAATTTAAACCTAAATGGTTAAGTGACCTAATGACCTAATGAATGATGACGTGGTAGTTAACCTATGTTAACTAGACTTTGATATTATATATTTTTTAAAAAATTAATTAAAAATCTTTTATACTAAAAACCAATTGAAAATCAATTTCAAATTTTCAAAAATCAATTATAAATTAATTTTAAATTTTAAAGGCTAATTGAAAATCAAATTCATCAAACATGTCACTTTTGAAATCTCAAAAACTAAATGAAAAGTAAATTTAAATCTCAATGAACAAAAGTATTGTCTTTGAGAATTTAGGATTTGTTTGGTAGATAAACTGAAAACATAATTTTGAAAACAAGTGATTCAATGAAAATAAAGTTGTATTCATATTTTCAAATATGTGTTTGATTATAATTTAAATAATTGTTCCAAATGTGTTCTATAATATATTTACGGACTATGAAACTAGTTGTAGTTGCAATATTAAGTTGAATATAAATCATTATTAAATTTATCAACATGTTTTTTTATATAAATTCTGTATAATTGTTATTTTATAATATCATATCATTTATAATATATTATATTATATATTTTTTAATTTAACAAAAAATAAATTGTGTAATTTATAACATAAAATACTATATATCTTAAAGTTTTTATTTTTTTTAATAGAATTCTACATTTAAAATTTTGAGATTCAAAATTTAGATACTGAAAACATAAACCTTTTATGCTAGTGTTCAACTTAGTTCTTACTACTATCAAGTTTTTGGCCATGCAGAAAAAGAGAGAAAATAGATACTTACCATTTTAATTCTGCAACCTTGCTTGTGTCTAATAGATATTTTAATTTTGAAAAATGTCTAATAAATTTTTAACTTTTAATTTCGTATTTAATAATTCTTTAAACTTTCAAAATGGCTAACATATTTAAAAGATAATAATAGTAATTAAATTTACATATTTATTGGATATAGAATTAAAATGACAAGATCGGAAATTTTCAATTTTGAATCCAATAAAGCTATGAATTAAAAAAACCTAAAATCGACAAATGACTTACTAGGCATGGCTTTTGGTTCCCCTAAACGCCTCGTACCATTCGAGTGTTAATTGTTCTCATTTATATACCATAAACGTATTCTTTTCTTACTCCTAACAAATTGAACGTTCATATTGATCTATTATATACAAAATTAAAGTTCAACAGCTTATTATATATAAAATTAAAAGTTTAAATGTTTATTGGATAATGGATACACACTCTAAAATTCAAACGTCTATTAAATATAAACACTAATGTGAGAGGATAAATTTATAACTTAACTAAAGAAATTAGTTTGGAGAAACAATATGGTTTCCTTTTGTTTGGTCTTTTGTTACTTGAATATTTCATTACAATGTTTAAATGAAATCCAACACTCTCAACTTAAAAAATAATGCAATTAATTCTTCTCTTAAATTTAGGGTCACGGTAAGTGGTTTTTACATAGTTAAAATTAATTTTTACATATTTAAAATCACTTTAAAATATGCTCTTAGTTATTCAAAATCAATTTTTAGGGAATGAAAATCACATATAAAAATATAAAATCAAACATCAAATTGATTTTGAACAATTAAAGTCATGCTTGGATATAGTTTTAAATATGATAAAAGAGATTTTAACCATTTTAAAAACAATCTCCACTTTTGTCATATTTAAAATTACTTCAAAACATATTTTGAATCATTCAAAATTAATTTTAACAAAATAAAAATGGTGCCTAAAACTGTAAAATCAAATATTGATTTGATTTTAAATCTTAGCCAAGAGAAAAAAAAGGGCAACTCATGTTGAATGGATAAGATCAAAACCAAACCTATGAGATTTTTGTAACTAGTAGAAAATGAAGTCTTCATCTTCGTCTTCGGGGTTTTTTTTTTTTTTTTTTTTATGGGATAGAAATGAAGTCTAAGTCAAGCGTTTACTTGGATAGTGCGTAATGTGTGGTTCAATTAATTTAGATATCATAGAGGCTGCTGAGAAGCTTCAAAATGTTAAGTCGGTGACCTATAGCCGCGTGCTTGGCCATTCGGACATGTCAATGGGTAAATAGTAAATACAATACAACACTACCATAATTTTTTATTTTCCGCACACTACAGGACGCGTAAACACTTGCTATTTTTAAAATATAACATTTGACATGAAAATATTTAAACTTTCATTCCATAATTACTGTTTAACTATGTTAGCTATGACTACCTTTACACTTAAACATGTCTGAAATAATATTTCGATTGTTGTAATGTTTTTCTTCTTCAATTTTATTTTTTTAATGTTTAAACATAATTCTTTCCTTTCTTCTCACCTAAAGTAAAATAATATTTTTATTTGACATTTGACAAGGTATTATATATATATATATATATATATATATATATATATAATGATAAGAATGAGTGGTGACTTGAGTGTATACCTTAATTGATTAGGATATTAAGGAAATTTATTTATTAATACATCTCCAATGTCATATCAATATATATATTATATATATATATATTCTACGTCAATTGATAAATCAAATAAAATTCAACCAACAAACCAACTTAAAATCAAACAATATAATGATTGTTACACATATGAACTTAAATGGATAGAAAATACAAAAGGGTTAAGAATCTATTGATGATATTTAAATGGATAGAAAATACAAAAGGGTTAAGAATCTATTGATGATATTTTTTTTTTAGAGTTTTATAACACTTGGGAATGGAGGGATCTAAACTTCTGACCTCTTAATCGAGATTAAGATTACATGTCAATTACTATTGAGCTATACTCACTTTAACCTCTATTAACAGAACATTTGACCTCTATTAATCCAAACAAAATATAAATAAAAGATTAACACTCTTGGCAAAAAATAGACCAAAATCATGATGTGAAATAAAATTAATTCATTACATATAATTAAAGTAAACTCAATTCAATAATATTATCGTCAACTAGAGTATAGCTCCATTTGCATGAAGTATAACAATAGACACAACAACACAACCTCAAATCAACTAAATATGTTAAGGGGATATATTTAAGTGGATAAAATATAAATTATTGTGTCAAAAATCAATGCTTTGATCTTTCAACTTATAAATATTGTTGAACTAAAAAAAAATTAAACATACCCATGAAGCTAGAAGAATTATAAACTCATATCAATAGTCTCATAAACGGGAAGAATGTCAATAACGGCTAGCTAAAAGTACAAATTCACTCATTCCCGTTTTGAAAAAGTTAAATTTTAGTCCCTATAATTTGAAGTATTAGAATTAGTCCCTATAATTATAGTTTGATAAAATACACTCATAAATAGTTCCCAAAGTTTTTTCAAACTAAAAACTATTTATAAGTGTTTTTCTGAAACTATATATAAAGACGAAATTATAACTTTAAAAATTTTTTAGACTAAATTTTAATTTTCTCCAAACTATAAAAACTAAATTTATAATTTAAACAAATTATAAAAAAACAAATTTAACTTCTCAGACAGAAAAACATAGGGGAAGGGAAGAGTTGCAAATAAAATAAACAAATAATGTTTCTTTTCTTCCTAAAAGAAATACATACCCATGCCATAAATTATGTAGGATGAATGGTTAGTTAATTAGTTTAATTTAATTGTTATTTGTTTAGTGTTAATTTTAAATTAGTTTGTATTAATTGTAAGCCTATAAATAGGCACTTTTGAGTTTTGTAATGAAGCTTTTGGAATCATTTTGAATAGAACATTATAGTTCTTTTGGAGAGTTCCTCTCTTTGGGATGAATTTCCCTTCTTTGGCCATGGATTTAGCCTACTCCTTAAACCCGCTGCGTCAATTGGTATTAGAGCCTCGGACGAACCTCGATGTTCCCGAAAAGCTACAAAACCATGGACGGAGATCAGAGTCGACACCAACATCGGTGGACTGCACAACAAGAATGTTTTTCTTCATCCAGGTATTTACCAACACCATATTCTTCAACCCCACCATCTTGTTATCCATATCAATCAACACACCAACCCCAAACTTCATCCAGAATTTTCAAAACTCATTCAAAGCCACTCAAACAAAAATTAAAGAACATTTATTTATCCACCTATCCATCCCAACCACTGATTCAGAAACCAAAATATAATTACTACATTCACCCAACTGATCACACAGTGAAAGAACTCCAAAAAATTAGTGAAAAATTAGATGCTCTTAGTGAAAATCTTGCTTCTAATACAATCAACAAAATAATAGATAAGGCTAAACAAAAAATTTATGAATCCAGAAACATATGCAACAACCATGAAAAAGAAGGCAAAAAAACTATAACTATTAGATTTGGGGAAGACGAAGTTGGTTCATAAAAAAAAAAATAAAGAAATCGAAAAAGAGGAAAAAAAAACAGAGAAATCGAAAAAGAAAAAGAAGAAGAGGAAAACAGAGAAGAGAAGACTTTCGATGTTTTAGCGTGGTCGGAAGCGGTCGATTTTGTGGATCCTATCGAACAGGGACTGAGTGGGGGAGACTTCGTTACTGCTTCGCCGGAGAAGTTTTATTTGGCCGCTCTAAACCCATCGAAAAGTGATTTGGCTGCCACCACTACCACTTTAGTCGAACAGCAGGAGGCGATGGCAATGAACGATGAAGCTTTATCGGAGGAAAATGAAAACATAAGGTTGAAGGAGAAAGGTTTGCAGAGGCTTCTTGAAGAAAAAAAAAAGAAATGGAAAGCAGAAGGCGGTTGTCGGCTTGGGTGTTTTACGGAGAAGGAGAAACAAGGATAAAGATGAGGGTAAAGTTGGAATTTGGTTCAACAACCCTAATTTTAAGGGAAATCACATTGGGCATGGCATTGGGCCTCTCATTGGGTCATTCTTTAGAACTAAGTCTATTTCTTGACAATTCATCCCTTGTGCCCTTCATTTCCTTGGATTTTTTTTGGAGTATTGCTTTATTTCCATTATGGATTTGGGAAACTTTACGTCGGGATTTTTCAATTGGAGTTTATCACACTCACAAGGATCGGGAAAGAAAATTTTTATCAACTTGACTCGAGGACGAGTCATTTTTTTTAAATCGGAGTGAATCTGATTAGGATGAATTGTTAGTTAATTAGTTTAATTTAATTATTATTTGTTTGGTGTTAATTTTAAATTAATTTGTATTAGGTCTTTTTATTGTAAGCCTATAAATAGACACCTTTGAGTTTTGTAATGAAGCTTCTGAATAATGTTTTGAATAGAACATTATAGTTCTTTTGGAGAGTTTCTCCTTGGGATGAATTTCCCTTCTTTGGCCATGGATTTGGCCTAATTTCTAAACCCGTTGCGTCAATAAATATTGAGATTTGAACAGCATGACAAAAAACATATTATTATTCGAATTTGCAAGTCTCTCCTAGAGTTAGTCAGAAGGCTTCAATTTTAAATTCAACAAATTTAAATATTTTATACAGAATCTTTACCATGTTGTCAAAAAAAAAAAAAAAAAAAAGTAGAATCTTTATCAACCATGTCTCTAAAATTCAAAATATATTTTAGATAAATCGTGCTAATTTGAGCATTCTAAAAAAATACCAGAATATGTGGCTTGCCATCACATGCAAACGATCTGTTTACAAGTGTTAAGTACATGCTTTGCCGTGATGAAATTCATTTTTAGAAAAAAAAAAGAAAAAAAAGGTTTCAACATGATTTAGAAGTGCTTTTTGCAAAATGCCACAAGCCGTTGAAATAATTTGGTGAGAAAGCACTAGTAAAGTGTTTTTTTTTCATAAGCGCCTTGTTAAAGAATGAAAAAAAAAAATAGTTCCATATCTCATTCCTTTATTCACAATATATGTTTTTATTAATAAATAGTCTTTCAATACTTCTCAATTTTGTACTATTCTTACATATTATTCATATACTTTATGATGAATTGTAGCACTATAAAGAATTTAGAGTATCGTAGTAATTAATTTTTTTTTCAATAATAAAAGTATTTTAAAACTTTTGAGCTAATTAACTTGAAACCGATTTAGTTAATTGTAAGACGTATAGTTCAACATGAAGAGATTAAACTTTTAAACATTTCACTTCACAAGTCGTTAAACTAAAAAAATAGGTAGAATTAAATATTAATGTAATTTGTTATTAAGTTGTTTTAAAGTGGTTGAACTAAACATGGTCAATCACACCATTAATGGTACTTTATTTAAAAAAATATATACTTCTCAAGTCAAAATTATTTTAAGAAAGCTGACAATTATGCAATATTTTAAAACGACAATTATGCTTGGAGAAACGTTATTGAACGTCATGTGTTATGATTCGTGTAAAGTCAGAAGCTAGGAGCGCCAAATCGATCAAGGGCCATATTTTAATTGGGCCTAGAAACAAATGAGTTGAACAACTATAATGGGCCAAGCCCATTAATGAAATACACAGCAAGAAGCCTTTCAAAGATGGATTCCACCAGGTGAGGGAATTTTATTTGCCAATTGCGAGGGATTGTATAGAGAAATTTAGAAAAGTAAACCAACAAAATGATTTAGACGACTATACCCACAAAAAAATTGCAGAAGGGGAATGAAATTCGGATAATATGGTGGTGAGAGTAGAAGTGGAGAAATTATTCGGTGAGACCGCTACAATGTAGCCGATAATTTTTCACCGAAGAGAGAAAAGGGTTTCGAATTTATATCCGAGGAATATTAGGAGACATGAAAATTATTGGATCCATATCCAACGGTTATTACGAATCGATCACATTGTGACGGACTCGTTGAAAAATATCTAGTGAAAGTGGGACAACCAGCAATAATTACATAATACATAAAATGTTGTTGACTGCGAATTCCAAATTTAAAGCAGAAGGAGACGCTCATGTAAAAGAAGATATCAATCCACTTGCATGCAACAAAAATTAATGATGAATACTTTGTTTTTAAGCTCGACGGTATATTTGTCTTTTTCCTTTCTGTACGGTCGTCCCCATCCCTCACGATCCCTATTCTCGCAAAATTTTCCGGCATATGTGAAGAATTATTTTTTTTTCTTTTTTTTTTTAAGAATTAAATTATTGTTTTGAAAAAAAAAATTTAAATAGCTAACTTTTACAGAAAATATACATTAATTTCTTTTTAAACTTTTAATTTTGTGTCGATTTTTATTTTTGGATCGTATACTCGTTTAGATTTAACGGATTCTCATACCATATTAGATTACATAAGATTTTATCTTTAAACTAATTGACAATAAGATAAGTAATTTGTGTATTTTATAAATTGTAAAGTCTCTCTCTATTTTTCCAACGTAGCATCCTCGACTTCCTCACTCACATACTTTCTAGTAGGGGTGATCAACGGTGGGTCAGGGTTGAAAACCAACCAACTTCGATTGGTTTGATCGACCATTTTTTAAAAAATTTTGGTCTTAAATCGACCGACTAATCAGTTTGATCAATCTATTTATTTATTTTTAAATTTTTTTGTAAATCAATTATTTGATTGTTTATTTAATGAAAAATATGTACAATTTGTACAGTTTTCTATTATTATTGTTATTATATATATTTTAAAATTCAGTTAGTTTGGGGCGGTCGATTTTTCCACTCCGTCCGACACCTTCAATAAACCGACAGATCGAGATTGGATTTCAGTTGGTTTTGGTCGATGGAGTCGGTTTTTGGTCCATTTTTTGCTCACCCTACTTTCTAGAAAATTTCTCAAGATATTATCTTATGGTTTAACTGTTGAAACAGAAAGTGCACCTTGTTCATATAGGCGTAGAAACTACAAATTTTTTTAAGGTTAAAATACATAATTTTTAGAATTCTTTTTCATTTAAATATAGTATCTATCTATTCATATGCTCCTTGGGTACACAGATAAACATGGAGTAGTTTCACTATTTCATTTTTGTTCTCTTTTTCAAATTTTTTCTATGATATTTCTCTACATATCCATTTTTCTTTAGTTTTAAATTTTAAAGTAATTCTAAAGTCATTTTGAAGTCATTTAAGGAGAATGGATATAAATAACAAGCATTGTCTAAGTCTAAAAATTATTATCTGAAGAGGAAAATTATCACTTGAACTATATTTTCATATAAGTAAAGTATTTGTCCTACAAGAAGAACACAGTGGAGACTATGTTGCATAAGTGTCGAGAGAGTTTTTTTTTTCCCCTCCTTTAAACTTCAACATATGATTGGAAATTTGACATATGACCCCCATAGAATTTTTATCCATTTTGTATTTTGTCTAAACTTTTTAGAATTTTAGATGGTCTCTTAGATTTATTTGGTATGCAATCTAAATTCTCTTTTATGTTTTCAGATATACTGAATTAACCATGTATTTTTGAAAACTGTTTTCGGATTCTATGATCCACATAGTAGAAATTCTGAAAACAACATTTTTATGTTTTCAATGTATCTAGGTTCTGAATTTAAAATGCAGAATTATATTAAACAAATTTGAAAATCTTAATAAATACAATATTTCATGTTCTAAACTAAATTTACTTTTTGTTAGATTAAAATATGTATAATATAATATATTATAAATCATATAATATTATATTATAAAATGATAATTCTATAAAATTTATAAAAATCATGTCCATAAATTAATTAATAATGAGTTCTAGAAAATTTATAAAAATCAGGTTTATAAATAAATTAATAATAGTTTCTATAAAAATTTATAGAAATCAGGTTCATAAATTAATTAATAATGACTTATATTCAATCTAATAATTAGTTTTGCAACTACAATTATTTTCATGGTCTATACATATGTTATAGGACACACTTTAAACAACTGTTTAGAAAGAATCAAATTTCTAAATCTTGCTACCAAACACATATATAAAAACATGAAATAAACTTTATTTATATTGAATCCATTGTTTTCAAATTTTTGTTTTCAGATTGCTTACCAAACATGCCCTTAAGTTTCAATAATTTTTTACTTTATCATTGAACCCTTTGATCTTCAATTTTAATCCGTAAGTATCCATAGTAGATTATGCATCCAATTTCCACCACAAGAAGCCTATACATTTGAGATATGAATAAACAATGAATGGTGTTAGATAATGCTCAAACATGATTTGAGATAAGGTTGAACAACATGGATTATAATGTGGAGTAACATATAATTCGAGATAAGGTTCGTACAACATGGGCTTGAATATGACTTTTGATATACTAAAAACAAAAGTTCGTTTATTTTATCATTATTCCATTTTTGGTTTTTTAAAATTAAGTCTATTTTTTTTTTCCAATTTCTCTATTATGGTTTTCATCTATTTTAAAGAAAATTTGAATTCTTAGTCAAATTCCAAAAATAAAACACAATCTTTTGAAAACTAATTTTTGTTTAGTTTTCAAAACTTGGTTTAATTTTTGAAAACATAGGTGAAAAGTAGATAACAAAACAAGGAAAAATTATAGGTAGGATAGGGGTAGTGTTTATCAGCTTAATTTTCAAAAATCAAATGATTATCAAACGAAGCCATAACTTTTTGTTTTTGGTTTTTGAAAATCAAGTTTATAAATATTATTTACGCCTATGAGTTTTTTTGGTTTACTAGATTTAAGATTTTTTTTTTGCTACATCAATATTTGAGGTGGAGGGATTCGAACTCATGACCTCATGAGTCTTACTAGATGTCAGTTGAGCTATGTTCTTGTTGGCGATTTAAGATTTTATTGAATGTTCATGATTTTTAGTGGAATTGTGAAAAAAAAGTACAAATTTAAAAAACTAAATTACTAAAAAGAACAATAACAAGTTAAAAAACTAATATAGAAAGTAGATACAAATTAAGATGTTAACTAATATAGGAAGTTGTTAAAAATAACTAATATAGAAAGTTGAGGGGAATTGGTAATGGGTAGCACAAAATATTAGCATATTTACAAATTTAGATACGATTTTTTAGATTGGCAAATCTAGCAAATTTTTTAAAATCTGATTTCCGTTTTTTCATTATTCCAAATTTACCAACAACAGGTATATCAGTAGTATATCTGATATATTTTACATTTGATATATCAGTAGTATATCTGATATACTTTATATTAGTATATTATAAGTATATCTGATATACTTTATTTTTATATACCAATATATACCTCAAAACGAAGTATGTTAATAATATATTATTGATATACTATGGATACCTTTCTTTTAGGTATATCATTTAGAATGATATACTTCCTATATATCCGTAGCAAATTAGAGATATTTTGCATATTAGTATATCACTAATGTACTTCATTTTAGATATGTTTATTTCACTAATATACCTAACATTTAGTATATCATTAGTATATCAATGAAATGAACATATATCATATGCGAGTTACTGATATACTCTTAATTAACTTCATAGTAGTATATTAGTGATATACTCTATACAATAACACATCTCACACAATATATATAACAATTCAATTTGGTTTCAAATTATGAATTCTACCTGAAATTTAAAAGCATAACATGAAATTTACTCTACCTGAAATGTCAGAAATTACAAATAGCTTTTGAGATCCCGTTGATATACTTAATATTACTGAATAAAGTATATCATCATAAATCATTATCAAGTAAAAATCACTATTTGTGATATATCGTTGATATACTGAATAAAGTATTTTGGTAGTATATCACATCGATATATACTTAATATTAGTGAAATGAACGACTATTAGTTATTTTTTGGTTAGATATATCATTGATATATCTATTGTTAATGAACTATTGATTTTTTCGATATTGAAAAACACGGGAGAGAATTTCCAAATCTAGCAATAGTTTTTGAGATCCCGTTGATATACTTAATATTACTGAATAAAATATATCAGCATAAATCACCATTTGTGATATACCGTTGATATATTAAATAAAGTGTATCGTTAGTATATCACACTGATATATACTTAATATTAGTGATATCAACAGATATCATATCATTCATGTAGTTACTTTTTGGTTGGATATATCATTGGTATATCAGATCTATTATTGATAAACTACTTATTTTCTCGATATTGAAAATTAGGACATTTGTAAATCTAGCAATAGATTTTGAGATTCCATTGATATACCTAATATTACTGAATAAAGTATGTTAGCATAAATTACTATCAAGCATAAATCCTTATTTGTGATATAATGTTGATATACTAAATAAAGTATATTAGTAGTATATCACATTGATATATACTTAATATTAGTGAAATCATCAGAATCAGTAGTATATCACTTACGCAGTTATGTTTTGGTTAGATATATCGTTGCTATATTAGATCTATTGTTGATAGACTACTGATTTTCTCGATATTGAACAACACGAATAAGGTACTTGTAAATCTAGCAATAGTTTTTTTAGATACGGTAGTATATCGACAATATATCTGATATAATTTATATTTGGTATATCAGTAGTATATCAATAGTATATTTAATTTTAGGTATATCATTAGTATATCATAAGTACATCATCAATATGTTTTTTATAGACTATTGATAAATATGTTTTTGATAAACTATTAATATATTTCAGATTGAAAAGCGTGCGTGAAAAATATAAGGGTATTTTTTACTTTGCACGTCATCCGTTTGGGTTGAGTTTTTTTGTTGTTGCTATTTTTACAAACTGAATTAAAGAATGACGTTAATGCAATATCTATATATTTTTTTTGCTATTCATGCAAGTGCTACGTTTAAAATCTCTAAAACTATTCCAACGAAAATGTAGGAAGGACGAGGACTAAGGAGACGTTTTAAATTTTGTATTTTTTAGAAAAAGGAAAGGACGAGGAGGATGAAATGAAAAATGGAAAAAAGAAAAAAAAAAAAATCTGTTGTGTGTTCTTCAAGTTCACGCGTTGGAGGGTATATTTGTCTTTCATGAAGCGCTGTAAAAAAAAAAAAATCTGTTTTCTCGATAGAATATAATCCATTTGTCCTATGCTATCTACCCACGCCCACGCGATTATTCCAGGGGCTTCCGTGCAAATCATTTTTCTATTTCTACCCCCACCCCAACAATTCTCGATGGGCTTTTTTTTCTTTTCTTTTTGTAGACTTAATTTTCTTTTTCTTTTCTCTTTTTTTTTAAAAGGAAGGCAAGGCAAGGCAAAGCAAGTTAAACATGTGCTTTTGTTAGCAAGTTAAAAAATGATTTTGATCTTTAAAATTTAGGAAAGTAACGGTTGAGAATCTCACGTTGAAAAAATATAGAAAAACCACAATTTATAAAATACATAAATGTTTTTTTTCCTTACTAATTAATTTTGAGATGAAATATCATTTAATTTAATTGGCTATCATAGCCTATAAAACTCAAATATATACAAATTAATTTATTCGTACTAAAATTTAAGGACTAACTATATTGTTATGGGTGAAATTTGATCAACAATGAACCAGTTGGATAAGGGCTACAATAAAGGGTCAAACGAAGAAAGATGCCCAATAAGAAGCCAAAACGGATCAAAATCAACAATGGACCGACCGAAGACAAGAAGAGACGAAGAAACGTGCTTGGGATGAAGATGGTAAAACCCCCCAAATTGAGGGCTTACTATGGTCGAAGAATAGGAATTCAAACAATTTGGGCCTTGCCTTAGCCCCTCATGGTCCGAAGACCTTGTTCTAGCTCAATTCGATCTTTTCCTTTTTTATTAGGCAACATAAATCCAAAAAAAAATTAAAGAGGAGTTATTTAAGTTCTCGAGAGAGAAGAACGAGATAAGTTAAATCCAACCACTATAACTCTTACAATTCCTAAATTCTCTTACTTAAACATCAAAGTCAGATTTTTCTTATCTTATAGTTATAGCTTATATCTTTTTCACATTAAATATAAATATTATAGTTGTTGTGCCGGGAAGGTTAAATGAGAATTTTACCGTCCAAAATTTGGCAAATGAACAAAAACTTTCGAGATTAAAAAAATGATTTTGAAGCTAATTATTAAGAGGAGTGGAAATAAAAGTATGAAAAAGGAAGATCCCCACTTGGTTGTGTTGTGTCGCAGCAGTTGCGTATCTTTATTTTAATATTATAGAAAAAGAAAAGGAAAGAGAAAAAGGACAGTGAAGCACGTGGGAGATCAGGTGGAAAAGTACAGGTGGCAAAAGGTGATTGATTGAAGAAAGAAAAGCCACGTGGGAAGGATGGTTTGGATCACGTGGGCAAAGAGAACCAGATTTGTCCTAAGAACTGTACCGTAAATAATCGAGTTCGTCACATCCTTATCTCTTCCTCACTTGCCCTAACGCCCTCTAATTTCCCACCTACTTCTTTCTCTTAATTTCCACACACACCATTTTTTCTTTTTCCTTTTTCTCTTTCTTCTCCAACTTAATTTAATTACAATCTCAATATATATATATATATCAACTTTATTATATTTTCTACTGTTTCTTTTCTTTTCTTCCCTTTCAGCATTATATATTCCCTGCAAGGAAAACAAGGAGAAAGTATCAAAACAATTTTTTTTTTTTTTTTTTTTTGGTTTGAAATTCTGAAAAGAGAGGGAGAAAAGAAAAATTATGGCCAAATTGTTAGCCTTCACCTGCATTTGCACCTACACCTTCAGCTTTGCCTTTTTTTTTTTTCTCTTTAAAAAAACACAAAGCCATTGAGGTGCAGGTGCTTCTGCAAGTGAATGCCATCTTGGCTCTCTCCCTCTCTCCGCCACCGCCGCTCGTCGGAACTGCCGCCATCTCCTCCAAATAGAGTTTTTAAAGGTAACCCATTTCTTTACTCTCTCTCTCTTTTTAATTTTTTAAATTTTATTTCTCCTCACAAATCTGGATCTTCTCCTTTTATCTTAATTAAGATATATAATTGATATGTCTCCTCTCGAATTATCTGTAAATTTGTATACAGATCGAGATCTGGTCACTTCAGTTTTGTTGTCTCACCCATGCATCTGCACTTTAAAATTTATCTTTTACAGCTGTTTTTTTTAACCAATTTTAGCTAGAACAGAGAGACGGCCTAAAAAATTGTGTTGGAATTTTGTAAAAAACGATAAAACAAAATAGTTGTGTGTCTTAGAATTATTCGTGTTAAAAAGATAAATTACTTTGGCGTATTCTTATTAATTACTATTATGTAATCAATGTCCATTTAAAAGAATTTCTATATATGAACAAAACTTTCGATAGATATTTCACATGCACAATGAATTGTATTTCTTATGGGGATTTTAATTACAATTTAATTTGTGATTTGTGAGACCCTTTTTCTTTACTCCCTTTTACATGATATTAACCGGAAATTGTTCAGAATTTCAATCAGTTGGACATGAAAAACTGAAAATTTATCTCAGGAAAGATTATAAGCTAATAGTTAAAGATTGGAATAATGTAAAGTGTGTAAAAGAAAAGGTTAGTTAAATGGATTTCTTCTTTGAACAGTGTCAGCCCTAAATTTTCTACCTTTAGTTTCTCTGAACATGGTCCATTAGTAAAAGGGAAAAACAAAATTAATATAATAAGGAAATTATTAAAGTAATTGAAATAATAAGGAAAAAAACACCCCCACAACACAATTATTCAAATAATTGAAAAAGCCCATGCGATCATAAAATATAATAAGGAAATTATTAGTGGTAGCTAGGCAAACATCATAAAAAACGCCAAATAATTTGCAAATTTTAAATTTTAGCTAAATTTGAAGCAAAATTAATAAATCCTGGAATTCCCATCATTAACCAAGTGATTAATGGTAATTTAACATTCTAGCTTTAATTTGAAGGGAAAGTAGTTCAAATTAACATCAATATCAGGGTTGTTAATTATGACAGAAATATAATATTATTGTTGATGCGGAATGAACAAACTAAAACAATGCTAATTAGAAATTTGATTGCTTCATTACATTTTGTTTGTAAATCAAAATCCATTCTTCACTGTCTGACGAACATGGGAGCAACCACAGGTCCTTGATGTTTGGTCATTGGGAAAATTTCTTGTCCTTAATTAATCCAAGTTTATTAGAATAACAAAGGTAGTTATTATTATAATCTATACAGAATTGCATGGATACAATTATAATAAGCTTGGAGTTGAAACGTCTTGATTATTTATGATCTTGATTTGATTTGTACAAGGAAAAAAGTTAGAGAAGCATAAATTTGTTAGCTTTGTAATTTGTAAAATTAAACTAGTATATAATATATAATGATAGCTTGTGCAAATAATGTACATTTACAGACTACCTAAATTGGTAAGCTTATTGTAGTAATCTAATACATATTATAACCAAATCTCTAGACTCTAATTATATTCACTACTTACTTTGAGTTATATGTGAGGGTTGATTAGAATAGAGAGTTGTGGTTATTAATTTTGAAGGAATATGAGCTTTTTGTGTGGATTAGAAATTGCTTTGTACTTGGTCCTGATCTCTGAGCATTTTCCTAAAGACTTGTGAATTATTGCTATTTAGTAAACATCAATTTTGTATTGCCTGAGTGAAGAATATTTAACTCATTTGCTTTGCTTTTCTATTGAAATAAACTTTGAGTATGATTTTGTTTTCTTTGTCGAGCATCTTACATTGAAAAAATATAGAAAAACCTTACAATTTATAAGATACATTAGTTGTACTTCTTTTATTTGTTAATTGATTTTGAGATGTAACCTTATGTAATTTAATATTCTTCTTTTGAGGGGAAATTTTGTTTGTGTAGAGGAAGAAACAGCTTCGACTTCACTATCATAAGTGCACAATTTTCTTGGTTTGTTTATTTCTTTATTGAATGGCATTAGCTCAACTCCTATTTTTAATTTTATAGTTTAACTTATATATACCGATCTCTCTTACCTAGAGTACTAGCTAGTGTGTGTATGACGTCTCTTTAAACTTTTTTTTAGTGTTTGATTAAAATTAAAGAGTGTGTGTGTATCTAACCGCTCATTTTTTTTTTAAATACATCAGAAGTACTTTGAAAATGTTTAAAAATAGATTAAGAAAAATACTTCAATGCTTTTAGCTTAGATGAAAGATTTAACTACCTTTCTTCCCAGAAATATATATAAAAATAAATAAAAAGTGTTTCAAGAAACCCAAACACAGCATTAATCCTTAGCCGTTAGTCACGTTTAGATTGAAATAAATTAATAAATGAAAATTTATTCACGTCAACCATTAGTTTATGAAGAGAAAGAACTAAAAGATGAGTAAAACTAAAAGATAAGTAGCGAATGAGGGAACAAAAACTTTTTGAGTGTCACACGTCTGATTCGGTCTATATAATTATTCAACAATAATTAATATCCTTTTACAATTTAAATTAAATCAAAACGGTAATTTCTTCGGAATTAAGCTATGCTTAGCAGTTGAAATTGTTATTTGTTTTTGTTGAGAATTTCACGTTAAAAAAAATGAAGAGAAACCTCACAATAAGATATGTGGACTACTTCTCTTATTGTCAATTGATTTTGAGATGAAATCTTATATGAATATGGTATCAGAGTTCATAAAACTTAAAGAGGCACACTAACAAATTAAATTTAAACTTGTTATTGACAAATCTAAAAAAAAAAACATAGGAAGTTTCAATTTAGTGTGTTTATTTGGGTCGCATTTTTTTCCTGTTTTTTTGTTTTTTTATTAAGAAATCCAAAAAGATCAAAGAGGTTGTAGTCGCCATAAATAAAAATTTCATCTCCAAATTAATCGATGATGGTGATGCCCAATCCGTATCACTAAGAAAAAGGGGCTGCCTTTATAAGACCCTCACTGACAAGTTTTCCTTCTCCTACTCATGTATGAGTCATACATGTGAAGTTCAAGATCCAATTAAAAATTCATGGGAGCAAAGTTTAGGGAGTTGATGGTAATATTTAATAAAGTACATGAGCTAATTGATTAAATTATAATTCGTGGGTATGATTGTACGTAACACTTAACAAAGTATATGTGGTTTTGATCAAAATAAAAATTCGTGAATGTGATTGTAACAAATTTCATGATTTGAGGATAGTTTGTGCAATTCACCTTAAAATTTATCTTCTTGTGTTTTGAGAAAGTATATATAGCTAAATGAACGTCTATCAAGTTGAATGTTTATACAAATAATCAAATTGACTTTATATATATGTGTCAATATAAATATGTATTCCCCAATCTCGATTGTACTACTAAAAACAGAAAACATCTTACATTAAATATCGGAATTCAATTATTTGCGTTTTGAAAATATAAAACAAAAAAAACAAAATTGTACAAGTAGTAAAAAGTAGGTTAAATTGGATTCTCTATGAATTGGATTGTCTTTCAATTTACTCCCTTGTTTTTAGAAAATTCAACTTCTCTCTTTATTTTGTTTAAATTTCATGAATCATCTACACTGTTGTCATATTGAATATCATGGTAAATATTATGATTACATTGAGATAAATTGATCCTTTCTATTTTGTTGACTATATTACTCGACTAGATGAAGATTTAGGGTGGGATGTTTTTTTTGGGTGATAAATTTAAACTTTAAAAAATGTCTAATAGAATCTTGAAATTTGAATTTTACAATTAATAGATCATGAACGGTAAAAAGTGTCTATTAAATTTCTACATTTTTAATTGTGTGTCTAATGGACTCATGATTTATTCAACATTTTTAAAATTTTGTGAATCTATTAGATATAGAATTAAAAAAATTAAGTATGTTAAAGACCTATTAAATACAAAATTAAAGGATTTATTTGCCATTTTAAAATTCTAGAAATTCATTAAACATAAATATATATTAAAAAAAAAAACAAACAAAACAAGGGCGATTGGGTTGAAACTTGAAACTGACCCGAGAAACGTGGGCCAAGCCCACGCAAATCCTTTTCAGAGAGAGACGCGGCTTCTGACTGCCACACGAATTAAAAAAAGAAAAAACAAAAAGCTCACTGCACACGAAAACGAAACCAAAAACACAGATGCTTCGACGGTGATATCAGTCTCATTTCCATATATACAATACAACGTTAAATCATTTATTGTTTTTTGTTTTTCCTCTTCTTTCTTCATTGGTTTGCGCTTACAAAAATAAAAATTAAAAATTAAAAAAAAATTTGTAATGTTTTTAATCTCAAGTAGTCATACTACAATCGTCCTAAAAAAAACAAATTCCCATCCTTCGTAGTTTCTGTCTTAAAAATTCAACAAACAACTTCATGTATAGTATATATATATATTTTTAATAATTATTTAACTTGTCAATTAGTAGTCTAGGCAATAAAACTTTAACTTTTGTTGAGGATCCTACATTGGAAAAGTTGAGAGAAACCTAACACAATATATAAGATGTGTGGGTTATTCCTCTCATTGCTAATTGATTTTGTGGAAATCAAACTTTTTTATTTTGATTATTTTTTTAAAAAAAAGTTATATTTAAATTATTAATTTATAATAAGAAATTTCTATTTAGAGTTTTTTCTTTAAAAAAATGTTAAGAAAATATTTCATATAAGTTTAAATTTAGGATTTTTTATATTATTATATAAAAGATATATATATTAAAAAGATAAAGAAATTGGGGCGGGGATTGGGGATAAGGATTTCTTGTGCTCATCTCCGTCCCTCACCCCTGACTTTGTCTCCACAAGAAAAATGAATATCTCTAAACTTAATGACTAATTAATGTTAATATGAGCCTAGGTCAATTAGTTGAGTGATATATCTTCGACCAAAAAGTTAAAGTTTAAAGTTTGTTTGGTAGATAATCTGAAAATAAAAATTTGAAAACAATGGATTTAATGAAAATTGAGTTGTATTTCATATTTTTAGATATGTGTTTAGTAACAGATTTTAGAAATTTGATTTCATTTTAAACTGTTGCTTAAAGTATGTTTTATAATATATTTATAGATTATAAAATTAGTTATGGATGCAAACTAAATAGTAGGTTCAATATAAATCATTATTAATTAACTTATGAACATGATTCTTATAATTTTTTTAGAATTATTATTTTATAATATTATATACTATATAATTTATAATGTATTATATTATATATTTTTTAATTTAACAAAAATAAATTAAGTTTATAATCTGAATATTATATTTATTAGGACCTCTATCTTTTCTTAATATAACTCTGAGTTTTAAAATTTTAGATTCAGAATATGGATAAAAAAAACATTAAAATGTTGTTTTCAAAATTTATAATATTTACATCACAAATTTTAAAAACAGTTTTTGAAAAAATATCTGTCAAACACATGTTTACTGAATTCAATCAATCTAAAAACATAAAACGTAATACAGATTGTCGTCTTAAATTTGTTATTAATATTGCCCTTGGGTATTATAAGGTTTCGTATGGAAATTTACAAGATGGGGTTTCTATATATTGAGATCGTGGTCCGAAGTTCAGTTGTAATGTCTTTTTAAAACTTAATGAGGCCGTAGCCAGTAATATAATATTAAAAAAATTATAAAAACCACCCACAAACTTTGAAATTGATTACAACCACATTCTTGAACTTTTAATTTGATCAATCCAACTCTTATATTTTGTTAAGTGTTTTAATTACATCTCTTAACTTTTATTTTGATTACTCAACCCCTGTACTTTGTTAAAGAATGCAATCAACTCATGTACTTTGTTAAATGTTGAAATTAGTCTTTTGTATTTTTTTTTTTCCAGATTTGTCAATAATAAAGTTGCTCTTTCCTACTAACGTATAAATCACACATGTGAAGTCCAATTAAATGCTCAATTAAATGATAATTTAACAACAATCAAAATAAGAGGTTGATTGCAACACTTAAACAAAGTATATGGGTTGATTGATCAAATTAAAAAATCAAGAGTAAGATTGCAATACTTAACATAATTTAGGAGTTGATCACAACACTTAACAAAGTTCATGAGTTGATTGATCAATTAAAAATTCAAAGGTGTGATCATAACAAACTTAATAATTCATGGATTATATTTGGGAGTCATTTGTGCAATTTTTTCTAATATTACAAGCTAGTCGCACATTTTGAGAAGATATAAGTTCATTAAGTTAATAAATAAAATATACCTAGATATTCTATAAATATACATAAATGAAATACGAAATGCTTTATTAAATATCTGATAGATAGGAGCAAGGAATAACACAGAGGAAAAGAAAGAAATAAGAGAGACTAAGCATAAGTTATAAACCTATTTTATTCATGTAGATTTTATTCACCATTTTATTATTAGTTATAACTTATTAGTGGTAGTTAGTTTTGAGTTTCTATAGTTTTTATTCTAACAAAAGATTTATATGCCAAATGTTTTTATATATTAGAGTAGTGTTTGCATTCTAAATGAGAGTTCTATATTCTTTAAAAAATTAGAAAAGGTAAAGTAATATATAATAGATTAAAAGTACTTAATCTATTCCCTTTGAAGTATTTACTCTCTTTTTTTGAGTTTGAAGGTTTAATTCTTCAAACATTATTGTACTAAGAAAAGATTAAAGGTATTTTTGAAAATGTGATAAACTTTCAACATTATTAGAAGTTTTTATTCATAGAACATTACATTACAATTATGGGTCAAGAATTTAAATATATGAACAGTTAAAAGAGAAATAAGATAAATTAACATTTTTTTTAGTTCAACAGATTTCTTTTTTTTAGCAACAAGGGATGAAAGCTTTCGAATATCTATCTTCTTGATTAATGATAAAAATTTTATATCAATTGAGTTATGTTCATGTTAACAAAGTCTAAATCTTAATTGCTAAGACCCGTTTGATAATTGTTTGGTTTTTAGTTTTTCAAAATTAATCCTATAAATACTACTCACACCTATGGATTTACTTGTTTTGTTATTTATTTTTTTACCTATGTTTTAACAAATCAAATGAAAGCTAAAAAAAATAGTTTTAAAAAATTTGTTTGTTGTTTTTAGAATTTGGCTAAAAGTAAGTCAAATATTTTCTTAAGAGAGGTGAAATAAAGAAATAAAAAAAAGCAAGTTTAATTTTTAAAGATTAAAAATTAAATAGTTATCCAATATGATTAGACTGAGATTAAAATAATTAACTATCAAACTAAGCCTAGATTTGATCACATTAAAGACTTTACTTTGTGTTTTCTTTCTGTGAGGAGCATTTAAAGACTTGAATCAAGACAATGAATGCATGCAGTAATCTTGTCATCCAATAACTTTGTATGTCCAACTTTTGAGACATGAAAAATATTATAACTTTTTTTAATGTTTTTTTGAACCATTGAAATTGAAGAATTAAAATTCATGACCTCTTAGTCATAAATCATATTTAATGTCAATTTTATTTATAATTTTTTTATTATTATTTAATGATTACACATACAAATAAAGATCTGACATAGCTAAACGAGTACCATCACACAGCTATGAAGCTAGGTTAAAAAATGAAAAACCTCTCATAATTTAACCATTTCTAAAACAAAGAATCCATTATTCTGCCTACACTGTATAGTACATACGCAGATTATAATTATACGTAATACGACAACATCAATCATGGATAAAATTTTTACCAAATACGTGGCCAAAACAAAGCGGAGAAAAAAAAAACAATTATTAAAAAGAAAAAGCATCGGAAATAGAAATAGTAGGTTGAAAGTTCTGGGTTTGTTCCTGTGATCTAGTTTTCATAAACCTCAAATCTCACCGTAGAGAGAAGACCGTGCGACAAACAAACAAACAACATAACATCAAATTCATAAATTCCCCAAAAACAATTGCACAATTTTTTTTTTTTTTTTTTTGAAATATTACAAAAGAAACACTCTCACAAACCCCAATAAAATCTTGAAAGTCATTTCTATGATATTTCTGGTCTTCCCCCATACCCCATCAAATCTTTCTTGATTTTACTTACAGTCAGTTGTCAGAATCTCAATCCCCCATCAGTAGTAATAACAGTACTTCTCTTCCACTTCTCTTTTGATGATCTTCTTCTTCTTCTTCTTTTGCTCCTCAATCTCATCATAATTATCCATTATTAATGCATTTTCCCCTAAATTTCCATGCCCATTAATATCGTTGTTGTTGTTATGATTCTCTTCAAACCCATTACTGGAAGTGACTAAGCCACTTCCAAATTCAAACCCCATTTGGATTTGATTTGTTTTTAGGGTTTCATAGCAGCACTGGTCAAATGGGTTGGTGACCAAACACCCATTCATGGGGTAATTACAACTGTAATTGAAATATGGGATTGAAGAAGTGGCCGATGATGAATATGATAATAATGGTTCGGCTATTGGGTTTAGATTTAGAATATTGTTGTTGGAGAGTGGTTGATTAAAGGAGGCATTTTGATGGGACATTGGTGATAAAGATTGAGTCTTTTTGATAATTTGTGGATCACTAATGGTATTTGTAGAAGAAGATACCATTCCCATAAGCTTCTTCTTCAGCTTTGTGTTCCAGTAGTTCTTTATATCATTATCTGTCCTGCCTGGCAACTGAGCAGCAATAATTGACCATCTGTAAATGTATAATCAAAAAACACAACCCAATGATCTAATTAGGTTTGAGAAAATGGTGCAGGATTATTATTATTATTATATGTATAAGTATAAAAAAACAAGAAGAGATTTTTGCTTTTTTTTTTAGGTAATTACCGGCTTCCAATGGTGGCAAAGAGAGTACAAATGATTGTATCTTCCTCAGCTGAAAATTCACCATGCTTAATGTTGGGCCTAAGATAATTAAGCCATCTCAATCTACAACTCTTCCCACATCTTCTAAGACCTGATTCAAACACATCCATATGATTATCATAAAAAAAGTCAATTTGAACATAACTCAACTGATTAAGAACAAGTTACTAATAATTTTTTTTAAAGTTAGATGTTTGAATTTGAGCTCGACGGGTTGTTTGAACGGAAGAAAAACATAAAGAAAGCTAGAAAAAAGATATGGATATAATAATACCAGCTTTCTGAGGAAGGGAAATCCAATTGCCACCAGTCCCATATGTTTCAATGAAGTGTTTGAGCTGAGAATCCTCTTCAGGGGACCATGGCCCTTTTTTCACATTTGCTTTGTCACAACAAGGAGCCCTTCCCATTTGTGGCTCTATCCTCTCAAACTCTCTCAACAAATTAATGAAGAACCAACACAACACAGGTCTCAACTTCAGACTACAATATATAAATGCTCACAAGTTCCAACCTCCCACTCTCTTATAAATAAAAAAAATACAGCCCTGGGCTCCACCTGTGCCAAAAATTTAAAATTAATAATAATAATAATTAAAATAATGTATTCAAAAAGAGGTATCATCAAGTCAGAATATAGATAGATTAAAAAAAAAAAAAAAAACAGTTCCATACTCCTACGCTAATAATTACATAAACTTAGGCTTCTTAAAGAACTTTCCTTCTCGATTATTGACTTTGTTACTAGAATAGCACGTCTCACAATTCTAACCACTCTCTTTCTCTCTCTATTTATGTATTATAAAAGTATCCAAAGTCTTTATTATTAATGATAATAATATTATTATTCATTTTAAAGTGGAAAAACCTCAACAATTAATCAAAAAAATTTCTAGAGAGAGCTATTTGGTCCTATGGATAATGACATTCTCCAAACCCCCGACTATAGTATTTGACTAATTTCTGTACTCAACCAAAATGAAACGTCCTCATTCACTTTACTTTAAATTTAATATAATATCAACCCTATGCTACACATGACAAATATAGGACTGCGTTACTTATTACAATAATTAACTTTTTAAAAACTATAGTGTTTCGCATTTTCCCAATAAATGAAACGCTAGCTATATTACATATATTCAAGTACGGATTAAGATGGAGAGGGTTAATTGGGATAAATCCAAGGGGGTTGAGGAACGAAGAAATGGATAAAGGAAGAAAGTGATGAGAAGGGTCATAGTAAATATATATATATATATATATATATATAAATGTGACCTTTTTAGTGGTAAGAATCTTTGCCCTGGAATTCATCTGATTCAAAAATGTTAGTGAAAATCGATATGGACACTGCGTTTGAAAGATGGATCATAGCCATTGACCGAGATGGCATTTAATTGTGAAGAAATAGGTAAAACAAAATTTCAGAAATGCGTCTCTTACATTCCAACATTTCTTCAATTAGAATTTAGGACAGTGGTGTACTGTTGGATGACGTGATTTATGCATCAACAGTTCTAGATTATGTAATAAAAAAAAAATTAATTTTTTTTTGAAAAATTGGATTTAATTTGAAGGTGGAATAATGGGAATTATTATATGTAAGGTTTTGAGTTGAATATTATTTATATTGGTCTGATGCGTAGGTGTGGGCTGAAGCTACCTCTACTTTTTAAATGTACATGGTAATAGTGTACTAAAAGAACACACACATAGGAAAACAGTAAAGTGGTCAGCCAGAGATTTATGTCTTCGTGCATGGTTTCTTCAGACCATTAATATAACAAATATAATTGTAGGGTTTGCTCTGGATTTGGAAAATGACAATTCATTCTTTTTCAAAAATTATTGAATTAATATACCGTCCCATTTTCCCTCAATTATGCTCGAATCAAATTCTGGTCCTTTCCCGTGAAAGTGATCAATATATATTATTGATTATTTTTTTTTTTAATTATACCATGAAAACTAAACCGGGATAAGGAAAGATGATGAATGTGTTAAAATTGTGGCAACATAGTTAGAATGATTGGATGAATTTAGTGATTTTTAGTCGTCAATATTTTTTTTTTAAAAAAAGAATTTTAACACTAAACTATTAATATTTGAGATGATAATATATATAATAATAGAGGACTCATGTCTAGTTGGACCTAAGGTCGATTGACATGTCTCCTTCCCCAATTTAGGCTCGATCCAAACGAGCCTGATTTATTTCTCTTGGTGCAATCTAAAAAAGAAACGAAAGACTCTAACTCAAAAACTTGTTACACCTCTTCTTCTTTATTTTCTGATTTAGGCATTAGAGTGTATGTAGCAAACACTATACCAATGTGCAGATTTCATTATTGTTTTATAGGTTACCTTACTTCTTGGTTTATAAATTCACGGTTGAACATGTGCAAGTGTGGATTCTCCCTCCTCAGATTTTGGGCATCGAAAATCATATAAGATAATCTCTAATTAAATAGGGTTCTTTTTTTCGTATCTTATATGAAAAAGAACCATGAAAAGGAGAATAAATAATATTATTTTTATTAAAAAAATAGTTTATGGGACGATATACAGAGATTTTGTTGGGTATAATATAACTGTATAAGCGTTGTAGTGTTAGGGCTTAGGAGACAGAGATAATTTTGTTTAATGCGGTAGCAAGAGATCTCAACCACAATGTTAAATGCTGACTTTATTTTCTCTATTATTGTTTTCAAATATTTACAGAATTGATGATTTGAATAACAACCATGTTATTATATATTATATATTAATTGAACTGTAATTAATCTATCAAATAGTAGATAATAATGTCTCTGCGTGTAAAACTGAAATTTTCTTCATATTCAGGAAAAAAAAATATATCTTATTTAATAATATAATATTGTGAAAGAACATGCATGACGAGTTGATAATTAAACCGTTTAAAATGAATATAATAACATAAAACAGAGAGGAAGAAGAAAAAAAAATTATTGCATCCACGCTATATGTATATGTATATACATAACCAAACAAGTTGAGATTTCCCTATAAAATTGAGCTTTTCCTGTTGTATAATAATTGTATATATAACAATTAGTTATAAGTAATCCCATAACAAGTAAAACCAATATTATTTGGTGTAGTGCAGTCCACTAATTATAATTAAAAACTTTACTACACTTGTGTGGGTGTAGTAATTATCATTCAACTATTTGTATTAGCAATGTTCAATTAATTATAAAAATATTCGGCACAGCTGAATTAATAAGTTTTAACCTTATTAGAGGTTTAAATTAAATTTCCCCAGGTCTCTTAAGTAAGCTGAAAGAATTGATTACCAAAAATCACATTCATTTTTTAAATTTTGATACACATGTGGATTTGTATTAATAATTAATATAAGAAATTTGGTAATGGTTTTGTCGACAATTATATGATTTATTGGTACGAAATATGCAGGCAGGAACGCAAGATTACGTATTATTTTGGACATGAAGTTTCATATTTTGTTTGTTTCCCAACTATTTGATAAATGTAAATAGAAATATAATTTAATTGATATAGATATCAATAATTTGTTTTAGAGGTTGAAATCTAAAGATTGAACCTCCCTCATTTGTTTTTTATTTTCCCTATCAATAATTTATTTGGGCTCATTGATAATTACATTTTTTTCTTCTTTTTAAAAAAATAAGAAAAAAAAATGACGTGCACAAGTATTTTCCTTAAAAAAAAATTAACAGACACTATTAAAGAAAATAATTTTTTAAAAAGAGAGTAAATGACATTTGAATAAATAATGACCTTATATGTAATAAGGAGAACTGGAGTGGGACCCACGAGCTGTATTAAAAATGAGAAAATAAAAGAGAAAAGTCAAAGAGTAGGACAGTTTGAGTTGGATTTGATTGAGACAAAACTGGAAGGAAAGCGAATGACGTCATCAATTGCGTGCCTTTTTTTTTGCTTTTTTGTTTTTTTTTTTTTAATGTTTTTCTTCTATGGCACGTCTGACGTGTCCTTTCACACTGCCCCACTTTTGTCTTATTCTCCCCATTCTCATTTCGCATTCATTCAAACAGTGACTTTATCTATTATATTAATATAATGTATGTAGGTTTATTGTTTTATTTTTAATGCATCTATTAAATAAGTGAATTATTTTTAAGAAATTGATCTACTTAAATTTTTTAGTCATCATAAATATACTACATATCTTCTTCTTTTTTTTTTCTTTTTTTTTTGAGGGCACAAATTCAAAATATAAATTTGTGTTTAATAAATTCTCAACTTATTTACCAACAAACTTTTGTGCCTCTTTGGCCAATAAACTAAGAAAATGTTGTGACATTTATTTAACTCTTACATGGATTCACTTTTGCATACATAAAAAGTGACTAGTATTCTAGCACCATATTAATATATAAAGGACTATGAAGCTAGATTGTTGTAATGGCTTTTCTTGTGTGAATTGTGATGCTAGGTTGCTTCATCTTCACAAAAATGTGCAATTTGCTTGGCCTCTTGATCGACATGTGTTTGAGTTGGATGTCAAGCACTTATTCTTCGTTTGTTTCCAATCTTAATAAAGAATAACCTCTAATTCGATTCTAGTATACTATTCTGGGAGAAAAGTTAAGATTTATCTTGAACTTAGCATGATGTATTAATTTTCATCATAAATTTTAAATTTTATTAAACATATTAGACTTAAAAAAAGAATTACAAATTTTACCTTACGCTCAATTTCTACTAAATTTTCAGCTTATGATTTTAACCCGATCGAAGCAAGTAAAAATCTCTTACGACTTTCTAGTTTCAACAAAAAGATAAGATCCAAGTTTAACAAAGTCAAGCTCTAGCTAGTATGATATTATAAATTTCAACAAAGTCAAGCTTTAGCTAGTATCATTTTTGTGTGGAGTTGTATAAATTTTCTTTGTTTTATAATTCATTAAAAGCACACATAAAAAATTTTATTTAACATTTATTCAAATAAAAATACATTAGAAGATAAAAATTAACACATATATTCAAAAGGTGAAGATTGCAACATTCATCAAACTCTAATATTCAATTTAATAAAATTGAAATTTTAAACGTTAGTACAACTCATATTTGAGTAAAAAATACACATTCATTTTTTTTGTAGCGAAAGTAAACCAATTATATTATTGAGTGATAAGAAAAGTCGATAATATTGTGTAAAAAATAAAATGTGAACAAATATTCTAATCAAGTAAAAGAGTGAAAAAATTCTATGTTCTCCTATTAAAATAATAATTTTGTCTCTATAATTTAATTAAAGTCTGAATGACTTCATCTCTAATATGTAAAATATTATTAAAATTTAATTATAATTTTTTTACATGTATAAATCCATTAGCGTGTCTAAGACTAAATGTAGTTATAAATGATAAAGAATAGATAATTTTATGGAATAAAAATTAGCACTCGGCACCTTAATGATTTTTTTTTTCTTATTTGAATTTTAGATTGGGTATAATGTATTTCTACTATGTTAGAGACATTTTTTAATGCTAAACGTTATCTAATTTTCAATTTAGTTAGATTCATATAATTTTGATTTTTAGCCAACAATTATTGATTTAAGGATTTGTGAGGAAGATTTGAATTTAAGATCGAATCTAATTATAGTATACTTTTAGTATCTCGGATATAAATTTTGTTAAGAATATTTGTGTCATTTAAAAATTTGAAAAAGATCGTTTGGTTATTATTTTTTTTTTTTAAAAAAATGATGGTAACCGCATTTAAATATGACCGTTCTTCTCAATGTCCCTAAGAAAATCTTCTTCCTGTCAAAAAGGCCCATTGGGCTTTACTGGACTTTAATGGATCACCAATGGGAAAGACTTTCACATGGGCTTTCCAATATTATCACCTAGGTCCTGGATGTCTTGGCGGATTCTGTGTAATTTTTCGTCAGTTAGAAAAAAGAAAAAGTAATAAATAATAAATAATAAATAGTAAAGGGCATCATATAAAATTATCTCCGAAATTTTCCATTTCATTTTTAATTTTTTTTAATTAGAATATAACATTAGAATTGTAGTTGTCAAGCCAAAACATTGATTAAAATTTACATGCCCACTATAAATACCGAAAGTATAATTAGAAAAAACAACTGATATATTTTTTTTAAACTTTAAGATGAAGTAAAGTATGAAATAACTATGTATGTATTTTAACGATATGTTAACTACTTCCGGTTCAAAAAAAAAAAAAAAAAAAAAAAAACTAGTTTCGATTGGTCAGCGCAGGCGGTTGAACAGTGATTGAGTGAAGAAGCAATGGAAGATGAATAAAGATTCCGACTCAGCCAAAATCCGATCTCTTCACTACAATGAAGAAGCAGTCGATCAGATTCTGCTATTATGCTCTCAATTCCATTTATGGAACCCCAATTTCCATTTCATCCTTCGCTTTATTCTTCCTCTTCTCTCTGTTAGTGTTACTCCAACCCATTTCCTCTTCTTCTTCTATTAACTTCAAACTTACGCCACCTCCGCTTCCCATTCTCCCAATTCCATCCGCTTCTCAGATTCAATGGCAACTCGGAAACATGGCCCTCTTTTTTCACTTTGGCCCCAACACCTTCACCGATTCCGAATGGGGAACTGGCCGCGCTGACCCATCAATTTTCAACCCCACGAACCTCGATGCTGCTCAATGGGTCCGAGTCGCCAAGGACGCAGGGTTTTCCCGTCTGATTCTCACCGCCAAGCACCACGATGGGTTCTGCTTGTGGCCCTCGGAGTATACCAATTACTCGGTGAGGTCGAGCCCTTGGAGAGATGGCGAAGGGGATGTTGTTGGGGAATTGGCTAAGGCTGCCAAAGAAGCGGGACTTGGATTGGGCCTTTATCTATCCCCTTGGGATCGCCACGAGCCCTGTTTTGGCAATACTCTGAAATATAATGAATTCTATATTGGCCAAATGACTGAACTTCTTACCAGGTACTGATTCTTGCTTCCTTGTTTTTCGCACGTGAAGTGTTCGACGATTTGCTTCTTTGGTCATTTGAGTTAATTTGGTGAAGTTTTGATGCGGAAATGTATCTTGATTTGATCATAGGTATGGAGAGATCAAGGAGGTGTGGTTGGATGGTGCAAAGGGAGAGGGTGAGAAGGACATGGAATATTTATTTGATTCTTGGTTTAGTTTAATTCATCAGCTCCAACCAGGGGCTATCATTTTTTCCGACGCCGGTCCCGACTGCCGGTGGGTTGGTGATGAAGCTGGTTTTGCCAGGCCTACTTGTTGGTCTCTGTTTAACAGCAGTGCTGTAAAGATTGGTGGCAATGATACTCAGTGAGTTCACTTCTCAATTTTTATGATATCTCTATCTCTCCTGGGTGTTTTTTCAATCCCTCTCCATGTCTAATTCAGATCCAGATACTCTGGGGAAGGTGACCCATTTGGCCATGATTGGGTTCCAGCTGAGTGTGATGTCTCAATAAGGACTGGTTGGTTCTGGCATCCATCAGAAGTTCCAAAGTCCGCAAGAACTCTTCTCGACATATATTACAAATCAGCTGGCAGAAACTGCCTCTTGTTGCTAAATGTACCACCAAATTCCTCCGGTTTAATATCAGCTGAAGATATACAAGTGCTTCAAGAATTCACGAAGATCCGAGACTCCATTTTCTCTCACAATTTGGCAGAAAATGCTCTTCTTGATGCTAGCAGTACGCGAGGAGATGGCGAAGATGGCCGTTTCATCCCCTCCAACGCCCTCAAAGAAGGTATTTACACTTACTGGGCTCCTGCTGAGAATCAACCCACTTGGGCTCTGTATATTAACCTTCAAGATTTAATATCTTTCAATGTGCTGCTTATTCAAGAGCCAATTCACATGGGACAGAGGATTATTGAATTTCATTTTGATATTTTGAATGATGAGGGTGTTTGGAGAACAGTGGTGAGAGGCTCCACCGTGGGATATCGAAGAATACTAAGATTTCCAACTGTAGGATCTCAGTTTTTGAGACTTGTTATTGAGAAGTCAAGAGCTGATCCACTCATTTCTTATTTGGGGATTCATGTTGATAACTTCTCCAACTTGAGAAGTCCTTTGGATAAGAGATTGGGAGCGAGCATCAATGGCAGCGAAATTCATCGTCAGATTACCTTAAACAATTCTCAGATTTCTGCTGTATAATAATCTTATTGTCATTCGAGCTCATATTTGTAATGATTTCTTTTCAAAATGTTATTGAACATTGTTCACGTTCCATTGAAATCGACTTAAAAACTCCAACTATGGTTGGAAGAGTTGATGCTATTAGGCATTACAAACTGAACAGAGTAGTTATACATCTGCATTTTGCAACAAGATTTGTGGCATTCCACTTAAAATTGAAGGAAAACCATCAACTGTTTCATAAACAAACATCACCACCAAAGCCAGGTATAACATCAATATGAATTTAACCAATTAGTTCGAGTATGAACACCGCAAAAGATATCTCCGAAAGAAAAGGGTCAAGCAATTTTTATATCTTGCAGAAGACGAGCAGCCATAGAGCCCATTCTTCTAGCTTCCCAGTCGCCCAGATTCTTATCCACGTGTTCTGTAACTGGCTCCTTTGCCTTCTGGGTTCCCGTTTCATCACAACTTACATCCTTTCCATCATTCTCCTGACTTGAACAACCTCTGTCAATTTCTTGATCAACATTGTCTTGAGAGTTCTCTGTGTTCCCAGCTGCAGACTTTAGCCCCATGATGTAAAGCTGAATGCTGGGATGTTGGTACTGGGAGTCCATCTGCAACAAATGGCACGATCAGAACTGTAATACAGTTTTGATATTTGACCATAACGAGGACTTGCTGGTTCCTCTATTGGCAATCCTACAAAACTGACTATTGGTGTGCAGACATTCTCTAAAACTAAACAAGGACAAACATCTTAAGATTTAGCCATTTCAGAGTGAATTCCATTTCCGACTCGAGAAGCATTGAAAGCTTATAGTGTACCTTTGATTTTGATACAGTTTTCACCTCAAAGTTCTTTTTCCACATCTCAAGCATTTGCTCATGAACATTTGTCGAACGAATCTCATACCCCAACTTCACATAACAAGTACGAAAAAGTGAGCAAACAATAATATCCACTGAAAATGTGGATGAAAGTTACATCCATACCATGATTGTAGTTTTAGGACCTGCTAATGCATGTATTGTCTTCAAAAGTGGTTCCAAGAGATGCTCTGCATAAACCTTCATGCCAAATAATAAAAATTACTGCTTTCGTGGTCGGTTATTCGCTGCGTATATCATAAGAAAATCATGCTATGGAATGAAGCACCATTGTATGCTTCAACTTGAAATAATCATATAAACTTACCACATCAGTGCCGATAATAAAGTCAAATGGTGGACCTACAGTTTTGATATGATCTTCATTTCCCCAGTCCAATTCTGCTGCACGAATTGAACCAAATGTATCTACAATGAACGAGTTTCCCTAGTTAAAACAATTAAGAAAATCAAAACCTCTCAAGGCTATAACAATTACAAACATTATCAAGATTGCATAATCAAATTGAACCAGAAGATTTCCCTCGACAAAGTTAAACATAGTGGTGGTAGAATCTAAAACCTTAAACAGAACTTCAAACAGACTGATTTTTTTAGTTAAATTGCCACCATAAAAATGTTAATGTTATAAGAAAGTTTGTAATTTATAATCTTAAAAAGCTACCTGACGGGTTCATCTGTGCTAAGCTTGGTGTATTACGTTCGATGTTTCTTGTTAGTATAGGCAAAACCTCCTTTTGGTCTGTAGCAATTACATCACATCCAAGCAATGCCATGCCTATAAATACCAGTTCAAATTAGGGTACAGCCCATTGAAGCACATGGGTCCGGATAAAACTTTGTAACAAACTCACCAAACCCAGCTAGCCCACAACCAGCTCCAAGTTCAATGGCACGCTTTCCTTTAAGTTTAGAAGGGCTAAATTTTCCTTTTCGGCAATTCTTCTCCTGAAACGATGAACGAAGAACTCTAAAGTTATTAAAGAATAGTAATCTTCCAGGTTCAATAAAGGTATTTATTATGTGTTCTATGAAAACTTAGAACTAACCCTACAAGGGCTGCCTCAGGGTTTGAATCCAGAATTCCAAGGTAAAACTATATTTAGATAAGACAGTGTTTGAATAAACATAGTTATATTGAATGTCATTCCACATTCTATATTCAAAGATGGATCGAGGATTCATAAAAGTGTAATAGCTGCAAAGCTTTTAGCTCTGAATATTTGCATCTTGGTCAGAAAACTCACACCCAGTTTTTAAACCAACACCGTTAATAATCAAAATAAATGCCATGCCATGATTTAAATTTTCTCCAATCGAAAGCATGCTAGGCATGCCGTATACCATTAACAGAGAGTAACAAACTAACAACCAGAATTTGTCTTCATGGGCAAGATGATACTTGTAAGTCCAAATATTGTGAGTGAGGAAAATTAAAACTCCAATGACAAATGAAAGTTGAAGAGAATGTAAAGGAAGACCAGTGATTACCAGAAACTTAACAAATACCAGCGATGCATCCCAAACTGTTGTGCCTAAATGTTTCGAATTGGGATCCTATAATATCGCAATGTAACACATATTCCATGGTCAGATAGGTTATTACAGATATGACATTGGAATAAAAATTAGCAATGGACTACAGAAATGTCTCTCTCAAATCTCAACGGGTAGAGGATTTGAATGCGGATGAGTACTTTTTACACAATAGCCTTTTGCAAGCTCAGCTATCAACAATGAACAGAGATATATTCTTGAAGTACCGTAGATATGATAGGCAGGCAAGTGATAATTTCAAATCTGGAGGGAATGTTGCGCATGAAGATTCAAAATAATGTTCCAGGCAATACCTGATAGAATCGCAATTCATGACCCAACACTTCCATGGTCATGGTAAATGTACTGGGAGAATTTAACCTGATAATACAAAATTCAATGATAGATTAAAGGATTAACTAAGCACATATGGTAAGAAAAATTCTAGTTCGAACCCGTAATTCCGAAAACTGTCATCTTTTGACATGTAATCCTAAATTCAAGATATGTACAGATTACATGAATTATTTGAGAATTATAGCCTATAATCCAAAATAGTCAATAAACAAGAAAGCTAAGATTATAGTACCTGTCGGCCTCCATAGCAAGAACCTAAAATTCAAACTTCCACAAAATCAAAAGGTTAATTGAACCCTTGATCAGAACGTATTTGCTGCAATGCAGAATTCAGATTTTCATTTGTTTTGGGGGGATTGAGAGAGACCTGAGGAACTTAGTTCATTAGATAAATACAAAGTAGGTGACACTAGAACGAAAATGTTGAACTATTTCTAAAGGAGCTCTTGCACAAGCATACACAATCTAGACAAAATAAAGTCAAGATTAATATTCCCAAAAGCGAACCCAATCGTCTAAAACCTTTTTGCATTCTATCAGAAACCAGATTGACGGCATCAACAATAATCTTTGAACTAATTTCTTCTTTCCGAAAGGTAGGAGACAAAATCATACACTTGCTCAAGCACAAGAAAAAGTGTGAAAGACTAATCTATATAAAACTAACTTTTTGAAAAACAGCATTGGTTTTATCTCAGTAAAGCGAAGGAACGTACCAAATTGATAGAGATTCTTAATTCTTCGTTTGAAGTGTGAGGCTCCAGTTCCGTGCATTTCAGGTCTCCTCAATTCGCTGGGTTTGTCATTGCTTCTGTTCCCGGCAGATGAAGCTGCCGTACTATCAGTGGGCTGGGCCGTTTCTAGACGACAATCCCGAGACTGGGCCGGCCCAGATTATTTCAAAGATGAGAAATTTTCATCCGTGTCCTTGTATTGTGTTTGATTAACAAAAACACCCCTACACAAAAACAGTATCAAAAGTATACTTCTTCTTCTAAATGCCAAATTAACTTTTTTGTCCCAATTAATTTTCAGTCACTCACACGTCAAATTTTTATTCATTTAAACTCAAAGTTTCAGTTTCAGGCGAGAAATTTTTGCTTTTCTGTAATGATTGTTTTAAAAAAGAGAGTTAAATTATAAGTTGGGCCCTTGGAATATTTAATTTTGTGTTTATACGGTATTTAAACTTTAAAAAGTGTGTAATAGCTCAATAAACTTTTAATTTTGTAAATAATGTACTTTTAAACTTTAAAAATGTTAATAGAACTTGTGTCTAATAATCTCAAACAAATTAAAATTAATTGATTTATTAGATATAGATTGACAGAACTCTAAATTTTTAAGTTTGTATTTAGATTTTTAAAAAATACATGATAAATCAAAGATTTATTGAATACAAAATTAAAAATATAGGAATTTATTGGACTAAAGTTGAAAGCTTAAGATCCCTTCTTAAATTGAAGGATTTATTGATGCAAAATAGAAAGAATAGACAAAAATTCAAGCATTAAACTTGGTAATTTAAATGGTGATTGTGAAAAGAACCATTCTTTGAGGATAAACTAATACTCACCTTATCCCGTGTTTAAAAATCAAAAATTAAATAATAAAAAAAAAAGGTCCCTTTGGCTTTTATTCTTTGATTTCCCCCCAAAACCCCAACTTTTGGGGTATCTGAACAGGGAATCGCGGTGGAGCGGCGCGGCCTTTTCAGTTTCCAGCAACGGAGGCAATCTCCTTCTGTGGAGCGATGGAAAATGATAAGCCAATAACAACCATGTGCGCAGTGATAGCCATGGATCACACCAGTTTCTGTTACAGGGTTTGTTCTATCTGTGAGAGGACTCTTCCCGATAACCCCCCTTCTTCTCTCTGCAAATTCTGCAACTTCAACGCCTTCAATCCCGGTTCCTCCTCCTCCAAACGCGTCTTTCGTCTCCTTGTGAGTACTTCCAGCTTTTCTACGTGGGAATTTCATTTTAGTATCTGTGAAAGCTTCTCAAGACGATCTTGATCTTGTCATTGGAATTCTGGTTGAAATTTGAATGGCAAATGTTGGAGTTTATGTATTTGTATATTCGGCTCACTATTGTCTTGATTTTTATGTTTTCTGGAGAAAATGTTCTGTTGTTTCAAATGGGTTTGGGGTTGTGCATTGCATTCTTACATAGCGTCTCTGATTGGGGCTCCTACATTTCCATTGTTTGTTGGCAGATGTCAATTGCAACGGATAAGAAAGTACAAACTGTAATATGCTTTGATAGGGCTGCTAGGGTTCTGTTTGGTTCCTCTGCTGATGAGTTTTTCGACTTTGCTAAGCTACATCCTTTTGCCGGTATGGAATACTCCCTCTGTAATTGTGAGCTACTTCTCATTGGTTTGCTTGAAATTATCTTTAAATGAACATGAACGATTTAGAAAGAGAGGCATTTTATTTTGTCAAGAAACTTTCATTAAACAGCATATAGAAAACAATCAAAAGGCAATGCCTCCTTGCCTAAGAAGAGGGATCAAACAATCGGCTACCTGTAAAATTTAATGATCATCAAAAGGATGTATTAAGAATATGATACATATACTGATTGTGGTAAAAATTTTGATCGTCTTTCATGAAATCTGGTTTAATCTTCCTTCATCCAAGGTGTTCTGTTTCCATATGATCTGATTGCTGATTGAATTTCCATTTTTGAACTGCAGCTGAAACTGTAAATGAAATTCTGGAGGGAGAGATGTTTAGGATGACGATCTCTAAACCCAAGAATGGCAATGCACAACACTCGAGAGTTGTACAAATTGTTCCACTGAGTTCAAGTTTTCAACCAGCAATTCTGAGACTGAGGGAATTGTATGGGGTAAGTAGAGAAGCTGCTCATAATTTTCCTCCCTTTGTCAATAGTACGTTCATACAGTGTGTAACACAGTGAAGATGATTATTTTAGATATTGAGGAATTGAGATACATGTGAAGTGAGCTAGTTTCTGGGAGGTGTTCTAAAAGAGATATGGAAGCCTTTGAATTCTCTTCAGTTGTATTGCTGCGCTTCTGTTTATTTTGTTGGGGGTATATCTATAGCAAAGGATGAAAATGAAGTGAGTTGTTCTTCATCGGTAGAAATAAGACTTATCGAACCGGTTTGGGATTTCATATTCTTATGTGCAATGCAAACTATAGTATAGAAACTTGGTGTATAGTTAAAGATGAGAGAAAAGACTCAAGAGTTTACCACAATCAGTATATGGTGTCTTCTACACTTCTAATAGTAAACATCCAATGCCTTAGCTTTTTTTCACAGAACATGAGCTAATATAATATGGTCTTTTCCCATTTGAGTTTTGGTGGAGCTACACAGGCTTGTCATTTTATGCATCCGGACAAAAAGAAGCATCAAATTCAAAGCTGTCTAAACCAATCTGAAAGGCCTTACTTCTTTTCATCAAAGCTCCATTCTTCATTGTCATGACATAAATTACTGATGATGTTACAAATTGAGCTAAATGAGTAGAGGGATGAAATTGTCGCTTTCAGCTTCTTTCACATTTTGAACTCGAGGACCCAGTAGTACAACCTATACATCAGATCCTGTTTAAGTAAGGTCGTTAGCTTCTTTTGCTATCCAATCAAGCTATGCACAGTGCCCAACACGTCCTCTTCTTACCTCTTGACATTGTAGCAGCCAGCCACCAGTCAGAATCTGTTCCTTTTTGTAGTTCTCTTGTCTGTATTCAAGTCCTCCAACTTCAAAACTTAATATGTAATCCTTGTCTGCATACTGATGTTTTTGATGATGAGTTCTATAAGAAAGAAATGTTTGGGTCAAAATTACAAGAGTTGTTTAAAAGAGATTTGAAATCACTGGTGTAGCATATATTGAAATCACAGTAGTTGAAATCTACATATACAAATGTCTGCTAAATTTTGTTTTCTGTCAATTCCAACTGATAACTATGATTTCATTTGTTGTTGGTAATGGACAAAACATGCATGGTTCCAAAACGTAAAAGAAATGTGGGCACCTTAAGAACTACCTAATCCTATCCTATTCCCAACATTGTTTGCATTTTTGCTATCATTTAGAATAGACTTTTTTTTTATTATTATTATTATTTGATGTGATCTGTTGTGCAGGTTGAAAGGATTTGTAACTAGAAAGGAAGAATGAAGTTAATTTCAGATCATCTTTCCAAAGATTTATTTGGGCGCATGAGTCAAGCTTTCATGGGAATGGAAATGTTTATAAAATGTAAATTTAGTGTGGTTTAGGAAAAGAAATATTGTTTTTATAATTTTTTTTCCTAAAGTTAGAATTTAGGAAGTGTATTTTTCACTGAAATTTTAGACATTTGTGTAACTTGCATGTTTCTTCTTAATATCAAAACTTGATTGCTTTTTTTTCCCCTTAAATTTTATATTTTAGTTCAAGTTTTAAAAAAACTTAATTTTTGTGCTTTATTTTATTATTAATAGTCATAATTAACATTCTTTCTAAGTTTAGCTAGTGAGATTATCTCTTTCCACTCATGGTTTTGATTAAAGCGATACATTAGTCAAGGCACATCAATCAATAAGATTTATGTGCCATTAAGTTTAATTAATTATTTTTTGTGAAATTACAAATTTCTTTAACAAAAGATTATGTTCAAGTTAGTATAAAACTGAATTGATATTTATCTTCTTTGTTCTTGTGGCTTCATTTGACAATTAGATAGCCTAAAAATGAATGGTTAAATACAATTAGAGGTTTAATTAGATTTGAGACTAGCAATTACATGAGACGAATTAAAATTAAGACTAAAGCATAATTATTAGATCATGTTCTTTCATTAAAAAAAAAATGCCCAATGATTGTCAAACCATGCTATATATATCATGTTGGCATTCTGTAAATTAACCTAAGGCAGACATTATTTAAAATTTAGGAATTTAGTTGAAACTTTTAAGGCACACGATCATAAAAGAAATTGAAGTAACAAATTTCAAAATGCAATATGAAAAGGTAGGATTTTTTTACTTTATTTTTTTGAAAATTTTGGACTAAATAAGCCTTGAGCTGAAAATACCTAATTAAAATGACCTGATAACAAGTTGTTAAAGAAGCCTCAGCCACATTTCGGCACTTTCTCGTTTCTTCTAATGCATCAAACTGTCGGTAGATGTAGATTACATTATTTTCTTTCTTTTAGCAAACACAATCCTTCTTTTGTGGCTTTCAACTTTTATTATTATTAATCTTTTTTAAAAAAATAAAATAAAGACAAAAACTTCATTATCAGTACTTTAATATTTGATTCCAAAATGAAAATTTTAATAATATCGTTCACATTTCAAACTAGTTTTTAATTCTTAAACTCCATCCATTTGAAACTAATAGTCGTTTTGTGATTTGCTTGTCCTGTTCAATTTGCTAAATTTGAAAAAGAAATATGTATTAATTTCCTATTCTTTTGATGGGCTGTATAAGAAGGGAATTTTATCTTACTATTCTTGTTTGTCCAGCTTTATGAAAGCGAAGTTAACTAATTATGATATCAATTTTCTACGTTTTTTTTTTTGGGTCAAATTGAACATTCATCAATTGACATAAACATTTCTAAATATTAGAGAATTCAAGTCATCCACCCCACTTATTGTTTAACTTTTAAAAAAATCTATAGATTTTTATACATCATCATTATTAGTTAGACAATATATATAACAAGTCTCTCGCACAAAGGTTATCTAATAAATGAATGATCACCAATAAACTTAATAATAAACACGTATAATTTATTTGTTTTGTCTTCCCGTTATCAATTTAAAGCAATTCTTCTAGTTACTTCTATGTTTTAAGCTTTTGAATTAGCTAAATCGCCACAAGTTTAAGACAAACATTAATTCAAAAATTACATAAAGGTAGCCCCAAGATAATTGATAGAAGGGTGTCAAGATATTATCCTTTGCATTATGGAACTGCCCATATTGCAAAATATAGATGGACAACCATCCAAAGCTTACTAAAACTAGTGTGTGGTATTGGGATTCAAATATAATTTATTTTAGTACAAATTCAAATATAATTCTATGTATGTTAGAAGTGGGAAAATTTCATAATTTATGAATTAAGGGTGTAATGTATCTCTATTGATATGACAACCATTTAATTAAAGAAGAAGAAGAAGAAACTCACAGAAGTTCTTTTTAAGGATTTTTTATCCACGATTTGGGTTGCATGGGTTCAAATCCTAAACCTATGCTAACAAGTCAAACATTTTTGTCGAGATTGAAAATGGTGTCGGTCCAAACTATTATTAGTCAAATTAAACTAGGAGAACTATGCAATTAACCAACCCAATTATTCGGTCAATTTCTTTTTTCCTTTAAATTATTGTTGTAGTACTGATAATCAAGTGCTCCCGTTTAATAACCATTTGATAACTATTTGGGTCTCGTTTAATATCCATTTTGTTTTTTATTTATTGTTTTTGAAAATTGTACATGTTTTCTCATTCTTTCTCTACAATGATTTTCATCTTACCTGCCATAGTTTCTATCTTTATTAAGAAAATACTTGAATTCTTAGCTAAACTAAAAAAAATAATAATAATAACTTTTTGGAAATTACTGTTTTTAGTTTTCAAATATTTGCTTGGTTTTTGAAAACACAACAAAAAAGTAGACAAGAAAACATGGAAAACTATTGATGAAAGTAGTGTTTATAGACTTAATTTTCAAAAACTAAAAATAAAAAGTCAAATGATTATCAAACGAGGCAATGATTTTTTATTTTTGGTTTTTGGTTTTTTAAAATTAATCTTGTTTTCTCTTGATTTCAATATCATAGTTTAGATCTTTTCTTGAGTAAACATTTGAACTCTTAGTCAAATTTAAAAAAAAAAAAAAACAAGATTTTAAGAACTATTTTTTTTTTTAGTTTTTAATTTTTGGCTTGATTTTTTAAAACGTGGATAGAAAATAGATAGTAAAACAAAAAAAATATATATATATATAAGCAGAAGTAGTGTTTATAAACTTAATTTTTAAAAAACTAAAAATCAAATTATTATGAAACGAGACTTAAAAAAATAATTTTAATTTTTTTTTAGAATCTAGCTAAGAATTTAAAGGTTTGTTTGGAATGCATGTTATAATGACTCGTGTTATAATAGTCTATGGAATATATTGCATCCCAAACATATACTATCATAACTCAAACTAAATAACTTTACATATCTTAAAACATATTACATAATCTATTATAACTCACAAACTAGTATGACACATGTTATTATAATCTATTCGACGCCCCAAATAGCTTCTAAATTTTTTCTTAAAAAAGATAATTTTTTTTAATAGTAAAGTCATAATGAGAAAACAAATACAAATTTTTATCATGGATTTCTTAGGGTCCGTTTGGTAGGCAATCCGAAAACAGAAATTTGAACACAAGGAATTCAATGAAAATATAGTTGTATTTCATGTTTTCATATATGTGTTTGATAACAGATTTAGAAATTTAATTCTATTTTAAAGATTATTTTAAGGTGTGTTCTATAAAATATTTATAGATAATAAAATTAGTTGTAGTTGCAAAACTAAATATTAGGTTGAATATAAGATATTATTAATTAATTTATGAACATGTATTTTTTTTAATAAATTTTATATAATTATTATTTTATAATATAATATTTTATACATATTTTAATTTAACAAAGGTAAATTAAGTTTATAAACATGAAATGCTATATTTATTAAGGATTTATCTTTGTTTAATACAATTCTGCATTTTAAAATTTCAAATTAAGAATCTGGATACAATAAAAATATAAAAGTATTATTTTCAGAATTTCTACTATTTAGATCACAGAATCCGAAAATATAAAACAGAATCTAAACTGACTACCAACAGACTTTAGTTACTTAGACTATGTTTACCTTGCATGGTTGTTGCTATAATTTTAATTGCTCCGTCTTATCCCAATTAATAATCTCCTATCAGCAGAATTCAGAATAGGCCGTACGGTCATTTCACTCCAATAGTCCAATGTAGGTATCAAACCACTACTCACGACAAGACACTTACGAATAACACCATCAAAATACACTTTTAACTTTCTTCTTCTTCTCTCTCTTTTTCTTTTTTAATGATTTTAACTTATTTACAATTTTATCCAAAGAATCTAATTTCTAATCATAAGGTGTGATAAGATTTCACTTAACAAAATCATTCTAATCTTATCTTTTTATGATACCTCAAAGGTCATTTCATGTTTTGTATTTCCTATTATTACTTACTTTTAGTTTTAGCAGTAATATAAGTCTTGAGCAACCATTTATCTTACTCATTTTTTATTATGAAACATTTTTAATTAAAAAAATGTATGGTTGATGAGTGGAAAACACAAACTTAAGTGTTATCTTTGGTACAAATTTTGAAAAAAAAAATCAAGTTTCTTATTTTTTCTGTTTTTATTTCTTTTTTTTTTCCAAACGTGAATAATTTTTTTTAAAAAAAATGAAAAGATTAGAAAAGAAAAACAATAAATGAAAATGCGATTCTATTTCTGTTTTCAATTAAAAAAAAATGTAAGAACAAGAAACACGAAATAACGACTCATTTTTCTTTATTAAAAAAAAAGGGAAAGCTACCAAATGACTGAATGAGTCCCAAAGGTCTACTTTGTACAAATAAAATTCTATTATATTATTGTGATTGAACGAGAATATTTACGAGACAAACAGTCCACAGTCTCATCTGCACGTAGCAAAATGAGAATCTTTTGGTGATCAAATAATAATCCTTCAAAAAGCCAAAAACCTAAAAAAATAAAATAAGTCAGATTTTATTCACATATCATATCAAATGCATGATAGAGGCTCAGCTCAGCTCAGGTAACGAAAATAGAATATGACAAAATCAAGCGTCATAATCAAAAAAATAAAAATTCAACACGATTATAATTTCCAATTACATACGTCTCTGAAAGAAATAATGCATGAAATTAAAGCAAGAAAAGTAATTAAATTACCATCATTGAAACCTTTACTCTTTAATCTTTAATATTGGCATCAATCAATTCGTGCTTCTCATGCCTTATCTTCTGCAAAAGCATAAATCTAAAAGCGATAAATGGGTCATTTTTTACGACATCAATCACGTTATTAACTCTTCTTCCTTTCTAACCTTTTCCATGCCAGAGGAAAGCAGCAGCCATAGCAATTTCAAGTTTTTCTCATTTCCATAGACTGAAACCAACCAGATGAAGAAGAAAGAAAGAAAGATCATTCACGACAACTTTTTTGTTTTGTTGAATTGAAGAGAAGAAGATTATATTATCTTAATTACTCTTTCCTTCTCCAGATTTTACTTCAACTCCTTAAATTGTGTAATGTGGGGCCTTAATTCTCTACAACTCCCCTATTTATTCCCAAATTTCCACCCCATTTCTCTGCCCCACATCCTCATCAAAGCTTGCAACCAACAGCATCAACATGCTATCACATTATTCCTCTAATTTCATGGCTGCTTCTCTTAATTTCTTCCTTGTTTTTGTTCTTCTGATCATGTCCTTTAGTACCACCACTGCTCAGGGTCCACCTTCCCCTGGCTACTACCCCAGTTACTCTGTTCAATCCAAAGCCTTTACTGAGTATTTTGCAAACCTTTGGGGTCCTCAACATCAAAGGCTTGATCAAGGCTCCTTAACAATTTGGCTCGACAAAACTTCAGGTCCACAATTTTGGTCCCCTGTATTATATTCAACATTCTCTGTGACCCCATTTCGTATTTTCATTGATTTTTTCTCTCTGCGTAATTTCGTCGAACAGGTAGTGGGTTTAAATCACTGCGCTCCTACCGATCCGGTTACTTTGGTGTTTCTGTTAAGCTCCAATCTGGCTACACTGCAGGAGTTCTCACATCATTCTACGTTAGTATATTTATAATTAATCCAAAATCTTGAAAGTTATTCAACCTGAACTAACCGTGTTTTGTTCTGTTTTCATTTAGCTTTCGAACAACCAATATTTCCCTGGAAACCACGACGAAATTGACATTGAATTCCTCGGAACGACGCCGGGGAAGCCGTACACTCTGCAAACGAACGTTTTCATTAGAGGAAGTGGTGATGGAAACGTAATTGGAAGAGAAATGAAGTTCCATCTCTGGTTTGATCCCACACAGAATTTCCACCATTACGCCATTCAATGGACTCCATCAGATATCATGTCCGTATAATTTCTGTTCATACTCCAACATTTTGTTTTGTTTTTGACAGATTTCCGATGACTGTTTCTTCCATTTTTTCAGATTCTTGGTGGACGACGTACCGATTCGAAGATATACAAGAAGGAACGACGCGACTTTCCCAATAAGGCCAATGTGGGTTTACGGTTCGATATGGGATGCTTCCCAATGGGCGACAGAGGATGGAAAATACAAGGCGGATTATCGCTACCAACCATTTGTGTCCAAGTACCAGAACTTCAAAATAAGCGGCTGCACGGCGGAGGCGGCGGCGGCGGGATCTTGCAGGGCAGGCTCCGGCGGGATGAGCCAACAGCAGTATAGAGCGATGGAATGGGTGCAGAGGAATTACTTGGTGTATGATTATTGCAATGATCCGAAGAGAGACCACACGCAGATTCCTGAATGTTGAACTTAAATCCTAAAAAGAAACCCAACAAGAATTGGTCAACAGTTTAAATAAATTATCAATTTTAAAAAATTATTAATTTTTCTTTTTTTTTTTTAAAAAAAAAAAGTAAGGTCTGATGTGAGGGTCTTGTGATGAGTCCAGCTTACTGAAAAAGGCTTGTGAATTACAATGGTACGTGTGCGTCCAAGTCCCCACGAAGATTTGAAGTTTGTTAAAGAGTTTTTTTTTTTTTTTTTTTTTTTTTTTTTTTTGGCATTTATACAAAGTGAAGTAAAATGTTATGATTGTTGTCGAAGATGAAAAAAGAGAAGTTGATTTACGGGGTTTCTTTAAAATGTTTATATAAAAGAAAATAGTCACAATAGTGGCTGTGGTGTGGCTTTGTGGGTGTAAAAGTTTCCAAGGTTATTTTTGTTTGAATTCATTTTAATGAATTTTCAAATGATAATTGATATTTTATTTATTGAATTATTTTTACATTGACATGTTTGTTACATTTTACTTATAGATTTTGTTGTGGTAATATTATATTTATTTTTGTTACACTAATGAAAAGAATGTTGTTCAAAGAAAAATAACTCCACGTGAGATATTAAAATTAAAAACGAGCTAAGTATATGAGAGTAAGCCAAAAATTAATAGAGATATACAAATTATTTAGATTTATATGATGAAAATATGTAACTTTTTTTAGTGAATCTTCATGGTTTACATATTCTTCAACTTTATAATTTAGATCAAATATGAGCAATCATCATGATCAAAGAGAGAATAGAAAGCTCGAGTAGCATAATATATATTAGAGACCATAACTTAAGTTATATTTGATCTTAGGATTTCTTGTAACCCTCAACCATACCACTATATTTAAAATTATGGGCTCATAATATAATTATGATTTAATTTGGTTATATACCTATTGAATCAATTATTAATTTGATTCCAACATAAAATAGTAAAATAATGTGTTAAAAATTATTTCAAAATAATATGATTGCGAACTCTACATGATTCATCAAGAAAATTGAATTATTTTCTTAAATTTGGCAATGTGATTCCAATCATTTGAAATAAAAATTTTCACGTACTAAATTTAGATATATAAGTTATTTGAGTTTAATTATACAATTACTAAGACCATAATGGTTTTTCTTAAATAAATATTATGGTATAATTGTTTTCCTTTATCTTCATCAAATATGAAACTAAAACATGTTGGTTAAGTTTTTTTATTTAAAAAAATTAATAATAAATTTTGTTTAATAATATTTTTTCAAAGCTTTAGAGTTATATAGTGATAGAGATATTCGAGAGAAAAGGCATATAGAAATAGAGGAAGATAAAGTTATATAGAACAAGAAGTTAAAACTAGTTAAGTTAGAGGACATGAGGAGCTTAGCTTAGGTTAATGAAACGTATACGTGCTTAAAGTTGAAAGTCTAAATTCCCACTTTAAATTCGTTCTAACAAGGAAAATTACTTAGAAAAAATATAAATTAATAACTTATTTAATTATTTAATTAAAAAAATACTTACAATTTAAAAAACGATTGCACTAGTACTGATGTAATGAAGGATCTATAATTTTTTTAGTTCAACTACATTTGGAGGTGGATGGATGAATCTAGAACATTAATCTAACTATAATGAATTCAAAAAATATGATTTAAATGAATGATTAGACATAATAATTTCAAAAGTTAAAAACACAAAAATAGTAAGAATGTAAATTGAGATGGAGATGGATTTATATAAAGTATACCACCATAAGATTATTGAACAAATCAATCGTAGTTATCATAATTGACTTCCTAAATCATTAATTTTGGAAACTTACTCTAAAATTAAATAAAATAAAATTTAAAATAAAAAACATTGTCATTTAAAAGCAAAGAAAGAAAAGTAATATTAGAGATAGTTATCATGGGATTGACAAGGGGAGTAAGAAGAAAGGGAAATGGCTTTTAATTAATTTGTTGGGAAGTCACCATTATATTTTTAATTGTTTTTCCAAGTAATTAACGAATGAAAACTAAGTGACTAAAAATAAGAATGTCCAAATTTTCTTTTCCAAAAAGAATGCCTAGGCCAGGCTCCACATATTTAAGTGCATATCTAATCATCCCCTTTCGGATCTTATCCTTAATTTAATTCCCCATATATTTAATGCCCATCAATCTTAAACCAAATCATCCATTGTCCTTCTTCTTTTGTTTCCTTCCTACATACTTTTACAAATCTAACCATTCTGTTCTAAAACAAATCTCAATTAAGTTCTTTCATAACTTTTTTTTTCTCTAGAAAATGTTAATAAATTATTATTTTGTTAACATATTTGGTAAGACAATAATAATTTAATGATACATTAACTTTCTATTGACAAATTTAATCTTGGAGAATGCTTAACCCATCTAGATAAAATTGATAATTTTTTTAAAAAAATTAGGAGTAAATTAAGAATCCAGAAAAATAGGGAAGATTTGGTATTTTGAGAATGATATCAAAATTCCATTTAATATACGGAAAGAAAACAAGGGAATGCATAATTTAGAACAATTATTTTAATATGTTAAATCTTTGATCAGTCCGACCTTAGCTCAGTTGGTAGAGCGGAGGACTGTAGTAGTTATTCCAACGGCATATCCTTAGGTCGCTGGTTCGATTCCGGCAGGGCGGAAGGTTTTAAGTTTTTTTTTTTCTTCTCATTTGTGAACTTAAATTTACAGTGTGACTTTGAATTAATTTCTAAAGGTACTCATACAATAAGTGGTTTTATTTAAAAAGCATTTTTCATGAGCTATAACCCACACCACTAAACACAAACAATAACTAAAGAAAAAATTGTAACTAAGAACATCTGATGAATTTAGAATCCAATAATGCTTTAATATTTTAATTACCGAGCATAATAACCAAACAAATAAACTATTAGACTAAATAAGAAATGTTTAATGACTAAACCTTTTTAATACCAAATCCGACTTTAGCTCAAGTTGGTAGAGCGGAGGACTGTAGTTGAAAATTTAACAGTAAATCCGGCAGGTCGGAAGCTTTTAAATTTTTTTTCTTTTTCCAGCCATAAAAGCACCCTGGTTACCTGGTTGTTATTTTTAAATTTAACTTTATAGTGCGACTTTAAATTAATTTTTATGTACTCATAGAAATAGTGGTTTTATTTTTACTCAAAGAAAATTTGGTTTTATTTAAAAATATATATATATATATATATATATATAATCAACTCCACTAAAACAAAAGTAATTATTAAAGTAATTTAGTTACCGATAGATAAGGACACAAATCCGACCTTAGCTCAGTTGGTAGAGCGGAGGACTGTAGTGGGTATTCCAACAGCACATCCTTAGGTCGCTGGTTCGAATCCGGCAGGTCGGAACTTTCTAAAAATCCAAATTTCCCATTCCACCACCCTATAAAAACACCCTGAATATCTGCTTGTGCTTGTTATTTATGAATTTAGGTTAGGGGCTGGATGTCTGCTTGTCTGCTTGTTTGTTATTTATAAAATTTATTGAAAGGAGCCAGCCCATTCAAAAAATAGAGCAAATGAGTGAAATGACCCAAAATTTCAAATTGTCCAAATGGAATATGGTACAATTTAGGCGATGAGACAGAAATGTATGACACAGTCCAAATACTCAGCCCGGACCTAACAAATGGCCTGCTTTCTTTTTTTTAAAAAAAAAATCTGAAAGTGTAAATTCTGAAGCCAAAGAGTGTCTTAAAGGGATAGAAGTATTGTCAATCAAAATTTTGTTTAAAGTGCTTGCATTTAAATTATTTCATGAATGTCACTTCTTAGAAAAAACAACCAAATGGTAGATAATAGGTATGCTAAAAAATATTTAAAAAAATAGGTGTTACTTATCTAGACAATCACAAATTACAAACTAAATTAAGGATATTGATGATTGACATATTTGAAGACACGAAAATTTCCCAAAAAATAAAAACATTGTATGTATAATGTCTAACACATCAATGATGAAAATGAAAAAGTGGTATACCAATTTCAACTCAAATAGTTATATTAATGTCAATTAATTGTCCACTTTGGTTTGGGTTAAATTAAATAGTAATATTAAAATTGAATGAGTCCGTGACCTGACCACGACTGACACTGGCACTAAGAGTCCGACAAAAACACGATTGTGTAATTCAAAGCTCTGACACTCTTCAGCTGTCAAAAACTTTGTTGCCTCTTTTTTTAAATATCCCACTTTCTTCTCTGACATTATACTCCAATCCACCACCACCCTCCCCTTTCTTTTCTTTATTTATTGCATTTTCAAACCCTCCACTTCTTTCCCATTTCAATTATAATTTTTTTTTCTAAAAAAAATCCCCACTTAATAATTTGCATTCATTTTGGAAAAAAAATTTAAAATGAAAACAAGCCCTCTATCTAACCAGATCCATTTATTTGTATGCATTATTTCGGAATTTTACAAAGCGACAGCTATCCTTTTCGTTTTATTACGCTCCCAAGTCCCATTAATGTTATTGTTATTTCAAAGGGGGAAAAAAATAAATTCTCATTCACATGTATCCACTGTGGTTATTATATTTGCTTGATTAACCTATCCAATCCTATGCGGCCACGTCGCCTTCTCACCTTTCGTAGCTATTAATATTCCGGATGGATACTTGACCAGCTGTATTTGGGCCCCACCATCACCAATGAAATACCATTCTTCACTCTACGACCAGTTTCATGAAAAATCCAGCTGTCTTCCACCATCACTACATCCACGTAGGAAAGAGGGCCTCTTTTAAATGGGAAATGCGGTCCCACTAGCTGATGACGTGGCTTACATTATATCTTCGAAACCCTCGATCGCCTATACGACCTATCCAGCTTCTCGGACAGGGCACGAAGCACCTGCCACGTGGCGTCGCCTTCTTGTAGCTGATTGTGGAACAGCAGGGCCCGCCGATTCCTCGGGTCCCACAAGTTCTTTTGGATACTACTCAGATTGGAAGCTGCCACGTGTTCAAGTATCGCCCCCAATTTCCCGATGTCCTTCTCCGCCACGGTTATGGATATCTCCGGCCAGTTCACGGCGGTGGGGAAGGGCAACCGGATACCATCCGCTATTATTACCGGCACGCAACCTAACGCCACGGACTCTACCAGCCTCGGGCTCCACGGTGCCCACCCCAGTGGGCACAGACAAAAAACCGAACGTACGATCTCTGACTGGTAACCGGCAAATCTGTGCCTCTGCAGGTAAAATCTCCGGTCGCCGTTAAATTTTCGCCAAATCATCGTCCTCACCTTCCTAAAACCCAACACCAACGAAACCCCACATGAGATAAATAGAAATTTACCAAGGGAGGGAAAAGTGATCATCAGGGAAAAGGTGAAAACTTTTACTTGCTGTAATATCGTCCGCTGACATTTTTGGGGTTCACCTCCATTTTACCCCTGAAGAACGCGAAAATGTCTCTCCGGCCTGTCACCGGCGACTTCTCGAGGGTGGTTCGTACAGAATCCGGCGAAATATACGGCGGAATAACGACGTGCTCAACATCTTGACATGGGTGTCTGTAGTTGACTCCGAAAGTCTGCAATATAATCGAGTTCTTCAAGAAAGATGGTACTCCATCAGCAATGGCTACATCCTCCTGGGAAAGACAGGAAAATGGAGTAAGAATCAAAACTAATGTGGAAATAAATTTACATTTAAGTTTCTTTTGATGGGTTGTTTCATTACCATGGTGTGGAAGCAAGAGGCGAAATCGTGAGATGCAACAAAGACGTGGTCGGAGCCATTGGTGCGATTCCAAAAGGGATAATGAGAGGAAATGAAGGCAACGGCGGAGGCAATGAGGGAACGGGCATGGCCAATGGCGGGGAAGCCGTTGATGGTGCTAAAGTTGCAAGAAACGTAAACAGGGACGAAGAAAAAATCGGCTTCGAGTGGGTCAAATGTCCTGTAACCGCTGTTCAAAAGGGCTCCATGAATAGCCACCTCCGAAGCAAACAAATGGTTGGAGCACCGCTCATTCGAAAGCCAATCCACGTTGTATTTAGGAGGCAAATCGTACACGAAAACCTTCATCTCATTCACCAACCCTATATCACCATAAAAAAAAAAAAAAACAAAAAATCAACAAAATGGTTTTAAAAACAGAGTCAAGAAAAAAGCTGGAAAAGGACCTTGATTTCCTTGAACTTGGTGGAGGAATGTGCCATTCGAAGACTCGATGAGGGCTCGAGAAGCGAATTTGGATTTGGGGTTAGAGAGATGGGTTTTGGGCATTGGAGCAGTTTTTCCATGGGGATTATGGCTATGACTGATGTAATAAGAAGTAAAAAAGTAGAGGGAAAGAGAAACCCATAAAACCCATTTGTAATATTTGATGAAGAAGCTCTTTTCTTGAGCTCTCCCATTTTTGTGATGAAAGAGCTTCATTCTCACATAGAATCCCCTCCTCCGGGGGAACACTTTAGACTCCACCATCTCATTTAATATCTACCTCTGTACCAAAAATCAATACCAAACAATTTTAGTTGGAGCAGAGCTTTCGGTTATTGGTCTGCGATGAAGTAGAGGCAAAGGAACAAACAACGATTCAACAAGAAGAAGAAGTGGGTTTGGTGGGGTTTCGTTTTTTAGATGACAAAAGAAAAGAGATTGAAGAGATTTCGAAGAAATCGAATAGTTGCAGAGAAACGGAGACGAGGGGAAAAAATTTTGGTTTCTTTTTTTCTCTGACGATGGAGCAGAGTGGAAATCGCCGAAGACAACGGGTCCACTCTTTTTTTAGATTTTAATAACCATAAAGACGGAAATACCCTCGTAAACTTTATTCTAAGTGTGCTTGGAGGGTGTACTTTTTAGTCAAAATGGAAGGCTTTTCTTATAAACTAGTAAGCAGATCTTAGACATGCATTTAATCAATAAAGCTCTTTTTTTTCCTTTCATTATTAAACAAATTGGCTGCTTTTCCCGAGAAACAAACTGCTTTGTTCAGTTGAAGCTTGACAACTCGTTAGTCACTTTTAAGAAATTTTTTAAATTTAATTTGAATTCAACAAATGAAAAAAAGTGGCCTGTAAAACGTACACCCGCGATGAAAAGGTTGAATGTTAAAGAAAAGAATTGTACTTTAGAATTCCGATAAAGTTAACAGAAAATTTTACGTGAATAAATCATTAGTTTTTCTTTTCTTTTTTTTTTAGATTTTGAATAAATAATTAGTATGGTTAATATTGTCTTCCATGTGATTATTATTGGTAATTGAGACACGGGAATTCTTTTTATAGTAAGCTCAGATCTAGCTTAATCAACTTGAATTATTTATTGGCTATTGATTTGGGAATATGTCTTTGTGAATTGAATGTATATCTAATCTACTGTTATGATTGTTAATCAAATACGCAGCGTTTTGTGGTGGTTTTAGGATTAGTCTAAACTAACCAAATCAAACTCAAAAGCTTTTGAATTACTTTTGACATTCTTCCTTAAACCCCTATAAATAAAATAATACCTAATTAATAGTTCCCAACTTTACACGCTATATCATTCTTTTATTGCTATATCAACAAATTTATAGAACTTCTTTTGAATGTTGGATTTGAATACTATATTTTGAAAAATAAAGGTCTCTTTTGACCTTTAGCTTTTTATTTTTTGTTTTTAAAAAATTTGTGATTGAAATTCTAACCAGATTAAAAAAAATTCGCAAAAACGTTTGAAAAACTACTTTTTTATTTTTAGTTTCCAAACTTAACTTGTTTTTTGAAATTAAAACATTATTAAAACGTAGATAATAAAAACAAAACTATACGAAAAAGTAGCAGTTATAAGTTAATTTTAAAAAATAAAATATTTTCAAACTAAGCCAAAAATTCCATACAAGTTTGATTTCATTAGCTCACAAAATTTAGATTATATGAATATAACATGAGTATAACTCAATTATAGATATTTATCACTTTTTTATTTTTTTAAATTTCGACAATATGTGAAAGTATGAGATTCAAACATCTGACTTTTTAATTGAAAATATATATTTTAACCTGTTGAGTTATATTTATGTAGACATATATCAATTACTTGTGAATGGTAAAAGAAACTATATTTACTTAGAAGGTCGTACTATGTGAAAAATAAGCTTTTCTATTTTTGTAAAAAGAGTAGAAAAAAGAAAGTTAAATTAATACAACTACCTCTATATTTTGATGAATGCAAAGTTGAAATCTAATAACTATTTAGTTTTTAGTTTTTGGTTTTTTAAAATTAAGACTATAAATACTACTCTCAACCTATAAATTTACTTATTTTATTATCTACTTTTTATCCATGTTTTAAAAAAATCAAGCCATATTTTGAAAACTAAAAAAAGTAGTTTTCAAAAATTTATTTTTGTTTTTACAATTTTGCTAATAATTCAAATGTTTTCTCAAGGGTAATGAAAACCATGATAGAGAAATTGGAAGGAAACAAACTTAATTTTCAAAAATAAAAAATCAAATGGTTACGCCCCGTTTGATAATTATTTAGGCCCCATTTGATAATCATTTTGTTTTTTGTTTTTAGTTTTTGAAATTTAAACCTAAAAATACTACTTATATCAATGAGTTTATATGTGTTCTTATTTACTTTGTATCTATGTGTTTAAAAAACCAAGTCAACTTTTGAAAACTAAAAAAAGTAGCTTTAAAAAACTTGAGTTTGTTTTTAGAATTTGTCTAAGAGTTCAAATGTTTACTTAAGGGAGATGATCTCTATTGTATAGAAATTAGGTGAATATGAGCTTAACTTTCAAAAACTAAAAACAAAAAACAAAATGGTTATCAAACGGGGGTCTTAGTTTTTGGTTTTTGGTTTTTGAAAATTAAGCCTAACAATACTACTTTCTACCAATAGTTTTATATGTTTTATAATATGTTTTGTACATATGTTTTTAAAAACCAAACTAAGTTTTGAAAACTAAAAAAAGCAATTTAAAAAAAAAAAAACTTGATTTTTTTTTTTAGAATTTAGTTAAAAATTCAAATACTTTCTTAAGGGAGATGAACCTCGTTGTAGATAAATTGAGAGAAAATAAATTCAATTTTCTAAAACAAAAAACAAAAAGTAAAATGGTTATCAAATGGGGTTTTATCCAAAGGGGTCTAAATTTTTAAAAATTACACATACCCTTCTAAACTTGAAGTTATATACCAATTTAAATTAAATAAATAAATTTGAGTCATTTGAAATGGGTAAAGGGTAAGTCCTTTGTGTGTGTGTTTAACAATTGTATTCTTTAATTTCATCCTTTGAATAGGAATATATTGTTGTTGGATTTGTATTGTATTGTGTTGTATGTGATCATTTGAAATTTGATTGTTTTGCAATTGAAGTCACGTGCACGGCAAGGCAAAGCTGCAAAAAAAAAATTCACATCCCCATCCTTTAGGTTTTAATATTCCCCACTTTTCTCTCTTCCATTTTCCATTTTATTGCTTTCTTTTCCCCAACATTTTATTTTTCTTCTTCTTATTATTTTTGGGTTCGTTCCAATTTTTCCTGCCCGTGACGTCTTCTAAATACACCACTAACTTAATTAACATGCACCACTAACTTAAATTAATTAATGTCTAATTACAATTTAATATTCTATAAACATCGGCTGGCGATGGGGCCCACAGTCCATGTGCCTTGATTTATTATCATTAAATTTTCTTTTCATTTCTGATTAGGCCATTAATTAGACAGGACACTGGTCGGAAGATAATGGTGGTTCCATGAAATGATACATATTTTCCTTTTTCTTTTTTTAGTAAATATTATACCGCCACAAATCGAGATCAGTTTCGTTAAATTATATAAACTGCTCCTGAACATAGTTCTTGAACTTTAAAATTATTTCACCCAAGTATTTTTGGAGATTTTTTTATTTATTATTTCTTGTCAAAATAAAGGACACAAAAGGAGCATTTAGACCTCCGTGCTGGATTTAAATGGTAAATAATGCATTTTAAATAATGTTTTTTTTATTGTCATGCTTCAAAACACTACCCACCAAATATTATTTTTTTCTTATCAGAGTTTATAATCCTTCAAGGTTCCGATTTCAAGAGTTCTTATTTCGAAATGGTGCTCCAAATGCCCCCAAATTGATAAACAAATTATTGCAAAAATTGGAAAGTATCAACTCAATTGCAATTATATAGATTATTAGGATCATTGTTACCGTTCAATGTTCATTTTAACTAAAAAAGATGTTGACATCATTTCTTATAAAATTTTTACACATCAATTGTCACGTTAATTTACACAAATGATATTGTAACTTGTATGTGATGTTAATGTGTGCGTTTTAATTTCTACGCATTAGTTGTCATGCCAATTTTTATTCATCATTTCAATAGTTTTTTATTCTTGAAAATTAACCCTAAAATATTATTTCTATCAATAGATTTCTATACTTTCTTATCTACTATGTACCTATATTTTCAAAAACCAAGCTAAGTTTTGAAAGCTAAAAAATAGTTTTCAAAAACTTGTTTTTGTGTTTTAAAATTTGACTAGAAACATAAATGGTAACTCAAGAAAAATGTAAATCATTGAAGAGAAAATGAAGAGAAATTATGAAGAAATAAGTATAATTTTCAAAACAAAAAACTAAATGGTTATCAAACGTGTCAAGTTTATCCTTGTTAAAGAGTAATTTGTACCATTTAAGATTAATTTGTATAATAATTTAACCTTGTTAATACATCATCAATTCCCCAAAACAACATCCTACCCGTATATATTTTGCATTAAAGATCAAGAAATCCATGTGAAATTGTTTAAATAAAAACACATCTTCACCATCACTCAATTTTTCATTAGTACATCTCAACAAAATACAGTTTGTTCACTAAAATTGCGAGCCAAATTTAATTTGATGCAAAGTATTTATGATAAAAGATGGCCAAAGCAAAAGGGAAAGCGGCTCTCCAATTATTGAGCAAGAGATCAATTATAAAAGGATATGTAAAGGGGTCCCATTAGATTTCTTCAAAATGGAAAAAAAAAAAAAAGAATACACATTAAATAGACTACAAACATTATGACAAGGTTATATAAATGATCTAAGAAAGAAAAAGATGTGTGTATATATATATATAGATATGGGTATAAGCCAATCATATGAGCCCCATAGCTAAAGGATTATGGGGTCACATACCCTAAAAAATTGAAGGAAAAAAAAAAGAGGGAGCGACTTTGAGGTCCAGTTGTGCTGTTAATTTGTCAAGGGAATCCCAAGAAAGGGACGAACTGTCCCTAAAGAAAAACAAAAATGTAGGACCTGCCCTTCCCAAGCTACGAACAATGCTAACTGAAAAGACAAGGGATAAAGAAAAAAAGGACCCTTACATTTCTTGGAGGACATACTAGATGAACTGGAAAGTTTCAAACATTTTAGGGCACTGACCCTACAATATTCAATCCTGAGCTGTCCAAGCACATGCGAAGTTAGGAAGAGAGAGTTTTAAGGCGGCCTTATTCAATAAGAGTTTAGAGTCAATTTAGGACATGAAGTATAATAACATGTAGAATACTTTACACTCTAAATATAGAGTATTATAACCTTAAACTAAACAACTCTGCATTTTAAAAACTATTACAATTTTGACATTCTATGACACCATAGTTAAGCCAAATAAGAGGGAGAAAAAAAATGGTGATAAATTACTGGAGACACTTTTTTTTAGGGAGAAAACGAAGATTTTCGTATTTTTTAAAATTTATGACAGTTTTTGTAACATCACAAATTTATGATAGTTTTCCAATGTCATAAAAACTTCATTTGTCCCACATCGAAAATTTTGTGTTTGAGATAGTCAATCTTCTCCTATAAAATGTCTCTCTCTCATTCATATTAACATTAACTTAGCATAGTCTTCTTACTGGCCTTATTGAGCTTAAGTAAACTGAGTCTTAAGTAAATCTTATTGTTAACAACTACAAACTATCAAAGAAAGTAAATACTTTACACAAGAATATTGTCATTAACAATTTTTTTTTATTGCCATAGAAAGAACATGCTTGACAGTTGACACTGAAATTTTGTTAAAAATTGTCGTTAATATATATATCTTGACAAAAACATCAGTTTTACCATTACTTTCAAATGTTTTGGATGCGTTTTTTTTTACAACCATTAATTGTCATAAAATAGTTAATTATGACACATTTTTTTTATATGTCATGTATAGATTTTCTTTGATGGTGGCTTCAAGAACTAAAAAAAAAAAATCATGAAATTTGTTTATGACAAATTTTCAATGTCATAAAATCTCAAAATTATGCTAGTGAAATAATATTATATAATTCTACAGACTATAATAACTCACATTCTATTATAACGTCTTTCAGTACTTCAAAAACAACAGTAGGACGATTCATTATTGAATGAAGGGTATCACATGATAATATTCTGTTCATTGGATATAAATTTAATAATTTTTATGTTCCTAAAAATCATTATATATAAATTTAAGGTACTTATTTTTCTTTATTTAAGTTAAAAGATTGTTAGCCACATTGTGACGGTCAGTCTTATTGAATATTTTTTCTTAGAGATCGTTCAACAATATGTGAGATGAAGAAATTTGACTATATCACCTCTTAAGTAATGATATATATTTGATGTGTTATGCTCGTATGGACTTGAAATGGCTGCATATAAACCTTATGTTTAATTTCAGGTACACGTGTGAAGGAACAAAATGGGGCCATCCCAATTTTGAAATATTGGGAAACCCCATGCTTTATAGCATTACAGCATATTAGTGCGTTTCGCTTCCAGCAATTGCATGTGGAACATTACAATATTCCCGAATATTTTGACTTTTGAGAGTTTATTATAATTTTAGCCTACCATTTGATAAAAGTCTTTGGTTTTTTTTTTCTTTTCTTTTTTTTTTAAGAATTATATATCACATTTTTCTTTCTTTCTTTCTTTTTAGGGAAAAAAATAAAAATAAAAAAACAAAGCACAGGGTAGTGTTGGAAATTTTGGAGCCTTCTTTACTAAAGGATTAAGAGTGGAAAAAAAAAGGAGAATAAAGGAGTTAAAGAAGGCAATTAAGATTATGGATGATTCTGCGTATTCATGACAAAAATAATAAAAACTTGGGTTTGGATATTCTTCCACTAAAATTTCATTTTTAACATTTTATCCATTTTTTTAATTTATTTTAGTGAATTATTCTTTTTAATTTATTTTTTTTAAAAAAGGTGTTGTTTAGCGTAAAGGCAAAGAAGGATTGATCAAAGGGATAGATAGATAGATCGTTTTTTCTTGATTTCCCATTTGTTATATTCGATGTGTATAAGATTTGTTACCATCATTAAGGGCTTTATAGTAATCTTACTTCATACACAATCAGTGGGATGAGGATGACCTATAATATCTAGGTTAAATTACATATTTAGTTGCTCAAATTTGAGAAATGTGTCTATTTACTCCCTAAATTTTTAAAATTACAAATTTAGTCTATGAATTTTCAATTTTTCTTTTAAATTTCACAGATCTACTAGATATAAATTAAATTTTAGAATTCTATTAGACATAAAATTCAAATTTACACTTAATAGAATAATTAATTTCTAAAATTTTAAATTTTTCAAGGACTTATTAAACACAAAATAGAAAGTTTCGACCTCATTTGATAACCATTTGGTTTTTGAAAATTAAGTCCATAAATACTACTTTCACCCTATTTTTCATGTTTTCTTATCTACTTTTTACCTATGTTTTTAAAAATTAAGTCAAGTTTTTTAAAATAAAAAAAGGTAGTTTTCAAAAACTTTTTTTTTTTAATTTGGATAGAAACTTAAAAAATGAAAACTATGTTAGAGAATATGAAAGCCATTATAGAGAAATTATAACAAAATAAGTCTAATTTTTAAAAAGAAAAAGAAAATACAAAATGGTTATCAATGAGAGTTTTAGAGACTCATTTGATACCTTTAAAAGTTAGTTTAGATATCAAATAGATGCAAATTTTAAAGTTAAGGAAATAACCTGGTTATTTAACCTATCTATTTATAAAATTTAAAAATTAGGAATTGCCGAGTCCAAGTCCAATACATCGAGTTGAAGCTCGGCCCATGGTGCAAAGCCCATCTGAACGGGAGTTGTTTCATGAAGCCGAAAAAACAGATTAAACGGGCTTGAGTAAGATTACATTAATATGGGCCAAACAAAAAGCCCATTGAATTATCCAGTTGGTAGGCTCGGAGCCCGAAAAGGATCCAAGACATTAAATTGGACGGTCCAGTAAGAACAGTCCAGAGTTCAGCCCAGTTTTAGTCTCTGTTTAGTTGGAGTAAAAAATTTCTGCTAAAACTCAAATGACATTGATTGAGGCATAAGTTTTAATAGTCATCCAAACAAATACTATTATAACTTAAACTAAATAATTTTGTATCATAAATACAAATTATATTTATTATAATCCATAAATCATTATAATTCAGATCATTATAATCTATTCAACTCTCGAACAACTCTAAAATTTCAAATGGGTCTAAAATCTAAAATTCAAAAGGGTGATATCAATAAGAAAAACTAAGATTGGTAAATGGAAATAGACCAAACTGTCGAAGGCACGTGCTTTTTTTATGATTACCTTATCATTTATATAGAGCTTTTCAGTGACTTTAGGGTTTGTTAAATGCCTAATTTTACCACATTCTTCAAATTACCCCACACACTTCCATCATCCAAAGCCGAAACCGTGTAGGGTCCATTTTGATTTTTAAGACCCCATTTAAAATTTTCTCACATTAAATTTAAATATATATATATATAATATTAAAAAGTTCAGTTTCGTTATTTGGCCAACTAACCAACCCCTGTCTTGGGCGTCGTTTTGGAGGACTTTTGAGAAAATAAATTTAAGACATTTATTCTATTAAATATTTCACATCATGGACCTCTTAATTGTTTTTTCATATAAAAAAAGTTTAAATTGAATTGAAATGGGGAAATACAAGACAAGATCCATGAAAAAAGAGATGTTGAAAATTCATTAGTATATTAAGCCTTTTTTTTCTTCAAGTTTTCAAATAAATGAAAATGACTTGTTGGGATCTCAAAAATCTTTGAAACTGTTTAAATGAAAACGTTATGATTAATTAGGGGATTAGACTCACGACCCACCTAAAAATAATAATTAAAGAGACTACTTGCCTTATGTGGTTACATGCCTATGACCCAATTGATATTTTTTTCTAACTTAGAACTTAATGAATATTAAAAAAGAAAGGAAAATTGAAAAGGATGTTTGTACAATGGAGCCCACGCGGTAGCAATAAAGTTTGGCATCTCTATGATATTCTTAGGGTTCCATCTTTAGACCTATTGCTGACCCCACCACTCTTGGACTTCGGACATTGCATGCCTCTATTTAATTTTCCCTCCAATTCACATTATCTTCAATATTACATTTCATATATACCTTGATTTTTTAAGAAAACTAAATTAAATTATTTATTTTTTTGGTTCAATACTTACGGGAATGAGAGATTTCAACCTCCAACTTCAAAAATAGGTGAATGTTGACTTTCACTCATTTATATTTTGTTCTCTTTCTTTTATTCTTGATCTTAAATAATTTTAAGTTTTTTTAGTTTTTATTGTTTGTTTTTCATTAATTCTCTTTTGTTTCGTATATATTATGAAATCGTCTACCTATTAGATGAAAGGATAAAAGACGTGTTGATATTAAGTTTTTGTTAAACTATTAATATAAAAATTAAATGCAGCGATTAAAAATTGTTATTTTAGATAAAGTAATTTAGACACTAAAGTAAGCTAAACATGAACAAAAATAATAAAAAACCAAAACATAATCATTTACCACTTCAATCTATTGTAACCTAATCTTTTTACAATAATTATTTCCATACGCAACAAATCATCCATAATTTCATGATTGTTGGGTTTGTTCTTTTTGTGAAATGACATTTATAAAGTCAATAGGAGTATGTGTAATTCAACGGTATAAATTTTTTAATCTTTTTTATAGTTTAAAAGTTTAAATATTCCTCCTACATTTATGTTATTTCTTAACTGGAAAAAAAATTATGACAAAAACAATAATAATTTGATAACTTAGCGGTTAGATCTCGATTTTTTAAACTTGATGGTTATTAATTATTACCACTAAGAAAGTCACGGGGCACTTATAAAAATGAACATAGAATGAAATATGGACTGCACAGTTGAAAAGAGGAATCTAAAATTTTCTTTTAACAATGTCGGATATAAGGGTTAAAATCATAATGTAATGTATGAAAAGATAACACACAAGTCTAAAATGAAGAAATAAAAGAAGAAGAAGGGGTCAAAAAGATGAATGACATTATTAATTTGATTCTTTTGGTATTATATCAAATAAGCAACTTTTGTTTTTGCTTTTAAAAAGGGGGGTTTGAGCATTTCAACAATCCCCAAAGGGTGTGGATTAATTTCTTCTTTAGTGGTTTGGATTCACATTTGGGCCCTCTTTCTTTTTTATCTTAAAATAGAATCAATAAATAATAATCTTGTAAAGAAATTAATTAATGGATCACAAAGAATCTTCAAATAGAATTGGGTTGGACATTATGTCTCAGCTTTCAACATGGTTTTGTTTAATTTTGTACTAAATTATGGTTAATAGGTACGATAATTAATGATTATGTTGGTAAATAAGATCACTTGTGAACCAAGCCAACCTCCCCCCCTTTCCTATTTTTGTGTCACCCTTTTTTTTTAACATTGATTTTCTTTCTGTTTTTTTTTTTAATGAGCTATATATCAAATCTCAAGATTTTAACTTCGAATTATTTACAAATAAAGAATTGTTCGAGAGTTGGAGTTAATTTTTTAAGTGTCTTTAGTGGAGCAACCGTAAATAAAACGTTAAAAAGTGCTAAACATACTCTAACTTTTTTATTTAATAATTTATACGGTATTTCTTAGAAAAGAGAGATCATGTGTACAAGATTTTTCTTTCTTTTTTGATAAGATGTATGTAATGTTATTTTCTCTTTAAATTATTTAATACTTTAGTTCTTTAGCCTAAAAACGAATAATTAAGTAATGAAAGGAATTTATTATGCATTTATTTTCATGCATATGTTGTTGTTTTCATTTTTCCCCAATTTACATTGTTCATGATAATAATTGAAGATCTTGTTTCTTCAAACTAAAGATTGTTTGAGAATAACTCAACAAAAAAAAAAAACAATATTAAATCACTATTCAACCACGTTGATTGTATTTAAAAAAAGACAAATTTTTATATTAAAAAAATATAAATGGAGAAATAAAATTTAGAAAAGATATGGAAATAGTCCAATAAGAAAATGAATTAATTAAATTTTGATGCTTCAATTAGCCGCTTCCTAGGGATTTGCTAGATGGCATAGTGTTGCTATTACAAAAAGTTCTTAACACATCATGCCTTAGATAATTACGTTTTGGATGGGACATAAAGTTAAGGAATCCCATTTTTCAATTTTCCATTTCTTTTTTTCATTTTCTTTTTAAATGTTTAAACTCAAAATTTAGTACAATATAAGTTCGGTGAGATGACTTTTCTACCTCCATCTCTATTCCAATTACTCGGGAAGCAAAACTTCTATAGAAAAAATTTAATCATGTAACAAAAATTTCTTATATTCACAGAAAGAGAGATTCAAAACCGTATATTTAATAACTTTTATATCAATAACGTATGTAAAGTTTGAATTTTTTTTAGTTCAATAATATTTGAAGTGGAAGATTCGAATTAATCATATGACCTCTTAAGCATAAAACTATATTTTATATCGTTGACTTATGCTCTTGTTGACACGTTTGAATAACTTTGAATAATAAAATAAACAAATGAATTGGAGTAAACCGAAGTCTCTAACCATATGATTATATATAGAAATAATAGTTAGCCAATATTTAGCCGGGGGTCCCACTTATAATAAACAAAATTATCAATATGGTTGATGATATCTTTGATATATTGTAACTAAATTTAAAATCTTTGGTCGTCATTTAATCTATGAGCGTGAGTATATATCTCTCTCTTAAAAATAATTCTTTCTCTATAGGAAAAAATAATGAAGAATTAAGACATTTTAAAAATGATGCAACACTAAACAGATTGTTGAAGTTTAAAAGAGATCAATAGAAAATTATAAATTAAGGAGTGAAAAAGAATTAACCCTTTTTTGTTCGACCATAAATGAGATCGAAGATATATGTTTAACTAGTTGAGTTATGTTTAAGTTAGACAAAATAGTCTTAGAATTAATCAAGAGAAACTCATATATCTTATATATTGTGAGTTCTCTCTCAACTTTTTCAATGTGAGATCCTAAACATGCCCTCTCAAGATGGTGCTTCTTTGGGTTCACCATTCTCGGGCCGAATACCCGTTTGGGTTTAATGAGCTCTGATACCATATTAGATTATATGGAGTTTTATCTCAAAATCAATTGACAATAAGAGTAGTAACTCATATATCTTATATATTGTGAGGTTACTCTCCACTTTTCTAACGTGGAATCCTCAACATTTTTCAGTTGGAGGACTTTTAATTTGTAATTGGAATTGGGGAATTGCAAGAAGGTCCCTATCAAACTTCACTTTTTTTTTCCTTTGGGAGAAAATGTAGGTGGGAAAGTTTGGTTACCAGCTTCTTTCTCTGACCACTCAAAGTTGCTCTCTTATTGACTCTCTCTTTCTCTCTCTAAAACTAAAAACATATATATGCAATTGAGTCATTGACAATGAAAGGCCTAATCTCTCTCTCTCTCTAAAGCTTATTTGTGGGGTTCCATATTTTGTTAAGTCTTCACTCACTATCCTCATTGCACATGCTATGCATTCCCTAAGTCAGAAATGGATGCATGAAATATCCATATCCCACATGCAATTTTTGTTTTTTTCTTATTTATATTTAATTTCATCAAAATTTCTCACAATATCACATCATCATCATGGTTGATATATAATCTTCAACTATATTGAAATTTAATATTGTTTAGATTATTAGTATCAATTCAAAAAGAAATCACCACTCCATTATATATCATGTATTAAATAATTATTAGTATCAATTCAAAAAGAAATCACCACTCCATTATATATCATGTATTAAATTATTATTGTTAAATGATCTAAGAATACTTAATATGATTGAGTTGTTTGGAGTGTTGATTTAGTTATAATAGTTTGCAAAACTATATAATTTATGTTTAAGAGACAGAGTTATTTAGTTTGGGGTGTAGAGTATTTCACATACTATTAACTTACATCTCAAACAGTCACATAAAAGTTTGATTGAATGGTATATTATTAACAAAAAGGATGTTATTAAATGAAAAAGGAATTACAATGCGATCAAATAGAAATGTCGTTTTTGTTTTTGTATTAATTAGTAAAAAGGGTTAGGCAGAGAATATTGATAGAGATGTATGTTATGACAAAACTTTTGAGTTAAATTGAATTAATGGAATACATTAGGGGAGCAATAACTATTTTTTACCTTTAACGATTTGACCCTAAACTTTGAAATTTTGATTAAAAAAAAGGTGTAAATCTTTTTTTTTTTTCTTTGAGTACATGTAAATCAATTTTGTTAGTGAATGGGTGAGAGAGAAATATTAGATTAAATGAGACAAAGGAATGGGTCTGCGACCGGTGATTAGATGGATTATTCAAAAGTAAAGAAAATTTAAATTTTGTGTCCAAATAAAAACAAAAATTCTCTTGAAATTCCAAGAAAAAGTTAAAGAATCTTTACCTAATATTAGCTTTCAATTGTTTATATTATACGACTTCCTGTTTAAAGTTGTTGTGTCATGGCCCAAACCAAAATTAATAATTATTAACTAAATAATAACCCTTTGTATTTCAATTAAACTTAGAAATTTTAGCCAATAAGAATATAACTCAATTGACATCATGTATGACTCAAAATCAAGAGGTCATGGGTTTGAATCTCCCACCTTCCAATTGTTGATGTACTAAAGAAACATAGAAATTTTAAATGGGTATATTTATTTTTAAATACTATTTTTTTAGTTCAACAAATGATGTGCAGCTTATCCATTAAATTATATTTGATTTATTATAAAAGATTTTCTTTTAACTTCTATATATATATATATATATATGTCTAATATTTCTGTCTCAATTATGTTAGATTTATAGTAACTTATTCTATTGCAAGATTTACTGAAGTATAACATGGTCAAGATTGGCGGTAACTGTAAATGTATGACACGGTCAAAATTGAAAGTGAAAAGTTACTGCATGGAATGAGACTTTATATTTGTATATACATTGGTCATTAGGGATTTGGTACTCGAGTGAAAAAAAAAATCGAGTGAGATAAATTACCCAAATATTTGCCTTTTTTTTGTGTTTTGCTATTTAGACTACAGTAGGTTTTGCCTAATTACCGTACGCATTAAACACGAAACAAAATACTTGCTTCGAGGAAAAAAATTCATCATCTCAGTAAAATTCAAAGAAATGAGTCGTATAAAGTTTTGTCCTTTTTTCCCCTTCTCTGCAAATTACATAAAATCAAAGTGGGGGCATTAAAAAAAATATCACCCATTACAGCATTAATTGAGAAAAAGAATAAAAACAAACCCAGTTTGGTTTTATTATGAAGGCAGGCAGCCCACGTTTGAGAAAATTCAAAGATGAGATTTTTTTTTTTTTTTTTTCATGTTAATCAAAAATGAATCCTCCACTTTTTCACATTAAAGGGGGGGAAAAAAACTGATTTATAACTCTATAAATTATTGATTATAAGCGTTTGCGCCTGTATTGATTCAAGTTGCAGTAAAAAACAGAGTCATAATCAACGAAAGGTTTAACATGTTAATTAGGATTAAAAAAGTAAAACATGGAAGACCAGCTTCTTGTTCAAAAAGCCTCTAACTGGCGATATTTATATAAGGAATTGTTAGAAAGCTGTGTAGAATTCTTTGTTCTGTAACTGTGTGAGAGTTTTTCATAGGATGTTAGGAATTGGCTTCTGCAAGGTTCTTGGCGGTTTCTGCTTTTTACTAAACCTCCTTCACAAAAAGCAACAAATCTGTCAAAAGAAAACAGTGTCAATTATGCATTTCTTATAAGAACTTCAACTACCAGTCTGAAACCACATCCCTTTCTTTCTATCTACCTTTCTCTTTCTCTCTCTTTCTCTCTCTGAAACTTTTGGAGTTCAGTTATGGAAAACCAACGCAGTGCTCTTCTGAGTTGGGCTTACTTCTTCCAAGGAAAGGTAAAAAAGCTTCTGCTTTTTCTCACTGTTTGCAGAATTTGGCTTCTGGGTTTGTTGCCATTTGTCATTTCTTAGTTGGTTTTGTGTGGTTTGAAACAGAACGTTGAAGAATTGAGGCATTCGCTTTTTTGTGCGACTCTAGAGCTGGAACAGACGAGAGTTGCAGTTCAAGAGGAGCTAAGAAAGAGAGATGAACAGTTAATTCATCTCAAAGATCTTTTCAGCAGAGCCATTAGAGAGAGAGATGAAGCAAATGAAAAGTTCCAGAAGCTACTCATTGAGAAGCTTTTACTTCAGCAACAACAGCAGCAGCAGCGAACAGATCCCCATTCAGGAATTTCCAGCATTGAAGATGAACCAAGGAAAGGAATTGATTCCAACAATGGCTTCTCTTCATCAGATTGTGAAGAAAGCATTGTCTCATCTCCTGCCATTGACCCAATTCCGCCACCACAGTTTCCTACAGCTATGCCGCCGCACGCCGCCGTAGACTTAGTTCCAGAGAAGCCATTGCCTGAAAAAGGCAAGCTCTTGGAAGCAGTGATGAAAGCAGGCCCTCTGCTTCAGACTCTGCTTGTGGCCGGACCTCTGCCTGAGTGGAGACATCCACCACCGCCACTCGAATCCTTCGAAATCCCACCGGTGACAATTCCTTCGACGCCACCGCCGCAGCTCCTCCGAGAATCTCCAGTGACCTTCAATGGCAGCAGCAACATTACCAACTGTGGAAGCAGAAAAAGGGCTTTCTTGGAAGGCTCTGATTCTCCAACAGAGACAAAGTGCCAAAGGCTTGCTCCCTGCTGACCACTACAAAAACAGAAAGCAGCAAAAACATAATCAGTCTAATATTACTAAAGAGCTAATGAGGATGAAAAGAGAATTGGGTTAGTGGCTGATTTTAGTGCTTGTACAGAGCTTTGTTATAGGTAAGAACTAAGAAACTCTCTCCCCTTCTACGTTTGACGCAGCTACAACACTCCCCCCTTCTGTCATCACTCTGACTCAGTTGCCCAGAGTGAAGTTGTTATGGCCACCCTCTTACTTCACTCTTCTTTTTCTTTTCTTTTTGGTACTCCGTCCGAGAACTGGGGTCGAATTTTTCCAGAATTGTTTTAAGCCATATAAGATGCAATTCCAATTCTGAGATTTCTCGTGTTTGATTGCTTTTGTCTGAGACTACAGCAAAAACTTAATATACTAACTGATCAAACACTAAACATAATTGTTTACGGATCTTCTACCTCCAAAATCTCCAAGATCAACAATTTGTTAAAGTATTGCAAGTTCAATTATTATTAACAATAATATTATCAACAACTTGGTGTATTTCAAGTTCAATTTTGATATCAACAGTGCCTAATGTATAATATATCAAAATACAAATCGGAACATTAGACAGCAAAAAAAAAATGTAACATCAAAAAGCTATATTCAAATCTGATCTCTAAGTTTCCAGATCTTTTGGACTACCCTTGGGAGGATGGGTTGGGGATATATAATAAAATGAAATCTCATGTTTTTAAGTACAACCATTCCTAGGCCAAAGAGAGCATAACTCAACTAGCATGATAAATGTGTTAACCACGAGATCGATGGTTTGAATCCCTCCAGTTCTAATTGTACTAAAAAAAAAAGTACAACGATCCCTAGAGCTTCATTCATTGCAGCCTTCAGATACTATTCAGAAACATACCAACCAATAAGCAAAAAGGTCTATACAATGAGCAAACAAGCCATTTTCGAATTGCACAAGAATTTCCAAGTGACGACAAGGAAGAGAAAAAGTTTCTCCGAAATCTCTGCCAGTTGACCACAAATGGCTAAACAAGAAGCAAACAGACCATTTTCAGCACAACACCATGTGATCGCGGGCTGTCTCTGCCCCAGCCAACACGGTGATATTTGTTAAAGTTAACAGGGAAGATTACACAAGTATACACTACTTGGCTTCTGATCTTGACCACTTTGATCAAATAATTAAACCGAACATGGCTTTTGGCTGTCTGGCTAATCTTGTCTCTTCATTTGAACAAAGCTTCTCGACATCGAGAACATATATGTACAAGCCAAAGTCCAGGCTCGCCATGAGAAAGGCCTACTAAATCCAAAGATAAAACTTGCAACAATTATTACAAGCATATCGAATGAATGTTCTTACTCATCCATGTGCAATACCTGTGTCCCCTAGAAAGGAACATAATATACAATTCAAAACAATAGAAGCCAATACAAGACACAGCTCATATTAATATCATAAATTATAATGTACAAAAGTGATGATAGAACGCAAAACTTGATTTCACATTTTGCCTACACTGTTAAAGAAGATTTGAGAACATATGGGGGCCCATGGAACTCTTAGCTCAACAGCAGAAAAAGATTTTATGCATTGCAGGGAATATCTAGATCAGCTAAATTCTGATCGGTTGAACCGAAACATACCCCCCCAAGGCCCAAGCAGACATGACATGTGCCATGGCACCAGACATGGTAATATGCCAATAATTCTCCGGTTGAAAATCCAGAGTGCAACACATTTGGAACGAGTTAAAACTTCAATCCTCAGTCGTCTTCATTGTCATCTTGATTGTTTTGGTGGTTGTGTTTCTGAGCATTATACATGTCGGCAACCTAATTTAAAAAGGAATGTGCAAAGTTAGAAGCTATACAAGAACAGTACTGAGAAATTCAAGGAGCTAAAATAGATACTCCAAGAGATTGAAAGCATTGATAAAGATTTAAAATATTAGGGATTCTTCAGTTTTCCTCTTTTTGGAGTTATTTACTTTTATTGTTGTTGCTGTTATTATTATTATTATTTAGCAACTATTAACTTTCTACCTTTTATAACTTTGTGAGTTTATTTTTTAAGTTTTCTCTATACTTCTTACGCGCCATTTCGGCATTTCCTCCCACCAATCCCACTCATGCACCCAGAAAACCTTTCACTTCTCTAGTTGGTTATTTTGTCCACTGATAATCGTATCAAAGAAAATACTAGTGAGAGAGTACGTAATAATATTCACCTGCTCTGATGATGAGGCTTCCTCTGGATTTTTGTCTTTCCTTACACGAACAAGACGTGGAAATCGAAGAGAAATTCCCTTTAAACAGAAAGTCGTGAATGGTTAAAAAAAAATAAAGACTAAAAAAAGAATTGAAGAGTGATGGTCGAGAAAATTATAAAGAGAAACTTGGGCCCGAATTCAACCTTGTCAGAATCCACAATGCCGACTCCTGCACGATGAACTGGGCTAATGGTCAAGTCTGCTGCTTTTACCTCCCAAACCTGGAAGAGGTTCATTAAGAAAGGTCAAATAAGAAGAGAGCTCCAGTGACTTTCAACTTCAACAATGTAAATCTTAACTGAATTTATTGATTTTGAAATCTCTTTCAGAAGCCCTTCTTTGCATGTTATTTTCAAACTTCTCTTGTCGCAAAGAGGGAGGGGTGCATCAAATACCTTAAATACACCACAGATACAATACCAAAAAGGAGGGGGTACGGAAACTCACACCACCCTCAAATACTATCATTGAAGGGGATCGAACTTTCAAACATACAGTATAGTCTTAAGAGGAAAAGAGGCATCGGGAGTAAGAAAAGACTACATAAAATGAGATTTCAGGTCAAGAAGTCATCGTCATTACCTCAGTAGGCTCAAACCAAACATCTGGATTGATTGTATCCCCGTACCGATAATATGACTAAAATTGACAAGAAAATGTTGGATTAAAAAGTAGAATCATATGGGGAACCCCATTGTTCACATCACAATAGGAATTAGAAGATAGACCTTTGGTTCAGGAATGACTTTAGAACGGAGACTAGCAGAACGTTCCTCAAGCATTGCTTCAGAAAAACCAGTTCCTACAAGTCATCAAAATTTATTATTAGCCAGTTGAATACAAAAATGGACAAGCACCGACAGTTTCAGTGGAAAAGAATAGGTTAAGAAATTCCTTATCCTTACCGATCTTACAAATGCTTTGAAATTCTTCATTGTCATTGTCATAACAGGCAAGGAGGAATGCACCATATACACCTAGGAATATAGAGGCATAAGAACATGAACTTGTGCACGTAACAAATACATGCTTGCGCACATATATGTTGGATATTACAGGAAGAGAGAGTCGTTTGATTTAAACTAATTCTATTAAATAATTAAATGCCACGGGCAATTATTGCAAGTATATGCTAAAACTGCTTTCCAGTTATAGTACCTGTACGCTTCCCACGGCCATGAAAAGCAGCAATTGGTACCAGATCAAGCGAATCCCCTATGCTGCAGTGTACGAGCATGCATAAGCATCAATAAAGCTCCGTTGAGATCATCATACAACATTTGTACAGACACCACACGAAGCACTTACTTGTCTATGTAATCCTTCTTCAGTTTTAACCAGTTATGTGACCTCTTGGAAGGCTCATAGGTAGCATCCCGGTTCAATGTTTTGATAATTAAACCCTCACAACTGCAAACTAAGATTAATTAATAGAACACAAGAAGAATAAAATAGTCATACAAGAAAGCAAGAAAAAACACTATAAGATGAAGTTATGAAGCAAATACACAACCTTGTATGCATAAATAATTTATGCGTCGCAATTTCTGCTCAAAATAGAGTTTAGTCATTTATAACCGATGGTTTGGTTTTTGAGATCATGGTCCACTATAGAAAGACATTGACATGAAATGTAAACCTAGTAGGCCAGGAAAAGACAACACACCTTTGATCAACAGATGCATCGAGGAATTTCTGTATTTCCTCGAGATCGTTTGTTGTTATTGCTGTGGCAAATTGAAAATATCCCGGTTCTTCCATAAATGAGTCATAGAGAAGCTGCGAAGTACAGAAATTGAGTTATAAATGGTATGGTACAGCCATTTGCAGAGACCAAAACAAAGCCTGTTGGAGATCAGCATCAGTTGAAGAAGAAGGGAACATTTCACGGCCATGTTGCAAAATACACTAAGCTTTCAATATGCAATCTTAGATAAAGCCGAACATCTTTACAGGAGAGAACAACATGCATCCATCAGTTCACCCAGTTAATCAAGTTATTCATGCTCCAAAAGCATCATTCCAAACAAAGACAATTTTGAATGCTAAAACTACGTGAGGCAAAGTGAATTGGTGAATTCCACATCACATGAGATTGTACAGATTAGTCATCAAAATTGATCCTTAAGATATTGTCAGGTATCCTCTCCTAATCACCCTGTTTCAAGCAGCAAAACACACAAACAACACAAAATAGATAGGAAAAACACTGTTATATTGGGAGTTCTCCAATATATAGTGATCACTTCATTGACAGTAAGCTAACCAGCATGAAAAACAGACACAAACAAGGTAACCTTCCAGCACTTCGAGAGGTTGGACTCTCCTCTCCACAGACTTCTTACTCAAGAAAATAATCCATACCCTCCTTCCCTACAACTTCCTCTTTTTACCTCTCCCCTCCCAACACACAGCAACAACAACCCACGTGCCCACTACCCCTCTAATCGTTTTTCAGTGTACTATTTCCCATTTTGCCCTTCCTAGCATAAGTATGTATAATTGGAGGCCTTACAATACCCCCGGGGTCAAATACACCTTGTCCTCAAGGTGGAATTCAGGAAATTGTTGCTTCATGTAGGCAGCTTCTTCCTAAGTGGCTTTGCATTCTGGTTGGCCTTGCCAGTACACCAACCATTCTTCGCAATTTGCCTCCGTATTCCATCGTAACCCGAGAACATCAATAGGGTTAGCTTTCCACTCGAAATCTTCAGATAAGATAGAAGCCCTACTTACAATAGGAGTGTTGGCATTGACACATTTCTTTTTTTTTTATGAGAAACATCGAGTGATCATTTCTTCGATGGTATGAAATGTACAAAAGAAAGGGCTAAAGAGCTCAGTTACAAAAGAGAGCCCCAACTATGAATAAGTGAAGTGAGACTGTAATCACAGAAGAAAGGGGTTAATTTACACCAAGAGATAGCTAAGAAGATAATATGGTCGAAAAGCTTATGATGATCCCGAGCACGATCTTGGAAGATCTCGTTGTTCCTTTCTATCCAAATGGACCAAAAAAGAGCTTTAATCATATTGGTCCATAGGCAAGCTCTATCTTTGGTGAATGGGTGACCCAGAAGGAGAGCTTGAAGAAACGTAGCCATCTTGCTTAGGAGGACAAACTGTAATTTGAAGGTCGTGAGGATCTTGGACCATAATTGGGAAGTGTAACAACAATTGAAAAAAAGATGGTCCATGGATTCATTGGCTTGCCGGCAAAGAACACACCAACTAGGAGATGATACAATCCAAGGAGCCTTTTTCTGTAAAGTATCCGCTATGTTAATGCCCTCATGGCTAACCTCCCATAGAAAAAAACGAATCTTTTTAGGAATAGGCCTATTCCAAATGTTGTTGTACAAATCCTTAGAAAGGTGATCGTTGCTAGTTACAAGCTTGAGTGAGCGATTTTGAGGTTAAAAAACCTGTTGTATCAAGGGTCCATCTCCAAGTGTCCATATTGTTTTGTGTAGGAGGGGGAAGCAAAGAAGATAGCCTTACCCATTCTATTATCTCTTCCTCTTTCAGATTCCAACGAAGGCCAAGGTCCCAAGAAAGGTTGTCAAATCCTCTCATATTATCGATGGAGCCATCTTTTTTCAAAGACAAGGTATAAAGCTGAGGGGCTAAAGCTTTGATGGTAGTGTCACCCATCCAATTATCATGCCAAAAAGATGTTTGTTGTCCATTACCCACCACACAATTAATGTGGTCATAAACCAACTCCCTTTGTGCCACGATGTATTTCCGTGGTCCATGATGGTATTTGAGCTTCCTAGGGTCTGGATGAAGATCAAAGTGTATTGTTCCATATTTGGCAACAATAAGTCTCCTCCAAAGGGATGTTTTTTCATAATGAAACCGCCAAATCCATTTGGCGAGGAGACTCTTATTTTTGGCTTTAAGGCCACCTTCAATCAACGAATGACATACAAAGGGAAACCAAAAGGATTTTGTGTGGGGCTTACCATTCAAAGGGAGACCAAGGTAAATCATAGGCCAATCAGCAATCTTGCAACCGTAATCCCTGGCAAATTCTGAAATACTTGATGAAGGAAGATGGATTCCAATGATCTCAGACTTGTAATGATTGATGGAAAGCCCAGAAGCCTTTTCAAAAAGTTTGACCGTATCAAGAAGGGCAACGATAAGCTCCTTTGATGAAGTAAAGAAAAGGATGGTGTCATCAGCAAACTGGAGATGAGTAAATAGTAAGTTTTTCAATTCCCACCTCGAAGCCACTAATATGACCTTTTTGTTCTTCAAGAGATAACATTCTGCTGAGGCAATCAACCATGAGAATAAAAAGGAAGGGGGAGGGTGGATCACCTTGCTTGAGGCCCCTGGAAGCAAAAATCTTTCCTCCAGGCTGCCCATTAAGAATAATGGAGAAGTTTGCAGAAGAAATACAACCCTGAATCCACTTTCTCCAAGTGGTCCCAAAACCTTTTTTTTGCAAGGACAAGGTCGAGGAAATCCCAATCCACCTTATCGAAAGCCTTTTCAAAGTCAAGCTTGATAACAATACCTTGCTTCTTCCGCTTATGATAATCTTCAACAATCTCAAGGCCCTGTAATCCACACAAAATCTCCATCCCCCATCTTTTTTCTTAACCAATAGAACGGGGCTTGAGAAGGGATTATTACTGAGTCGAATAATTCCGCTAGCCAACATTTCCGTGATCAACTTTTCTATCTCAGTTTTCTTCCCATACACATACCTGTATGGCCTCACATTGACCGGTGGTTGCCCTTCTTTCAGCACAATTTTGTGATCCACCTTTTGACTTGGTGGTAAACTTGGGGGTAGTTCAAAATCATCCTCATTCAGTGTCAGTAACGCCTTCAAGAATTTCGTTACGAACTCTTCCCCTTGATTTACGGTCAAGTTTTCAGGGCTCGGTTGGTCTTCCAAGTTCAGTCCCCTCATTTCAACTAAGTAGCCTTGGTCTTCATTTTTCCAAGTCTTCGACAACATTTTCAGAGATATTTCTGCCTTCGTCAAGGAAGGATCCCCCTTCAAGGTGATTTTTTCCTTGTCGTTCATGAAACTCATCGTTAGGGCAGCCCAGTTAACCCTCATGAAACCAGTTTTCCTCAGCCATTGCATCCCCAAGATTGCATCAACCCCTCCTAGCTCAATGGATAGGAAATCCTCTTGCACCGTTAGTTCTGGGAAGACGATTTGGACAACCTTGCACACTCCCTTTCCCTGAACCGCGACTCTAGTTCCCATTACGACCCCATAATTGGACGTCTCTACCAGGGAAATTTTCAACTCGGCAACTAAATCCTGTGACAAGAAGTTGTGTGTAGCCCCACAATCAATTAAAACCACGATTTCCCAACCGCTTGGTCGCCCTTTGAGTTTCATCGTGCCCGGCGTGGAGAAACCGATTACTGACCTCAGTGCCAGTTCAACAACCCCTTCTACTCCGATTGTGTTGGCATCCGGAGGATCTTCAGTGAAATCTCCCCCTTCAATTTTGATTTTGCCCCACTCTGTCACCACCAAAACTCTCCGCTCTCGGTTTTCCTTCGTTTTGCACTTGTGCCCTACAAAGTACTTCTCATCGCATTTGAAACAGAGCCCCTTCTCTCTCTTAAGTTGATATTCAACATCCAATAATCGTTTTGGTGGGCCTTCTTTTCTTAACCCTTCAATTATCTCTGGTAAGGTGATAGTCTTCGTTTAAAGAGCTTCAGTCCCCTTCGTATTAGTGGTCTTTGGGCCTATGGTTACTGCTTTCGAGGGCCTGTGTTGGGTTGCCTTTGGCCCATATTCGTTCGTTTCCAGGAAGAGCTTCATGGTCGTGATTCAATCTTCCACCAAATGGGCCTCCTTCATGATTGCTTCCAGCCCAATGGGTTGCCGACTAATTACCTCAGTCCTAAGCACAGGGTGCAATCCATTGAGGAAAGTACTCTCCAACACGTCCTCGCCTAAGTGTTTCGACGGCACCGATAAAACCTCGAACTGGTGTATGAACTCCGATAACGTTCCCTCCTGTTTTACGGCTAGAAACCTCGCACACAAAACTTCCTTCTTGAGTTGGGCGGAAACGTACAAATAGCCCTTGTTTCAACTCTTCCCATGTCAGAATTTCACGTTGATTATGAACCCAACGAGCCCAATCCACGGCGTCTTGTTCGAAGTTGATTTCCGCAACATTCACCTTCTCCTGTTCAGTCAATTGGTGAATATCGAAATATTTTTCGGCTCTGAAGATCTACGAGTCCAGACTTTCCCCGGAGAACACCGGCATCTCGAGTTTTCTGTACTTCACTCGCTCACTTCTGTTACCCTCCTTCTTCGCGACAAATGACTCTCCTTCTTCCATCGTCTCTCCTGACTTCTTTTTCTGATTCAGTCTTATCGAAGTTGTCGATACGTTACTCCATTTTTCACTCGACAAATCCGTCATCAGGTTTGCCATTGTTCTCTAGTTATCCATCACTCCCACGGTCGGCCTCTCAATACTCATACTCATGTTTATCATGGCCTCTTTGATTTCTACCACTTCCTTCTCCGTTCCTTCCACTCGGTCTTCCATTTGCTTTTAAGCCATCCTCCTTGTACTCCCTAGGATGGAAACGTGCTCTGATACCAATTTGTCAGGTATCCTCTCTTAATCACCCTGTTTCAAGCAGCAAAACACACAAACAACACAAAATAGATAGGAAAAACATTGTTATATTGGGAGTTCTCCAATATACAGTGATCACTTCATTGATAGTAAGCTAACCAGCAAGAAAAACAGACACAAACAAGGTAACCTTCCAGCACTTCGCGAGGTTGGACTCTCCTCTCCACAGACTTCTTACTCAAGAAAATAATTCATACTCTCCTTCCCTACAACTTCTTCTTTTTACCTCTCCCCTGACTTCTTACTCAAGAAAATAATTCATACTCTCCTTCCCTACAACTTCTTCTTTTTACCTCTCCCCTCACAACACACGGCAACAACAACCCACGCGCCCACTACCCCTCTAACCATTTTTTAGTGTAGTATTTCCCGTTTTGCCCTTCCTAGCATAAGTATGTATAATTGGAGGCCTTACATATATTTAATATAAAAGATAAATAAATAAACATAAAATGAATAAAGAACCCAGCAAAGCCGAAACGTCAGTAATCATCAACGCCAATTGTGCAGCACGCACACGCAAGAAGGAACAGGAGAGAAAACATTAGTAACCACCAATACAAGTTGCACAGCATGCACGCACGCACACAAGAAGGGGAGAGAGAGAGAGAGAATCTGAAACCGACAAAAGAGTGCAAAAGTTGTACCTCTCGACGAACATTAAGCTCTCTCTGGATAATTGGTTGACCATCAAGATACAGTAAATCAAAAGCAAATACACACACTTCAACCTTAATATCACTCACAGCCACATTCTTGCGGGCTCGAGTACTCAGAATCTGTCACAAATGTCAGAGGTCAGTGCTACTTTGGCAGTGACTCAAGAAGCTAGAGATAATAGCAAAAGAACAAAATGATAAGAAGAGGATCTACTAAAAGTGGTTTTAAAACAGCTCTCTTGGAAAGAAAAGTATGAGATGACTAGTTGTGGTGAAAACCAAAAAAGGAAAAAGTTGCAGGTTCCTAGAAAGGGAGAATTATGAATTTTTTAGAAGTATTTATATTTAAGTAGCAAAGAAAGTGATTTCAGACTATTTCTTGCATGATCGTTTGAATCTTCCAAGTTCTGGCAGTTTCATGTGAATTTTTTAATCTGATTTTTATGGCATAACAGCTGCACAAAGATATTCAAAAACCAAAAGTAGATATTATTATGGAACCACCCAAAAAACCATAGACAAACATATCCGGTCAAATGATAGTAACCAGATAACAAATACAGTGTACCTGAAAAGGCAGAATCTTCTGTTTTCCACGATCATAAGCAACAAGTTCACAATCCAAAATAAATGATCTTACAGATGGTTTCTTTATCCTGAAAAAATGCAGTAAATTATAAAATTAATGTAATATTCTACAAATAATTAAGAATGCGGAAATAAGTGGTAGGACTTAGGAGCATCGAGAACAAAGTATTGCAAGATATCCAACTTACTCTAACTGGTCTCGATTAAAATATCAATGAAATAATTACAGTGAATAATGAAAATAAAGGATGAAATGGAAAAATCATACCGAGAACAAAAGGCAATAGCAACAATCAGGGAACTTTCCAGATTTTCATTCAGCATTTCAAAGAAATATAAGACACCTAAACTTCGTTATGTATTGGTTCAAAACTGGAATCAGACATTTAAAATGCCATTTGACTCATAATTATCAATGAAGTGAAAACTGCCAAGTCACTCAACCTCGATATCATCAGAAGAACATCAGGGAACTTTCCAGTGTTTCGTTCAGCATTTCGACTGTATATCTCAATTGAACCATCTTCCATGTAATGTATCTGCGTAAAGACAGTGAAGCCATACCATAATAAATATGTAAATAGCAGCAGAAAACACATTTTTCAAGCTGTTCATTCAGTCACCTGGGCACGTTCCCCATCATATTTGTATTCACAAGTAAATTCCAATCCCTGGAATTTATTTAAGATCTCGGACACTCCCTTTGTTGGTTTAGCCAGCATGGGTCCAATTGGAATTCCCGGTGTAAAGTTGCATGTTTTTGAGAGGTTCCACACACCACCACTAAGAAGTGCAGGGACAAGTTTATCATAAACTGGGAGTATAGAATACACCTGCTTTACAATCTTGGCAGCCTGATGCAAACATAACATTAGAACCTTCCAATTGATAAGAACATCTTAGAGCTCAGAAAATGGCGCCATGCAAGTAAACCAGTAACCAAACCAAGCTGGGTAGGAATAGCTGAAAACATGATACTTAATAAAAATAGCTTCTCAGAATTATAATAATAAATTGTCCAAAGAGATGATGATCGAAAAAGATTTGTTCTCACAGACACGGAGTACGTGGAGTCACCTCTTCTAGAGGAGATTGAATGTTTGGTGGTGGTGTTGAGTGTTTTTCAGCATATACAGACGCTTGCCCTAATGCAGCTAAAAGAGTCTGCTCAGCAAGTCCAATTCGCAATTTCGTCTGCATGATATAAAAGAAAATTAGCAATAAAGAAAATAACGGACAATATTAATTCTAAGAAAGCTGAGACATAACCTGCAGCAATCTAATCAGATATAAAGGTTCGCAGTCAGTAGCAGCAACAAGCAGTGACTTGATATGGTTCTTTTTCTTCTCTTGACTATCCTTTCCAGATTCCTGAGAACAATTCAAAAAGGTTGAAAAGGAAATCTTCAAAATAAATCCGACTTTATCACAACAAATTTTACTGCGCACCATAGAGGAAATCCCACGCCCCACATTTACAGAATTAAAAAATGCCCTAATATCAAAAAAAGTTTATAAGTGTATACCTTAGAAAGAAGCTAAATTTATTAGATAGTAACACCACTCCATATGGTTCACAGTCAAACTAACCACACGTGAACTCTAGTTTACTGGTTTTGCATTCAGCAATTCAAATCACAAGCCTAACGCACCTTAGCAATCAGCCGAAATGTGTCAAATACTTTGGCAATAGTTAAAGCATCAGGCTTTCGCATCATCGATTGTGATGAACGGCTCGCCTTAGCAACAAGACCTAAATCTCCCAATTCCTGTCAAATAAACCAGGGAAGCAAACACCTGAGACTTTGAAATATATAATGTTCTTTTTTCAAATAGGATTCAGCGACAAATTCCTAAAACACCAGGATTTTTCTTTTTTTTTTTTATAAGAGAAACAATTTCATTGATGAATGAAATAGTGGAGTAAAAACTCCAAACACCTGAAGGTGTTTTCTCTAAATGTGTATAACAAGAAAGCTTTCCAATTCGGAATCCAAACAGAAAAACTAAAATTAAAGAAGTGGTGTTTACATTTACAGCAACACGAAGCATGAAATGAATTAAATCCATGAATTTATTAAAGGGAAAGAAAGAGTCACTGAAAATTCTTTCATTCCTCCCGCCCCATAGAAAAAAGAGAACCAGGAATCAATTAATTGTCACATTCTTGAGACGCTTGTAGGTCCACATCATGTAAACATTTCAACACGAAAAAAAGGAGTCTTTATCATCCATTGTTTTTTAAATATAAACTCTTTAAAGCACACCACAACGAAAATCAATCCAAGAGTGGGAAAAACCAGATTGTTGTCCTAGTTGTTTACTATGATAATCTCTGAATCACCATACAGTGCAATCGTCTCCAAGAAAACATCAGTGTTGCATTCCTTGGGATCTTATATCCTAAATTTAGAAGATGGAGTTCGAAGGCCACCTTACCTTGTACTGTTTTTTAACCTGTGCCTCAGTCCTCCCAAATGCCTCAGAAAGAGCTTTGATGATAGAAGCATCCCCAATTCCCAATTCAAGACCTTCATGGGCCGGAGCAATCTTATTCGCCAAAAGATACACAGTGGCCACCAAGTCGTCGGGTGTAGTATCCATGACTGTCCTCAACATGTTGCACACTATATCAGTGATAGTAATCCTACTAGACTCATCCGAAATCATATCGAAACCCAAACATAGAAACAAAAAGGGAACCCGTTCACCCTCTTTCCAACATGCAACATTTTTCGAGTTGAACTCCTTCGCCTTCTTTTTCAACTCTGGAATAGAGCTTTTCAATTTCGCGGTTCTTTCTTGAACACTAGTCGCGCACGTCTTGTTCGCAGCCGGCCCATTCTTAGTTCCAAGACTGCCACCATTATCCTGACGCAACTTGGGTTCTCCCAAATTTACAGCGTCCTCGGACTTTCCCAATTGAGAACCTCCATGACTGTCCAAAGTTGAGCTCGATGAGCCGCCCTGCGATTCAATAGGCGGCGTTGACTCCAGAACCAGGGAAGAGCTAGGTTTCGGAGGAGGGTCTAAAGAATCTAGGGCTTTACGCTTCTTGGGAGAAGAATTTACAGGCTTCTTCTTGGCAGCGGCCCGCGCACCGGACATGAGAGCATCGAAAGCAGAAGGACGAGAAGACATTGCTGAAACAAAATTCTGAAAGATGGGTTTCAAAGAGGAAGGTTTCTTGGATAATATGAAATTCTTGAGTTGGGGATGAGGCAATGTGACGGGGCGTAGATAGTAACATGAACGCAGTGAAAGCATAAATTGTAAATATTGAAAACGGAGAGAATCGATTTCAGATGGAGCGAAAATAGAAAGAGTGGAAGAACAGAGCAGCTGGAAGAAATGAGAAATGGCGGGAAGGGTTTTGGGTTTGGGGTTTTGATCGTACTCTAATTGTTAATTACAGTCGCCATTCGTTCTTCAATGGTCGCCGTGAGTTTATTTTTCTTTGAATAATACCTACCCACTTCAGAATCGAACTCTTCGAACTCTGTCGGAGTCTGATGCTCGCCTATTCCGATCCTTCATTCGCGCCAATCTGGAGTTGAGATCATGGGCCGGATTTAGCCCATCAAATAACCTAAATGGGCCTGCTTTTTATGTGGCTCTTCTTCTTTTACGAAATTGGGCTGGGCTAGGAAAGATCCAAATTAATTAGGCTTATGCAAAATATTATCTGAGTAATAGTTTGAAAAATACTGTGTAAACAAAAAAAATCATGTTAATTAATGATCCTAGCTTCAAATGAAAACGTATTAATGACCGTTATTTTTTGGCAAATTAAACAGTATTAATATATATTGTTCGAAAAAAATATTTGTATTATTTTGCAAAATATTACATGTTAAATATATGGGTTTGATACATAAATAACCCAAATTAGAGCTATTCACCATTTTTTACCTAAATGGCCATTTTGGCCCATCATTTACATAAAAGTTAAAAGTCTTTTACGAAATTACCCTTTATGTGATATGGCAGTTTTTTTAAAAAAAAAAAATTGAGTCATTCAAACGGTTGTATATTTGGAAAGGAGTAGAGATAGGAAAAACGGAAATTAGAGGAGAAATTTTTGCCTAAACTTTTGGTAGTGGAAACGAATTTCCTCTTTGTGGATTGTAAACGACAGGGTAGATGAAGATGAGGGCGACTGAACTATGGAGGAAAAGGAAGAAGAAGACACACATTTTTCGTATTTCATCGTTGCAGTAAGTTGAATTATAGTATATTGTTTTACATTATAGGGTTTGAGAGTCAATGCGGTATTTCTTATGGGTTATACAACAAAAATATTGTTTGGTATATCTATATGTTTTCTAGGGTTTCTTAATTTTGTGCAGTTTTGCAGTTTTAGGGTTTCATGTACTGTGAGGAAAATGAAGAAAAATTGGAAGACAAGTAGTTTGTTTTGATAAATTGAAGTTTATTGTAATAAATAGTTGTACATGTCATATTAGTTGAGAAAACTAATGTTTATGTTGGTTGTATGTTAAATTTGAATAGGAATATAGTTAAATAGAGTAATATGTGAAGTTTAAATATATTTAACGCTTTAAATATAGGAATTTATGAAATATGACCCAGTATATTTGCATATTTTTTGAGAAAACTGATGTTTATAATGGGTGTATGTTGAGAGACTAAACTGGAAAATTTTTTACACACTAGATTATGTTAAATTTGAACAACAATATAGTTAAACAAAGTAATATGTGAAGTTTAAATGTATTTAACGATCTAAATATAGGAATTTATGAAATATGACCATGTATATGTTAGATGATTTTAGAGATTTTATTATATAACATTGTGTTATGTATTATAATATTTGACGAAGTTTATAACTAATATTCATCTGCGTAAATTATATATAATAGGTAATGACTAAAAATAGATACACGAGAGACAATGAAAAATCTAAGGAGAATTGCAAGATTAGTAAGTAGTTATAGAAGAAAACCAAAAGAAGACAATAAAAATGAGATTATCTAGATAGAATCTGAGGTATGAAAATATAAATTTAAGCTTATTTGTCATATTTATAAGTTTATATGATATGATCTATGTGTTATTGTAGGAAGGAAGTACAGACACAAATAATACTAGAACAGAAAATCGAGGTGATATGAATAGTGAAATACATACCCCAGAAATTCAAGTTATACCAACACAATTACAAGACTCAAATACAGTGTGTTCCCAAATAGTTCCTTACGGATATTGTTTCGAACGAACGATATACAGTGGAGTATATAATATATACAATTGTGTATATATTATAAAAGTAAATATTACAATGAAACGTATAAGAAGTTAAATATAACGAAATATTAATACATGTCATTTACTAGTTATACATATATGAATAAATATGGAATACAAAAGTTAAACAATGTAACCCGAATAGAGTTAAACAAAGTACAACACAATACACAACAAACAACATACCCATTGCAATCAATAAATCGTTCTCATACAGTGAGTATATGAAAAAGAAGATAATATAAATGATAAAAATGAAAAATAGCAAAAGTATGTAAATAATTACGATTTTAAGTAATATAACATAAATAAATCGGATGTTAATTAATTAAGGATAATATTATGAAAGATAAGAAAATGTTTATGGAAAATATATTCAAATATATTCTTATCACATATGGAAATGAAATGCAATTAAGACCCAAAATCGTGTTATTATTTAATAAAAATAAAAGTATATATAGAATAAAAAAATATGCACAATAATTTATGGAAGATAGATAAAGGGTATATTGGACTCAAAATCACTATAAAAATCTACGAGTGAAATAAATGGTATATTATGTACATTTATATAAATATGTTTCACAAACTTATACATTTGTGTAAAAATTCATGGTTTTCAGTCTTTTGAAATTCACAACTTGACCTTTAGTGTATTAAGAAATATCAAATGGATCATTCTATTAAAAATGTTTGTTAAAAATTAAGTATCGTACAAAATGGTTAGTTGATTCACGATAGAGATGTGGACATACGACTCAATATTACTCGACATATGAAACACGATCGATTCATCGACAAAATTTAATTCATTCTTTGAGCGTTTGGTACCAACTCAATTTTTTTTTTTAATGGATTTGAGAAATAAGTTGTTTTGGGGCGAAACACCCAACCAAATTTTGGAGAAAAATAAAATTTTTAGATGTTTAATTTTGGATTCCTCACAAATTTTCATTATATATTAAAACAACCAAAATACCCTTATACTACCACTATCACTACAGACGACTATATTTGCGACCACTGTTATTGCCCACTCCTCCAATGATAGTCAGTGTTAGTTGTCGGTCATAATATTTTAAATACAAATTTATACTTATCAAGTTTATAGTGTTCAATAGTTATCATTTATAGTAATTTGACAATAACAAAAGCATTTTGAAGGTAGATCAAACCAAGCAAACTTGTATTTAAAAGTACTCTTATATTGACTTTTGTTGACCAATATTAAAAAACTTTGGTACGAAATGTCCTAATTGGGAAAGTTCAATCCATTAAGATAAGTTTAAGAATGCAAACAAGAGCATAATTTAGCTGGCATGAAATAATATTTATAATAAAAAAAAAAGTCATGAGTTCAAAAATATTCATAAATGTTACTTTTTTTAAATTCACATAACATTTAAACACGAATTAAAAAAATTATAGATTAAACTTATAACTTAAGGTTGTAACTATTTTAGGGTGTTTGGATCGCAGAGTTGGGTTGAGTTGAGTTGAGTTGGGTTGAGTTGTGCAGAGTTGTTTTGTCAGTGAGTTCTGGAAATCAGTGTTTGGTTTGCAGAGTTTGAGTTGAGTTGAGTTGAGTTGAGTCAGGAAGTCAGTGTTTGGTTTGCAAAGTTGAGTTATTATGTCAAGAGTATCTGGTGCAGTTTTTTTGTAAAGTTAATAAGTCTGATTTTTTGTGACTTTTTTTCTTTAAATTTTTTGTTTCCACCAAATCAATTGCAAACATATTTGTCTACAATTTCAAAATTTCATTATGAGATCAATTACAGATTTACAATATATATTACCATTTGCAAGATGTATGGGATATTTAGAATACGGGATATTGAGATTGATATCAATTTTTCTTCTCCCCTAAAAATCATTTTTATCTTATGTAAAGTGAAATGTCTGATTTTTTTGTGACTTTTTTCCCTTACTTTGTTTTCACAACAAATCAAATACAAACATATTTATCTACAATTTGAAATTTCAATTATGTGATCAATTATAAAATTACAATATACATTACCATTTGTCAAATGTATGTTAGAGATATTTACAAAAGTAATGGATATTGGGTTTGATATCAATATTTATTTTTCCAATTAAATTCCTTATTTAGAACTTTTACTCTTCAATATAAACTTTATTCATTTTTTTTATGCACATGTTCACCACTACTTTTTTATTTTAATTTAGGTAGGTATTAATTTAGTATTAATATTTTGCATATGAAGGGTGTTTATTTAAAATTGTCTAAACACATGCATTGTCTATGGAAATCTTTATAATGAAATAAATAGTTTACCTTGTGAAGAGGTTAAACATATGCCAACATAAATATTTTATGTCATATTGAAGTTGTATTTCTACAAAATATTAGGTATGTCATCAAGTTCCTAGTAGCGCCGTTATGCTAACAAAATTTTCGGTGCAAACGGTGTTGCTTAGTAACGTCCCTAGGAAATTTTGAGTTTGAAAAATTAGGGTCGTTACAGTTGGTATCAGAGCATGGGGTTTTAAATTCTGCATACTCGCCTACATTGTAGGCGATCATTATATAGCCTCTCTCACGAAGGAAGGCACCTCGTTATCTCCAGTTTGCTTTTATTTTGTAAAGTAGTTAAAGTTATTTGAGTTGCTTGTGTGTTCACACTTGTTATGCTATACTTTTGACTTATTTGTTTTTGTGCTAAGGTAGTTAGAGTTTAAGTTTAGATTGTAGCTCGAGGATGTGACCATTGTAAAGTTCTAGCAACTTTCGAGGATGAAAGTTTTTCTTAGAATGGTATATTGTGACGCCCCGTAAAATTAGGTACTTTAATTGTATTTGTTTTAAATTTGAATCATTGGATAATTAGATTAGGATTAGGAAAGTGTGTTTCAAAGTTTATAAAAGGATTAAGATTTCTGTTTTAAAAAGGTTTAAGATTTCTTTTTCTAAAAGGATTAGAATTCCTTGTTCTAAAAGGATTAGGACTTTTTTATGCTTATTTAAACTAGAGTATTAGCAACTTAAAAGGCACACTTCAAAACTCTCATCGTCTTCTTCTTTTCTCCACTTTCTTCATCTCGTCGGACCGTCGTCGGGGAAGTCACCGGAGAGTCACCGGACTGTCGTCGGAGAGTTACCGGAGAATCGTCGGATCGTCGTCGGAGAGTCGCTGGGAAGTCACCGGACCACCGCCGGAAAGTATCGTACGGTTGAGTTAATAACTCAACTCCATGGGGTTGAGTTATTAAGTCACCGGTTATAATTGTTGGTGAACCAAACAAGGAGTTGGGTTATTAACCCAACTCAACCCAACCGAACCCCATAAACCAAACACCCATTAGTAATTTTACAAAAGTGGAGTTACTCTTTACCCTTTTCTTTCAGTTTTGCCTCGCAAAATATTTCAACAACTGACACGTGTGTTTCTCAAAATTATGGGCGAACGTTACATTTGGTTTTAAAATATCTGAAAGTTCACTTTTTTAATTTGATAACGTGGGATGAGTTTTTAAAGTAAAATGTCCTAAAATCAACCTTTTGTGGGATGATTTTTTATAATTGACCTAGACTCGGCCAATTGTCAATTTCAAATTACTAATTTGGGAAAAATTGCGGTCCATCACGCACAATTCACGAGAACGTTAAGAAACCCAATGACAACTCGTATTAATTACTGACTAGACTTTTCTTAAAATCGATATTTGTAAAATGCAATTATAAACTAAACTAACCATGAATTTAAACCATCAGTCCTTTGGGCTCAAAAGAGGGCGAAAAACTATTGGTCTTCATTATTTTACTAAATTTGTTATTATATTTAATTCTAACCCGAGACGTTAAAACCCCAACTAGGCATCAATACAAAATTTCCCTTTCATAACTATTTAATTTTTTATTTGTTGTTTTTAAAAATTATGTTTGTTTTTATTCTATTTTTTCTACTTCGTTTTCCTTACTAAAAAAACAAAATTTTAAAAACATTTTTTTTTAGTTTTCAAGATTTGTGTTGATTTTATTAAGGAAAAGTAGACAACAAAGCAATTCGTGTTGATTTTATTAAGGAAAAGTAGACAACAAAGCAAAACAACTCAGATGTAGAAGTACTATTTATTGGATTAATTTTTAAAAACAATAATAAAAAAAAGTTATTAAACAGGCTTAATTTTTCTGATATATGTTAAAATATCACTTTTTAGCACGTGTTTCTTAAAAGACTGGCAATGAAATTATTATTAATTATGAAGTATTTAAAAAAACTTATAACACATTAAAGTTTAATTAGACATAAAGGAAAGTAAGTTGAGTATGATTTAATTGGTTGTGGTATGTGTTGTCAACCAATTAAGCTTATAAATACTACTTCCACAATCAATTAAGCTTATAAATACTTTCACTTGTATTTTTTCTTATTTTGTTATATACTTTTTACACGCGTGTTTCAAAAATCAAGTAAAGTTTTGAAAACTAAAAAAAATAGATTAAAAAAACTTGATTTTTATTTTTGAAATTTAGCTAAAAATTAAAATGCTCTCCTAACTAAGAAAGACAAAGCTTATTGCAGAAGAATGTGAGGAAAAAAAATAGAATTTTCAATAATAAAAAATTAAATGATTATCAAATAGTGCCTTAGATATTCTTTTAAAATAGGTTTAGTTTTTCAAATTTATATATATAAAAAAACTTAACTTAATTTTTGGAACCATAAATAAAAACTGATAAAAAAACATAGAAACTCGTAAGTAAATATAATATTTGTAAGCTTAATTTTCAAAAAATCAAATGGTTATCAAACGATATCTAAATTTTTCAATTTTGACACAAATTCGAAACGTTATAAATTAAACCTATAAGTTGATTTTCTTTTGACAAATAATTTAACTTTCTTTCCCACACATGCATGTACAGTTAGTTAAGGCGTTTGTTTTTTTTTTTAAAAAAAAAATAGAGGTGTTTGAATTATAAAGATACTATTGAGAAGAAATTATTCAATGAAAAAGTCACAATATAAAGACAACTAATTGAATGTATAAAAATAAATACCTTATATGCGATTACTATGGCATGCAAATGTTTTCAAGTTGAGGCTTAAATTTTGCAAGAAGAACAGAAAGGAAATGAAGTTAAGGCTCCAAGCTGTCAGATCAATAATTAAGATAAATAATTTGAATAATGCACGTCATTTCTGCCCGTCCTAAAAACTGCCCCAAAAGTAGACATTCAAGGGGAACGCCCAAGATGCCGCGATTATTGACCATGAGTTGCCCAACTGTCGGGAGCAAGAAATGGAAACACAAATAAAGGTGAAAAACAAAAAATACATACATAGGAACATTCATTTTTTAAAGTACTTTTTAAAGAATATTTTGTTACCATTCCAAAAACAAAATGATTTTGTTTCATAGAAATAGAGTGAAAAGAATTTTACATCTTTAAGGGAGTTTGTTAATATCTTGATTAATTGGCCATATAAACAATGTCTTTTTTCCACATGATTTAGGATTAATTCAATTGTAATTTTGTTTAATAAACAAAATATTGCAATTCAAATGGTATGAAATAGTGAACTATTTTTTTTTTCTTTTAAATAAGTTAGGATTTCAAGCTCAAAAAGGAGATAAAATCAAATCGTCGGAGCATTTTTAGTTAATTGATTGATGTTTCAGAGTATGGTGTTTAATCATTAAAAAAAGAAAAATTGTATTTAACTTTATTTTCATAGAACATGTTTTATTCTTAGAGTAAAAAAAAAGGTAATTTTTACTTAATTTATCAAGTTGTATCTTCTAAACTTTCAATTTCATCAAATTACACTAAATTTTGATAAGTGTTGCAATCTTTGTCTTCAACTTTAATAAATGTTGCAATTTTTATAATTCTAATAGTGTTGCATTTAAAATAAAACCACAAAATATTTATTTTAAATTTCAAATATGAAAAAAATGTAAAAAAATGTTATTGTGCATGGTTAATTAGTTGTGAAAGATGTAGAATTTATGAATTTCCAAAATTTTGTTTAATGGTTGGTGTCTATATGTTATGCATTAATTGAGTTCAATTATATGTTTATTTTGATTTTATTGAAATTTATGAGTGTTGAGAAGTTTTGCTTATTGTTTACTAAAATTAATAGGTGATTGAAAATTGAATAAAAGTAAAAATTAAAATAGAGGTTTAAATATAGTATTCAAGTCCATGAGATTAAAAGTTTACTATTACGCTATCACCTGTCAAATACGGGTGTACATGAGCCGGGTTGGGTTGGGTTGAGGGAAATTTTTGGACCAACCCAAAAATTCGAGTTGGTCATTCATTCAACACAATCAACCCTATTCATGAGAGTAACCAAACTCGAAAATAACCCAACCCAACCAAATATTTTCGGGTTTGGTTGGGTTGGGTTACCGGGTTAACTTTTTTATTTTTTAATTATTTTTTAAATTATTTAAAATATTTTTTTATTGAATTAATAACTAAAATCACATAAAATTCAAATATCAAACTTCAAAATCCATAACATCTTAACATTTTGTTAGAAATCTGGAAGAGAATTTAAGAAATTAACAAATAATTCATTTATAAGTATATATTTAATTAAAATAAAATTAAAAAATATAAACTTTGAGTTAGGTTGAGTTGGGTTGGGTCAACCCGAGCCTAAAACGCTCAACCCGAGAACCGACCCAAACTTTTTGGTTCTCTAAACTTCTAATCCAATTCAATCCGAAAAAAAATCTAACTCTACCCAATCCTTACGGTTTGGGTTGGGTAGTTCGGGTTGGTCGGGCTACCGAATTACTTGTATACCCCTACTACCAAATTAGTTTTTTTTGTATGATTATCCAGATTTTTTTTTGTTCTTTTTTTCCTTCAACCTTAATTAAAAAGTCGAAGAGTAAGTACATTTGTGTAGCAGCAAAAACTGGTTCATTAAACATTGTCCGGTGTGTATAGAGCATAGTGAACTGCCCTGCGAATCTCTGCAGCCTGATTACGTGCATGTAGTCCTTCCATAACTTGTTTTTATGTTAGTAAAAAAAAAATATATATATATATATATAATATATATATATATATATATATATATATATATGGACTTTTACTTAATTACGGCCCAAACGAAAACCATGCCACATATTCCATTTTTTACCTTTGTAATGAATTGAGGGCGAGGGTATTCGAAACTATGATCTCTTGCTCATGAGTTATATGGATACCAATTCAGTCTTGTTCGCTCCATAAATATATATATATTTTAATAAATACTTTTCTTAAAAGGATTTTTAATATATATATATATGAATGCGAGACATTATCATTTTGAGTGGCGAGAAGAATCGGGAGAGAGTTAGGGTTAAAAATTAATTAATTTGTCATAATTAATATTTCTAAATAGGTCAAACTTGAACATTGTTGAACTATATATCTTTATTAAGGGGCAAATTTAGTCAAGGCCGAAGGGCTCAACCCCCTCAAATCTTTTATAATATGTATAAGAAAATTCAAATTAAAACACAAAAAGCGGCTTGATAGTTAGTATGTCTTCAACCCGCTTTAAGTTTAAGGTTCAAGCTCTGACATTGACAACTTTAAATATTTTTTGAATTTCATATTTAAGTATCCCTCGATAAAAATTATGGATCCACCACTGTTCTTAACTAAAAAATTAAAGTTTCGAATCTCATCTCGATGTTTAATTGAATGTAATTTAAGAGCATTATGTGGCTATGAGCTTATGATGCTATCTTTATGCTCACAAGTGTTTGAAGCTAGACAAGCGTGTGCTTCGGTAAATTTGAATTTATTTGGTAAAAGACGTGAAAGATACAAATTATAAACCAAAACAAAATTCGTTAAGATAAAAACTAGATTATAAAAAATATTCCTGAGTTTGAGTTTGTTGAGGATCTCACATTGAAAAAGTGGAGAGAAATCTCACAATATATAAGATATTAACTTATATAGGAACTTTCTTGACTTTATCTTAGCTCATTAACTTTCTTGACTTTTAAAAGTATAGAGACAAAAACGATATTTTAGGATTGAAACGATGGAAAAATGTTAAATGGTAACAAACAAACAAAAAAAGTTCATGAAGAGAGTAATTAAGCTAGTAACACTATCTATCTTTAAAAACCGTTAAAAAAAAAATCTTAACCTCTAAATGCTCTCATGCTTTCTACGCCGATGCTCATCTTCGAAGATCCACTACTTCAGCTCAAAGCTTTTTACACTCTAAAATTTCATTCTCATTTCCTTCCATTATTATAGATCTCCACCGAGTAAACTTAATGAGCATACTTTAAAATATAAAATAGAATCGGCTTAGCTTTTACATTTGCAAATATATATTATTTTCTTTTTAGGCGAGCATTAGTTTTTTTTTTTTTTTTGAAACAAAGCCTCAACAAATGCATTAATCAAAAACATTCTTCTTACGGAGAATACACCGAATCTAAAACGGAAAGTCATTGGTCCAAACTAACAGATCTTCCTCTAAAGTGGAGGAAGAAGGCCATACACCCGACTCCAAAAACACCACCCTAGGCGAGCATTAGTTTTTTGCTCGTTGAGGGTTGAAATTTAATTATGTAGAGTTAAATGGATCTTGGTTACAACTATGATGTAGGTATCATTGTATATGATGGAATTGTATGTTGGCTTGAGTTCCAAATACTTTGAAGATCCTTCCATATGACAACTTGATATTCATTCTCATTGTATGTTGACATGTGTTTCCACTACTCCATACATACAGATGTTGCACACATTATGATTTTTATTACTTGAGATGTTGGTGTGTGCATTCTTAAAAATGTTACCAACAAAACATATTATTCGTGATTGGTACTAGTGTATATTTTATGTCAGTTAAACTATACTCTTGTTAACTTGGAGATTCGAAACACAAAGTTCGTGATTGTTAATACATTTGAGATGTCAGTTGAAATATAATCTCTTTGCCAACATTATAATAGATTTGTAGTTTTTTTTTTAACCTTATAATAGATTTAGTAGTTTTGGAAGAGTAAGATATTTTTTTTTATCAAAGGGCAAAATTTAAAAGGTATTTTTTAAAAAAATAATTGAACTTTTTTTTTCTTTCTATTTTTAAGTTCAAGAAATGTGAAAGTGTTATATGAACCGCTGATCTATGATCATGTTCGACGACCAGAACGTTTTTTAGAACTCATTTATATGCTTAATAGTGGCACACCAAATCTTCAAATAATTAAGCATAGACTTTTAAGACCTCTAAACCACAGGCCCCTGTAGAAGAAAATTCAATTGAACAGCATCAGAAAATTATGCAACAGAACACCACACGCGGCACTGGAGTTTCAAGACACAGCAAAATCGGTTGACCCACGATATCATGCGGTGTATTTAATGAGCCCAATGTAGAAGAAGAAGAAGCTTGGTTTTCCTTGGAGGAAAGGGACCAGGGAGCAATCAATTTGAAGCCGCGATCGTGTCCCTGCCGTATCCGTCATGTCGTTCATCGGTGTGCCTCTGTCCTGACAATTATTCCATTATGTCCAGCAATTGTATTGCTAAAGCTTTGCTAACATAATCATTCAGAGACTCGACTTGGGGCTGCTCCATCTGGGTTTGTTGTTCGTCCCTTTTTTCTTTTCCAGGAAGGTGATGCTCTCCACCTGTTTGTGAAAATTCCCCTTCGTATTTATGATCATTTTTTGTGATTTTCGAGCAAAGTGGGTGCTGTATAGTTTTTAAATCATTTGATTTGGTAATTTATGCCTTTGAGATTGAAGTTATTGGGGTCTTTTAACCGTAGTTCGCTTGGTTTCATGGGATCTAAAATACATCCGTTCCTTCCCGTATGATATATACTTTTTAACTCATAATATTCGTTTGGGAATTGGACAATTTTGTAAATTTTAAAGGTACAAACAAAACAAGTATCTTTTAAAAGTGTACTCATGGTGGTGGAGTTAAAATCTTTCACTCTCAACAGTCAACTTCTGCAACTGACGGTGGTTGAGTGGAGCGGAGTGGAGTAGAGTGGTTGTTTCAAGTTTAAATTTTTACCTGACAGTACAGTAGGCGTCAAGGAGAAGTCCAAAGCTACTGGGCGCATCACAGAAAAAATAAAAAAAATCTTGTGTTTCTTTTTTCCCGAGAACGATTAAGAAGAAGCAACTAGACAAGGTAAGCTAGCTTAGCTTATGGCGTTCCACAGAATCAGCCAAAAAAGAGAAAAAGAACGTAAAAAAAGAAGCAAAAAGGGGAGACCCCAGAAAATGAGGAGGGTAAGAGCTTCTGGTTTGGTTTCCGTCGTGTCCCTCTCAGTCCCATGTCACCACGTCTCTCTCTCTATCTGTAAACTGTAAAGTCGACGTCTTATATGATCCCAACTTTCTATTTACAAGCTGTCTCTGTACCATTGAGCAATAAACGCGGGCGAGCTTTCTTTCTTCTTCTTCTTCTTCTTCTTCAATCTTACTCTCTACCTGTTCTCCCGACTTCAAAGTTTTTTTTTTCCTCCCTTATGATTGACCCCTTTTCACTTTGCCTGCAATATAGCTGGAGTTTCTCCTTCCTCTGTTCTCAGATCTGGCAATTACTTCTTCCAATTTGTTCTGCCATTTGTATTCATAGAGCCCTCTTCTTCACGCACCCGAGACTGACTGATCGCGACTCGTTTCGTGCAGGGATTCTGCGATAACTGTCTCTAAGGAAGCTAAAATCCTAGAATCTGCTCGATTGGTAGTACTAGCGGCTTTGACCTGGGATTGATGTATTATTGAGGTACTATGGAGACGAGAATGAAGAAGTACAACCAACTGAGTCCCGAGAGGGCTAAGGTGTGGACTGAGAAGTCGCCCAAATACCAACAGACTCGGAAGGTGCCTGTGATTTACTATCTATGCAGAAATAGGCAGCTCGAGCATCCTCATTTCATGGAAGTTCCATTCTCGTCCCCTGAGGGACTGTACTTGAGAGGTATTGTTAAATCGGAATGTACTAGAATATGTTGCTCCCTGCCTGCTAATTCCCCCCTCCCCCTCCTTTCCCAACGATTTGATATGCTTTAAAGTAGTTTTTTCCCAGATGTGATTAACAGGCTTAACGTTCTCAGAGGAAGAGGCATGGCTACCCTGTACTCTTGGTCTTGTAAGAGGTAAACTATTTTCGATCTTTACTTTTTTTCCTTCTCTTCTGTTTGGATGTTGAGAAATGTCTGAGAGAAATACTCAGAAAACCCTCAAATGTTTAAGTTTCTGAAATGTTGAAATGTAGCGTTATTCTAATAAGGCAATCTGTTGGGCCTAATTATGCAGAAGCTACAAGAATGGATTTGTTTGGCATGATCTCTGCGAAGATGACCTAATTCTTCCGGCTCATGGTAATGAGTATGTTCTCAAAGGCTCCGAGCTGTTTGAAGAGTCCACTTCTAGTAAAGGTCAGTAGAAATCTCGGCAACATAACGTTTTGAAGACATATAGGCCGTTTAAATGCATCTGACATAAATTGAAAAACTAAACTGGGATAGAAACATACGGGTGGTTACTAGGTTCTGGTTCTCGTGGCAAAGAAGTAATGAAAAAATTTTGAAAGTTGGATATGTTCTCACAGACCCTTTCAGTTCCATCGGCAATGTGAATATTCAGCCATTGAAGCAATTACCTGATCCAGCATCTTCTCAGAGTCAGGATGATTCTTCATCATCTTCAAGCATGAACGGAAAAGAAATGAAAAGTTCTCAAGAAGATGACCTCTCGCTGTCTGTCCTTCGACCTGGTTCATCAGGCATGTCTCCGGATTCTGGAGGTGGAAAGAGTTCCTGGGGTGGTTGTCTTAGCTTGACAGAATACAAGGTGTACAAGACTGATGGCTTGTCTGATGCATCAACTCAGACTGAGGAAAATATCAGCCGACCTAAAGCACGAGAAACTTGTACTAGAGGAGTTTCAACCGATGATGGGACCCTAGGACCAGAATGTAGTCAGACAGTTAACAATGAGGCTTCAAGTCGAAAACAAAACTATGATGCTCCTCAGGATTCAGTTTCTCCACCTCCATTGTCCTCTAGTGCTTCCTCTTCAGGTGGGAAGACTGAAACTTTAGAGTCTCTCATCCGGGCCGATGCTAGTAAAATCAATAGTTTTAGAATTCTTGAAGAAGAAGAAATTCGGATGCCAACCAATGCAAGACTCAAGGCTACTAATGTGTTAATGCAGCTTATCTCTTGTGGATCAATATCAGTAAAGGACCATAGTTTTGGACTCATTCCATCATACAAACCAAGTTTTTCTCACTCCAAATTTCCCTCCCCATTATTCTCCACTACAGTGATGTTGGGAGAACTCAACTGCCTGTCTGAGAATCCTAGGATGATGGGCTTGAGGTTGGAAGACAAGGAATATTTCAGTGGTAGCTTGATTGAAACTAAAATGCTGCAAGGGGATGGATTGACAACTTTAAAACGATCATCTTCATACAATGCTGACAGGTTCTTTTTATGTTTATATACTTTACTAGTATTAAATGTTCTAACATCCACAATTTTTAAGCAATTCATCCCTTTTTTTTTTTTTTAATTTGTCTTCGATTCTCCTCATGTACTTTGTGGTTGGTCATGACTTATGGTGATAACAAAGATCAAGCTTGCTCGATCGAGGCAGTAACATAATTGAAGAAAAAGAACCATTACCATGATTTTAGTGGATAGGGAACCTAATTGTCCAGTGTACATCACTTAACATGCTTTAGGCTATTCCTTGTTTTGAGTGATGAAACCCATGATCCATGACTGTGCTATTCTCTGCCGATTAATTTTCTTTGCCTTGTTGCATAGGAAGTTAAGAAGTTATGTAGTTCCTATGCTACATTTTTATGCCAAGATTGGTGAACCAGCCCTTCTGTCATGTTCTTTTACATTTCGAACTCGTGCATAATAATGCTTATAGGTGCAAAATTTCTTTCTTCTTACTGTTACTTGTTTTACCTTGTTTCTTATGTTAATGTAAGTAGATTCTTTGAGGCTTCATCTCTGTTTAATGATTAAGATCTCATGGTCATGGCTGATTTAACCTACCTCTGTGCTCTGCCTATTAGATGAACTGATGAAGAGTTTTTGGACTTATGTTATCTAATCGGCTTTGGTTGATCAAAGGATGAATGTGAAAATTACATCGATTTACATGAAAAGAACTTACCATTATTGTCAGTCACAATAGAATGTGAACCTTTCATATCTTTCAAATTCATGTTTGTACTTGATGTTTTGTTTGCCTATGTATGGCAGCAGCTAGATTACTTTGGTTTCAATCATTGTATGTATGAATGTTGGTATTTCCTTATTCTTTATGTACAACGCACATTAAAAGTTGTGTTGTTAGCAGTGAGCTTTTGCGATATGTGTAGTTATTTCTTCATAATGCTTGCAGTTTCAGTTGATTTACAACTTACAATAAGCTAACTTTGTAGGACATGTAAGCAATTGAATTCAACTGAAGAAAAAGATGAGTCGACCTCAGGCCGCTCAAAGTGCATTCCACGGGCTATTAAAGCTTCACTAAACAAGCAACCACGAGGCGAGCCAATGAAATCTCCTGCTTCTGATAGACCAAGAACTTCTTCTGATGGAGTTGATAGCTCTCAGACCATAAGCCCTAGTGCCTCCAATGATAGCAGTAAAAGGATTACAGAGTCTTGCTCCAGTAGGAAGCAGTCTAAGAGGCTAGATTCCTTTCGAGAAGAGGAAGAGGATGTAATCAAGATCGAAGAAAGTTGAGTGCAGACTTGCAAGTTTCTTAATAGATTCTTAAGTTTGCACTGTTTAGCCACTATTTTGGTGAATCTTGGTTGACATTTAGTTTGATCTTCGTTTCACAGGCTTGCTTCAGGAGCTCGGGTTATAATCTGGTCAAAATCAACTTGCAATAGCATGGGCGTTGGCAGTACTTAGAACACCCTTTGGAAAAGCAGTGGATGCCTCATCTTTTGGCCAAGTTGAAAAAGCTCGTTCCCGCCAAGATCCTACTTTTGATCAGATCTTCATCGAATTCAATTGATGGTGATAATTTGTTGGTGGGTCCTTGGTGATTCTGTATATCTCTCAAGTGTAAAAAGGGGAAAACCACCAATCTTCAGCTTGAGGGGCGAGCAGGTTGCAGGTTGGCGCTGGACCAACTCAGAGATCTTTTGGGTTGCTTGCTTTGCTTGTCAGGTCAGCTAATATTAAATGATAGAATTGTAACTTTCATTTAAACTACAGTTACAATCACTTCTTTTCATGATCTCTTCTTTAGCTTTAGAATAGTTCCTGCAGACAGAGCCTGTAACAAAAAAGCTAGGGAGGAGTGTCGCCCCCTTCAATATTAATTATATTATTCAGTTCTTTCTCTGGAAGGTTTCCCAACTTCTAAACGTCAGGTTTTTAAAAAAACCAAACCGACTCTCTGCAGTAAAAATGACTGTAAATGATTGGTATTTTGTTTGAATGAAATGGATTATGAATCCCTTTTCATTTTATTTTATTGATACACATTGGAGCCATTCATCCACATCCTCCTAGGCTTTTTGAGCATATAAAAAAAGAACATGGGTCACTCTCTTCAAAGCTAGATGTGTCTCAAAAGCCTCATTTTCGTTATTTTAAGAGATGCCCTTTAAATGTTTTTTTTTTTAATATAAATGTAATGCATCTTTATCTAGAATGGAGAGGTCTGTTCCTTCCTAGAACAAAAGAAACTTGGCTTCACGTGTGAGAAGCCTTGGAAAGCGTGGGGATTAGGTCTAAATTTAAGCCGAGAAGAAAGAGACTGAGTAGATATTCAGCTGCCTGTCTGTTTTGTGTGAATTATGAAAGCTTTTCTTCTGCATCGAGTGGTGATAGTTGTAATAGGCATTCTGTCCTTCTGTATTGAAGGATAAAGTCTAAAGGCAAAAAGATGCATTATTTGGACAGAGATTTAAATGCAGAAAACTTAGGGCTCACCCAAGCATAAGACAACCATGTCAGGACAATGGAGGTTGCAGAATGCAGTAAACTGGGCAGAACCTTTTTTAGCTAACACTATATTGTCGTACTACTCTAAACATTTTGAAGGATGAGATTTCAAATTTTGTAGTTTGAGTTGATTTTTAGTTTCAGTCTCCTTTTTTTTTTCTTTTGGTTTTTTGCTTCGCTGTCATTACATATCACTTTTTCTTGACAATAATGAAAAAGCTAGACAGAGAAAAGGAGAAAGTTTGAAAGAGTGGAATGGAAATTTTTTTGTAGGGTAGATAGACATCATAAATGTTTCACGTTAGTACCAATTATAGACATAGTCATCACTTTATTCGTAATAAATGGAATTCAGAATTTTCCTTTATTTAATTTTCTCATTCACCTCTTTATACGCATCTTGTCTTTTTCCTACTCTCTTGTTATTGCTCAAAGAAAGAGATCACCATGAAGATAATGATGATGGTGATTATTTTTTCCTTTCCTTTTTTTGAAAAGAAGCATATGATAATGTTAACAACGAGAGTCAGGTTATTTTTTATATAAGTACCATAAAAAAAGCCTTACTCTTACCTTAGTTAGAAAAGGGAAAATCGTGGATATAGTAAAGACAACTATCTCTATTATTATGAAGTTTTTTTTTTGAGTAAACCAACTTAGGAGGGTTCGTTTTTAAAGTGGATAATAACATGATATTGTAAAAATATGGAGATATCCATTGATGTTAACATTTTATATATAATTAATTTTCTAAAGTGTCCCTTGAATCAAGAGAAGGGGTCTGTTTTTTGGTAAATAGTGGTAGTTGCATAAAGGGTGAGCAATCCACCTGGCTGAACAGTTATATGTTGCTTTCAGTCCAGCATCTTCTTTGTTATTTTGAGTAAATATCAAGTGGGATATCTCAAAAAACTACATTAATTAAAACAGATGAGGAATAGAAACACATTTAATTTCATCCATGACATTGTCTGTCTCTATTCATATCAACATCATTAATTCAATCTCTAACCAATGAACAATCAGAAAATATAACAATGTTCAACTGTCATCTTCGCTCCTTACATTGCATTAATAGGGCACTCAGGAAGAGAAACACTTTTAAGCAACCACCCTTCACCATTTCTTGGGAATTTATTACTCTGATCTTTGTATGAATTTATAATCAAATATATTAATCGTGTTTGATAACTATTTTGTTTTTGAAAATTGTGTTTGTTTTTCCAACATTTCTCTACAATAACTTTCATCTTCTCTACAAATAGTTTTTATTTTTCTTAAGAAAACACTTGAATTCTTAGCCAAATCTCAAAAATAAAACACAAGTTTTTTTGAAAACTTTTTTTTTTCTAATTTTATTTGAAAAAAACATCTAAAAAGTAGATAAGAAAATATAAAAAACTATTGGGTGGAAGTAGTATTTATATGTTTAATTTTCAAAAATAAAAAACCAAATGGTTATCAAACGAAACTATAATAATCTAACACTATTAGTTTGTGATGCAAATTTGGGGTAGGATTACTCATTGGTTTAAGACAGGATACACACTCCAAATCATCTATTTCCACATGGCCAAATGCAAGTTTAATCCCTATTGTTTAAAACGTTTTCATTTTAAGTCCCACCATAGTTGAAGGTTAAAATTGACTAGTGATAAATTTATATAGCATGTTACTGAGTGAGTTGGTAGAAATTTAAAGATTGAAACTAGAACCGTTTGAGAAAAAAATTCTAATTCCCACTTTCAAATTTTCAAGTTCACAGAAATTTTGATTTCTCCCCCTTTTACGTAATGATTCTACGTTTTAATTTCAACTAACTCATTTAGTACTATTCAATATAAGTTTATTATCAATCAAAATTAATATTTACCAACAGTGAAGGAATAATTAAAAAAATACTATAATATAAGGGACTAAATTAAAACTTTTTATACTATAGGGATTAAATTGAAAAAAATACCTAAATATTAATGACTTAAAAAATATATCTACCCATTTCCACACAAAAAAAAAAAAAAAATGGAATGATGAGCCATATAATTCCAACAAAATTTCTATATGCATATACAATGTGGAATTGGTGACATTTGTTAGCCGATCCCACTTTAGCGTTTAGAATCATTTGACCAAAGTTTAGTTGCTGCAATAAGTCTGGTTATGGTTAACTTTCCCATAACAGTTGGATGTATAGTATAGTACCTACTTAATATCGAAACCATACATCTAATGGTTATGAGAAGGTCAACCACAATGTGGCAATGATTTCTCCTTTTAAACTTCTATCTCCGGCACTGCTGTCGACGAGCAAGAAGCAGTAGGTGCTCTTCCTCTTGTCTGTTTGGTATTGTAGGATTTGCAGTCCAAACATTTATGAGCTACGACATGGAATTGAACTTCACCTTCTGCACCACAGTCATTGCATAGAATCCACACCTGCTTGTATGTATGCAGAGTTATGTCATGGCCAAGATTTATAATTGCCTTTTCTCCATCTACACAAAGATTCATTCATTGGATACATTTTCTTCAATCTTCTGTTTTGCTAAGAATGGAACGTTTTTCTCATAGCATTTTGACATCTGATCTTCATTTTCAGTTTCATCTCATTCAGTATAGTGTTTTGTTTCTGATTTAAGCAATACAGAGACATCGATTTTATTCTTTATTCTCTCGAGAACAAGTAGAAAGATTAAGACTAGAAAGCTGAAACACATCGTTGAAAGACTGACCTTCTTGTTTTTGTACGTATCAGGCATCGGGGTTGAAGCAATCTGCATTTATGGTTTAAGAAAAAGAAATCAAAATCTTGATGAATGAATTTAATGCACATTAATGGTTGGGAAACTTTAGAAGATGAGTAATATAATCTGCTTACCACTTTATCAAGCTTTTCCCACAATCTAGACATGTCACAGATGGACTTTGAGCAAACAGGGCAAGAGTACCTGAATGAAAGATAAACACATTGTAAGAACTTGTATAAATCATGTTCTACTTCTACACAATCATAAATGAAGATATTTAAACTTCTCGACTGCGCACCCAGTTCATTTCAAGCGAGATTGAGCGCGAAGACTCGTAAAAGACAAATTTTTTATGAAGTTCCCAACATGATATCCTAAGGATACAAGAGCTGCAAATGCGATGTACTTACTGGAAATGTGACTCCATCTCCTTTGCACATTCCAAATGTATTGTATGGCCACAAGGTAAGACACTGATGTCTTTTGTTGTGTCAAATAGAAACTGCATTGAAGAATTCAGAAATATCGAATCATGCAATGTTAAACAAATAGGCATTAACATAAGATAGTTGTGCATTGATTTTCCTTACCTCAAAGCAAACAGGGCAACTATGATGCATTGCTCTTTCGATGCAACGATGTCCGTCTTTCATTAATTTGGAATAGCAACATCCTGCGACAAACATTGCAAGAATGAAAAATGTAAGTTTTCAACTGTTTCCTTTTTGTTTTCAGGTTTGAGTTTGAGCTTTGTCTCTCACTCACCACACGTGTTACAGTGGAAGAAATTTTCCTTGCCCCCAGTCCTGCAAAATAGAATGAAGATAACATAAGCATAACCAAAAGATGAAAAAGTCCTTGAATTAAGCACATTGAACAAAGTTTGCAAAACTTATACCTGCAAATTCCACATTCATCACAATGGTATTGATTCTTTGAAACCTGAAAAGAGAACAAAGTTGAAGTAATTAGAAATCAAACACAGCATCAGAAAGTGAGTAGGAAAATGTTTCTCAAACTAGTTAAAATTTCACCAGAAACTTGAATTACTATACTTGATTATTAACTCACGTCATCATCAAAGAATTTGCATATGCTGCAGAAGTATTTCCCAAAACAGACTCCACAACTAATGCAGTACTGCTGAACCTGCTTGAAATAAAAAAGAACTCAACAAGTTAATTATACCCATTCAAAGTTGTTTCTTAGTATGTTTTAATTACAGTTTCATTATCAAGGAACTCACATCTTGTTCTGTATCACACAAGGAACAAATAACCTGCAGTGCCCAATAAGACAACATACAGTTAGATACTAGAGGAGAAAGGATGAAACTGACTGGCACAAGTTTGAAAGATGTGATTTCAGCACTTTCCTCAAGTAGTCCAGACTAGCTAGATTAAACATCTTTAGGCCATCAGGGCCAATTCCTTCATTTCTAAATTGATACGATACTGTACACATTGGACAAATGTCAAAATGGATTTACTTTTAGACTTTATACAAAAGGCGCAAAAACTCACAAAGGAACAATACACAAGTGATGAAACTTTATAGTTGTACTTTTTTCAAAAAAAATAAAAGTATCAGGTTTTCTTCAGAATTAAGTTATAGTTTTATGGAAATACCATCTTCATTAAGTCTTGTTCAAGCTTTTCTAAAAGTTCAATAATGCCCCTCCACCCTCCAGAATAAAAGTCACCCTTTTCCAGTTTCCCCCACTCAGATTGATTAAAGTTATACAATAACATCTACTGCAGATCGTATCATTCAAAATTTCAAAACAATAAAATCTAGAACTGATCTAGTGATCCGCTATTTCCTTCAAAATTATCATCTCATCAGTTATGATTGATTATCAGAGAACTTTTCACGAACATAAAATTAGAAGAAACAAACCTTTTGAACTTGATGGCGAGGAACGTCGTGTGAATCAACAGTTTCCGTTTCAAGAGAGTTCTGATCAAAACAACAGGACAATAAGAAGATGAAGAAGTCCAATCTTAAATCACCAATCAACCCAAAAGCTTTTACATTCCTCTTGGCTCAAACAATTGCCTACACTTGCTAAAAAAATTTACTAAAAATTGGGGGAGTAGGAACAAGAAAATCAATTACTAAAAATTGGCTCAAAACTATGAACATTTAGATTAAATTTCTACCTTAGCTTCATTGTGGCAATGCCTACAATCAAAGATCTCATCGCAACAGGGTGCTCTAATTTTGCATCTCCTTCGATAATGCGAGCACCTAAACCAAAAAATAATCGAGCGTTGAGGAACAAGAAACAAAACCCAATTCGAAACCGAAGCGTAGATCGACATTTTTTTAACAAAAGTTAACAGAGACATACCCGAAATTCCCAGATTCACGATTCGTCGCATCTGTACTTTCGGAGGATGAAATTTTAGATTCAGAGGAGGAGGAGGAGGAAGAAGAAGAAGAAGAAGAAGAAGAAGAAGAAGAAGAAGATAATGAAGCCTCAATATGAATGTCCATTGTACTGGGAAATGAAAAAGAATACAAAAACAGCACTCTTGATTCTTCGATCTTTTGTGAAGCGGAGTGAAAAATTCTTTGTTACAGAGATTTGCACTGAGAGATAGGAGTTTGAGTGGGGTTTAAACTGTCAGTGAGGGTATTTTCGGGATTCCACTTTGTAAGAAGCGTTCTTTTCCACGCGCCACTCGACGTATCGGAGCGATGAAAACAAGGTTTCAACTGTCAGCGAGGGTGTTTTGGGGATTTCGCGCGGTATGAAACGCAATATTCCACGCGCCACTCAACATACGAAGAGAATGGAAAAGAAACAGTCTCACGGCCGGTAAAAGGTTTGCGTGAAAGACACGCGCGTCTGGGTAGCGAGTGGGAGTTAGTTGAAGAGTACGCCGGAGGATTTAGAGAAACAGCTGGCGACCGTTGAAACGCGCGGCAAAATTGGGGTTATACTGAAAGACAGGTTATTTGGATAGGAATCTGACTAATTGCTGACTAGGTTTCCACCTTATCCTCAAATTACCCGAACGTCAAGCATGTGGGTTTGTTTTAGATCTTGAAAGGAATGGAGTTGAACTGATTGATGAATGTCTTGCAACCTCCAACTAACACAGTCTCATGTAAAACTAACTCGATTAGCTTCGTTTTAGATCTCGAAAAGAAAGTAGTCGAACTGACTAATTAAATACTCCCATATATAGCTAACTCGACTACCTACATAAAATTAAAAAGTCGAAAACTTATCGAGATTGATTCTTTGCTGATGTGAAATTTTCCCATTTATTACAACTAAAAATTTGAATTTCTTCATCTCATGGCTCGTGCTCTATCAATTCTCTTTATATATATCAATGTTGAACACTTAAAACTATATCTCGCTGAATCCACTGTTCAAATCGGATTTAAAATTTTTTTAATTGACATTTAAACGAATTATCCACGAAGAAAAAAAAAAAACAGAACTAGAGATGGAAAAATTGGTTGTATTTATTGTCAGTAGACACAACATAAAATTCGAGCACGCAACGAAATGAAACAATAACGATAATCGTGGAGGTTATGCATTCAAATCCCACCAACATCCCAAACACGTGAATCCACACAATCTACATGGGCCTTACAAAAGTAGGCTTCTGAAATGGGCTAGGCTAGAATTTGTTTGGGCCTTGTAGATTGGTTGTACGTGTACACGGCTCAATTAACGGCCCAACTAATAAACAATCAAAATGACTAACCACACGTAAGCTAAAGGTGGGGGGAGTTTAAGAATTAACTAAGGTTGTGACTCAGCGAATTGACAACGTATCATTGGCTTATGGCACGTGGAGACATAAGTCGAAAATGTTATTTCCACGTGGGAATTGTGTGTCAAACACAATTAATTAAGTTAATGAATTTATAAATAAATTTACACAAGAATCTTAACATTTACGACAGAAATTTGTTATTTAAAAGAATAAGAAATGGTTTGTGAGCCGAAAAGGAAGTGGGCCGGCGGCCAATAAAAGCCCAGAATGATGTAGGGGATGATGAAACCCATACCATACCCATCACAATTTCAGTTGAAGATTCTCTCTAAGTCAAAACTAAGGGATGACAGACAGGTGGCATGGACTACCCTTCCTTTAATCATTTTTAATCATTTATTTGATAGAGTCTTATTCATTTTAGTAGCTATTTCTTTTATAATATATTTTGGCTTTCATATATATATATATATATATATTAAGTTGTTTAATTTAAGTAGAGTTTAAACCACAACACATCTATTATTATTCTAAAGATTGATGGTTTGGTTTTTGGTCTCAAAATTATTGACTAAAAAAATCTTCATCTTATTTATAATAAAAAAAGTCATTCTAACCATTTATTAGGCATAATTGAAAGATAAAATTATTTATTTATGACAAAATTGGTAAATAAAACTATTGGGGAAGGTTTAACCCAAGAGTTAGACCTGTGTGATAGCACCAAAAAAAACTTAAGTCTAATGTAGAGTGAAAATTTAAACATCTAAAATTTAAGATATATGTATAATATAATGCATATTAATCGTCTAAACTATGCTTGTATTGCCCAAATAAGGAATTCATTAACTTGAATATATATTAACTAATTAACATATTATATTATAACCTCAACCAAAATGTAGATTGGTATTTCCACCCACAAATGGTTGAACAATATTTTATATATATAATTACAAATTTGCTAATCTGGTATAAATGGTGAAGACTTGAGCATATGACACTCATGTTTGATACTATATCATATGTTTTTGAGAAATTATAAGAGAGGAAAAAATTAGCAGTCATATTTATAAATTTATTACATTAAAAAATTGATTATATACGACAATTTTTCCTCATTTATCACTAATATATAATTTATGTATTATGATATACTTCATCATAAAACATATTACTAATATACCACTTATGAGATAAGGTATATCATCATAAAACATATTACTAATATACCACTTATGAGATAAGGTATATAATCAACATTTCATTTATGTATCATTGTAAATGTATCATTTGATTTTCTAATCTCAAATGTATTATTTGATATACAATTTTATATTATTGATAAAGTATATGAATAACATATTTGATATAAAGTATACACTAACTACTTTTTTTTTTAATGGGCTCTTACATTTGTATTTTTTAAAATTATTTTATCTTGGAACAATTTGTTACTATCATCAGGGGTGATCATTGGTCGGTCGGGGTCGGTTTTCGACCTCAACCGACATCGGTTCGTTCGACCCCTTTTTATTTTTGTATTATTATTATTTTAGCTTTAAACCGACTGACTGATCAGTTTAGTCGATTTATTTATTTATTTATTATTTAATAAAAATAGGTAAGATGCATAGTATTAAATTTCCGTCAACATGCCGACATTTCCATAGATATTTCCACATGTCCATAGGTTCGACATCGACACCAAGAAGGAATCGACATTTCCATTATATCGTACAAAATTAATGAAATATTAAAGAAAATTACAACAAAATGTAACATAATTATTATAACAAGTATTTTAACTCATTTAAAAAGTGTAGAAGATTAATTTTTTAATTTAAATATATTTTAAATTTTTTTTGTTTTAAAATTTTTTCTAGAAATATCCATCGACATCGATATTTTCTCGATATTTCTATTGACATTTCCATGAAATTGAGATCTCGATATTTCCATCGACATCGACAATTTAAACCTTGGTAAGATGTTTACCGTTTTTTTTTTTTTTACAGTTATTTTTTTGTATATATATTTAAAATTTCGGTCGGTTTGCCAAAGGAAAAAACAACTCCGACCAACACCTTCGATAAACTAACCGACCGAGGTCGGTTCGGTCGGTTTTGGTTTGGTCGAATCAGTTTTCGGTCATTTTTTGCTCATGCCTAACTATCATAAACACCATGTTTTAATATTTGAGTAGAGAGATACAACTATCTAACAATCGAAAATATATATCAACTGCTGTTGAGCTAAGAAGAAAAGTCTTCGCATACTCAAATCATGAATTCATGTTTCTATAAGTTTATAATACTCTTATTTCTTTTTACCCTCTACTCTTCGATCGTAGATTTAGACTTTTGAGCTTTTAGACTTGTTAAACTCAATACTATTAAAATAATTAGCCAAAAACCAACATATTATTGAAGCACACCATTTTTTTAAAAATATATATATATATATCGTCTTTGATTAATTTCATTCACCAACAAAAGTCGTCCCTTCCCCAGATTAGACCTCCCCAAGAACAAATTAAACCAATTATATAATTATTCCTTGATTCCCCTCTTAAAAAATGGCCACAAATTTATAATTTCACGTAGTTAATTAACAATAACCATACATTTAGAGACACAAAAATGACCAAAGCTAAGTTGACCTTTAGTTAACAACTTAATTAAGTATATCTTTGACGATGGAAAAGAGTTGAAACAATGCATTTAACCTTATGTCATTATAGATCTAATAAGTGCATTTAATTTAAATATTGCTAATCAACTAATCAGTACAGATTTAATATGATTGGTTGAAAAAGCGCACGTCCCTTTTAAAATATATTAAACTTGTATCACAATCAAAATTAAACATGCTTGTAAGTTATATCTAACCAATCAAATTTATTTTTGTGTTTTTTTTAAGCTTCACATGTCATGATTCTTCCATCTAATTGTTTTTTCACTCACAGATTCCCTATTTTTTCTTGTTTATAAGTTAGCCTTTTAATCACTTTTTCTGATCCATCTATACATAACTTGAAATCACCATAATGTTTGATATGCAGGAGCAAGTTGGGAAGCATTTAATGATGAACACCAATGACTTTGAGCTCCAAGATTTCATCCATGGTGACAACTTCGATCAATATGTCAATCTCATTCGTGGAGAGCACGAAAATCCGATATTCAACTTTGATCTTGATTTCATGAATGGTTGCTTGGTCGACAATCGTCTCGATTCAAGTGCCGAATACTTGTTAGATTCCAACATCGTCATGAATTCTGATCCTAATGCATTGTTTAGTACATTGGAGAGTTTCAATAGTATCATGAAAGAAGTTGAAAATGAAGATGAAGATGAAGACGACACTTCTGTAGAGAACTCTTCTGTCACAATGACGACAACCAAGAAACCAAAGGTCGATAGATCGAGAACTTTGATTTCCGAGCGAAGGAGAAGGGGAAGGATGAAGGAAAAGCTTTATGCATTGCGTTCATTGGTTCCAAACATAACTAAGGTATGAATTAATACCTACATTCTTATGTAGGACTTGAACACTTGAAAAGTCATTCCAAACAGACTTGATATTAGAACAGAGACTTGTGACGGTAATTCACTTGTTGGGTTCGTGCTAATTTAACTAGTAACATTGAATCTATCATATGCAAAAATGCAGATGGACAAGGCTTCAATTGTAGGGGATGCAGTGCTATATGTGAAAGAGCTTCAAATGCAGGCCAAGAAGCTCAAAGCAGAGATATCAGTTTTGGAATCTTCATTAATCAACGAATCACAAACACATCAAACCCACAAGAAGATTCAAACTTCAAATTCAGACCAATTCCTGCCCAGCAAAATAATTCAGGTACATTTTCAACTTGTAATTAAGAAAATTTCATGTTCTGTAATGAAGTTTTAAAGCTGCTAATCTGCAAATTGGGGATTTATTTACTTTTTTTAGCTGGATGTGTTTCAAGTGGAGGAAAAAGAGTTCTATTTGAGGCTGGTTTGCAAGATGGGTGAAAAAGTAGCCATGTCTCTTTACAAGGTTCTTGAATCCCTTACCAGCTTCAATGTTCAAAGCTCCAACTTGGCCTCTGCTTCTGATAGATTCATTCTCACTGCTACAATTAATGTAATCATTTATGATAGATTGCAAACCAGATTGAATTTTTTTTTTTTTAATCGAGATGGGAATTTTTGGTTGTTTCTCATTATTTTATGCATTGGCTTTTATGATGTTTTTGCAGGTGAGAGATTGTGAGGTGGAAATGAACTTGCCTAATCTGAAGCTTTGGCTTGCTGGAGCACTTCTTAACCATGGATTTGAGTTTTAATTACATCTTAATCTCTCTCTCTCTCTGTTTAACCCTTTGAATCCATACAAAGATCGTAATTATTTTAATCGGCAACTTTGTATTGTAAGGCCATTTGAAATGGAGGAGTTACACTGCATCAATGCATACCTCAAAAGATGTGTCACTCAACCCGATCGTAAACTATTGTATATCTTAATTGTGTCACGAATCAAGATTTAGACATAAAAATAGAGATACTTATTATTTTTTGCAGTTGAGGATTCAATCTCTTAGAAAAGTTGATAATTAGTATCATTACAACAACTAATTGATGGAATGAACTCAAAATTTGGAAATTTTATTTTAATCTAGATGTTAGGATTATTTTGCTATTTGTTAATTTTGAACACATTAATCCCACATGAAAACCCTCTCTCTCTATATCCTCTAAGATTTTATAAATTATTACAAATAAATTTAAATCCATCTCTCTAAAGTCCCTCCACATTTCACATATTCCATTGCTGCTAGACCAACCCAGAGTGGTTATCTTTGTGAATAAGAAAACACACACACACACATATATATATATATATAGCTACTACAACAATCTACTTGTCCCCAAAGATTAGTTTCACCAACAACATTTGATAGGAATCTCTATATTTACACTTAAAAATTATAAATTCACAAACTAAATATTCCCTACATAAGCTTGGTTTTTTTAAATAAATTATTCCAATATACAATTCAATAAAAGCAATACAAATCTAAACTTACCAACTCCAAACTACAAAAAAACTGAAATTTATTACATCTACAAGGAAAATATCCTTTGTAACAAGTTGCTCTTAGGTAATAACAGTATGAAAACTTTAGGATCTAAATGAGAACACTTCATGAAAATATCTTGTTTGAATTATACTAATACTCCGACCTGTTTTGTTTATTTTGAACTCGAGGATATAATATGCAGTGAGGGGGAAAAAGCTGGCGAACTTTCATCAGGTATTCAAGCATCTTGTGCAGCAGGGAGAGCTTTTGAAGAAGAACATGGTTGGATTTGCTGCTGCACAATTTGTGTTCCTTCGTGAATAAAAGTGCATTATTTGGGAGTAGGATTCTGCAGCAGTGGGGAATGGTTAAGCTTTAGAAACATCCTTTTAAGGTTGTTCAGTTATGTCACAAAGAAAGTAAACATAATTGATGATCGGTTGCAATTGCAATATGGAAAACCAATCCTCACCAGTTCTAGAGTTTTATAATCCATCAGTGAATTTTATCCCACATGTCCAATCCTCTCCTTGCTACTGTCAAGGATCAACTGCCAGACCCTCTGGTAGCAGTAGACTGATGGGTCAATCCAAAATCCTCCCTGCAATTGAAACATGATTAACGATGATAATGTAGAGTAGACCAGAGATATTACGTCATCTAAAATTTTGACTAATCCAACAAAACATTACATTGCTTAAACGACAAGAAACAAAAGGTCAAAACAAAAAAACCCGCACAACTCAGTGACCTCTCCTAGAAACCATCCTTAAAAATGTATGATGTACATTACATTTATATGTATATTACTAACCAATGAGAAGCTACTTTCCAGCAGGGCCAGGAAGGAACTATCAATTGGAACAACTTAACATTGACAGATAGTTCCAAATTTCCAATAAGAACAGGAACCCAATCACCATATAAATAAAACTGCACAATCCAATACCTGGAAACAGCTTAATATTTCTGATCATCCAGTCTGGAAGAAGCAGCCCATTGTCACCGGGTATTCTGTGTATCATAATGATAACCACTAAAGAGAAGTATCCCGGTAGACAATTCACACTTTACATCTCTAGTCGTCGCTTGAGATAGCTGTAGGTGAAAAATCACAAGAGAAGTCTCACGTCAGAAAAGCTTAAACCATGTAACTGATGTCAAGTAAACTATTTGAAATCACTTTAAAATAAACCCTAAATTATGCAGGAGCAGTACATGCAGATAAGAGAAATTCCAAAACACTGCAGGAGGAAATTAACAATAAAGTATGAATACTTGGGGTGAACCTGTGAATAAATAAAAGAATGTGAAAACAAAAAAGAAAAATCTGATTGGCATAAAAACTCGTCTTACCAACACTTTGATGAAGCTGGTAACATATGTGTGCATCTCTTTTTGATGGAATGATTGAAATCCTTCACAGATTTAGGAAACACAGATCAAGTTTCCAATGTTTAAAATTTTGATTACGTTTGAGATCCCTCATCCAGACTGCCAGACTTTGACAAGATCTGCAATGTTGTGCCCCCAATTATCCATGCAGTAGCCTCGGGCTGATGTTGAAGAGGGCTAAGAGGGTGAAGACTTCCATCCTCCAGTTGCACACCATAAACAAATGGAAGCCTGAGTGTCAGAAAACTCTCGGGGGGCAAGACCACTTGACATCCAAGTGTGAACTGCAGTTTCTGCTGTCGTTCAGGAACAGAAGGGGACAGGCACGACTCCTGAAAGTAGAAGATCAGTCAAGAGTGTAGTTGCACCACATATCTCCATAACAACAATAGTACCATAGTGGATGAGGGCATGAAGCATGTGGAAAATTAATTTAGATCAGGCTTGACCATAGAAAACAAAATGTTCAGAGAACTCTTCAAAAAACAAAATGTTCAGAGAACTCTTCAAGTATAAATTATGTAACATCAGGAAAAAAAAAAGATACTATGTGGCATGTTGTAATTAGAAGCAATTACAGTTGAGCCTCTTTTGAGTGATAGATAGGAGAAGCTAGTTTCTGTAGCTCTAAAATCGCAAGGTTTTTTATGGCAAAAATTTAATGGGTTGTTGAGTTTTAATATTACTATCAAAGCAGATATGGATAAATTCAGGGAGAAATTTTGGTTGGGGGGCCTCTTTTTTGTATCTCCAATTTCTTGACCTCGATGGTATAATAAGTAAATGCTAAGCTTTTCTTTAGACTGTGAGCATCAGAGGGTTAAATATTTGTGACAGCATCAAACTCACAGGTCCTTACAGAAGTATCTCCCCTTGCTGGTGCATTCTCTGCAAATGCAGTGGTGGGACATGGATCGGCTGTTCCTCAGTGACCATTCACTTTGAAGTTTTGATCGTAGCTGCTAGCAACTTTTGGTTTCGCTGTGGCCATTCCCTCAAGAATCTTAGACGTTTCAGTGCTTCTTTTATGTGGTCACAGGTACAAGATCAAAGCAAAGATGCTTCAACTGAATGCTATTAGGTTTTTTTGATATAAGAAACAATTTCATTGATAAATGAAATGGAGAAAACTCCAAACACCAAAAGGTGCATTACAGGAAAGACTGTCCATTAGAAATGAAAAAAGAAGAGTTGAACAAGCTAAGAGGATAAACATCCTCACACCAAAGAAAAACATTTAAAAGAACATTATCCTTAAAAGGATCAAAGGTAGATGAAGCATCCCTAAATAGTCGCCAATTCCTCTCAATCCATAGGTTCTAGAGAAAGACACGAATGAGAGCAAGCCAAATGATTTTCTTAGTGCCCTTGAAAGGATAACCCACCAAGACGGAAGAAAGAAAATAAAAAATATTAATCGGAGGTAATGACCATCCAAAAGCATCCAAAACCTTCCACAAAAAATTTAAAGAAAAAGGGCAATGAACAAATAGATGACCCGCATGTTCTGAGTTCGAAGTGCACATAAGACACCAAGAGGGAGATAAAGTCATATAAGGCTTTCGTTTTTGAAGACGATCAACAATATTAACAGCTCCTAACCTGAACTCCCAGAGAAAGATTTTAATCTTTTTTGGATATGAATCCTTCCATATGACTGAGTAGATATCCTTATGCCTCAGATTAGCGCAACCCAACAAATCATCAGTAAGATACTTCACAGAGAAAGTACCAGAAGGCTCTAACAACCACACCCAAGAATCCACTCTATTCAACAATCGAACGACAGATAATAAATGAGATAGAGATGCCCATTCATTAATTTCTAAATTTGTTAAATTACGCCGAAGCTATAGGTCCCAGGCTGAGTCCGTCAAATTCCACATATTAGCCATTGTCAAGTCAGGGTTCAAAGCCAGTCTATAAAGTCGTGGAAAAGCATGAGCAATAGGTCCACAACTGAGCCAATGGTCAGTCCAGAAAACTGTGGAGCATTTGTTCCCTATGCGTCGTATAGAACGACTAACCACCAAATCACGCAAATGACAAATAGATCTACATGGTGACTTATGTTTAGGATTCGTAATAATCTGGGGCCAATCAACTGAATGCTATTAGGTATTAGGTCTTTTATGTGGGAGGTGTGGTTTGAGAGAAATAGGAGAAGTTTTCAAAAGGAGGAAAAGGTCTAGCAAAATATTTGGCATGTAACTATTTTTGTGGCCATCTCTGGGAGAGTTTCATCTAGTTCATTTTTTTTTATAACTACTCCTTATCTTCCATTCAATCTAATTGATAGGGAGACTGCTTTTGTAACTCCTTGACTTTTTGCGAGGGCAGTTACCCTCTGTAACTTCATTGTTCCCAGTGAAGTTTTGTATTTTCTTATTGAAAAAATGTATTGCAGAGGTGTGGGATATTCAGTCAACAAAGATTCAAACCACCTCCAAAGAGTTTGTATAATGGGAGATTTCCGAATTGGGCTAATTTGGCTGCTATACTGGAAGCATACCCCTTGAATCAAAATCCTTTTCAGAGTACGGGTCAGTGAGAGTAATGGAGATTCTTCTTGTAAAGCCAAGATTAATCACATCCATGGGTTTCCTAGGCAAAATGTTGATCTCCTCCTAAAACGATTTGGGAGCTAAAGTTGCTCGAGAAAGTGAAGTTTTTACTTCGGCACTATATGGAAAAGCCAGTGTACTGGACAAGGTTAAAAAAGAAATCCCAACTTCCACCTTTCTCCAAATAGGAATCCTTTTTCATGAAGGAGTGAGAAAGTCAAACCCACATTTTCGTTCATTGTTCCTTCACTAAAAGTATGTGGCACAAAGTCCTGGAACACTTCAAACTGCGCTGGAGTCATTCAGCAAGTGTGGATAAGGCCTACTTTCATCTCCTTCTTGGCACCACTTTCACAAGGTTCAAATTTTGTGGTCAGTTTAGTACAGCTGTGCCTTGATAATTATTCTAAAGAGGAACAAAAGAAGTTCCCGGGTGTAAGTGTGGGGGGGATGTAAAGGATCTTGCTTTCCCCATAGCCACGAGATGGTATACTCGTACTAAGAATTATGTAATTTTGTTGTTTTCTGTCCATCCCAACGAGAAAGCCTTTTTACAATCTCCTCAGTTTTGTTACTTCCTTACAAGTTAGGATTTCTTCCTTCCCTCTCTCTTGTATTTCGTCCCAATAATATAATTGCTGCATATCACAAGGGGAGGAAGAAAAAAAAAACACCGATAAAGCTCCACCAAAGCTTTATTAATAGTTGGAAGTAGACATTCTTAAGTGCCAACTTTAAGAGAAATTATAGAGAGAAAAAAATCCATCTCGAAGATTTTAGCAATTCACTAGCAAAGTCAAACTTGAGGATAAAAAACACAGTGAGGCCTATTTAGCACTCTTGCAGTGCATTTTAAAAATGGTAACGTGTTACTTCTCTGTTTTCTTGTCTTTTAAGATCACAAACCAAAGAAGTAGGTGGATTTTGATCAAATTGGAAGGAATTGTTTTTTTCTCTCAACTCCTAAAACCAGACGTTAAAGAATGGAACAAACAAGAATTTCCACAGATCAACTCGAATCTATTTTGATGTCAAATATAAATAATATACAGCATAACATTTCATGTTCTGCCCCAAAGTAATTAGGAATGCATATTCATAGAAAATTGGGACAAACCTCAAATTGTATCACTGGATGTGTAGCCAACACCATTGGAAAGGGAGGCGTCACCTGCAATCAGATTTCCTGAGTTATTTTTTGGTTATTAAGAACAATCAAAAGAAAACAGTATGATAAATAAGATGCTTCTTTACAACATGCTAGAAACCAAAATTATGAAAATATTCATTTCATCATGGAATATCAATTAGTGCAAGAGCCAAGCATGCCATAGTTTAAAGTTTAAAAAGGTGAAAAAAAAATAGACCCAATAATTTTTTTCTTAAGAAAGTAATTTCACGATAAAATTTACAGAGAGGGGAGAGGAACAAACACAACTTCAGCTCCTAGCCAAGAAGTTTTTTTTTTTTTTGACAAGGTAACAAAGATTTCATTGAAAAAATGAAAAGAGACTAATGCTCAAAGTACAACTCCACAAGGGAGAACAAGAAAAACCCACAAATACGCACAAATCAGACAAATTTGAAAGAACACTAAACAAGACTATGAAAGAGAAGCAGAAAACCAAATCAAACAGCCTACAAGAATCCGATCTACCAGAAAGAGTCTAAAAAGAACAACCAAAAAGAAACAACAAAAAGCAGAATGCATAAAGGGAAGCGAAGAGAAGCTCATCCAAAATGTCCAAGCCTTTGCAAAGCCCAAATCCGAGATCGAGAAGCCAACAAACTCCTTAGAAAGAATGCACCAAGGAGAAGCCTTTAGAGCAACTAAAACAAGACTTCACGCCCAAACCAGCTCTTAGCCATCAAACAACCAGCGGGAATAAGCAAACCAAAACCCTGAAGAAAAGCTAAAACACCAATAATCCACAGAGCCCAAGCCAATGACCCTCCCTAGGACACTCCCAAAAAATTCTCAAACAAACTTCCCAAGCGAAGAACGAAACAACCAACAACCAAACTTAAAACTTAAAACCTTCAACCCAACACCCAATCCGCACGTGCTCCAAAACAATAATTTCAAATGGACACGCCTGAAAATCCTTTTGCAGAGATTTCTTTAAATTGCAACCCACTTGCCCTTATTAATGCATCAAATTGTATCAACCCAACAGGGGCAGTCAAGGCTTCTTTGGAGACAATGCTTCTAGAATGAGAAGCACAGCCAGGAGAATCAAACAAATTCGACAGCTGGCGAAAAATCACTTAATGACTTTTTACAAACACTTTTGATTGAACTCAGATCCGAGCTACTAAGACAAATATCAGAATCAACAACTGAATTCTGGCCAAAAGACGGTGGAGAATGAGAGCACTCCTTACACAGGTTGTCATTTAGTTGGAAAGAGGCTTTAACAAAAGAGACTTCCTTCGGTCCCAAATGGCATTGTTCAATCACAACCTTCGATCTTTTTGAGGAGGCACTGGGACTAACCTGCAAGTCAGTCAAAGGAAGGGTAGAAGATGGGACTAGCCTTTCGGATTGCTCCAAGAAATCAGGGAAGGCACCTGACCCATGGCAACTAACTTCTGCCAATGCCTTTTTTCCCCCTCTTCTAACATAAAACTTTCCACAAAAAGTGTCATTTACAACCTCAACACTTGCAGGTTCTAAAGTCGTCAATACGTCTAAGTCAAGCTCGACTTCTTTAGCTGGAAGCACATTCACCATAATTTGTTCCCCTTCAATCGGCCAACCATCAAAATTTCCCAAAACAACTGTTGCTTCCTGAGTATCCTGCCTTTCCGGACGTTTCAACACATAACCATGCGGAGTTCCAAACTCAACTTCAGCTTGGACACCAGTGGTCAAAGGAAAAGCCTCCTCGTTATCAAAGCCCTGTGAAGCCATCCCTAAAGCGGTGCAACCAATCCCAAAAGCCAACTGTTCTATAACCGAACAACCATCCAAAGGGTCAACATCTTGTTGCCTCGACCTTCCATCACAATGAATATTGAACTCATCCCCTCAAGCCATTAAATCCTTCCTGACTCTTGTAATTCTATCGGAATCTAATGGGTTCACAAAATCCATGAAGATTGACGACCCCTTACCTGGATTCAACGAAGAATTTACCTCTAAGGGAGTGAAATTCAAATTGAAAACACCCACAGAAGCGCCATCAACCTTCATTACCGCTGGAACAAACCCACACACATTCCTTGAGACTTTCAGTTTTGCTTCCCTTAAATCTATGAAGTTCAAGGTATCTTGGTGAATTGTCCACCAATCCACCAAGTTGTCTTCCAATTGTTTCAAACACCTCCACCTTCCACAGGTGAAAAGGCAGGTTTCTAACCGCAATCCACCCTCCATAGCTTTGAATCACCTCCGTCTGACCGTGTACTTGGCAAGACCATTGTTCCATCTTCAAATGGATCTTTTCAACCAACTGTCATTTCCCAAGAATGTCTAAAGACATTTCTAATACTCCTTCATCAACAAGTACCATTGCCTTATCAGGAAAGAAGGGATTGATTTGCACCTTAACCCGAAAATGAGATTCAATGGCATGTTTAACCTCTAACCAAGGTATGCAAGCAAACAACTTGGTTACGACCAACAAATTACTGAAATCCACACTCACCATTTTTTTTTGCTTTCGAATCCAATACCCTTTGCCCACAGTCGACGACCTTGCTTGCAAACACAGCAACTCGAGTGAAAAACCAAGGACCCCCAAATGGAGCAATCCCAATCCGATTGACCCCATCCCATCCAAATCAAGAGCAGTTTCAGAATTATTCTCCGACGACTCGATGAAATCCTCCAACATTGACTGGAAAACCCGCCAACCTTTCCCCCTTGGACCCAAAGGGACTTTCAAATTAGACCTCCCACCCGTCGGAGGCAAAAACGCCAAAGACACAAAACAATCCTTCTCGGATCCGAACTTGAACATTCCACAAGTTCCAACACTGTTCTTGAATTTTCTTCTTTGGAAAAATCGCCTCCCCCCCTTAACGAGCTCTGCCAAAGTTTCCAAAAACCAATAAACATGTCCTGAAGAAACCCGAAATCCATCATTTGTTGATGTCACCGCCTTGCCCTTCGATATAAAGTCCAATCCTTCTTGACGAACCCAAAAACTCTCGTTGCCGATAGAACAACTGCCAAACTTTTCGTTCGCAAGCATTCTCGAAATAACGTTTACCAACCCACGATCTCAGATGAAACGAAGAGATGAGAACCTCAACCGGGAGACTGTAAAACCCACGATCTCAGACAAAATCAACACCGAAACAAAACCATGAAAACTCGAAACGTCACCCTTCAGTCGCAACCGTAACGACTAAACAAGACACGAAGAGTAACGGAGAACGATGGCAGCGTGATGCGATGTCGGCGCGTAAAAGCGTGGCGTAATCGACGGCGCGGGTACTCGATCGAAGAAAGTTATCGGGGGTTAGGGTTAAGCGGGTGGAGAGAGAAGAGAGAAAACCGGGGGGGGGGGGGGGAGTTATAAATAACTAATGTATGTTTGGAAGTGCTTTCGACAAGCAAAATGTACCATGCCCAAAAACATATCTCCCTCAAAACCATAATGTTTGAGAGTGGAAAAAGTCGACACAATTTGGTACATTTTAAAAGGTTTTTGAGTCGTACACTTCAAAGAGTGCCTTGGGATGAGGCTCAAATTCTATGACAATGCACCAAAACTTAGTCAAGAATATTACTAATTTATTGTCTACTTGAAAATAAAGTTCATGTATATACGTAATGCTAATACACTATAAGTTATGGTAACTCAGCATAGTATGACTTTTACCACCTAGACTGAACAAAATATTTAAGACAATATTTAAAGGATAAATCAATACTAATGATAATAATGATTTTAAGAATAAATTTGAAAATATTTATCAGGGAGACTGAAATTAATAGACATGATTTTATTCTATAGGATGATTATGTTTAGTAGTACTTGATTATATATTTTCATGCTTATTATCAATGTTATTTTAGTTTAAATCAAGGCTTATCCACGTTGCCTTGAGGATTATGTCTAATCCCTACAAGAGAAAAAGCCTCGAGACCATTTTTAGCCTTAAAAAATATTAGCAATAATAGAAAACCAAGATAAGGCTACAAAAACAATGAAAGTTCAGTTATTCATTAAAAAAAAAAGTGCAAAAACAATAATCTCCCACATCCTTTTCCCAAGTCCCCCCAATGGTTTCAAAGCATCTTCTATTCTTCTAGTCAAATTAATCAAAGGACCGCAAAGAAGCAACTGATTTAAAGTTTATTGGATCTTCAAAACAAACCAAACACTTAAAAGGGATAATGTTACTACAAGAATACTTAAGAGAGAACCAAAGACATTAGAAAAAAGACTCATAAAGGAATGACGTACCACAAAAATCCTTTGAAGTTGAGATATTGTGCCAGAGAACTTAACATTCGGGGGTTCTTTCTCCTTCTTTGAGAGCTTGCAACGTGGGCAGTTCATGAAAATTGGTAGGTCTTGATTCAACATGAAGAAACCAGATCCATTGTCCTCAATGCCAATAGAATTAACACCTTTTTCAAGGTCTTTTACAGAACTGGAGATGGTTGCGCTAACAGATGTCAGGTTGTTTGCTGTCATCCTTCTAATGCAGTTTGACTGGTCATCTGAATACATGCTCTCACCACTCACCGCATCCTTTAACTTATCTAAATTTCTCTCCTTACTTGAGAAAGTAACATTTACTGCATTAAAACTATCGTGAGGTTTACCATGACGATCACTTTTACCATATTTCAGGGGACCATTGCATGCAGCACCTTGGACAGGAGTATGAGACTCTTTAATTGTAGCATAAGATGATCCAAGCTCCTTAAGATGCTCAGGATTTAGTAGGAAACGGTGCCCATGAGGGCATTCGTGCTCAAAGCCAATATATACAAGTATTTGCTTCAGAAGAGGGTTTTTTGTTTTTTCAAGACTATTTACATTCATAGGAACTACATTAGTACCTATCTGCAGAAAGGAGTCACTATCTGAATGCTCATTGCCGCTAATCCCATTTGGGTTTTTCGAAAGATTAATAACATTTTCAGAGTTCTTTAAGCCTCGGTTATTAACAGTAACATAGCCTCGTTCATAATTATTAACAACCTTATTTTGTTTGATGCCCTTATCCATACCTGATGAAGAATGTTTCCTCTGCTGGAGAGGTGGAAATCCAACATCTGGACCTGAAGATCCGGCCACAACCTCAGAAAAAGGTTTTCGCAGGGTAAAGTTAGGAAGACCTCTGCCACTTGTGCTTTTGTTATCTTCAGCCTTAATGTTCTCTGAGGAATTTCTCCCATTATCAATCCCAGGCTGCAAATCTCCTGACTTCAGTTGCGCTACATCTGCCCTCTTCATGTTTACATTTACATTAGGTTCGACCTTAGAGTCTACGAATGGCTTAATTAAAGAGCCATGCAACATTATATTCTCTGTTAAATCAAGTGGAGTTTTCCTTATTCTGGTATTAATTTTCCATTTGAATAGGAACTTTTGAGTGGGATAAAATCCACTCTGGAGTAAACCTTTTGAAGGTTCGTAGTACTTCACACCACCAACTCGAGTCAGAGTCCATGATGATGGTTGAATGGGTCCGGTTATGCTTACTCCTGGTAATTGGACAACTGGAAGAAAATTGTCACAGTCAGCAAAACAGTTGAAAGTAACATTTGCTGATTCAAAATCAAAAGGATCAGATCGTAGACGTCGTGAACGGCCACAAGCACATGCATGTAGGAAGACATATCCACTTGAATGAGTATTTGACATGGTTTCTGAAGGTGAATCTCCGTTCTTAGTATTATGCCTCTGATGCATACATGGTTTTCCAGTCAGACTAATGGCATCACATAGTTGCCTCCCAGAATTCCAAATGAATTTGCATTCTTCCTCCAACCTTTTTGCAAAATGTTGCACTGCAGGCCCCTTCACCATTGAATGGAAAGCAAGCAAAGCCTTCTCCAGGTGGGCTTCATGCTGTGAAGTGGGGTAACAAGCAGGTAAATCTCTTAAATAAACCTCCTTTGCAGCAGGTAATGCTCTTTCACACCATGAAGTTGAAAACTTCATATTTAAACCTTTACCACTTTCCAACCAAGATACAGCAATATCTAAAGGATCCAGACCCTTCAAAGCATTTCCCTCAGTCGACGCAGAAGGAATATGCCGGTGACGTGGTTTTCGTTTACTGATTTCCACTTCATCTATGCAACCCCCTTTTGCAGAGAGAATCCCCTGGAGAATCTGTTGACTTGAAGATAACCAAATTTCCATGCTTGGAAGTTCAGGAGTAGTAAAGGTTTTTCCAGAAGCAGCTGATGCAGCAGCTGCAGCAGCTGCAACTGCGACCATGCCAACCCCACCAGCTGAACCACTGCTTGTACTATGCACCAGCCCCCCTCTACCCCTTAGGATATCAGACTGCCGATAAATAAATTCCTTTAGAGATACTATATCCTCTTTGCTAGCACTTAGACCATGACTTTCAAGCAGAAGAGAATCTGAAGTAGCTTTTCCATTCAAAACATCTTCCACAAGGTTAGTGGCAAAGTCCAGAGACTCAGCTGTCCTATTTGCAGACCTGTCCACCAGAACAACGGCTTTTGATGCATCAAGTGAGAACAAAGGTGCAGAACTTGAGGCACCTCCACCCCTAGACCCTGCATGACTGGTCTCAGAACCAGTAAGTGTTCGACATTTCTTGATTAGAAAGCGAATTTGTGCTTCAAGAGATGACTGCAATTTCTTCCTGAAACCACCTTCTGATTTGCTCACAGGACGGGCAAGCACAACTACAGATCCAGAACCTTTAACCGGCAAATTTGGCCTGGATATACTGTCTGAACTTGGAGACTGATTAAGTGACATTGTATCTATTCCCTCCACATTCGAACTAGTCATCGGGCCATCTGAGAAGTCGTCAATAAAAATAAAAAGTATGACTGGAGTACACTGTCCAGGAAACAATGAGGTATATGAACCTAAACCTGACATGACAGAGATGCCGGAGACATTGCGTGTTATTATAGAACCACTTCTAACTGGAGAAGAGTTGTTAGACACAGCTGCCGAACCAACAGACCGTGAAGCAGATGAAGAATGCAGCCTAGATGGCAATGGTGGTGTAGCCCGAGATTTTACAAATGGAGTTAAAACATGCTTAGCAGATTGTAGCGCTCTAAATTTTTTCAAAATATTAGTATCAAACCGCGACCCATCTTGAATATATATGATTACATGGCAGACCTGCATCAGTAATTGAGTTCAATGTTTAGCCATATGTTGAAACTAAAATAGGACAGCACACACTGCATATTTATCAAGGCCCTAGAAAAACCAAATGCTAATCTAAGAACTTGCAATAATGTTGTGTTCAATCATTCCTAATCCTACCAGGGAAAACAGCGTTAATAAAATTAGACGACACTGAATCAAGACATTTTCCAATCTATGTTTCATTTTCTTAATAAGCAATTTAATATATTTATGCATACATTTAGAGGGTTTCATTTGAATGATAGGGGGGAAAACGTTGAAGCTAAAAATGCAGATTGAAAGCACAATCTTAGCACAGTGCAACTTTGTCAAATAACAAAAGGACGAACATATGAAGTTTCACAACCCAGAGCTAACGCAAATTTACTCTTAACCATTTCACCGAACGCTCCATTTAGGATACAAAAAAACAATCCAAGTTGAACCATCTTGATGAAGAGATAAAAAAAATAAAATAAATGAGAAACTGACGAGTACTCACAGAGAACATAAAAAGCATTCCCTGAAGATCACCAAAATCATGCTCTTCAATCGCCGAACCACAATCTGTTTCGGCATCGAACATAGAGCTCCTGTGGGAAGAAAACTGCAAAAAGAGAATGCCTCTCTCCTCCTCATGATAATAGCTAATTCTTCGCCGCTTGAACCAGTCTCTAACTTCCTCTTTCTCGACATCCAATTTTTTATCCAATTTACCGGACCCAAAGACATTGGAATCGATAATCCGATTGATGAGTTGAATCGAATCATCGGGTCTCCTCCCAATGAAACCGACGACGACGACACTGTCGGAAAAACGAGGAACGGATAGCGACGGCGACGGCGAAGAAGGAGGAAATGAAGTAGAGGGATCGGGTGAGGCAGCACGAGGAGGGAGGGACGTAAGCGAGGCTGAAGAGGAAGTGGGTGTTGATGGCGGTGGCGGCCGGACAAGTACTCGCACAGAGGATGAATTGTGTATGTCCATGAATGAGAGAAAATCGAACTCCCGATGCAACTGGAACTGCTTCAGTGGTTAACTTCTGATGACAACAAGCAGAATTCCTTCGGCGACGCGGGGAAGGTCCTTCCTTTTTCTTGTGTTTTTGCCCCCTCCAATATTTTCGTTTTGAACTTCAGATCATTCATTTTTTTTAGGCTAAATATATACTCTCATCTTCTTCCAATTTAATTCTTGCAGAAGGTTAAAAAAATGCCAAAGAATTTTGTCAAAAAAAAGGGAAAAAAACTAAGTAATAAATAATAAAGTTAGAATTTAGGGGTTGATTGGAGCGCGAGTTATAATAACAAAAGTTATAATAATTTGTGAGTTATTATAATTTGAGTAATAGAGTCTGAAGTTATAATAGTTTATATTTGTGATGAAGTATTCCATAGGTTATTATAACATATGTCCAAACAAGGCCCTTAGTGTTGAAATTATTCTATATAGTTTGAAAATCCTCCCTAAATAATATCTAAACTATTGATGAGTGTTTTATCAAACGAGACTAAATGCATCGATTTTGATTTAGGTTCGACAACAAAATTACTTAACATATATGTAATATTTGTCTATGATTTGATTTATCTTTATTGAGTTCAATGACATTTCAGGGTGTCAAAGAGAGCATAACCCAACTAACATATTGAATATGTTAACGAGCATGAGATCAGTGGTTTGAATCATTCAATCCCTGTTTGTACTAAAAAAATTGAGTGTTGAAGGATTCAAATTCCTGACCAAGAAGTTACATGTCAATTATCGAACTCACTTACTTTGAAATTTGTGTTTTACATTATTTTAAAGAACTACTCTCCACTTTTTGATTTTTTTAGTAAAAGTTGCAATATTATTTTTGATGTTTCATAAATGTTTCAAAACTATTCCAGGATTGAAATGGTTTAGAATGTGAGATGAAAATTGATATAGTACAACATTTTTTTAATGAAAAATAATAAAAGTATTTCTGAAATTAGTCTTAAAAAAAGTATTTTTGAAACCATAAACAAATTTGAGGGGCGTGTTTTATAATTACCTTTATTTATTTTTACAATCAGGACAGATACAGATAAAATCTTTCAGGCTCTATAGGGGAAAGGACGAATCAGGCAAAGGTCGTTGCTTTACTGCCGAGTGGCGCACATCTACCAGAAAAGCCTCCATTTCGCATTATCCCTTCTCCATCTACAGTTCCCCATAGCAAATGCAAGCAGTTCTCGCAGCTATGGCGGCGCAATCCCTTATCTCTGCCTCCCCTTCTCACTACATCGCATTGTCCCCCTTCTCAAATTCCTCCCCTCCGCCTCGCCTAACCTCCTCCTTCCATGGCGCCTCTCTCAAGCTCCCTCGCCTCTCCCTCTCCCTCGCAGCTTCCGTCGCCCCCAAGCCCCTCGCCGTCGTTGCCGCTACCAAGAAAGCTGTCGCTGTTCTGAAGGGAACTTCCACCGTGGAAGGCGTCGTCACGCTGACCCAAGAAGACGATGGTCTGTTCTGTACACTCTGTATCAACAAGTCTTTTTTTTTTTTTTTTATTCTCATCGTATCATCGTTTATGGGTTTCTCGTAGCTGAGGGTTGAGTGTGCGAATTCATTATTAATTTTTTATTTCTGGGCGATTGAAGGGGAATTTGGTGTAACCTTGTGGATTTTGAGGTTTATTTGGCGCCTAGTTGCTGAGATTGACGTTGACTTTGTTTGGAATGTGATATGTGCTAAGTGGGTTTTTAATTTATGCCTGCATTGCTTTCTTCTTGACTGTTCTGTTATTTTTTGATCATAATGTATTGGTATGCACATAAGTTGACTTTTGAAACTTCGCGCGGATGATTGTATTGATTTTATGACGTTTCCTTCTCGTAGGATTCTGTTGTCTTGTTGGCTTATACACTATGGTTATTCTAGAATCAAAAAGCTTTTAACGATACTTCCTGATTAGATAATTACAAGTAATAAGGCAATAATATTAGTAATGGCAACAATGATGAGAAATTTGCATGGAAAACCCCTTTTCACATGCATTAATGTGATTTTGACCCATGTTCTGAAATTAATGACATTTGACCATTTTTGTATCTTGTGCATTTAAATCTCGCTCTCATTGCTTCGCTCACTCATTGACTCGCTCTCTCTGCTACTCCAGCTCTTATCTGTCTTTTTTTGTCATTTTTTCTTTATATTTTTTTCCATTCATTTGAGCGAGAGCGAGAGCGAGAGCGAGACAACAGGAGCGAGAGCGTGAACAACGTGCGGGAGCGTGAACAAGAAAGACCGCTTCATATTACCCTTATGAGTCATTTTGAGCGCATTGCCACGTCAGAATAGGTCATATTTCATTATTTTGAAATGTCAGGTCAAATGACATTAATGCATTGGAAAATGGGTTATCCGTACAAATAACCCAACAATGATGACAATAATGATAATAAAAATGATAATGATAATGGTAATAGTAGTAGTAGTAGTGATATTGTGATGCTGAAGAATGTTGTGTTATTTCTAGGTCCAACAACAGTAAATGTTCGAGTTACCGGGCTCACCGAAGGGCTTCATGGATTCCATCTCGTAAGTAATTTGACATTGGCTGCCATGATCTATGGGCTTTGTTGAAATCAGCTAAGTGAATTTCTGCAATGTTGTTTTAATCAATCTACCTTCGCGATTCCTTCTGTAGCATGAGTATGGAGACACAACAAATGGATGCATTTCTACAGGTAGTGTATGATCCCATGTCCATTTTTGAGTTTGATCGTTCTGTACCAAGAAGTTTTATTCTAACTAGTGACATTGTGTTTTTGTACAAGGCATCTTTATTCTCTTTCACTGTTTATGTATTATTTTCGATTGTAGGAGCACATTTCAATCCTAACAAATTAACACATGGTGCTCCTGAGGACGAAATCCGTCATGCGGGTGACCTGGGAAACATAATTGCCAATGCTGATGGTATATGCCTTTTCTTTCTGAAATGTTCTTTTATTTTATGTTTTTATGGATTTGTAACTTCTAATGCACTATTGTATTTTTTCTTGATATGAAGGAGTAGCAGAGGCAACCATTGTGGATAATCAGGTGCCACTTTGAGTATTATTTCTAGTATTTTATCCATATATGTCATCGACACAATCCATATGCTCAGAATTATTAATGTCTTTCATCAAGAATGGCATTGCAATAACTATAAATGTTGATGGTGGTAGTGCCGCTGGCAAAACTTTTCTTTTATATTGTGCATGTATATATTCATGACTGCAGTGCAGTTACCTTAGTATTGACAAGTTCAAAGACATAATGTTCAAGCGTTTATTTTAGATCTTCCCTCTAACGTACTCAGTTATTAATTCCTTAATCTGTAGATTCCTCTCAGCGGCCCCAATTCTGTAGTTGGAAGAGCCTTTGTGGTACATGAGCTTGAGGATGATCTAGGAAAAGGTATGTTCTGTTCATTGTTTCAATTTAAATTTAGTTACATGTTTTACACCTCCTTTTCTTTCCTTGTCATTTGATCAACCTACTCAAGTAATTTATCAAACAGAGGTACATGCTAAAAGAATTGAACTGCACTAAAATATTTCATCTATAGATAGAACTGCACTACTAGCTGCTGATAGTGATGTCTGCATCACTTAACTTAGCTGGGATTTTGATTGTTTCACTATCAAGTTTCAATATTTCTTCTCATTTTTCTGGTTATGATTATGTAGGAGGTCATGAACTCAGTTTAACCACGGGCAACGCTGGTGGAAGATTGGCATGTGGTATGCAAACTAAAAGATCTTTTTTCTTCCCTCTCAAGAGTCCTGATCCCTTTTTTCCCCATGCTTGACATCTATATTTATAAGACGGCTTTGGTGATCAATTTGTTCGATTTAAATAGAAAATAAGTGATAAACACGGGTGAACTATTGACTATTTAAATTATTTTCTATCCCTGGTGGGTATTAATTTCCTTGAATACTTTCCAACTGATTTCATTCATATTTCATATCATCCTAAAGTACAAGAATTTTAGATTCCAAACAGTGTCCCGTTTCCTCCATCTCCTTCCCAATTTCATTAGTTTATATTGTAGAAAGGACTAAGTTATTACTTGTAGTTGTTGTTCAAGAAGAACTAACTTCTTATTGGCGACTTAGTGGTTATTTTGAAGGCATACAGTATACAGTATACGGTATACTTAATCACAGATTGTGTAATTTACTAAACTAATCTACCTTATTGAATACTGAATGACCTCTGGCTCTAAGATACAAGGAGATTTATAGCTTTAATTCAAATTCTCAGTCCAGGGCTTTCTTATAACCATTTTACTGTTGTGCATGCTTCATGCCATATGTGCACTCTAAGATGCAAGGAAGCCGAGTGAATACAGTATGCTTTAATTTAAATTCTCAGCAATGCATATGGACCATATGGTTTTCTTGTATATGTTTGTTATAAATTGCACAGCTTATTTCAATGATCAGACCCTTTGGGTAGCCTCTGCGCTGGCTATTGTTCTGATAGGCTGGCATGCCATTTTTTCCACCACCTTGTAGATGACAGAAACTTTTCAATTAGTAACATGGAAATGGGTAAAGTTAAAAGACTTCTGCTGAATGCATCAGCATAGTTAATGTACAACTGTTATAAACGCTTAAACTAGGAGCTAATCAAACTGCCAATCTATTGCTTTGCTTGAGTGCCATGGTAGTAAAGTACAGGCAAGAGTCAAATCCAGACATTCCCTATTAGTTTCTAGATGCCTAAATATTGTTAACTTTGTAAAATTTATATCTGCTCAATGGTTTATCATCCAGAATGTGTGCTAATTGCTGATACAGGAGATTCTCAATCTTTTTTTCGTCTTTGCAGGTGTCGTCGGGCTGACTCCCGTGTAATGGCAACAAACAAACTGCGTAGCCTACAAGGTCGGTACGAGCTCTACGAGCACTGTTGGCAGCTTGTTGTTACCCGCTTCTCCACAGGCTCGAGTTTCTTTTCTTTTGCCTATCACATAAATTGTAGTCTTGGGAAGACGGTTCTATTCTATTCTCATTGATATCTGTTACTGTGCTTTCCATTAGCTGAATAAAATTGACTTGCTGCTTGAGCTAGTGAATTTGAGATGAAATTTATGAGATATGATGATCTTCCTTTCACCTTGGCTGGATATCACATCACACTACTGCTTCATCTTTCCTCCATGTTTGTCACTTCTGTAACCTTAACAATTAATAAAAGTATAACTAAACAGAAAAGTTGTTCAATCAACAAATTAGACTTTTGAACACAGAATAGAAACCAATAACCAAATAAGTTTGCAAATTGTTTAAGTTTATGGATCCACTTGGATTGCAATTTGATGTGGGTTTCAAGTACTTGGCTCCAAGTTCATTGCATGTGAAGGTAGCAATCCATTGTTGTGAACGGGACACGTGGAAGGTGCTTTTGATGGCAATGTCATTCTTGTTGGAAAAGTCTATTGAGATCCCACATCGAAAAGGTGAAGAAAGACTTCACAATTTATAAGGTACATAGATAGACCTCTTATTGCCAATTGATTTTAAGATAAAACCACGTATTTTTCTAATAAAGCCAAACCAAAACCATAATTGCACAACCAAGCAACCTAAATTTCCAATTACATAAGTAGGAAACAAATTCATAAATCATAATAATAATAATTGAAGCAACCTGATCCTAATTAGGCAACCACTCATGTCCCCTTCATTTGTTCATAAACATTCAACAATTTTAATAGGATTAGGACCTGTCCCAATCAACCAACCATGCGGCACTCTTCTGAACTCTAATCAAATTTCTTTTCTTTTTTGTTTCTTCTCTCTTCTTCTACAACCTCCTAACTTAGTTTCGTGCAGCTGCATTCTGATTAACCAAATTAGATTTTAGATTTTTTTTAGGTTATATTACAAGTATAATTCATTAATTTTAAGTTTGTTTTTATTTGATCTCTAAACTTTAAAAATGTTCCATAGGTTCTTAAACTTTCAATTTTGTGTTCAATAGCTCATTCAACTTTATAAAGTGTATAATAGGTTCTTACACTTTCAATTTTTGTTCAATAGATTCTTAAGGCCCTGTTTGGTAAATGTTTTGTGTTCTCTACTATGGTTTCATCTATCTAGAGGAAACATTTGAATTTTTAGCCAAATTCCAAAAACAAAAACTACTTTTTGAAAACTATGTTTTAATTTTCAAAACTCGGCTTGATTTTTGAAAATAAATGTAAAAAGTGAAAAGGAAAATATTGAAACCCATAGGTGGAAGGAGTGTTTATAGACTTAATTTAAAAAAACTAAATGGTTATCAAATGGGGCTTAAATTTTCAAATTTTTATTTAATAGGCCATTGACCTATTTGAATTTTTTAAAAATTTACAGACCTACCAAAGTTGAAACTTTAAGGTTCTATTAGAAATAAAATTTAATTATATCTAAAATAAATCAATTAATTTTTTTAAAAAGAAAAATTAAATATGTAGGAGACCTATTTAGAGATTTCCATGAGCTGGGATGACATGAATCTCCATTTTCACGAAATTCTCCGTTAAATTTTGCAGGGACAAGGCAAGGATTCTTGGCGGAGAATTGAAAGTTTAAAAACTTATCAGACATTTTTAAAAAGTTCATAGTCCTATTAGAGACAAAATTAGAAGTTGAAGAACTTATTTTTAAGTTTAATGAGTTATTAGACACAAAATTGAAAACTGTGGGACTAAACTTTTAATTTAACCTTTATTTTTCTTATCTAAAAAAATAATTTCAAAAGGAAGTTCATTTAAAGTGATAAAATGGAATCGTTGGCAAACTTTCAATTAGTCTAAGGCATCAATAGTCTACTTTTTACTTAAGTGATTGTAAAAAAGAAAAAAAAAAGTGTTTGGAATAGAACTAAACTCACAAAAAGAGTAGAAAATATAATAGCTCTCAGTTGCAATGAACACAAAATTGAGTGTGTTTAGTGAAATGGTTGCTTGCTTGCTTCACATCATAATATGTGGTTGGAGTTCAACTTCACGAGGAGACATGGAGTTGGATTCACGAACTCAATCACAACCAAAGCCTAACTTTAGGCTTGCGGTTGGCTTCAAGTCTTTTTCTTGCACGAAAAATGCTATCATAAGTCAAATTTTTCATACCATTCATTTTTCCTTTTGATTAAAATAAAATTTGTCAATTTATTTAAAATTCACTCAAAGTTCATCTATAATAACGATAAAAAAAATAACCATAATTGATGATTGCACACCCCATGTTTGACAAATTCAGACCACCATGACTATGTCATCGAGACACATCAACACAACTAAGTTAAGAACATGACTCTAATACCACTTGTTAGGGATACGTGAATCACCATATATTTTCATAATGGTATATGATATTGTCCACTTTGGACATTAACTCTCATAGTTTTATTTTCGAAATCACCCAAAATGCCTCATATTAATGGAGATACATTATCCTTAACTAACTGGATCACATTCCCCACTATTGCTATAACCTATAATTATATAGGTTTTTTTTTTGTTAATTATTTTGTTTTATTTATCTTTATTTTTACCAATGGTTGAATTTTGTATGCCTAATACTATATTAAATAATTTGCATGTGATGTTTGGGATTGGTTATAACTGCCCCAATCTACTTCTTCTCAAACTCATCAATATGACCATATTATCACACCCACACCACTAAGAATAGAGAGATTGAATTTAATGACATAAAGTGTCAAATTCAACTTCCTCATTATATATATAAAAAAAAACTTAAAGTATATGAAAATACATTATTATTATTCTTAATCCACTAATTTTGGTACATTAGGGTTGTAATTTTTAGTTACTACCTATGCTATAAGCTCAATAAATATTGAAGAGAAAATGGTCCAAAGTTTTTTTTTTTTTTTTAAATCATCAATTTGGGTACATTGGAGTTGTAATTTTTAGTTACTACCTATGCTATAAGCTCAACAAATCTTGAAGAAAAAATGGTAAAAAGATTTTTTTTTTTTTTTTTTTTAATATCATCACTGTTCAATTTCTCTTGGGGCCACCACTGGCCAACCCTTCCTAGGTGGTATAAGCTCTAAAAAGTACTCTAATTTTCCATGTGATGAGTCAAGAGAAAATATGAGCTAATTGGTCAAGTTGCTCTCCAAAAGTACATTTTAGATTTAAGTTTTATTTATAATCTCATGATAATTTGAAAAGGCAAAAATAAATTTAATTATTTTTAAAATTAGATCATCGATGAAAATATATATATATATATATATATATATATATATATATAAAAGAAAACAATAGTGCAACAAGCTTTATTTTGGAAAGTTTTTGTTTTAAAAATAGAAAATGATTTTCTAGCTAGAACATTTCCAAATAGCTCCTCCTTGGAGTATTATACAACTTAGGGTTTTACATTTCATTAAAGAAAAAAATAAAAAATCAAAGTTGGCCACTTATAATTAAGATCAATGTGATAATACCTAATTATGTGAGCTTTATTTTATTTAAGTTTTATTGACTAATTCATTTGAGACTTTTAAGCATGAAAATCAAGCAAAATCTTAAATAATTGATTAATTTAATACAATGATATCTTTTTTCTTCAATATTAATAATATTAAGATCAATATCAAGAGGGGTAATTTAGGTTTAGTGATGAATCAAAGTTTTCAAATTAAGTAGTTGAGATCTAGTTAGAAGGAGAGAAAATGGCTTGCATAACACTCCCCTTTTCTTTGGCTATCTTATAAGATAAGATAATGCTTTTGAGTAAAGTATGAACCATTTGAGAAAAGGGTCTTTTTCTCTCTCTATATATATATACACATAGTGAGAAAATTACATTATTGGATTGGTTAAGTGTCTATGGATTAATAATCATTATAAAATTGGGTATGACTTTGTTACAAAATTTGGTCCTTTTTTTTTTAGGGGAAAGCAAAGTCTCCATCCATGCTTGAAAAATAAGATAGAAAGTAGACACCCACTTTTATTTTCATTCTATATGCTTTGTGTTTAATTAAATTAAATATCTACGTGCATGTTTATAAAACTACTTACCATTAAGCAACTATCGTTAGAAAACTTAGTCAAAAGGATCAAATAATAACATCATTCACTCGTTAATTAGTTTTTCAATTATGTATATTTGGTAGCTAACTTTGAGTGACTTTTAAATGTAGCTTATTTTTATTAGATCAAAAGAAAAATATAATCAATCCACATTGTATGTACTATTACTTTACTTAACTAAGATTAATGTTTCAATTCATGAGCTTGAAAAAGTCAATAATTGTAAAATACATAGTTAAACATCATAAAAAAATTAACCATTTTTATTAGTTAAAAGAACTTGCTACAAAAGTCATATCAAATCCAATACCTACCACTAAAATGAAAGCAATTTTTCCATACGGATCCAAACTTATTTCTTTTTTTTTTTTTTGAAAAAAAAACTCACTTAAAAATAATTAGTGATTAAGTGAACTACTAAAATTAATCTAATGACGAATAATATGAATATAATATATAGTCAACTAGAGAAACGAGTGAATTTTTGGTTGAAAGGGTTTGAAATTAAACACACCAACCAAAAAATTCTTTCACCATATAGCTTAGGTAAAATAAAAAGAGGCAGCATTTATGTTTGCCCATAGTGATAGAATAAGTGATTAAATAAAACAAATGTTAGTTGGCCTAAAACTAAAAGTCATGTCCTTTCCCAAATAATATACTCTAATTTTGAGATGCATTATCTGAATAGATACATACATATATATTTTATATATTGATTGATAGTCAGTTAAGTGACAGCCAATAAAATTAAATTTTTATTTAGAGAGAGAAAGAGAAATTAAGGGAAGTGGCTAGCTAGTTGCAAGGATGGTTTTAGTGACAAAGTGTGGCTCCCAAAATAGTGACGTGAGAACAGTTGGAACCGATCAATGAACAACTTGACATTTCACACAAATGAAAAAACTAAATCAAATTATGAAATTATATATATATATATATATATATATTCTTTTACAATTTTCCTTATTATTATTATTATTCTCCCTTTTTCCTTTTTGAAGAAAATGACTCATTTCCCATCTGAGATTGCGGCAACCTAATGGTTATTTGATGCTTAATTTATGGTCCATTTTTAAAGCCTTTGTGGTAATTTTGAGATTGGTGTCCATTTTGGCCCGTATGATTTATCTAAAGTTTTGTTATAATCTCCTTACTCAAGTTAAATCTCTTTATAAATTTATATCATTATAAGATGTGTGTTAATAATTGTCTCTCGTGATATTTTTTTAAGTGACAAACATCGTTTAATTATCAAACTTGTGATTAGTATTAAATATATGTAATGGCTAAATTAGTTGAATGTAAGATTTTAAAAAATAGAGAAAATCAAGTGGTTTTTCGAGTAGAAAGGTTGCCAATTGTGAAGAATAAAAGTGGTTGATATTGGGTTTAGTTGAACATCTTCAAAAACCCTATTCACAAAAATTCATTCCATCTCTTTTGAGCGTTGTCTAATAACACCGTCACATAGGAAAATTGTTTACATCTAAATCTTGATAATATTCCTTTTAAAAACTCCGTACGTGGTCTAAATTGATATATTTAACTTTTTTTAATTAATTAAATTGATTTCATGACAAAACTACTCTAATCTTTTCTAAATAACAAAAATCTTAAAATATTTTTTATATATATAATTTTTAGGTTATGGTTTTGGTTGTCTCTACAATCTTTAATTTCGGCCATTTATCTTTCTAGCTCCCTCTCATCACAATTAAAAAAAGAGAAAAAAATCAAATCATCTTTGCAAATCCTCACAATGATGGTTTCAAATTGTTGGGAGGAAGGATATGATAAGATCTATAATAAGAATAAAATTAAATGTGATTTTGACATCTAAAATTTTATCTAAATTCTATTTTTTTTTATACTTTAAATTTTGATCATTGATTTTTATCGAACTAATTAATCTAAAATTATCATCAAAATGGGGCCTCATAACCGAAAATATTACAAATTAACCACACAAAAAAGCTAATCAAGATTTTTCCTTTCCAATTGCCTCACACTACTAGCAACAACAACCACTCTTTTTGTTATTAAATTCATTTCACAAAGGAATAAACCCACCCTTTCTATTTTATGCCTCATTTCATCCTATCTCATAGCCCACACCAAATCCCTTTTACCATCCATTTAATTACCCTTTTTTCTTTCATTAATCACTTGTTAATTTCACCTCTTAATTATGGAATCTCAAATTCAATAAAGCTCCCAATTATAAACCAAGAAAATTACCCATTAAAAATAAATTAAAGTTTTAAAATAAAAAGAGCATGTCATTAATTTAATTTCATGCTTATTACATTTTGGTATTAGTTCAATTCATCGCTCAACTGATTTGACTTTTTAAGAAACCAAACCCCCTAAGTTTTTTATTTATTCTTTTTTCTCTTTTTAACAAACATTCATTTAGAAGAAGTTGATTTGAACTCTCCTAGATACAATTTATTAATAAGCTTCGAATTTGAAAGTTTGGTTTATAATTGGACTCTATAGAGGAATAAATTATATAGGTTACAATTTACAATATCATTTCAGTTCCTATATACTTGAGATAAAAATTAGATTTATTATTATAAATTTTGGACATTTGAAAGCTGTAAAATAACTCAAATAGGATAAGCTTCACAATACAAGTACCAAAATAGTATTTATTTAATATATATAAACTTACATTTATATATAGTTTATATTTTATTTGTGTGCATTAAAAATATTAGTACGTGTAGTATAAAAATTTATAGGTATCATAAACTTAGAATCTATACAACTCTTTATAATTAATCGATCAACATATCAAATATAGACTCGACTTCTTAATTTAGTAACACAAATCTAACCCATGAAAAAAAAAACTTTATTAATCCATAAAGTAACTCTATGTAGCAAATTAGCTTTGAAGCTATTGGCTTGGGTTGGATGAGGTTTGATTCTAACCCACTCAAAGTAAACCCTCATTTGGCTGTTAGGCTTTGGGAGTTTCTAATCATTTATATATATACCTTCTTCCTATTATTCTCCCATAACCACCCATTTATTTGGTCACCTTCCCTCATCTTTCAGGCACATCCTAAACAAATTATAAATATATTTCTTACTATAAAGTTTTATTCAATACAATACCTTGAAAATTAACCCATATAATCATAGAAATATTACCCCCCAATATATATATATATATATATATATATATATATATATTCCTAATTTTCTTAATATATATTTGAGTAGTAGTGGAAGTAAGGTGGAGCAGCTTAAAGTCAAGTGTGAATTCAATTTATATTTATGTACAACGCATCCAAACGATTGGGGAGACTTAAATTAAATTAATTGGTGCCGTCTAATCATGGGCCTGTGATATCAAATATTCAATTAAACCACAAATTTCAGTCCATTTAATTAATTAATTAATTAATTATAATTATGATGGATCGGATGAATGAAATATAAGTGTAGGGACGACCCGACCTATTATTTTAATTTTTTAAAAATTTACTATTATTATTATTAATTTTTAAATTAATGTTAAGACAGTTTGGTAATGTAATTAAAGCACATCACATGTAATTGCCCAATCTTGAGGTACGTACTGAAACGAAACCAACCAATATTACCTTATTATTGACTCCACTCGGAACTAATTAATATTTGGCTTCAATTTTTTTAATATCATTATCTTAAAATTACTTAAATCAATGTGTCAGAAAATTATTGGTTTGGTACTTTGGTTTCTTATTTTATTTTTGAATTTTATTAACATAATTAGTTAGTTGGGGGTTTGACAAGTATTTTGTTGGGTCCAAATTGTGATTCGGGTTCGACCCGATGTAGAATCGGGTTTCCACCAAGATTTAGGTGAAGGAAGAGAGAGTAAGAAAGAAAGAGTGAGTTGGAAAAAGTAATGTAATATTATATATATATATATGGGTTTTTTTTTTTGCTTGAAAATTAATTCATGAAATGATGATTCTCAGGTATATAAAACTTTAAATCGTGGCGTTTTCTTCTTGAAAAGTGTGGAGTGAAGTAGGCATGGTTTAAATATATCATTTTTTTTTCTTTTCTTAAGCTTTTATTAGTAGCCATGTCTTATTTTTGTGGCTATTGATTATGACTTGCCTTGTTTATTGTGTGAGCTTAAAAGAAATTCATTTTTAAAGCCAAAACGGAAGAGGAAAAAAGAGAAAAAGAAAAAAAAAAAAAACCCACCCCTTTTAGAAGGAAAAACAACTACTTAAATAATAAACTACACAACTCTAATAATAATAATAATAAAAAACTTTGTTTCTCCCTCAAGAAAAAAAATTCTGAACTCATTATCAAAAAAAAAGAAAAAAAAAAACTTTTAACACGTAGAAGTGTCAAAGTACAAATTAAAAGTCAATAATAAATATATTATTTAAATAGAAAATGACATTAGATGAATTCAAACGAACTTTTGTTTAACTACCATCATAAAATTTAAGCTAGTAGATTTTCATGTGTATTTAATATCATCTTATATATTTTTTTTTAGCCCAAGTGAATTCTCACTCTAATTTTCTATTTCGTAAATAATTTATATAATATGATGAATTTCAATGACGCTTACTTTAACTAACTATGAATAATCTTCAAAACATCATATTCCTATATTAATAAGTCATAACAAAATTCAACATCAACATAACACAACAATCTATGACATTTTTTCCTCTCTCCCCTTCATTTAATTTGGTGTGGTGTTGTAGAATGTCCAAATTGTAGTAGTACAATAAACTTTCTTTAATTAAAAAAAAAGTTATACGTATAGGTACAGTTAAAAAAAAAAAAAGGACAATTAGTCTAATGAATTAATAATTCATATAAAATTCAACTATTTTCATTTCATCTACAAAAAAATTTCCAATGCATGCATTTGACATAGAAGTAAAGAATAATATGTCTAAAATTGAAAACTTTGAATAAATTTAATTGGGTGTAGAAAAGAAAGATTAAAGAGAAGGGTTATTGAAAAATAAAGGGGCACCGAAGAAAGAAGAGCATGTAATATTAGTAAGTCATACGTATGGAACTCATTCACACGCACACAACCAAACCCTCAAGCAAAAAAAATTAAAATGTTTTTTTTTTTTTTTAATTTTTAGTGATGAGGTGGCGCATATAAAGTGCGTGAGAAAGCAGAAATTAAAAGCCATCAATTTCATAACACAAAAAAACCTCTTCAAACCAATCCAACTAGCTTTTCTTGTTTTTAACATTTTGCCTTCGCCAATTAAGGTTGGCACTTCAAGCAAGCAAAAAAAAAAAAAAAAAGATTTGTAGGTACCCAAATAAATTTATTATTATTATTAAATAAAAAAAAAAGAAAAAGAAAAAAAAGAGTCATTCTTACTGTTACATTACATTCAACCCACTCTCACGAGCGGGCGGCTTTCAACCCCTCATTACTAATATATATTAAGACCATTTCCCACTCTCTCACTCCTCACTTCTTTCTCTCTCTTTCTCTCTCTTACTTTTCTCACTTCTATACTTCGAAAGTTTTGATTTTGATTGCTTTTATGGAAACCCCAGAAGAGTTTGTGGGATCTAACGATCAGATTCATATGGTTTCTGTTAAAGGCCGCCGGAACAAACGTATGAGGCTTCTTTGTGGCGGTGCTGATGCTACTTCCTCCTCCTCTTCCGGCGGCGGAGGAGGAGAGGAATTTGCTGCTTCTTCTTCTATCTCCGGCGATATTACTCTTAATAGTATTGATCATCATGAGATTAGTACTGAGGAGGAGGAGGATATGGCCAATTGCTTGATTCTTTTGGCTCAAGGAGAAACCCACCGCCGGCCAAGGCAAATTCTTCAAGAGGGTCTCAAAATTGAGAGAATTACTACCAAAAGGTTCAATTTTGAGATCGCCAAAAGTGGATTTTATGTTTATGAGTGCAAGACTTGTAATCGGACTTTCCCTTCTTTTCAAGCCCTCGGTGGCCACCGTGCCAGCCATAAAAAGCCTAAGCCGATCAACGCCGTCGCCGCCTCCGTCGAGGAACCAGAAGAGCCACAATTTAATAAGGTCATCCCGATACCCACCACCACCGTCCAAATTCCAACCAAGACGACGACAGCTAATTTTCAAACCCACAAGTCAGGGAAAATTCACGAGTGCTCTATATGCGGATTGGAATTCACTTCAGGTCAAGCGTTGGGAGGGCATATGAGAAGGCACAGAACTACCGCCGTGTCAAGCACACAACAAGTCGTGGCTACGAACACGGAGCATAATCATAATCATCATCATAATCATCATAATTCTTCGAGCTCCGCCGTGGAGGCGGAGATGAAGCAAAGGAACATTCTAGAGCTAGATCTGAACCTACCGGCGCCGGAGGAGGATCTCCGGGAGACGAAGTTTCAATTTACGGCAACCCCACAAACAATAGTATTCTCAGCACCAACCCTGGTGGATTGCCATTATTGAAAATTGGAATCATATTGAAGAAAAAACAAAGAAACCCCAATATGCGGTTAAATGTGAATCGTGTTTTAATTTAGCTCTTATTATTTTCTTTCTTTTAATTACAGTTACTTATTATTATATAGTGATTAAATATATTCTTTGAAGCTATATATGAATATTTGATTATCTACCCATTGAAGTTGAATCCAAATTATACTTTGAGTAAGAGTGGTTGGTTGGATGTTCTCATTTGGTTACCTTTCATTCACGAAAAGTGGGTGATTTTTGCGTTACCCTTTTTTTATTGCCCCTCAAAACTTTTTAATAGTAACCCATTAAAAAAGATTGATTTTTTATGGGAAATTTTAGTGAATTACAAAAACCCATTAATTTGTTGAGTGAGAAAATTAAGTAAGTAAAGAAAGAAATTAGAAGTGAGATGGCTAGGGTTTGGCAGCTCCACCACCACATCTAAAAGCCCCATTGGATAGGTTCTCTCTTTTCCTTTGCTTTGCTTTGCTTTGCTTCTACATGTGTCTCTCTCTCTCTCTCTCTTGTTTTTTTTTTTTTTAATTTCCTTTTTTTTCTCTCTCATATTAAATGACAAAAAATACATGGATGGCAGGCTGAGTTGGTAACTAAGCTATGCCAAATGGATCCACCTGTCTCTTTCTCTCTCTAACTCTAATTCTGAGTTTTCTCTCTCTTGGTGGGTATTTCTTTTTTTTTTTTAATTATTAATATGGGTTTTTTTTTAAAAAAATATAGTACAGCTCAATTTTAGTTCTAAGCCTAACAGTTACACCTAAGTGAAGTGACCAACTGTATTATCCCTTATATTAGAAGCTACTTTTTAACCAACATTAGGAAGGGGCGGTGGGTCCCACTACTCCCTTTCTTCTGTGTCTGGGTGGGACCCACTCCCTATGTCTCCTTCGTTATTCCCGATAAAGATACTCTGAACTCTTACCACAAGCATTGGGCTTGGATAAGTGGGCCTCCTCTCAGGTCTATACCATTTGGGCCCACCTTCTATTTTCCTTTTTCCCTTTTTTTTTCCTGGTTGTGCCTCACTATGTATCTACTAGTTCTCAATCTACTACCACTAATATTGGAGGACTAATTCTCGTAATATTTTCTATTTTATCCATATGAATAGTGTTTTTAAATTTATAATATGTATTTTTTAGTTATTTACATCAGAAATTGAATATGTGGCCTGTGGGACCACACACGTGTGACGATAAGCCAAATTAAAAATACAAAAAAAAAAAAGAAGAGAGTAACAGTGACAAATTATTGAAAGTTATGGCCCTTAATTATGATTGTCTCTTTTCTCATCTCATCAGATAGAGGACAGTACTTCATATAGAGAAAAACTCAAAGAGGGTGTGATATATCAATAGCTTCATCTTTCATTAGTACTTTCAAATATTCTAACCCTTCCTTCTTTGGCGCAATTTGAGTGTAGTTCAACGGGTTAAGCCATATATTCTCAATCAAGAGATTAGATATTTGAATCTTCACCTCACATATTGACCTAAAAAAAATATGTTGTCCATTCTCTTGAATTTAACAACAATTTATGTTTATCATTATTGATCAATACCCAATTATTTTTTGAACCTATACGAAATGATTGGACAAACATCTATAAATTAGGATGAGTTTTGAATTTATTAGATGCACAAGCTTAGGTGAAAGTTAGGAAGCCTAACACATATGAATGAATTGCATATAGTTTAGGGAGGGGAGGGGGGTCCAAATAAAAGATGAGGTTCATGATTGGCACATGTTGCATCAAGCTAAGCCATGTTGTCACACATCAAGTTTAGTACTATAGATTTACAGAACATAAAGGCACTATTTTGGAACATGATTTGATTTTCACATAATTTATGTTGGTGATATATTTGGAGTGGTGAAAAACATTAAGGATTTGTTTGGGGGCACAAATTATAATAATTTCGATTATTATAACTTATAGAATACTTTGCACCTTAAACCCAAAGTATTATAACTTCAAACTAACTATATTAGCATTTTAAATAACATTATATGGTTTGCCAGACTATTATAACTCATATTATACTATTATAACTCATGTTACAACTTATTCAGTACTCAAACATCTAGTAGGTTATTAAAAAAAAAGAATAAAAAGGGAAAAAAATAGGCCTGCAACAGCAAATGAGAAGTTGACAGGTGGACAGTTTGAAAAGAAAAATTAATTAACAGTTTTGTCTGTCTGGTGGGGCTGGATAATGCAATATTTGTATGTGAAGTAGGAAGTGGAAGCTGTATATTAATATTTCTATTTCATTTTTTTGTATGATCTAAATTTTAAGAGTTGGAAAATGGAAAAGGGTATAATTGGAATTTGGGTGTAAAATAAAGATAAACATACAGGACAGGGAACTGCTGCCTAAAAGTAAATGGGTACAATCCGACCGACAATTGCTGTGTTTTGCCGGCTCATTGTACTTTGGTTTTCATTTGGACATGATCTGGCAAAAGGCAAGACAAAAGCCTACATTTCAACCTTTTATTATTATTATTATTATTATTATTGTTTATTTTTAAAAGTGCTTATGTGTAGTTTTTTTACGGATAATCTATTTTTACGCGCATTAATGACGGATGATCTGCTTCTAAAAATAATAAAATATGACTCATTCTGATGTGGCAATGCACACAAAAGTACTCATAAGGGTAATATGAAACGGTATTTCTTGTTCACGCTTCGTATGCGAAAACACTCTCGCTCTCGTTGTCTCGCTCTCGCTCAAATGAGTGAGCGAAATATATAGAGAAAAAAAGGACAAGGAAAAAAATCAGAGAAGAGCTAGAGTAGCAAAAGTAGAGCGAGAGCATGACGCCGAAAGAGAGAGTAAGACAACGAGATTGAGAACTATAGTGCGGTTTTTCTTGTTTTTTTTTTCTTTTCTCCAGAATTTCGACAACCTCATTACTATCATGAGCGAGAGCGAAACTTGAACGAAAACGAGACTTGAGCAAGAGCCAGAGTACGATCCCCTTGCGGTAATTTAGACGGAATTCACAGTACAAAAAAAAATCATATGTCATTAATTTCAGAATATGGGTCAAATCACATCAATGCGCGTGAAAAAAGAGTTTTTCATGCAAATTTCCTGTGTTTATTTGTTACTAGGTGTTTAGAGCACCGTTTCAAAATTAGAATTATTGAAATTGAAATCTTAAGGGCTTGTTTCTAAAAGTTTGAAAAACCGACAATCAGAAAATAATTTTTGGAGTATATTGTTATTTAAATCTTTGTAATAAGTATGTTATTATGTAGACTTTTTAACTCTCAACTTAGATGTCAACTTGAGCGAGGTGATTAAGGTATTAATAATATTTTTGTTAAAAGCTACTTTTGCCTTCTAAACTTTTATAGGGATAACAACTAGTCTCTAAATTTTAATTTGTAATGATTTAGTCTTTCTACTTAAAATTGTATAACAATTTTGTCTTTGAGCTTTAGTGTGTAATAAATTAGTCCCTACACTTTTGTCAAATTTTCAACGATTTAGTCCCAGTCGTAAAAAAAAATATTAAAATTAAATGTTGATTTTTATTCTTTTACAATTTAAATTTTGTAGCTTATAAACATGTATTGGAATCCTAATTAGTTTATTGATCTACCTTTTTAAGTAATTTCATTAAATCTTGATAATAATATTCCTAATAGGGACTAAATCGTTATAAATTTAAAAATATAAAAACTAAATTTTCATAACCTAACATATTTGGAAGTTGAAGATTTAAAATTCTTGTTTCCACATTTGTAATGCTAATTTCTTCTTTCCTTGATTTTGAACTTTATTAAAAAAGTATGATGATATGTATATGTTTAGATTGTGTTGTTGCATCTAGATTGTAACTAATGGAAATTCTATATTAGTATTTTGTCAAATCTCATTTCTCATTGGCACTGAAAATTTGAAGATAAAGTTTGATTTGAGATCAAGGGAAATGAAACCTTTTCAAGTTATAATTGTTATATCTTCATTTTACAAGTATTAACAATTGGTTGCTGTGGTGTAGTGGTTATCACGTCAGTCTTACACACTGAAGGTCCCCAGTTCGATCCTGGGCAGCAACAGTTTTTCTTTATAGCAAATTTGTTAAATGTTTAAACCATAAATCACAATGCCATCATTCTTTCAATCAGTTGCTGTGGTGTAGTGGTTATCACGTTAGTTTTACACACTAAAGGTCCCCAGTTCGATCCTGGGCAGCAACAATCCAATGTGTTTTTTTTTTAACTGGGAAAGGTGCCAGAAGCTTGAATCGTTCTAAAGGTTATACACCACAAAAAGATATTTACTAGTTTGTGAAACTAAAAATTGAGAAGCTTAAAGTTTGTTGTTCTATATGTTTATTTATAACAATAAAATAATTGTAACTTGAGAGTTCTTTTTTTTAGTTCAACGACATTTGAAGGCGGGATGATTCAAACCTCTGACCTCTTAGCTAAGAGTACATACCAATTACCGTTAAACTAAGCTCATTTTGGTCTTGAGAGGCATATTTATGTAGCCTGTGAATGGTCTAACATAAGCATACATACTAAACACAGTCTTTAATCTCACAACACTATTGTCAAAGTGAGTTTAATTTACGAGTAATTGGTATACAGTTTCGACCAAGAGGTTATAAGTCTGATTCCCTGCACTCCCAATGTTGTTGAACGAAAAAAAAATCTCACAACATTACTGAATATCTTTGAAGTAATATTTTATGGTTTATATGATATGGTATTCTTCTTCGCATTAATAGCTATTCTTACACACATTTCTACATCAAAGTGAACAACTGTTTCTCCATAAGAGAAAGACAAGAATTTGAACGTAGTCTTCTTCTACATTGAAAAAGAACTTAACATTTTACTTCCAGTGCACGTTATTGAAAAGAAGCAACAGTCAAATAAATCACTTCTTGGTGTAAGTTTGATGGTCGGGTCCGACGTCTCGAGAACCAGTGTTTATATAAGGACCTCGAAAAGTGGCCTGCGGTGGAAGTGGCTTTGCCGGATCTATAACTGGCTTTTTGGAAGACCTGGATGATGATAATCCTTCTCTACATTAACTTGTGCAAATTCATTCATTCATTCTAATGATAATATTGCAGCCATGAGTCCATTAACTTACGCCATGTAAAAGGGAAATGCTAAGCCAGCAGATGCAAAGGCTATCAATCCAGTTGCAACGATAATATTCCGACGCCGTGTCATCGGGTATCCTATCTGTGATCTGAATGCAAACCTACAAAATGAGTGAAAACACTGCCTTACTTTTTCAGATAAATTGTATAAAAATTCAAATATGGTAAAGTTTCGAGCAATTCTAATGGGAATATGGGTCTGCAAAAGTACACAGGGCAGAAATAAACAAGTTGACAAATATAGCAGAATCCGCAGATTGCTTCCTTTTTTATTTTTAACAAATAACAGCTCTTTTGGTTTAAAAAAGTGCAACAAAAAGGGCTCCTATGCACATCTCATCAACCAAAAAGAAAAAAGAGGGAGTCCAAAACAGAGCAACCAAGTCAGTAAGGAAAAGAAAGAGGAACATTTTAGAACTGAAAGGCAGACAGCAATTAATATTCTGTAAACTTAACTTACAAAGAACTTTATCTTACAAGAAAGCACCAACCACCTTGGATTAACCAGAAAAAGGAAATGTTCAACAGAAATCAAACCAAGGCCCAACAAAATGCTATATGTGCCATAACTAACGTGATACATCGACAACCGACGTTACTTCCACAGACACCAACTCTTTACGATGAACAATATCCAATTCATACGAATATCTTCCAAATTTTCTTGCCGACAACATGTTTATATTGGGAGACAAATGAATCAAATACTCCAACTTCGATAACATTATCAAAACAACAGTATTGAACAACAAAAACAATGACAATATCACAATGACCAGACTCCATAATTATCAACACACAACACGAAATGTGAAATGGAAACTTCTGTAATCACGCAGCATTCTCGATTAATAACCAAGAAAGCTAAAGAACAATCCACAAGTACCGGAAAACCACAACATTTTTGCAGCTATCTTAAACTGAGAAACTTAAGCCTCCATCGCCATGGACCTACACATAGATGCAGACACAAAAGAACAGATGTTTGAGCCCCAAGTAGAGCTATTTTCCACTAATTAGCAATGAAATGCAAACGCAAATTACAGAAGATAATGAATATCATGACATATAAATATTTGTCAACTTCATCCACAATTAATAATGAAATTCATAAATTTAGCAGGAGAATCAATCAAATGTGTTGATAGAAACTAATGGCAAGACAAGCACCATCTTAGGAAGCACGGAATATCAGCAATATAAGGCAATTGAACAAATCTGCAGAAATGTATTCTAAAACGAATTTGGATTAAGAAAAGAAAGGAAGTGATTCATCGACTAAATCTTGGCGAAAACAGTAAAGTAGAAACAAAACCCTAACTGGAAAAGAGAAGAAGGCCGTCCGTACCGAATTGAGAGTGTGGCTATTGAACTCAAGAGGAACTTCTTCAAAGAGCAAACAAGAGAGCTGATGCTGAATTTCTTGACCTGCTGATCGGAGGGGCTAAGCTTTGAACCATCTTAGGGCCAGGGCCACGAAATGAAATACCCAAATTATGTATTGTCAATAAAAATAAGGTTTTTTCTTTGGGTAAGAAAAATAGTTAGTCATATATATATATATATATATTGAGAAGTTGTTAGTCATGTATATAGATTAAATTACAAGTTTAGTTCTTTAAGTTTGAAGTTTATTTCTATTTGATTCTTGAATTTTTAGAAGAGTCAAATAAGTTCCCGAACTTTCAATTTTGTATCTATTTGGTCCCTAAACTTTGAAATATGTCTAATAAGTCTTCAAATTTTCAATTTTGTATTCAATAGGTCCCTGAATTTTCAATTTTGTGACTAATAGGTCCTTAACCTAATTGATGTTTTTTAAAATTCATGAACTTACTAGACACAAAATTGAAAGTTTAAGGTTCTATTGGACAAAAAATTCAATTTTATATATAATAAATCAATTATTTTTTTTAAAAAATTGTGAATATGTTAAGGGTCTATTTGAAGTTCAAGGACTAATTAGACATTTTTAAAGTTCGGGGACTTATTAGATATAAAATTGAAAGTTCAGGGACCTATTTGACTTTTTTTAAAATTTAGGGACTAAATAGATACAAATTTCAAAGTTCAGAGACTAAACTTGTAATTTAACCCCTCTCTCTCTATATATATAAATAGATACATACATAAATTTCTTTTTAGTGTTCACACACTATTATTAAATACTTTTTTTTTACTAATATAGATTTATGGTCTTGATTTATTAATAAAAATTGAACTATGACAGAGTTAAATAAGTAATGTATCTTTAAATTATATGAAATCCTTCCAAATCTTGTCACTTTTTAGGAAATTCTTTTAAGTAGAAACATCCTTTGAAATCATAATTTCAAATCAAATCATACTCTTCCCTTTTATAACAAACAATGACATTCATTAGAATTTGAGATCACTCAAAATTTGAGCAACCAAATAAGCATTAATCTTTGAGCTTCAAAAAAATGAGTGATGAGTGAAAATAAGGGGTTGCTTTAATCAGTTAATAGGTACAATTTTTGTAGCATAGTTAGTTAAATTTTTGTAGGCTTTCATTATTTTATGTGCCCTACACTATGCATATAATTAAATATTAGACTAAATTATAAAAAAAATACCCTAAATTTTATTTCTTGTTTAAAAAATATTCTTACTCTTTCAAAAGTTGCAACATTATTTTTGATCTTTTATAAAGGTTTCAAAACAAAACTATCTCTAAGCAAAAAATCGATGTGATGATAACTAGAATGCTTGTTTTGATTGAGTATGAAAGAACGATATTAAAAAACGTAACTTTTCGTTTAATATTCTAACGATTTTTTAACTCTAAAAATCGTTTTAAAGTGTTTATAACAAATCCCACATAATATTGCAACCTTAGGATACTATTCTTTTTAATAAGGAAAAAGTTCTAGAATATTTTGTATTATTTAGCGTAAATGTAATTTGTGGAGCCTGGGGCGGGAAATTTTCTTTTCCTTAAAATGAGTCCCCGTCCGATTGGAGAAATCTGAGACCCTTCAGCAAATTTCACACTCAAAACCTTTCTTTGCCCGTCATTGACTTCCTCACAGAAACCGCCCAACCAAAACAAAATCAAATCCCAACAATTCCGATCCCCATGTCAACGACCCGACGCTCGTCGCCGACCAACGCGTCCTCTTCCGACGCCGGTCCCGTAACCCTAACCATATCCAACAATTTCACCGAGGAAGACGAACTCGATCTCCTCAATTGCTACCTCCAAATCGCCAGATCCAAGAATTCTCACCCCACTCTCGACTCTCCGGCTTTGGACCGCATCGAGACCGCTCTCGGCCCCAAATTCAGCCACTTCCACATCGCCGATAAGCTCCACAGGCTGAAGCTCCAGTACCACAAATTCGCGAGAACCAAGTCCTTCATCAAAACCCCTCACCACCGTCGGATTCTCGAGATCGGCCGCAGCATCTGGGGAAAATCCCCCACACCCAGAACAACTAAACCACAGGTAATTTCACGGGTAATTTCACGCAGAATCAAAGAAAAGTCAGTTGCAAGAGAAGAAAGGGTTGATCTGAAGAATTTTCCTGTTCTTGTGAGTGAATTTTCTCGGCAGTTTCCAGGAAATGGTGTGTGGAGAGAGGGGCTGAAGAGAATGGAGGAGAGAAGTTTGAAAGGTATGAATGAGAAGTGGGTTTTGTTGCATATTGAAGAGGCTGAGCTTAAGGCAAGAAGAGCTGCGTTATTACAGCGGCAACTTGGAATTACAGACACTTCTTAAGATGTCAATTACATTACTAATTGAAGATTTTATTTCTTTTCCGATTTGGGAAAATTGTTCTGTACCATAGTTTGAGAAATGAGAGCTTTTTTGAATGTCAGTGTTGTTCCTTGTATTTCAATTATGGAGCTAATGGTAGAAGTTACAAGTAGGTGTGTTTGGCTGCAGTTGTATTATATTGTTGTTCAAATCAATTTTTTCTGACCAATGAATCTGATTCTATGTCAAGTCTATATTGTGTTGTTCAATGCATTGCATTTCTATGATTAGTCAAAATAGGAAAATATTGACTAATTTCAATTTGAAGTGTATGTTATAATAGTCTACACAAACTACACCCACACTAAATAACTCAACATCTTAAACATAGATTATATAACACATACTATTATATAACCTGCCAGTACCCCAAACAACAAAAGTATAGCATGTCCTATTTGAGAGAAAGATGAAGGATGAAATGATCGAAAAAGCAGAGCATGTAAATTGAGAAAGCATACTAAAGCAAGAATTGGAAGATAAGATTTAACCTTTTCAGGGTTCAGACCATTGAGATTTATTTAAATCGTCCAAATCTCTTTGGACTAGATCATTAACCAAAGAATTTAAAACAAATTTGACACCAAATGATAGCTGTATGAGGTAGAAAATCTCACATTCCCTCCATATCAATGCCGAATTATACCGAAGTAGCAAATAAATCATGGGGTCTTATACTCCACTCCACAGGTTCTGATAAGCAAGCAGTTCATTAAAGTGGTACAAATTCTCAAGTCTGGATGTTGCAAAAATGAAGAAATAATACAAACTCTTAAAAGATCATGATTCGTAATCGATAAAAATCCATCTTTTGTTTCAAAAACCATAAAACTGGAAGTCACACAATGATGAAGCATATAAATAATTTACCACTGCACAGAAAGTTAAAGATCAAGATCGATCAAACACTCACCTTTGGTTCTAAATCCATAGAATTGCAGAGTCAAGCTAAGGTACAGAAGCATATATATATAAGCCACCTCTACTCTACAACCATACAGAGCTCAGGTAAACATAGAAACTCCTGGAGATTTTTTAAGCAGGAGGATTGACCAAAGATACCAGGAAAGTGTGCACGGTTTTAAACCATTATATGACTGAATATTGACTGCTTTCTTTCTTGCCAGTAGCATTTCACATGATCAGTAAATGAAACAATCATTTAGCAGCAAGCACGTTTGGTTGTGCAAGGTTCTCCTGCTGCTGTTGGTAGTTCAGGGGCCTCCTGAATAGCATGATATGCGGTTCGGGACGATGAATGGCATAGTGCACCCACCCACGACTCTGCTGAACTCCAATTGCACGCCACTCATTCTGCACACATAGGATTATAATTTATAGGGCTAAGAGAATAACAACATGATTCCATTCCATTAAATGAGCACTCAAACAGATTTGGGAAGCACCCTTTTGCATAAACAATGGTTACTTAAGTTCAAGAAGAAACCCAAGAAAATCAAAAGGCACTGATGGTATAATGATATTCCTGTGCCTATGCCCAACCAAGAAGTCCATTGCTCACTACTTGCATATAGAAAGTGCACGATTGGGAGGCCAGGAGGGGATTGTATCAGACTTAAGCCCTAGATTCTCAATCCTATAATCTTACTTGATATATGTTCTACGCGAAATATGCATAAACACCGTTTCAACTTTCATACAACCATCAGCCAAGTCAAGAGAGAATATCAAGATCAGAAACAAGAGAAACCAGAAAGGGGGGACAAGAACTGTCCACGAAATAATAAAATTTTCTTACAGAGTAAAAGAGAGAGAATTCAATCCAAACAAGTGTGATGCATTTATTTTTTATAGTCTCGATATCCAAACCAGAGAGCAGTGATACCTAAACCTGATTTAAGAATCCAACCATCGAATTCAATTTTTCCAAAACCAATCAGAGAATGCTTCACTTATTAACAAAATCAATAGACATACATTCAAAATTACAAAGATTAAATTGCTTACTTCTGAGAGCAGGCGATTCTTCGGAAGCAACTTTGCCACTTCGGGTGGGAGCACCACATGCCTGTATCAATCAATGTAGTAAGCCATGTAAGACAAAGAATTAAACACTTCCACACAATCCTCCAAGACTGCGAGAAACAACAGAGTTGGAAGCTGAGAGTAAGAATCCAATACCTATACTCGTAAGTGTCGTCGAAATACTTCTCAGAGTACTGAATCTGACCCATCTACCAGTGCTTAATCTTCGGCTTTCAGCGAGAATTACAACACAAAATTAAGCGGATTCAATGGTTTCGATCCCCAAAATGAAACGATGTTTGAACAGCAAACTCAAACTGAACTGAACTAGGGCTCGAGGACTGAACGAAATGGCGCATTATATAGTCAAATGCCAAGTCAGCCGATCACTTGTACCCACGTGCAGCTCCTTAAGGACTGGGCACCGTGAAATTTTTCTGCCGTGCAAGATTTTGACACGTGTTAATCTTTTTTTTTCCTAAAAAAAAATCCATTTTTGAAATGATAATTTATTTAGGAAATTGGTTTTCTAGTAAATTGACAAGAAATAAAATATTTCACCTTTATATTTAGCTTGCTATACATGTTTTATCAATATATATAACACCCTCATAGAACTTTAAAAAAACTCATATAATGTCAGTGAAAAATATGATAAATTTTAAATAAACTTAAATTAAAGGAGTATAGTATTCTTTTTTAAAAAATAAATTAATATATTAAACACCAAGAAACCAACTACAATCATCAATTCTTCTAAAGAATGAGAGGAAGAATATCCCCTGACCAAAGAACACTTGAAAGAAGATGTCAAAGCCGCTAGCTCGTAGATGGATTCTACTCTCTAGGAGTATTACAAAGAAGAATAGAGTGATATTCTTAACAAGTGAAAGAATATCCTAAAAAGAATTTCAGAAAAATTTATATCAGCTTCACTTAATAAAATGCCACCGGAGGCTAGAATCAGTTTCAACCATCAAAGGCAGCGGCAGTTGCTCCTTTCTTCAAGAAAGGACTTCCCACGAACCCTCCAAGATTGCTAAGGCTTCAATCGTTTTGAGTATAATTTTCTCACTTCTAAGTGATTTTAAATTTCAATTCTCAACTCTCATGTGTTATAATTTTTAAAAAATAATAACAAAAGAAATTAATTAGTATTGCTTCGTTCCAAAAGATTTTCTTCAACTAAAGAAATATTAACCTACAATAACGCTCTATTTGGCAGATGAATTTAGTAAGAAATGATTTCAAATTCTATAATTTTAAAAAATGGAAATGATTTCAAATTTTTGTTTGTGTTTGGAACCAAATTGATTTGAAATCACCAAAATTAAAATGACTTGTTTGGATGCTTACGAGAAATGAAAAGAATGTATAACATTTTACTATTATGCCCTTATGGATTTTATAGGAGATTATTTTAATTAATAACAAAATATTTTAATTTTAAGTAATATTATCAAATACATATGAAAACATATCAATAATCAAAACAAGTCAGCTCATTAAATTAAAATTTATAAATGTTATCATTATTGTTAAAAACAAAAATAAAAAAAATTTCAAATGTCTTAATTTAAATGAAAAAAAATGAACCTAGTCGAATCTAAAGATTTGATATACTTTGTGGAGAAAAAAAAATCAAAATAATCTTTTTTTTGTTGATTTCTTCTTGAACTCAATGAATGAAAACACGAAACTAAAGAAATCTAAAAAAAAAAAAAAATCGATTGAATCAATATATATAAAAAAGAAAAAAAAACATATTATTCCTATCAAATCAATAAATTAAAAAAATATTTAAGAAGATGGAAAAAGCAACAGAGAAAAAACACTTATAGTTTATTTAGATATAAAAAACTGGTTAAAATGTAAAAGTTGCATCTAAAAGATTGAAATTATTATTATCAATTTTTTAAAAAATAGGAAAATACAATGGGAGAAGTAAAATAAAACCTAACTTGAGTTTGCTTATGTCTTTGAGTTTGAATAAGAAATTAATGAAAAAAACTATCGTAAAGAAATTATTGTATGAGTTAGAGTAAAATTGAAAACATATTTTTTAAGACTTAAAATCCTACCAAATCCAACCTATTTGAAATGAAAAATGTTTTTAAAAAAACAAGATTTGAAATCATCCCAAATTCAGGGGTTCCAAACAAGGGGTAAAGCTAATTTTGTTTTTTGAAAATTTAAAATCTTCATTTTTCTTTATTCTAAATAAACTTACAGATCCTTGGTGGATACCTTCACAAAAGTTCAAATCCCAAGTCCAAATTTATTGTACTACAAAAAAAAATTGTCATACTTATTCAATATTAACTTGGCCATTCATCTTACTAACAGAACGGAACTAAGATTTATTCAATTAGTCTGCATTAATGTCTCCACTTATGAAATGAAAAAAAAAATCGAGAAGTCTAGCAAATTTGTACAGAGAAATACAAAGACTCAAGTATTTTGGAATGCCAAAGACGAGAAAAGAGTGGCTTCTACTTCTGGTTTCAACACTGATATTAACATTCAAATCCACAATGATTGGTTGTTTATCCATGTTCAAAAACTAAAAACTCCATCAGAAGCTGAAAGAATTGTCCTGTGGATGCAAAAGAAATGAAGTCATAGCAAAATACTATGGAATTTAAGGCCGATACAAAATTTTGGAAAGCTTCCTTCCTTCCTTCCTTCCTTTACCCAAACACTTTCTTTCTTTCTTCACAACCTTCAAAACTAACTACCATCTCTTTTTCTCCATTCTTCTGTACACTAAACAAAAAATTTTAACCCTATCATATTCCTCAGGGGTTGTATGACCATTTTTCTGTACATCCAAAAAAGAAAGAAAAGAAAAAACACCCCTCCCCCTCCCTCCCCATATATAGATTTCATCAGGGTAAGTGGGCTTGCTTGGTTGCTTTCCACTGCAAAAGAATTTCATTCACTGTCAGTCACCTAAGTTCTACCATGTTTCTTCTTCAGCTCTCTGGGTTTGCTGCACTACTAATTACACGATATTGCGGTACCGCCTTTCCCAGCACCGACGTCCCTTGGAAGATCATCATCTGGTAATGTCTCTTGTACTCCATTACCTGCAGCAACAGAAACACACATGTTTTTCAACACCACCACTATTTTTCTCTCATAACATGCAATCTTCTACTGTAAAGATTGGTGCACCTCTTCAGGAGGCAACTTGCTGAATCCAAACTTGTTAATCCACAGCGGCTCTGCTTCGTCCGCAGCTGGCAGAACTAGATTCTTCACTTTCAAAAATCCTAAGAACCTCTCAATGCATGAATACAAGGATTGGAAGTAACCCTGAAAATATAGTCTTCTTTATGAGCCATGCAAGTTCACTTCTCAAGTGAAAGAGGAAAACCTTTTTCATGGTGAAAAGACATGATAGCTACCTGTCCTTGAAAGTTGGTATCTGTTGCTACTAATGGAAGCTCCGCTACTTCAGTCCCAAATATACGAAATATTCCCGCTGACACAACAGTTTCACTACAAGAAGAAACAAAGATTAATATCAAGTGCTAAGATTTCAATAATAAACTCGACTTTTCAGAAACTGGGTCGGAATTCTTACTTCACAGTTAGAACTGCACAGTATATCCCACCAAATTCTTGACCCCTGATGTTCCTCCTGCACGGCAAATAGATGTTCACAAGATTACTCTCAACAGCCACTATATTCACAACTTCATAGCAAGATGCAGGCAAAAAGAAAAAAGATATAATTGTTTACCCATAAAGCATCGACGGAATGAAGTCCCTCCCAGAGGAAGAGTCAACTATGGGGTCAAAACAATCCTGGATTTACAAAAATTGGAGCAGTTGGCAAGCAGAGGTCAAAAACTAATGCCCTCAAAACAATATATTAATTGATACTGCTAAAAAATCAGTAAACTATAGTTTCCATTCAAATTAATTGCCTACGAATGATAGTCACTCACATGGAAGATAGAAACAGCCTTTGAAAGCAATGATCTAGTTTCATCAGAAGATGACATTTTCCAATTGAGGACCCGCCATCTAATTTCAAGATTGTTTATGCTTCCTGGACCCTTGTTTTCAATCTTTTTCTGTACAGAGACCAAAACAGACTCAGGCAGCTTCTCTCCTCCCAAAACCACCAACTTCTCCAGTGCAGAATGTATCCTGGTACACCCTGGACAACAGAACCACTTTCCTTGGGGAAGTTCCTGCAAGAATATCGAGATTATAAACATTGGATCACACATTTATCACTCGCAATAAATCTGCAAAAAAAGATGGTGTAGGGCAGCACCTTGAGATCTTCCATGTTGTGTTCCTTTAAGCAGCCAACGTGAAACTCCTTCTCACACTGAGAAAATATTGGCATTTGGTACTTTAGGATTACGAGAATACTGGTAAAAGGAAGATTAAGAAAAAACACCTTGCTAGATAAATTTACTTTAAAAGAATAATACCTGATCACAAAGAATCACAGTTCGAGGACCAAAACCAGACTTGCTGAAGTCGTGGCATCTACAACAGTTTGAGACTACCATTTAGAACTCTTGAAGAAACATTAAAAAGGCAAAACCAAACATGAAACAAAAATATTGAGGCGGAAAAAATGTGAAAATGAGGCCGCTTTCAAGCAAGAAAACAAAACCTGCATAACGCACATCCACCAACTTCCACTTCCATAGTTTTGACAATACGAATGCATCTCGTTGTTATCTGTTCAATAGGATCAACACCAGCAACTCTTCCAGCGGCAACAGCATTTGCATTGTGCTCCACAAATTTTTCCTTTTGGAACAAATTCTGGCAATATTTGCAGTACCAGGTCCCGGTAGGGATACATGGTAAAGGAACACAATCTGTATTGACCAAGAAAATTTTGTCAAATAGAAATGCATATAAATAACCAAGGAATGGGGAATATCTGTATTGTAATAGAGTGTAAATACATAAATCCGGTGAAGCATGCATTTTAATTTTGCGATCAAGATATATTATGCATTCATGTTTATGAAAGAGAATAATCAACAAATCATTCAAAGTAGAACTCTTAAGGGAGAGAGGGAGAGAATTTTCAAAATTTTGCGGATAAACTAACACAAAGGACATCTTCACCAGGAAGTGTAATCACCTCTGTGAAAAGCCCTGGGGCAGCCATCACAACACAACAGATCCCCTCCATCTGCACAAATGCTACACAAGTCATCGTTATCATTGGAAGAAAATTTTCGTCCTTTTGATAGAGATATGGACAACTCATGCAGAGACACCCCATTTGATGTGTAAATGTGCAAATATCTGCAAGGGAGGGTACAATAAGCCAAGTCAAAAAAAAAAAAAAAATCAATCGTCATAACTAAAGTCTAGTCTGTATTATAAACAAAGTTTCATTTCTGTCAAAACTCCTGGACCATCTGTTTAACTTTCATTCACACGGAGGCATGAAAATTACCATTAGCATAAGATGGGTAAGATAAAATAATTACTTAAAGGTGGTTTGGTGACGTTCTTATCTCTCATTTCCAGTTTTTTGTTTTTAATTATTTAGAAACATAGACCTTTAGAACTATTTCCTCGTTCTCTTTTTCATTTTAAGAAATGTTCCCAAAATTATATACAAATTTTGGAAACAACAAAATCTAGCTTCTTGTTCACATTCAAATTTGCAAAACATAAACACCTTATTTTATCATATTTTTTACCTACAAAAACTGCTTAATATAGAATAACTTATATTAAAAAATAATTATCATGAAAACTTTGATCATTTTTATTTAAATTTTTAGAGGACAAGTAGCAATTACCAAACACATTTTGTTCCTGGTTCTCTATTAAGAAAAAAAGACAAGAAACAATTGTCAAACACATTTTTGTTTTCCTTTTTTTAAAAAGAGAAAACAAGAAGGAAAAAAGGAATAGAAACAAGAAAAGAGAACGTTACCAACCGGGCCCTCCATTATTAACGTGATCTTGTGTTTCACTTTTTTATTAAAAAAAAAAAAATCAGATCAAGGATAATGTCTATCAAAATGAACAAAGCAAATACTCACGGCTTGCGCCTTGATGCCCAACCAGCATGAGCTTCAAATTGCGAGGGACTAACCTGCTCGTTAACCAAAGTCAAATTAAAACTCCAGAAAAATCTTGAATATCAGAAATGTTTCAGCAGAATAATACTACCTCAGAGTTGCAGCAGCTACAAAAAATACCAAATCCCTTTTTATACCCAACCAACAATTTCTGCAACAAAAAATAAGATGAATAAATAGATATATTACATATAGTAGAACATGAAGAACTAATTGATTGCTTGTCTATGACTAATAAGAAAAAGAAAAAGACCTGCCCACGGGCATAGTATGCAACTTCAGTTCCATCGGGTAATATATCTTCCTCAAACACTAACTTATGAAGCCGTAGATCCCTGTTACAAGAATAATGCTCATGAAATAAACTATAATACATTAATTAAAAAGGAAAAGGAAAGTGATGAAAACGAGGATGTCAGAACATAACCACATAAGCAGAGTGGCACGAGCAATTTATAGAAGGTACAAATCACTCACTTTCTAGTTAATCTTCCATGACTTTTACCACGAGTGGAACCACTCTTAGATGCAGTATCAGATGACTTCGGAAGTATATTTTGTTTTGGAGTGCTGCAACAAACAGACATAAGAAAATACATTTTCAAAATCTGTTAGAGCATAATATATATTTCGTGATCCGAGATATGGTACATTTTCTAAACTTGAATTTCAATTCCAAGAACCAATAACAGTAAGTGAGATGATCCACCCAATGTTCTTTTCTATAATGGTGTGATAAGGATGGTAAATCCGTCTCTAGAAATACATGCAACAAAGTATGAGCTCAAGGGATTTGAATATCCTCAAGACAAAGAAAATCAATACATCAATACTAGTATTCCATTTAACTGTAAAAAGAAAACCCTTGATTCAGTACAGAGGAAAATTTATCCATTTACATCAAAGCCTTGGCAGATCATGACAACTTGACAATTTGAGTTCGAAAGGGTAAATAGAGGAAATAGTAAACTCAAAGTAACAACAGAGTTATGCCATGATACTGGCACAATGAGAGGGCAACAAAGAGTTTCTATTAAGTCTAAGGATTTATAGAAAATTAATGACAGTGCCAAAAATGGTTCTTATTCAAAGTTCAAGAACTAAAATAGAACCCTTTAGATTTTAAGGGTTAAAGCAAAAAAAGCATGAAAGTTCATGGACAAAAATAATATTTGAACCTACTACATTTTTTCATATATTAATTTTTTATTTGTTCATGGTGTGCTTAACACAACCAAAAATAAACCTCATGTATTTTGCTTTGAACTTAGGCTCTAGAAAACTATTACACTTCACATTTACTGATAAACATATAGATAAACCAACAAAAGGGTAGGTCACACTACCAACAAAAATGCCAACTTGCCGGTTCATCTCATTCAACACAGAGTTTCCCTGGAAATAAGCTACCATCTCAGGCATATTGACTCGCCAGCATCAAAGCATTCTTTCCACAAATAACTAGTTCATATGCAGAACTCTAAATTTTCGTAGATAAAAATTTCCAAAAGTATTAAGTAAACCTAAACATTACAAAACACAAAATGGTTGCAACCCTTATCTATATTGTTGTTTGTCACATGCTACTAAATCAAAAAAACATCATGATCAGTAAACAGTTAAACTCACCTTTCATTACTGGAGACTATGGGAATGGGGCTGCTATCATGAGGCTTCTTCGAATCCATGCATGAACAGCAAAGTAACATGGCAATCCCAGGGTCTGATTCAGGAATGCGAACTACAATATAACAAGTTAAATATATGACCATCAGACTGTTGGGTATAGCAACCAAGCAGAGAAACGGTATGACAAGCTAACCAGACATAAAAGCAACCTTTGCAACTCAGGCAGATAGCAGATCTCTTTACCAAGGAACAACCAATTGCACTTTGGATGAATTCTTCTGTCTGGTCAAAAGAAAAATTTTGGCATGCGTTCATGATATCACGGAGGGTATTCCCAGTCTCCAAGTAAATGTACTCTGGTGGACGTTTATTTGAGCTACCGGCATGTAGTTCAAATAAAGTAGGAGAAACAACCTGCATTATTCAGAGATGGATTAAAAAAATTCCTCCAGCATTTTCATGTATTTGTTAACAAAACTCACTTCATTTCCTTGGCAGTTGTTACAGTAACAAATTATGCCAGAGCCACTGATTACTCCTCCAAGCCCAGTTTCTCCTTGTGCTTTAATCTACAACAAGTCATAATAAGAAGCTAAGAGTCAGAAACCATATAGATTTACAAAAATGAAAGCTACTGTAGTTTGAACAAATACCTTAGAACCTCTAATATATCTCACTCGAAGTCCCTCCAAAATACCCGTTTCCAGTAGATCTTTTAACTTGGCGGGAAACTTCTTTGCAGACACTTTCTTAAGCTTTGTCTTTCCAATCTTCATCGAAGGTGTGGCTACAGGGCTAGGAACTTTCTCGGGTTTGGTTTCAGCATCATTTGTGATAACTTGCATTGTCATAACCGTATTAGATTTGGCAAGAATATCTGTAGATGTGGTCGTAGGCTCCATGTTCTGTTTTAAGGCCGAACGAGTAAACCTCTTACGAGGCTGCTGAGCCATCTTCTTTCCCAACTGACCATTTACAACAATGATTGACTTCGACCCATTCACTGCTTCCTCAGAGGGAACATGTTTGCCCTCCTTCCCTAAATCCACACTTGTTAATGACCTTTCAGGTTCAATTCTCAAGGTCTCCTTAGACTCCTCCTCGCATGGTGGCTCCACTTTCTTATCAACCAATCCCCTATCCCTTGCCAAATCCACTGTCTCACGGCTGCTTGGATCCTCACTGTCCAATAGTTCCTCCTTTGATTCTTCTACACAGATGGCATTCGATGCCTCGTCCTTTGTTCCAGTATCACCCATAGATTCATCCACCTGACTCTTGGGTTCTTCGTCGCTTACAAGGTCTACGATATCACTCTTTGCCTCTTCCTCACTCATTGAATCCGCCATGTCTTCCATAATCTTCGCCTTCTCGACCTCCCCCACATCACAACTCCTTAACTGGGCAGCCTCACCCGATTTCTCATCTTCCTCCTCGCCCCCATTGGCTTCCATCGTCACTAAGCCCTTTAACCTCTTGGGGGTGGGACTCTCTGGAATCACATTATTCGACCTCCTGGAACGAGTCCGACCTAATGACCCACAAATCTCCGATTGAACTTTCAAAGCAAATGCAAACTCACGCTTAAGACCAGTCCGGACCCGTGACAACACCACGAACTCATCCGGAGCCGTACCGTTCGCCATATACCATATAGATCAATGAACCCCTCGAATTATCCCGCTTCCCGGATTCCAATACGAATTATCAAAGTATGACAAGAACAAGATATTAACAGTGGCGTAATATATGCCCTGTGATTGATTAGATTTCAATGCGTTTCGAATTGGATAGCCCCCAATTAGAAAAAAATAATAATAATAAACCGATTATGGTGTCGTTCTTTCGATGAGACAACCTAGATAGGAGAAGGGGAAAACACACATACAGAAAAACAAAAGAGAAACGAAAATTAGGGTTTGTGAAACGTCGGTACTTGAGATTTTTGGGTTGAGGAAGAAGGAGAAAAGAATGGAGGGCACAGAGTCGGTTTCTTGGAAGAAGGCAAAACGAAAAGGGAGAAGACGGACCTAATTTTTCATAATACCGAAAATGGCCCTAGGAAGACGAAGAAGGGAAAGATTAAGGCAGAGTGAAGAGGGCAATACGACGTAGTATCGTAAATATTGTTAGAGGGCAATTTGGTGCGTGAAAAAAAACCGAAACGCAATCGCTTCGTCGAGGCAGCTCCACGTTGTAAATATATAATTATTTTATTTTTGTGCGAAAACAAGTTTTTTGAAAAACGAGAATTTTCGCGGCTTAGACCTTAGAGGATCTTTACACACACAAAGAATCGCGTGCCAGCCAATCACAGGTTGCCAAATATATTTTCCATTTTTTAATTTTCTAATGTACACCGTGGAATTCGCGGGAGATTTACCGGAACTGGGCCGGATTCACAATGATGTATAAGGCCCATATCATGAATATGTGAACCTGAACCGTAACGGTTCGGTTTTCTAATACAATAAAACCGAAACGTGTTGACTGGACTCCAAGGAAACCGGACCGTTCTGGATTTTGAGTATCACCATATTGACTTATTGAGTTTGTATCTTCCTTTTTTTTCCTCTTTTTTTACGAGTCACTTCTGCTACTTAATAGGTAACAATTTAGTTTATATACTTTAAAATTTGTAATGATTTAGTTCGTAAAAATTATCACTAAGATTTAATGAATTTTTTTATATGTACATTAATAAATTAATTAAAGATTCAATATGTTTATAAGCTATAAAGTCCAAATTGTTAAATGATAAAAATCGACATTGATAAGAATTAAATTGTCACATATCTAAGAGTATAAAAGCTAAATTATTACATATTAAAGTTCAAAGACTAAATTGTTACAAATTTAAAGTACACTAACTAAATTGTTGTCTAAAAAAATTAGGGACTAAATTGACACTTTCATTGAAGTTTAGGAATTAAAAGTGTCTTTTAACTTTTTATTCTTATTTGTATAGTATATGTCAAGTGGCTTAATATGTATTTTCATATTTTTAAGAGTTCGTCATATTTGCTTATTCCTTTAGGTCGAATGTTTAAATATTTGAAACAATAAGAGTTAACAATTAATTTCTCGTTGTAAATTGATAAATTGATAACAGTTTTATAAGGGGATAAAACTAGAAGAAGCAAAATTATGTTTAAAGCTAGTCCATATATTTTCAATAAATATTAAAATTAATTTCTATGGTTAGTTTAAAGTTGTTTTTATTGAAATGGATGGTATAATAATAATAATTTTTATGCAATAAAAAAGTTAGAATGAAAATATATTTCATCTTTATGGAGATGGCTAATAAGCCATTTAAAAAAGAATAATAATATTTTTTATGCAATAAAAGGTTAGAATGAAAATATATTTCATCTTTATGGAGAAGGCTAACAAGCCATTTAAAAAAGATTACAATAACTAACATCATTGAATAAATTTAAAATTTATTGAAAATAGAATGAGTGTAATCTTATAATAAATACTTATTTTTAAGGTTTAACTACGGGTATGATTATCAAATAACGACTATAAAATTTGTGGTTCGAATTCCTATGTACTCAAAACTATGGGTTTTTATAATTGCCCTCAAATGATTAAAAAGAAAACAGTTTAATTGATCTCGAGATAAGATGTGAGTATATATTATACAAATTAAGGAGAATAATTTAACTCGAACTGGAAATATTCCCAATGATTCAAAATTTGTCGATTTACGTGCTTAGATGGTTTTGCTTTTTACAATAAATGAAATTATTTCACATAATCAAGGTGATTGAATATTGACTATCATAATGTCAATAATTAATGTGAATCTTACTCTTTTTTTAATATATCAACAATTGGAGGTGAGAGATTAGAACCCCGACCTTTTGGTCATGAATCATTCAGTTGAGATATGCTCTTATTGATAAGATTCAAGAAGATTAAAAATATCATAATAATAATTTTTTTTAAGAAGTCATTGTGTTTTACATGGTCCATAATCTCTGCCCCTTAGTATGTTATATTAAATTTCATTCAATTGCATACTTGAAGTTGCAATTTTTACTCTTTCTTTAATTTTCATTAATTCACATGAAAAGAAAAAAAATAATAATAGTTGTAGTAATTATCTAAATTTAAAGCATAATTAAATTAAATTAAATTTTAATGTAAAATTCGACACATATCTCTTTTTTTTTATGTACAATTTTTTTTTTAAAAAAAAAATAGTCTCCCCTTAAAAACACGACCATTTTCATTAGGAGAGAATAAACTTTTCTATAAAAAAAAAAAACGGTACCTCTCTCTAATTACAATATAATTCTATTCTTTAGTTCATACTTATTTATATGTTCCACTAACGAGAATGATAATATCAGTAAATATGGTTTTACATGCAAAACCACGTCCAATAAGCTTATACCACTTCTCTGTTTTTTTATGCTTACCATTTTAATCTCGACATTCAACTATTATTAACGTCATATCGCACTCCAAAATATTAAAATGGAACGATTAATACCAGAATTTTATAAACACCTGTAATTGCATTATTAAGACAGGTTAAAATTTATACTTGTTTTACTTCATCTTCTATCCTATGATTTTTATATTTATTTGATCATTTGACTTTCTAGTAAAATTTCACAAACAAACATAAATTTTTTAAAACTACTTTTTTTTAAACATAAAATATCATTTGTAAAAGTAATATTTTTATATTTAATTTTAAAAAATCAAATAGTTATTGAAGCTTAGGTTAAAATCAAACTTGTTTTACAATGTACACCGAATCATTTCGCACCCTTTAATCTACTGCAAGGAATAATTCTTCCATCCATTGTTACTTATTTATTCGATGCAATTGTGTTGATCAGACATGTCCAAAAAACATTATCATTTAAAACAAATCAAATCTTAAAGAAATAGAACCAAAAAAAAAAAAAAGTCAATTTTGCAAAAAGGACAAGAAGCCCTCCAGACCCAAATCTCAGTCCTTTCTCTCTTCTATTTTTTTCTCCTTTTAATTAACATATCAATCAGAGAAAAAACATTATAATTATCCAACATAGAATAGAATACATCCAGTAAAATACACTGAACATTAAAAATGAGAAAGTACGAAAATTAAACACATTAAAAAGATATTAAACCTGAGAATCATGTAGAAAATGGAAGTCCAAAGTATAAAAATGCCAAAAGGATTGAATTGCCCTGCAAATACAACGAGCCATCTCTGTAGATTCAGCTTGTTTTGCAAACCCCATTTCTCCGCCGCCACCTCCGGCCGCCGTGAAACTGAGATTACCACCTCATTAAGCCCGATATACTGGCGGCGGCGGCGGCGGTCGATGTTAGGAACAGAAATTTGGGTTGTGTTGAGACTTGGGAGAAGGAATTTGAGTGAAGTGGTTATATAATAATTATAAAAGGTAGAGAGAGGAGTTGGAAAAGTGGGTTTGTTAATTTGAATTGGGTGGGTTTAAACTTTAATGTCGCATCTTCGAGGGTATATGCGTCAGCCAGGGCAACGGGCGACTTGTCGCGTCGGTCACATTTGTTTCGCATTAGAAAAAAAAAAGGTTTTGGAGGGTCAGATCGGCTGCCCCCCACTCCTTGGGGTTGTGTATTTGTGAAACACACCGTGGTTGGGTTTGACAAGTGCCATCTCAAACTCACGAAACGTCACGTACACTACTTAAAAATATATTTTTTTTTAAATAATAATTTTAGGTCAAAACTTTAGGGAGACATTTGGAACACCGTTTCGAAATCAAAACTTTTGGAATTGGAATTAGGAGGGATTTGTTCTAAGGAGGTTGAAACTCTAAGAATCATAAAACAATGTTTGATATGCAGTGTTTGGTGTCTGAAAATTAGCGAAAACAAAACTATGTGGTTGTGTTTCAAATTCTTTGGGTTTTGAGCACAGTGATCCAAATAACATTTTAGGTTTGAATTCCAAAACCATCTAAATAAAGATGTTTATTTTCTCTCGTCCCGCGGGGACCCGTCCTAACGGGGCACGGAATCCCTGTTTAGGCGAGAAACGGGAGAGGGAGCGATGATAAAATTTTTCCGTTGGCTAAACGGGGACGAGGAATACATTCCCCATCTCGACCCCGACCCCGTTCCTGCCTCGATTTACTTATTTAATTTTAAATATATGTATTTATATACCTCTAATAAATCATTAGTCTAAAATTTTATTAATATCATCTTATTTTTTTAAGAAATTTGAAAAAAATGTCTTTTAAAAATTAACCATTTAAATATATTTTTTTAAAGGAATTAATTAATAAATTTTTAAAAAACAAAATTCGAAACAGGGAATTATTCCCCGCTTCTCCGCAAATTCTCGCAGGGAATCCCCGCCCCGTTCCATGCAAAATTAAATGGGGAATTTCGTAGGGACGAGAAATGAAAATGGGGAGAGGGGAGGGAGATGGGGACGGGGAAACCATTCCCCGACACCGCCCCACCCCGTGGACATCTATACATCTAAATACAACACGTTGCTCCAAACGATTTCAAAATATCAATTGAAACTTTGAGGACCAAACGTATCGCTCTTTAAATCTCAAGGACCAGATGGAAACTAAATTCAAATCTTAATGACTGAAAAATGTCAGTTTTGGAAATTTAAAGACCAAATCAAAACTAAATTCAAATAATATAGACGAAAAATGTATTTTACCCAGAAATTTAGTATTTATGTTTAATAGGTCTCAAAATTATGTGCATAGCGAGTCTATAAATTTTTACTTTTGTGTATAATAGTTTTCAACATACTCAACATTTTTAAAATTTGAAGCATCTACTAGACATAAATTTTAATTTTGTGAACAATAAGACTAGGGTCGTGAGTTTTAAATGTTTTAACTTATTCACCCAAGATTGAGGGTTAAGGGCGAAAGATAACATAGCTCAGGTGACATATTGAATGTATAACAATAAGAGGTCCGTGGTTCGAATCCCTCCACCTATATTGTACTTACGAAAAATTGAAAGTTAAAGAATATTGGACGCAAAATTAAAAATTTTAAAACTTATTAAATTTAAATATATACAAGTCGGTTAATATTTTTAAGAAACATTTTGAGAATCAGTATAGTAAATGTCAAATTAAAACTTTCAGAAATAGATAATTTTTAAAATTTTCTAAAAAGAGTATATTAAAATTTAAAACTTTTAATTTTATGTTTAATAAATTCTTTAAAATATATAATCAATTTTATTCTAATTAGGAAACTCCAACAGTTTATCATACATAATTCTTAAAGTTTTTATTTCAAAGAAAAGTAATAATTTTAAAAGTTTGTCGACAAAATTTATAATGTAACCCATAAAATCCATTTGAATTGTGTGGCAAAAGAATATGTTAGTAATGGTGACAAATTTGACACAATCATCTTACATGAGATTATGGGAACTTAGCTCAAGTGCAAAATACTTTTCATATATATATTCACATCTTATATATTAAAACTAATTTCATGAATTGGAATAAAAAAAAATTGGTCTGGTTCTTCATCTAATTATAAATTGAGTCACATGTCAACACTATGGTATAAAAAAATGATCTATTTTTTTTTTTTAAAAGAAAACGATTAATCTAACTCGACTTAATATTAGCAACCTGGCTGATAAATTATAAGTTGAAATCTTTTTTTAATTCAATATTTTAAAAAATACAAGATTTAGATCCTTTTTAGTTTTTGAAAGTTAAGTCTAAAAATACTACTATCACCTAAGTATCTACTTGTTTTGTTATCTACCTTTTAGATATGTTTTAAAAAATTAAGCCATATTTTGAAAACTAAAAAAATTAGTTTTCAAAAACTTATTTTTATTTTTTAAATTTGGCTAGAAACTCAAATAGTTCAAGAAGAAAAATGGATTCCTTAAAGGAGATAAAAACTATTATGGAGAAATTAAGAGAAAACAAGCTTAATTTTCAAAAATAAAAAACTAAAAAACTAAGAGTCAATTTGATAACTATTTGGTTTTTTGTTATTTTTAAAAATTATGTTTGTTTTTTCACAAATTTTATTCATTTTCTTTACAATAATTTCTATTTTTCTTCCTGAACTATTTGAGTTTCTAGCCAAAATTAAAAAACAAAAACAAATTTTTGAAAACTACTTTTTTTTTTTTTTGTTAGTTTTCAAAATTTAGCATGATTTTTGAAAACATAAATAAAAAGTAGATAAGAGGATATACAACTCACAGATAAATATAGTATTTATAGACTTGCTTTTCAAAAATAAAAAATTAAAATCAAATAGTTATAAAACGTGGCCTAAATGATTTTCGCCGGTGCTTTAACTATTGATTTTTTAAATATTAATTTTCACTGTTTAAATTAAATTAAAATGCTTTCAAAAAAGTAAATTCGGTTGAACAATGAAGATGCCATTTAGTGGGACGTGATATTTGAGGGGAGCATAACTTATCAATACATTGGCCATTAGGAATCGTACTCCTACTCGCCATTTGACGTACGGGGTGTTTGGAGTACTATTTTGAAAATCAGAATTTTTGAAATCGAAATTTTAGAGGGCTTGTTTTGGGGTTGGAAATCCTGAAAATCAGAAAACGGTGTTTGCTATGCAGTGTTTGCTGCTTACAAATTAACGAAACAGTGTTTGGAATGCACTGTTCAAAATCATGAAGTTGTGGTTCAAACCTATTGGATTTTAAATAGAACGACGCAAACAACGTTTTGGGTTTGGATTTCATAACCATCCAACCCCAACAACAATGATAATTGAAAGGTTTTAATTGCATTGGAAATGATACTGATTAGGTAGGGAGGAAAGTAGATTTTGGGAGAGTTTTAGTCAAAATTTTGTCATTTAAAGGGAGAAACCACGCATTATGAACAAATCACGAACTGGTCTTTTTTTTTTGTTTTTTAAACCACACATTCATAAAGCCAATGGAAGTGGGTGATTTAGAGAGAAAGTTTGGCGAGAAGAGTATGTTTTGTATATTAGAAAAAAATAATAATAAAAGAATGAGATTCATCGAAAGCATGAGTCGTAAGCTATAAATAAAAATGAAAAGACGATTGATTAAGGGAGGAAGACGGACTTTATCCTCAAAGATAAGAAATTTATTAAGTAATTTGTGATTCTTAGGTTGGATTGTGTTTAGGATCACACATTGTAAAAATTGAGTCTAACCTAACGACATATAAGATATATGAGTTACTGAAATAGAACCTAATATAATCTAATAAGTTGTATTTGATTTATTTCCTTTACTCTTTTTGTCAATTCATCATGGGAAGAGAGACCCAAAAATTTGTTCATTGCCCATGATTTGTTTACACCTGTTTCCTCCCAAATGTTCTGGTCGCAAAAGAGAATGAACAATATTTAATCATATTTAATGGAATTATGGCCCTTCAAATTTTTTGTTTATAGCTAATTGTCACCTCAATTTTTCATATTCCTTTTAATGCAAGATCCAAGGAAAGGATTGCTTTGAACCATTTAAAAAATTAGGAATTACAATAAAACTTTATAAATTATATGGGTAAAGCTCAAACTTGTTTAACAAGCTAGAGGGCATAATCAAAGTTACTTTTTGTTTTTACAATTTGCCGCCCAACATCATTTTGTTTTGTTTGTCTGTTTTTAATGAAAAAGTGAATGGAAGGATATTTTTAAAATATTTTTAAATACTATATGAGTGGAACTAAAGCTTCTCAAACAACATAGAGACACAATTAAAACCTATCTTTATTGAAATATAGGAAACAAATTATTCAATGAGTTCGCCACAATTTGGTTGCCTCTTAATAACGTTAGATGTGGATCCAATAACTTTCATGCTCCCTAATAACCATTAGATACAAAATCAAAATACTTCTATCTATCCATCAAATCAGTCACATTGTGACAGCTTCACTGAATAATTACTTAATACATAAACATATTTTTTAATATCAAATCATTATTTCTTTATATTTTTTATTTCACGAATTAAAATATTTTCCTTTATAATATTTTAAATTTATTACATTTTAATTTTAATTAATTGATTTGATTTTTAAGCTAATTTGTCTAAAATATATTAGGGTTTTCAATTATCTACCTTGTTTTTTTCTTTTAATTTATCCCTTTTTTTCTTAGTCAACATGCATAGAGAATGATTCAAACATATGACTTTTTGGTCGAGAAAACATGTTTTATGCTCATTAAGCTATGCTCATGTTGGTTTTTATTTTTCCCTATAGTTCATTCCTTGTGTGTTATATTTGATTTATACGCTAATAAAGAATGTTTTCACTTATTTTACAAGTATATAGGAGTTGTAAATCTAGCTAGTTAAAAGCAAATACTCTTTATCTATTATGTTAATATGTCATTCCACTCCTTTGAAAACCAACATGAAACATAACCGTTCACTTTTTTGTAAATATTTATGCTCTTGATATATATCTTCGTTTTTTTTAATACAACAAATATGAGAGAATAAAAAATTTAAAATAATGAAGTACATGTCAATTCCTGCTCGTTATGCTCATGTTTTAGTCCAAATACATAGAAATATTTACATATGTACACCATTGAATAAAAATAATTACAAAATTACATGGAGCAAAAAAAATATCATAAAACTATATTCCCAACGGAGCGCAATTTGTGTAGATGGATGGTAAGAAAATGACACAGAATTTGTAACCGGCCCATTATTGCAAAGCCCGAATAAAAGATGGGCCAACGAAGGTCCATATCGGTTTGTTGCGCGTTGTGTTAACGGTAGTATGGAACGACAAGTAGTCAACCTCGCATTTGCGGCTGAACGACATGTAGTTTCGACAACATACGGTCTTCTTATCCCATGAGTCACACGGGACTAAGGTCGTAACGCTATCCTATTTACGCGAGTTTCGGCTCCATAATTGCCATTAATTTAGCAAGCTAAATCAATTGCTAAGCAAGATTATTGGGTGGGATTGAAACAAATTAGTCCATAATTTTACATTGTATATACCAAAGGCCTCCGTGCTCCAAATCTTATTTTAGGCATGTAATCTTATTCAATACTTCTAAAAATAGTAAAAATTAAAATTAAAATACCATGTTAGTTTTTTTTTAGTTTAACAACATTTAATAGTGAGAATTGGAACATTTAACTTTTTAGTTAATGATATTATGTTTTAACGAATTGAAATATAATGTTGATCTTTGTACTTTAAACATTATATGTTAATCCTTGATGGTACGTGTTATGGGTTAAATTGGGTCAACGAGAATGGATTGGTCAAACGATTAAGACGAACGGTCAGACGAAATAATAAGTCTGATATGAGGGCGAAACAGATCGAGCATGGACCGAACCAAGGCAAAAAGGGACGAGGGGGACGCGTTTGGGCTTTAGGCCAAGCGTGTGGTGGCGGAGGGCGACCAGGGTAGAACCCTCCCATTTTGGTTATGCCCTCACCCAACATTCCGAGAAAGGGAGACCGGGCTTGGGCCGAAGCCAAAGCTCGTGGTCGGCCTCGACCGAGGTTGACCAGATGCAAAGCCACCATTTGAGCCTTGCATCGATCCCACATGACCCTGAGGCAAAAAGGGACGAGAGGACGCACTTGGACTTCCACCCAAGCGCGTGGTCAACCTCGGCCCAGGTCGAGGTCGACCAGGGTAGAGCCATCCCATTTGATCTCTATCCTCGCCCAGCAGCATCCCGAGAAGGGAGACCGGGCTGGGGTCGAAGCCCAAACACGTGGTCGGCTGAGGCCGACTAGATGCAAGACCACCCTCTAGGCCTTGCATCGATCTCCCACGGTCCCGAGATTAGTTTCCAACCCTATCCCGACTTTTCCTTTTCCCAATGGGCCACATGAATCCACAAAAATCCCTGAAAGAAAGCTATTTAAGCTGACGCAGGAGTGGAGAGTAGGATAAGTTTATTTCAACCATCTAAACTCTCTACAACTCTCAAATTATCTCAAAATTCTCTATGACTTAAGCATCGGAGTCGATGTGGCCTACACCACACCAGTGTCCAGGTTTTCCTTTTTCTTGCAGACCATGTTCTACCCCCAATATATACAAATTTACCATCGTTGTCACGTGGAGGTCAGGTGTGTTCCCCTGTCCAAAATTTGATAACAAACAATACGTAACAATTTAGTTTATGTAGTTTAAATTGTATAACAAAACAATTGAATCTTATTATAAGAAGTACCATAAAAATTAAGTGTCGATTTCGATTATATAATAATTTAGGTTCTATTAGATACAAGTATATTGGGGGTTTTATAATTAAATTTATAAATACTACTTCCATCTATGTGTTTCCTTGTTTTGTTATATGCTTTTTAGCTACGTTTTCAAAAATCAAGCAAAGTTTCAATTATTAAAAAAAATAGTTTTCAAAAGCTTGATTTAGTTTTTAAAATTTGACTACAGATCAAATATTTTGTTAAGAACAATAAAGTCGTTGCAAATAATTGATGAAAAAACAAACACGACTTTTAAAAACTAGAAAACCAATAATCAAATGATATCAAACACAACTTTAGGATTTATAGTTTATAAATACATATATGTGCATTGACAAGTGAAAAGATTTTCATAACATAGATATTACCCACATTTATCGTCGGCGAGCAACCAATCTTATGTAAAAATGACATAAAAATTAATGACATTAAAAATCATGGCTAAATTATAAATATACCACTCAACGTCACTATTTGTTTAAAATATATCCATATTATTTAAAAGCTGCAACATTACTTTTGGCATTTCATAAACATTTAAAAAATAGACTTGAAAGATAAATATATTAGAATGATCGATAGATATTCGGTGTGGAAATGACCTGGAACGACATAACAATAACTAAGACGTTTATCATGATTAAGTTTGAAAAAGCAACATTTAGATGCATCAATTTTTCGTCAAATATTTCAACGATTTTTTTACTGTAAAGATGATTTTGGAACGTAGATGAAATGTAATATTGCGACTTTTAATATTTTTTAAATAAATGAAAAACGTCCATGTACTTTTTATAATTTAGCCGAAAATCATTTATCAAAGAAAATTAATAAGGAATTAATTACAAGAAATGCAATATTATAAAATTTTGGTTGATAAGTTTCTTAAGAGAGGCAAGTTAAAAGAGCAACACTTGGGAGTTGGGAGAGTCTGTTTAGTGAGTGGTCTCGGCAGGCCCGCAAGTCTCGTCGTAAGGGATCGGTCTGCCACTTCTGACTATCGAATCCAGGGAGTTTTGTCGTCAAACGCGTGGCCGTATATATTGGAAACCTTTTTTTTTTTTTTCCCTTTTTCTTCTATTATTATATTTATATATAATCAATTCCTTTTGATTTGACTAATCAAATTACCATTCTCAATATCTTTTCTTTTCTTTTCTTTTTTTAAAGGAAACCCTTCTATTAAAATAACAACAACAATAAAAAAAAAACCTATTATCTTAGATTTAATTTGAAAGCTATTTGTTTTTTTTTTTAATTATTTATACTTGAAAATTAAATTTATAAACACTAATTTTACTTTTGAGTTTATTTGCTTTGTTATCTATTTTTTTACATATGTTTTAAAAAATCAAGCTAAAATTTAAAAACAAAAAATGTTTGTGTTTTATTAGATATTGGCTAAGAATCTAAATGTTCATTTAAGATAAATGAAAACTCATTATGTGAATTAAGAAAAAATCATTATAGAGAATTTAAGAGAAAACAAGTTTAATTTTCAAAAACTCGAAAACCAAATAGTTATCAAATGAGATGTTAATTGTCTTGTTCCTCTGTGCTTAAAATTTGTGGTTGAAAACAATCGTGTGCTCGAATCCCAAGTTCTATGCAACAACGCCCCATTTTTAAGTGAAATTATTTTATTTACTAAAACACCTTTGGTGTGTTCTTAGGTTGTTTAAAAATCTATCCCAAATATGTGCTAAGCATCTACTTCTCAAGTTGGGTAACCAATATACACATAGTTTAACAATTATTTATTTATTTATTTTTTTAAAGTTGAACTTTAAATCTTGGTCACCTTATATTTGTTTCGATATACTAAAAAAAACTCTCAAATTGAATGCATAATGATATTCTTAAAAAAGATAGAGAGTTGTATAAAAAGTTGTTTGATATGCAAATTTATTTGTTATATATTATGCTTGTCCATTTCAAAAAAAAAAAAAAAGAAAGATTATGCTTGTCAATTATATAAATTCTACAAATTTAGAATGATGAAGTCTCACTCTCAAATCATACACTTACCTTTAAAGTGAGTTTATGATTTTCTGACAAATTGAAAAATACTTCTAACACAATTAATTGAAATCCATTTTAAAAGAATTTGTGATATATATATATAATATATACGCACAAATTTAATCTTAAATATCTCACAAAATAAAATATTTAACTAATGTTTTTTCTTGAAGTGCTTATATATATAAAAAGTATTCAACCGAAAAATATTATTCTCTAAAGTCATTCTAATCTCGCTCTAACATGGAAGTCATAAATGGAGCACAAACTACATCAATTTAGATTTATATAACTTATTCCATTGAGAAAAAAAAAAAAAAGCTAGAAAAATCTATGGAACAGAAGCATAGTCATGATGACTCATGACCTTATTGTTCTCTTCTGCCCTCTTTTTATAATCCATGCATTGTCAAGTCTTGATTAATATATAGTCTATAGCATACTCACTTTTTATCAACAAATAAAATAAAAACACACTCACATAAACACCAAAAAAAAAAAAAAAAAAAAAGAGCAACAGAGAAAAAGAGAGGTGATGGGATCAATATTATAACAAGTGGCAAAAAATGGCTTGCATAAATAATAGAATGCTCATATTTTCTTTTTCCTTTTTTCAACAGGAATATGAAATATTGAAATATATATATATATATGACTTGCCACATCAGCAAGTACATCATTCATTCATCTTCCACATCACATTTATTATTTCCCCTTCAAACTCTATATCATTATTATATGTTGATTTTTTACCTTAAAAAGTGTCAAAACAACCTCTATGTTATAAGTTATAACAAACATCCAAATATTGCTATTTTTTTTGGAATATAAAAAAATACTATTATTACTCCCTTTAATTTCCTCCCTATCCCATTAGATGTAGAATACAAGTCACAATTAAAAAAAAAAAACGAATCCAATTAATAAAAGGAGTCGTCTCTACCTCTAATTTTTTTAAAGACCACAAATTCAAACCATATTTTTTTTTATTTGTATTGTAATATTCTCATTAAGAAAACAAGTGAATAGTCTAATTGATTGATCATTTTTTAAAATTGATTTTGTCGGCATTTTTTTTTCCTTTCATTTTTGCTAAAGCTAATTCGAAATGATTTGACTCACCAACACACCTATAACGTAATATATGCAAAAGAACATGACCAAGATAATATTCTTAAAAAAAAATCAATAACGAGGTTAATATTCAACTATATATATATAATACAATTATATATAGAAAAGAACACATTTTTCTTATTTAAATCTCTCGAACGTTGGCATAGAAAACACCACGTTGCTGAAAGAAAACGAGGGGTTGGTTCCTTAACTTATAATGCATCAACCAAAATAAATAAATAAATAAATAATAAAAGTTGTCAACAGTCCAAAAATTTTAAAACTAAGGCAAATGAAGAAATGATAGTTCTTACTGTTGAAGCCACAAAGAAGATAAGAGAGAGAAAATAGAGTTGGTTGTTGGTTGAAGATCATATTTTAGTTTGCTTGCTTTTTTCCTTTCACTTTTGCTTCTCCCCACTCCATTCCTTAAACATCAAATTTTAGGTGAGAGATGAAAAAAAAAAAATGGTTGAGAGAAATTGAAGTCCCACTTTTGAAAATATAACTTCAATTTTGGTTTGATTTTTTTATTGGAAAAAATAGGTGATCATGAGAGTCTATCTATATGGTGTGACAATTTGCTCCATCATTTTTAATAAGTGAAAATTAGGTACAAATGCATAGAATGTCTTAAATTGAGAGATTAGGGTTTTAATTAATATTCATAACTTTAAACTTGGGTTAGTTTTCTAATTTGGAAACCCATTTCATCACTCTAAGCAAGTCAGTTTGCCAAATCAAACACATACTCTCCAATAATTCACTCAATTGATCCAAGGCCAATTTTTTGGCAAACCCTTTACCTTCCTTACCAATCATTTGCCATTGTTCACTTTAATAATTGAAATAATCCATTTTAATTATTTGCATTTTTAATCCCTTTTTGGATCAAATCCCACTTAGCTCTCAATATTCTCAGCAAATTATGACAACCCATTATTTATTTTCTTTGATATTTTATATTATTTCATTGTTTATTCTTGCTGATCTCATAATGATAAGATGAAAATCACAATCGAATTTTTGGGAAGAAATTTTAATCAAGCTTCGGATAATTCTATAGGGTTGTTTGAGACGTTGAATAGATTATAACAGTTGTAGGTTATTATAATTTGTGAAATCATATAATATTATTTAAAATACAGAGTTGTTTAATTTGGGGTTAAAATAGTATATGTTTGAAGTGGGGAGTACTCCACAAGTTTTTATTACCTATGCTCCAAACATGCCCTATATGATATCAAATCAAGAAATTTTGATAATAGATATAATCATTTCTTCAACGATTAATATTAATAGTTGAGAGTTGTTAGCACACAGTGAAAAAAAATGGTTGAGAACGAACGAGATTCACTTGTTAAGATTTGATCGAATTTGAATGGACACGGTGTTTAATAAGTAGATAAAATATAAACAATAAGATGTGGTTAGAGTTGTCTAGAATTAAAACAACTGAATGATTTTGATTAGATTTGTCACGGATGTACCTACTTAGCAATGTTCTCTTTTTAACTTTTTGATGAGTTAGCCTCCTGAAAGAGAAGCAAGATGTCTGATAAGCAAGTAAGAAGCTGGACATGGAGGAAAAATTGACAATTAATGGGCCTAATTGGGGGGCACCTACCCTTAAAAAGGGTACCCTACAAAGTTTGTCAAACAAATGAACAGTGTTTTGTGCTTTTTTTAAGCAACTTGCAAAAATATTAATTCTTACCATTTATATCTTTGGCACAACTAATAATTTGTATTAATTTTCTTTCCAAAATTAAGTTATGTCCACATCCCAACTATAAAACACTCAAGTTTAGTAAGGGAAATAAAAATCAAGCAGTCATCCAATACTATTTTGACATTTAAGATCTGTTTGGACCCAACTTTATAAGTGAATTTATGAAGGATTATAAATATTTGAAAGAAAAAATATAGTCATCTAGAATGTTTGGCAATGAAAGATAATCATTTTTAAATAATTAGAATAATCAGTTTAAAAGTGATTATAAAAAAATGTTACTAAAGTACTGATTTCCCAAGTGCTTTAGAATCACTTTTTTTTTAAAAAAAAAACTCATCATATTAAAAAATTTCAAAATCAACGTGAAAAAGTTCAAACAAGGTTGAAGTTATAAAATTACCCTCCAATTTAAAGCTTCTTTAATTTATCTTCTCTTCATGGTGGTAATTTGACATATGTAGAATAACTTTTGTGCAAAAAAAAAGTGATTAAATTAATCACTTTTAAGAAAATGCAACCAAATGCACAGGTCATTAAATTAAAAGAGTTTTAGGATTTTTTTGTTTTTTTAACTATTTTATGCTAGGAGTCAAACCATATTTAAACTAGTAGACATGCCAAATTTAAAGTGGATGAGTACTCACAAAAATAAATATAGGTCATCCCTTTCTCTTTTTATGAGATAATATCTAGATCGTAATCAGATTCAGATCTACCATTAAGACACTAATGCTTAACAAAATTTTAAGAATAAAAAATATTACAAATGCATTTTTTTTAGTAATGCAATATGAGAATTTGAACCTTTGATCTCAATTACATGTCAATTACAGCTGAACTATACGTTCATGTAGGCTTACAAATATGAACATAGAGTTGAATTCAAAACTTTGATCTATAAAAGAGGCCACACTAACATCGTAAGTAACTAGTTTTCTATTAGTACAACGTCAAAATTAGTCGAATTACATTCAAATTGCCATGCGAGAGCTCTACAAATGCAATTGGTCAATAATACACAAATGATATCTTCAATTTATTATCGTTATGCTTTTAGAAAAAAAGGGGAGATGGGGGATTTTAGGTTGTAGACCCATAAGAATTTAACCATTTCCGCGTGGGGGTATATTTGATAAGAATCATATAAATAAAAAAAGCAAACCCATATGGGCACAATGTGAGGAGAGGACAAATTAAAGCAAAGGACCATATGATATAATAATTATATATATCAATGAAGAAAGAAGAAGAAGGGGAAGAGTGAAAGACAGGTAACCTAACACACAAATAAGTGTTCTTGCTACCAATTAACCCTTTCTATCTATATGCCATTGTCTCATTCTTTGTAGCCACTTATTCTTTTTCCCCACAACATCTTTGTTCTTTTGTAAATTGTCATCTCCCTTTTTAATAATTTATCATTATTAACCCATCATATATATTCATATAATATTATTAAATCTCGATACGTGGGAGTAAAGTTGGACATAAGAAAATATTGTTAAAAAAAAAAATCAATTTCTCACACCCTAAAAATTTCTGGTTGTATCACTTAAAACCTCAAACTAATAATGGCATGAATTAAAACTTTAAATTTTTATATGTGAATCAATTGACAACATCCCTAGGATTTTGTTTAAAACCCTTAAGATGTAATTTTCACCAACTTTTTTAAATGTATGAATCAACGAAATACATTAGAAAGAGAAATGGTAATCAAAGGGATACTAGGGTTTTTTTAAAAAATTAACTAATATGAGTGATTTTTCATCCTCTCGTCTTTCTTTATTTTTCTATCTATTTATGAAGAGTTACGTGATTTTTTTTCTGCTACTTTGATTTTAGGATAAAAATCATTTTATTTAGATGGTTTTTGAGTTGGTTTTGAATGGAATCGAGTGAAAATAACTAAAAATTACTAATGAAACTTATAAAAGTTTAGGATTTAAATTCATACCATTATTAGTTTCATATTTTACTTGATATAACAAACTTAGGGGGTATAAATTGATTTTTTCTCCCAAAAAAGTAGAATATCTTGGTGTGTATTTTTTGGTACATGCATGTGTGATCATCACCATCCTTATTATTAAAAAAAAAAAACTTCTATTAAAAAGGGGTTAGAAATAAGGATGAAGATTTCCTCTGATTTTTTTTTTTTTTGGTATTCTTCCTCTTCTATAGTACAATATTATTTAATTGGGAAGATATATTATAAAATATATATCGTTTTAAGAAAATATTAATTAAAATATGGTATCAATTCGTGGATCCAAGATGCAATAGAGACATGATCAATAAATGGATTTACTATCATTTATATTTAAAATTAAAATAGAAAAAGAATCCCAAGGATCTTCTAAATTTTATCCTCAAATATTTAAGACAGGTATATAATTTCAATCCCATTCGTGATAGATCCACAATTGGATAAGGATGTTGTGGATTTATATAAAACCTTCACACACACCGACAAAATGAACTTTAACATGCTGGTAGATCGTTTACATATTTTTGAGCGAATGCAATTACAAATTGATTTCATCCCACATGATAAAATTCTCAAAATTTAATGAACAAATAAAATGGTGCGTAGAATTTAGTAACTATGATACATCTAAATTAAGAATAATGGATATGAAATTATTTGTTCATAACAATCCATAGGGAAGAAGTCAATTTGGCTAATTTGGGGTATGTGTTGAGATTGTTTTGTTTGTCCTCCTTATGAACATGATCATAATCTCATAATCAATCAATCAGCTGCCTTAAAAAAAAAAAAAAAAAAATCAGCTGCCTCTCATATATCCACCAAAAATGGGCTAAATTGGTGCGCATCAGAAAAACACTCATAAAAGTTGTGGTTTTAATGTTTTGGATGGATCTTTAATCCCCCAAAAACAGGTTTAAATCTTATTATATAGTTGGTTAAGTCTTATGTTTCTTTTATTTTCTCGATTAATACATTATAATATTAATCAAAGTATTAGTTTGAATCTCCACCGAATGAAAAAGAAAATCCTAATATTTGATTTTAAAATTAAAAAATTTATATGTGCATTACATTTTTAATAAATTATTTAAAGAGATGTAGATATTTTTTTTTTATTTAATTACTTTATCAATATAGGTCTATCTTTGAACACATATTTGAAGTCACATTTTGAGTTTAGTTAATATACCGACAATGATGAAAATATATGTCGATATGTGGATACATCTTTAAATCGGAAGATCCGACATGGATATTAAAGATTAATCTATTTCTCAAATATCTTTTATAAATACGGATAAAACATAAAACTATATCATCTATTAATACCAATATAAATAGTAACAATAAGATTTATTCCTAAGTTTGAAAGTAAAAATAACTTAATTATTAATTTAAATAAAAATTTTAAATTTTTATTTATTTACAAACATATCTGTCGCTAACGATATTTTATTGAATATATTCATCGATATTTACGTAAAATTAAAATATTGATATTGAAGTCGATATCAACATTTTCATCCTTAAATAAAGGTAGAAATTCAAACATCTGATTTTTTTGGTTGATTGTATATATTTAATCCTGTTGAACTATGCTAATATTGGCATATTTGAAGCACATGAGGTATGCTAAGACCCCGTTTGATAACCATTTAGTTTTTGAAAATTATGCTCGTTTTCTACAATTTCTCTTTATATTTTCTATAATAATTTTCATATTTCTTGAGGTATCGTTTAACTTTCTAGCCAAATTTCAACAGCAAAAATAAATTTTTTGAAAACTACTTTTTTTACTTTTCAAAACTTAGTTTGGTTTTTTGAAAACATAGGTACAAAGTAGATAAGAAAACATAGAAATTCATGGGTAGAAATGATGTTTTTAAGTTAATTTTCAAAAACCAAAAACTAAAAATTAAATAGTTATTGAATGGTGCCTAAGTTTTTATTTCTAAATATATTTGGATTTCTTGTTAAATAACTAATAAGATAAAATTAGGAGGATAAGAGCTCAAATAGGATCTTAAGCAAATTTTAGGTGGATTAGATAATATATTAAGTTTAGAGACGAGAAATAGATATATAAAAACTAAAAGGAGAACATAGTTCAATTGCTATCTCGAATATATTAACGATTATCGAGATCTGTCGTTCGAATCATTCAACTCTCTATTGTACTAAAAATGGAGATAGTTGTCATAATATGACTATTACTCTAATAATGGTTGGATGCATATCTTCAAAAAATGTTTTTTTATCCTCCTATGTATCTAATGATTAAACAGACACAATCACGTTTTACTAATGCATTAAATATTGCCAAAAAGAGCATAGCTCAACTCTTCACCCCCAAATGTTGACGTACTTAAAAAAAAACCAATGCATTAAATATTTGTTATGTTAGGATGCAAACAAAAGTTCCACATTGGCTAGGGAATAGATTGATCATGAGTATATAAATGAGTACAATTATTTTCATTGGTATAAGACCTCTTGAGGAACCAAAAATAAAACCATGAAAGTTGATGCTCAAAGTAGACAATATCATGCTATTATAGAGATATGTGGAACTCCTCAACCTGGTACAGAAATCTCAATTAAGAATGACCGTTGAATTCAAACCTCCCCTTCCTAATTACTTTTCTTTTATTTATATTTATATATATAAAAGTTCGAGACTGAAATAATTGGTCATGAATTATAAATAAACCACGGCGCAGTTGTAAAAAGCAATAAAATGAATTAGAAAAATGCAAATTAAATAAAGAAACAAATAAATGGAGTGTTTTTATGAGGTGGGGTCGACATTGTATTTATGGAGGAAACAGAAAGGAGAGTGGAAAGTCATAAATAATTAATATTTGAAGCGAACTTAGATCAGAATATTTTTAGTTGGGGATTAGAGTAATTAAAAGAGCCAAGAGTGAAAACGTTAGGTTTGAAAAAAAAGTAATCCCATCTCTTAAAGAATTATCATTGGCCTTTTTTTTTAAAAAAAAAAAACTTTAATAATTAAAATAATTAAGCAAAACCCTATTATGAACTTTTGGTAGCAGCCATTATTTAATAATAGACAGCTTTTGGCTAAACTTAGGATAAGATATTGATTTTGTTCATAGATTTCATGCACTCTATCATATGCTCCTCTTTCTTGGAAAAGTTGATTTTATTTGTGTGTTTAGGGTTTTGGTGGGACTTTATGATATGAGTTTACTTACAATGTTTCTTTTTATCTATATTTTTTTTTTAAAAATAAAATAATAATGATTGTTCTTTTTGTTTTGCTTTTGGTGGAGTGTTGAGTGAGTAAAGGGGGATTGTAGGGCTTTGGTGGGAAATGAGCTTGCAAATAAATAAATAAATAATTTTATGGAGGCAATTTTGCAGGTATGAATTATAATAATAATGATTTTCTTTAGTGGAGAAATTAGTGCAAAGAGTTTGAAAAACAACAGACAATAAAATGCATTTGATTTTGACCTAAGTTTTAGGGGAGTGAATGTGATCGCATTCTATGTAAGTCATCATTTAGTGGTTTAAATGATAAAATCCTAGTTACTATTCTAACCATTATTTATATTGTTTAATAATTCTTGTGGCTAAATTTGTTCCAAGAAAAAAGTATTGTGGCTAAATAATTTCCCTCAATTAAATTCAATCTATATTCAAATATAGATATGTATTATGAATTAGTTGTTGTTAAACAAACATTTTAAATCAATGAGTGGTTTTTAAAAAGTTAATCAATTAATCTTTTTTGAAAAATAATACCCCATTATAAAATCATATCACAAATATGAGTGCGAAATGTAAGCTTACAACCTCTTAAAAGAAATAAAATAAACCTCAACCACTCTTTTTTTAGTACAAGAATGAGACAGAGAATTAAACTATGATAATTAATGTTTTATCTATTGAATTATGCTCGCATTAATAAATAAATGACATTTTTTTACTAACCCACAAAAACTAAAGTATAAGTTGTGGTGTGTATTATGTCTCCAAAATTTAAAAAATGTCTATAGGTGAGTCTTTAAGGTCACATTTGACCATTTAGATGCCATTTAATAACCATTTAGTATTTGATTTTTGAAAATTGTGTTTGTTTTCTCCCAATGATTTTCATCTTATTTACAATAATTTACATCTTTCTAAAGGAAGTATTTGAGTCTCTAGTCAAATTCGAAAAACAAAAAAAAAAATTGAAAAATAGTTTTTGAACATTAAGCCTATAATATAAATATTACTTTCACTTATGAGGGTTCCTCGATTTTGTTTTTAAAATTCGGTTAAGAATTAAAATGTTTTCTTAAGAAATATGAAAGCCATAAAGAGAATTGCAGAGAAACGAGGCCAAAACAAGCACACTTTTCCAAAAAAAAAAAACTAAAAAAATAAATGATTATTAAATGAGTTCTTAGTTTTTTTTTGTTTTTTTTCCTTTGAAAAATTTTGCTTATAAATATTACTTTCACTTGTGTGCTTTTTTATTTTGATAATTTCACTTATGTTTTAAAAAATAAAGTCAAGTTTTGAAAACTAAAAATAATAGTTATTAAAAAATTATTTTATTTTTTGAAATTTGAAAAAGAATGCAGATGTTTTCTTTAAAAAATGAAATCCATATAAATAAATGATAAGAAAACAAACACAATTTTAAAAAACCAAATGGTATCACATGAGATGTAAACTTTATATTTTGTGTGTATTAAATTCATGACCAAGGCGACAATTTAAAAATTTATAAACCTAGTAGACACAATTTAAAAACCTAGTAAACCTAGAGTATAACTCAACTGACATCATCAAGTAACACTTATAACCAAAAGGTTATGAGTTCGAATTCCCCTCATCCCAAATGTTGATGTACTAACAAAAAAATTAATTAAAATTTAAATCTAATAGGCTTGTGATTTTTTTTAAATGGCTAAACGAGAGACCTATCAAATATAAAATTAGAAGTTTATAAATTTAGTAGAGACTTAAAAATTTAATAATTTATTAGACCTAATCTTGAAAATTTAAATATTAAACTTGTATTAAAAAAAAGGTGAAACAATGTATGGGTAATAGGCTAGCTATATTTATATGTACAACAATATATCAATATCATTTGGCGTAGGGTTGAAACCTTCCTCTTTGACTATAAGGAACTATCATAAGATAGAATTTGATATCCTTTTAATAATTAGCCGAACATTTATTATATTTTTCTCCTAAATTTATGTCTTTTTCTTTTTCTATTGTTTAAAATGTGCCCATTTAAAAAGAAAATAATCAAATCCAATCCAATTGGTTAGTAATGGAAAAGAAAAATAATAATAATAGTAAAGCTTGGGAAGCCATAATCATAGGGCTAAAATTATAGAGAGAAAAGAATAAACAAACAATACAAGAAAATGATAACCCTAAATTGTACCAACGAAAAGGGAAATCAAGGACCCTCCCGACAAATCAAAAAGGGACAAAAATGGTCATAGCTAGTTTCAATGTGCCACTTGCTCAATTATGCCACTTATATTTGATTTTCCATTGAATTTCCCTCGAAAATCAAAATAAACAAAAAAAAAAAAAAAAGAGTAAAAGTAAATGTAAAGCTTTACCTAATTTAGGTGGAGATATTTATATATATGAACCCATATTTTGTTGGCTTTTTTTTAATAAAAAAAATTAATTCAAATTAATATGACAATAGATATGCTCTGCCACCACTATACTGCAATTAATCATGTTTATATATTTATATTATATCATATATGCTTTGTGCATTAAAATTTCTGAATCCCATGTGGTATAGCCTTCATGATTTCATTTCAAAATTATTTTATTCTTTCCAAGAAAATGATTTTGGGATTTCGTTTATTACCTCTCAATTATTTTATTCCCACGTATTATATTAATCTACAATAACAAAAAGGAAAAATTAATAGTCTACTACCGACAACCTTTCTAAACCGGAACGACGTGTCGGATGACGGTTGGGGATTATTTATTTACTTACTTACTTTCAAGTTAAAATTTGAACTTCTAAAAAAAAAAAGGGGTTAAAATTTGAAAGAATCGGAACGTTTCTGAGAGAGAAAAAAAAAGGATTTTTTTTCTTTTGACCTGGAAGGAAGGGACACGTGCCACGTGGAACGGTGATATGGCCTTTTTCTCTAAATATTATAGACGTTAGAGTTACGGCAAAATTTCTGGGTAAGAGGAATGAAACGGTGACGTGTTGTTGTGTGGGTTTAATATTTCATAAGTCGCCGCTCTTTCCTCTCTCTCTCTCTCTCTCTCTTTCTCTTTCTGAAAATTCTCTCTCTCTCTGTAACTTTCTATACAGCTTAGATTTCGTTTCCTTTACTTGGAAACCACAGGCAGAGGGCTTCATTGGTACGTTTTTTCTTCTCCTCTTTCTTGCATTTCAGCTGTTTTCAGATCACTAGAAACCGTAAGTGTTAGTTTTCGAATCGATTACATATGGCAGCTTTGCGTTTCAACGACTTCTTCTTCTTCTTCTGTTGATGATGATGATGAGGTTTTGTTCTGTTTGTTGATCTCTGTATGCCTCGTGATTTTTTGTTTCTTCGAGTGGTTCGTGAAATTGAATGTGATTTAGCTATTCTTGTTCTGTTTTGATTTTTTTCGTATTGGCTGGGAAGGCGGGGGAAATGAATGTGACGGAAGGCATGAATCTTCTAATCCAATTATCAAAATCAGAAGAAATGGAGTTGACTGATACACAGCGTTGTGTACTAGGATTTTTCTTTTGAGGAGCTGTGTGTTTGAGTCTCTTAATGGTGGAAATTTTGGGAGTCAAAACCGCGTTCTGTTAATTTACTCTTTGCACTTGCCTGGAAATTGTTAGGGCAGTGATAGATTGATTAGACTTCTGGTTTCGATTGTTTGTGAATTTATCAAAATGTTCTCTAGTTCGCTGTCTCTATGGTATTCAGTTGTGGCTGTCTTGTACTCTTATGTTCTCTGAGTCGTATAGCTTTATACCTCGTTGAGGCTGGAAAAATAAAAGTAACGAACCTCTGTGGTTTTGGATGCAGTGAAATCGAGGAAGCAATGTACATACGATGAGTTTTCTCCAGGCTGGTGGATTCAATGCCAGAGGAAATCAACGATGGAACTGTATTTTCGAAATTTTCTTCTCATATAGAGATTGAAAAGGATAACCGTGTACTTTTTCATGAAGATGAGGAACATGAGGACTTCATGGATATAACAATCCTGATCTTCTATGAATCATCCAAACTCTAACTTCTAATAAGTTCGTGCCTATTTATGCATTTTCAGTGACGGATTGAAAGATTAAATTAATAGTTTATTGAAAAATGGCTATTGCTGGTCTACATAATGTCTCTGTTCTTGATTCTTCATTTATTAGAGAATCTCAATCTCAAGCATCAAGGCAGTTAGGAAATGAAAGTAGCATAAGCACCCGGGCATCCTCTCTTCTACGCATATGGCGAGGACTTGAGGATGAGCAAGTGGTGAGAGGCACGCAGGAGAGGGTTAGTGAAAGATCTACTGATCTCTCAAGAGTAGATGCACCCGAAGGGCAAAGTACTGTACGGGGGGATGATTCGGAGAATATTGGGATGAATATTAATGAGAATGATATTGACACATGGTCTGACGTACAAACTGCTTCACAAAATGATGATGAGGATTCTGGTGAATTTGGGGTAGTTGAGAGGGGGAGGGTTAGGCAAATTTTTAGAGAATGGATGAATAGTGGCGTGGGGGAACATACACCTAACGTTTCCCAAATGAATAATGGTTCAAGGGCAGAGTGGCTTGGTGAAACAGAGCAGGAGAGGGTGCGAATGATAAGGGAGTGGGTGCAAAAGAATAGCCAGCAGAGAGGCACTCATGGTGGAAATGGGGAAGTCCAAACTGCTGAGATTGGTACTCAGGTTGCACAAATTTGTGATGGAATGGTTGGAAATCAGAATGAAGGCCGGATCCAGCGTGCTCGCAGGGGTATTCGCAGGTTATGTGGCAGACAAGCTCTCCTTGATATGGTCAAGAAGACTGAGAGAGAAAGGCAAAGAGAAATTCAAGTATTGTCAGAGCAACAAGCTGTATCAGGCTTTGCTCATCGCAATCGCATTCAGGTTAGACAAGTCCTTCTTTCTTTTTTCCCTTTTGCAATTCCAATTAGTTTGTCATCCTTTGCATGCATTGGACAATTTTCTTCTTCCTTTGCTTGTCGATTTTTTTTTTTTTTTTTTTGCTGTTTTTAGTCTCTGAAATTGTTTTACTTTAGAACGAAGTTCCTAGTTGTTCATGAACTCAACATGTTTATTAGAGTTGGAGCAAACTGCATACATGCTTCTCTGTCACTTGTAAGAAATGGTTTGTTTTCTGTGATTTCTTTGAGTGCACCAATATTATCAACGCTAAATATACAATCATGGGATGTTATTTTGCAGTCATTACTCAAAAGTAGATTCTTGCGAAACAATAGACTGACTGCAAATGCGAGATCTGTATCTGTTGCAGAATCCGAGTTAGGCCTTTTAAGGCAAAGACATACAGTCTCTGGTTTGAGGTACTTCTGACACTTTATTACATTTCACGGTGATTCTTTTTCTACTTTAGATGACCAATGTTCCGTTGTATTATTTCTGGATGTTGTATTTGTACCCTTCTGGGGAGCTCTGTTATCTAGCAACGGAGGAACAATCATCTCTGTAGTGGTGTTCAAGTTTCCTAAATTATTTTTCTTCACATTCTAACTAGATTATGGATTTTTCTCATTCTAAAAGTTGGAGTACAATGAGTGATAATTGGAATTATACAGTCCCTAGTCTCTCTTTCCTTTACAGCTCTACCTAGGATCTTACCCTGCTGAATTCTATTTTTTCAATCCTATTTTGCCGTGCAGAGTAGAGAAACTTTGGGAATGGAAAACTAGTAGCATATTCCTCTCATATAAATTGTTATGAGTGTCATCAAAGCTCCGACTCTCGGTTACACCCCAAAAAAAAAAAAAAAAAAAGAGGAAAAACTAAACCTAGACCTTATAAACCTTCGTTATTACCAACATCTTTTTCTGCATTAATGTTAACACCGATGGACGTTGTTTGTTTTCCTCGTTGAACTTGAATTCATTTCGAGTTATAGTCAAGAAAACACAAATCTGAGCACTGGGCATTGTGGTTAAGGGTCATTATATTAAACCAACAAGTCTTAGGTCCAAAATTCGTTATCTGCTTGGTGGGAGACTAACATACTTTGATGGGGAGCTACCTAATATTGTGAAGATGAACAATAGTAAACTATTTTGAACTTTGTGAAAGTGTAAAAGGTCAGGGGTTCTAAATATTACAGAAAGTCTACGGGAGCAAAATCTTCCTAATTCACTTGATTCAGAATGAAAGATGTGTATTGTTTCCTTCAGTGGCAACCTTGAATTTTTACCGATTGATTTTCATTCAAGTTCACTCCTGACCTGTTTGTCCATTCTATTATGCTGGCCTATCCATTTTGATAATAGCAATGATATTATGACTTTCTTTGAAGTAGGGAAGGATTCTTCTCCAGATTGGACAATTCTGTTCAAGATCAAGCAAGTAGCCGGCATTCTGACACCACCTATAACAGTGATGATGGTGATTCTCTAACTGACCTGAATCGTACGAGGAGTTTTGAGGTCCTAGATGATCCTCCTGAACATTCTGGGCTCAGTAATATGGAAAGTCATAACGAAGGCTCTTATATCACTGGTCTAACTGAAGTTAGATCTGATTTAGAAGGAAGTACCGCTGAAGGTAGGGACGCATCTGTTGATTTGGTAGAAAGTTCACAAGAACAGGTTGCTGAGAATGGTTTAGCCAGCCAAACAGCAGGTATCGACTCTACAGAAATGAGAGATGATTCAGGACAAGGTATGAGAAGAATTTTACAAGAAACTGCTGCTAATTTTTTATACCGTGAAAGTCCTCAAATTGATGCTGAGGATCATACTAGCATACCAGATGTTGAACCTTCCATTCAACAAGTTAATACTCGTGAGGAAGATGTTGATATTGGATTATTATCAGATAATTCGGGGAGTTTTCAAGACAATGATCTCGAAAATGTAGATCCGCTGGAATCTACTTCTCACGAGGAACTGAATGAAGAACTAGGTATGGGAGTTGAGCCAAATGATCGGCAAGAATCTGGGTTTCAACAGGATGAATGGGAAAATAGCATTGAAGAAGATATAAACGAAACTCAGTTGGAAAGCATTACTACCAATTGGTCTGGAGAATTCTTGAGTACGACATATAGAGGAGATATTCATCTGCAAAATGCCCCTGAAGCTTCCCATGAAAATGTCATCTTTGTGGAGGATGTGCCGAATTGGTTAGAGGGCTCTCCTAATCAGGAGGCTACATCCAGCCGACGGTTGGAAACCTTTTATTTTCCTGAAGAGGAAAACGTGCATAATGGGGAAATCAGAGAACTTCTAAACAGGTATTAAAGATTTTATTATGACAACGTGCCTTGCTGTATTCAGACCTTTCTAAATGATGAATTTACGTGTGGCCTGTTTTTTTTTTTTTTTTTTTTTTTTTTAATTATGCAGGAGAAGTGTTTCTACCCTTCTTAGTAGTGGTTTCCGTGAAAGTCTTGACCAGTTAATTCAATCTTACATAGACAGGCAAGGTCACAGTACCAGTAACAGGGATCTAGACGAGATGATGCCCCCTTACACATCTGCAGAACAAGGTCAAGAGCAAGACAGGCAGAGTGAAGGTCAAGCGGGTTCTGTTGAGAGCCATTCAATTGCTTTGCCTCTGCCACCTCCAATGCCCTCTCGGCAACTTTGGGATCATGAATTGAGTAATGATAGTTGGTCAAGACGTGATTTTCGTCAGCAATTTGGAGCTGTATGTCTTATTGTTCCCTTCTTGTCTTTTTAGGTGAAGTCAGTAGGATCCAAAGTAAATAAAAAAATAGTAAAACATGCAAATATAAATGGTAAACCATTGAGGAATAGTGATTCTATAATTCTATTTAGAATTATTGCAATTGTCTTTTAGGTGAAATTAGTGTTGGTTATTGGATAATCGTGGTTATCTTTTTTTTTTTTAATTAATTTTTTTACTTAATCTTGTTGCTGAAATTTTACAGGATTGGGAGATCGTTAACGATTTGAGGATTGACATGTCTAGGCTGCAGCAGAGGATGAGCAACCTACAGAGAATGTTGGAGACATGCATGGATATGCAACTCGAGTTGCAACGCTCAATTAAGCAAGAAGTTTCTTCTGCATTGAACCGAGCAGCTGGTTCAGAAGGTTTGTATTCATTCTCTATGCATCATTTAGACTTGGTCAGTTAACAAGCTGCTTTAATGAAACCAAAAAAAAAAAAAAAAAAAAGAAAGAAAACAAATAGTATTTGATTTGCAGAGGTGACATACCTTAATCTTTAGTGATTTTAGTAGATTCTGTGTTTCTTGATTGTGGATATGATATTTTTCCAAAATTCTCTGTCAAGCTACAAATCTAAGATAAATAAAAGACGTGGACTTTTGTATTTGAATGTGATTCCTGTCCTGGACCACTGAAATGATATGGTATTACTTTACTGAAATGAATGATTATTTAGGACGGGTGGGATATTTTTTAGTTCTGGTCACTTATGAGATCACTTTGGCATGTCATTCGACTGACTTGACTGCATATAATGGCCCTGCACAGAGATATTTGAAGACAGTTTGCCAGATGATGAACCCAAATGGGACCTAGTAAGGAAAGGAATTTGTTGTATATGCTGCGATAACCATATTGATGCTTTGTTGTACAGGTAATTCCAGCAAATTTTCAGACCCTTTTTGTTTGTTTTTCGTTGGTCCCAAGTTTCATTTAACTTTATATTTTCTCTCATTTACAACTGTGGTAGATGTGGGCACATGTGCACATGTTCGAAATGTGCTAACGAGTTGGTCGAGGCGAGAGGAAAGTGTCCGATGTGTCGTGCGCCCATTCTAGAAGTGATTCGTGCTTACTCCCTATGATGACTTAGATGACAATAAAGAAAAATGAGATTACTAGTGAGATTCATTGATCTTCTTCTCATCATCCATCCTCTTGTTCCGTCCAGGTGCCCGCCCTTACTGATTCTTCTCGTCCTGATTTCTATACATATAAAGTTTATTGTACGGTGATGGACGATTGAAATAATATATGTAATCTCTATTATTGATTAATCTGGCCATAATAAATATGTTGAGTGGATTTAGGGAAAAGAAAAAAAAAAACCTTATTTGGGGGAATTTTGAGGATTTAGGTACTTACTATTACTACTCTCTCCAATGGAGGGACTTCTAATTTGCCATTTCCAGTGTTGATGCTTGATGAAGCCTACTTTTCTGACTCAACTTTTTAGACCCACCTTCTTGTTTTACCTCCTAAAGATGCTTGTTTTGTTTATATGATTATTTTTATTTTTAAAGAAAAAATTGAGTGGAATTGATAAATCAGACAGATTGTTCTCAAAACAAAGGGATGGAGAAAGTAAGTGACAGGGTGTTCCACCCTATGGAAATATGTACTTCTTAGTTTCTTTTCTTTATTTTTTTTAAATGTGTATATTATATCTCATAAAGGCAATGTAAAGTTCTAATGATCTGGATATATGCAAAGTACAAGTTTTGTGGGTTTATGCAAGTCTTCAATCCTTTGCTCGTATTAGCATTTTGATTTATGGGTTTGACTTGTTTGATTTGGTGCAAGGAAATTGAACATGAACTATAATTTTCTTAACCACCCCCCCCAAAAAAAAAAAAAATAATTATGCTTTTCTTAAAAGAGGGCATGGTTAAATTGGTGGATTGAATGAGTTAACGACCTCGTATCTCCTCGACCTTTATGCGAAATAAATGAAAATGTTAATGCACCCACATTCAAAATTCTAGTTAAGTTGGGTTCTCTTGGGGAGTTTTTGTTAATTAATTCACATGCACTTGTTTTCTGAAATTTAAAAATAATAATGATTAATTTATTTAATAAAAATGTTATTGTGTTTTAGTATTGTAATATAAATAATGGAGCAATTTATATTTTAATGTATATTAAAAAAATTTATATATTTTAATGTTTTTATATTATTATAGTTTTTCATGAAAACTAAAAACAAAATATCAACCCATTATGAAAGGAGGATTAAACTTCTCTCTTCGGTTAGCGTTTACTTGTTGGGTTTCAACATATGAGGAGTTATATAGAGTAAAAGGGTGTGTTTGGCACGGTTTGAGGATGCTAGTCTTTTTTTTCTTTTAGTACAATTGGAGGTTAGGGGATTCGAATCACAGATCTCGTGGTCGTTAACACATTCGTTATGCCAATTGAGCTATGCTATCTTTCACATGAAGTTGCTAATCTTAATTCCATATTAAAAAGAAAATATATATATTTTACATATCAACACTAAACTTTTTTTAAAAATAAAATTTTAACTATATAACCCGACCAACCTAAACCAACCCAACCTAAATGTTTCATGGTTGGGTTGGGTTGGGTTCATCACTTAATAAAGGTTGTTTGAACTGAAGATATTTGCAACCCGAATAATTGTGTTGAGTCTAAAAAGTACCTCAACACGACCCAACCAAACCTATGAACACCTCTAACTCGTAGCATGTTTTCTTCTATCTGAATGTTAAAAATTATTCTAAATATTTAAAACTTTTTTTTTATTCTTCAACTACAAGTCTACGACATAAATGGAAAGTTTTATCGAAAAGTTACTTAAAAAAATAATCCATGTTAGACAGTAAATTCTACAATTCACACTACAAAATTTGAAAGGAATAAAATAGTTAAAAGAAAAAATGTGAAACAAAACTGTACCAAATCCATAATTCAGAAAACTGCACAAAAAAAAACAATTTTCTGATTCCTAGACTTTAGAACACTGCACCCCAAACACAACTTTCTGATTCTCAGACTTCAAAATGCTGCACCTCAAACACAGTTTACTGATTCTCATGATTCTGATTCCGAACCTGCACCCCAAACAACACTTAAACAACCCGAAAGTGTTGTGGGAAAAGAGAGAGTAACACCCAATTGAATTTTCAGTTACAGATCCTTTGGTGCATTTGAGAAAAAAGTTCATTTTCTTTTGCAAATTTTAGAAGTTGATTAATGTTTCCTTAATTAATGTGTACGGTTTAAATTTTTATGGATTATTTGGAAAGTGTGTAAAAATCAATTATAATCAATAAAGATTTATGGAAGGAGAAGAGGTTTTTTTTTGAAATGTAAAAGTTATAAATGTATAATTAATAATTAAAGTAAAAAAGAGAAGGTATAATTAATATTTAAAAGATAAAACACATAATGGGAATTTAAAAAAAATTCAAGGATAACATAGGGAAAGAAAGTTTTTCCCTATATGTTCATAGTGTATGTGTGCAATATATATTGAGAGTTTGTGTGGTAACCTAGTACGATACTTTTAAATAGCCAAAAAGAGCATGACTCAATTGACAAATCAAATGTGTTAAGGACCATAAAGTTTGTGGTTCGAATCCTTCAACTTCTACTGTACTAAAAAAATTAAATCAAACGAGACAAAATGATTTATATATAAATATTTTTACATTAAGAACTAAAAAGAAGTAATGAATTTCTTTTTCTTTTTTTCTTTTTTTTGTTTTAAACCATGCTTATGCTTTTTTTAGTATAATTGGGGTTGCGGGAGATTTGAAACACAAACCTCATGATCATTAACACATTCACATTCTTATGCTTATATTGTGTCAATGTTTCTAATCTTATAATTGACTCTTGAAAACGTTTTAAAAATTCTAATTAGAATTTTAAAACTAAAAGGAAAATTAGTTTAAAGGGTTTTTTTTATTTAAAAAAAAAACTTTGGCTAAAATTAAGAAATGATTATATAAAATAAAAAATTCAAAAAAAAATTATTGTATAAAATAAAAAATTCAAAAATATTATGTAATAAAAGTATTTTAATTTTAAGAGTCGAAAAGTAAAACAAGATTTCGTCAAAAAAATAAATAAAATAAATGCACCACTCATTATGTCAATATATAATTGGGGTTCTTTCTTCTTCAATTTCTCAAATTATGTTAATTCAAACCTTATTGAATGAGTCACAAAAGCTTTCACTGGAGAGGTTTGTTAGGAGAGGAGAAAAAAAAAAAAAAAACTCTATACTTGTAATATTATATTTTTTTTCTAAAAAATACTTTCTGTCACCATTAGGTCAATCCACAAAATTAATCATGGAATACCTCTAGAAAAACTCACAAAATGCTAAAAAAAAACTTTAATTTTGTTTTTCTCTAGAATGATATCATTTTCATACCAAACATGTCATATAATTCATAGAAGGCCTACCACAATTAATACTTCTTTAACAATTCCTCACACGAATATGTATCATAAAATGTAAAATGTGAATAGATCTATCTAAGTTTAAAATAAATATTGAAACACCTATCTAAGTTTAAAGTATAATTGGATGAAATTGAAAGTTTAAGATAAAAATTGATACACAAAATTAGTTTATTCCAATTTTGAAATTTATTCCGATGATCTAAAATCAAATATCAGTACAACGATCAAAATTTCTGGTAAGATTCCAACCAAAAAAAATTAAAAAGTCCAGCCCGCTCCGTTGTCATCTCTATTTAAAACCAAGGCTTTGGCCACCTTTGTCTGTTGTCACTGTTCTTATGCTGTCGAATTGCGTTTGCCGTCGCTCATTTTGAGCTGCCCAATCGTTGTCTTTGTCTTTCTTTAACTTAACTTCCCTATTATTATTATTATTAGAATTATTACAATTTACCATTACAAAACCTTTTTGTTGTTTTTTTTTGGCAAAATACGTTTTTGGTCTCTCAGTTTTGTATTTAGTTCTATTTTAGTCCATCAGTTTTCAAAGTCAACAATTTAGCATTGTTAGTCATTCTATCCAATTTTCCTTTAGTCCTTAACGGGAAGTTGACGCGCACTTATTTTTTTATATATAATAAATTATTTTATTAATATTTAATTATATTTTATTTAAAATTTATTTTTTATTTGAAAAATACTTTTTTAATCTCTCAATTTTGTACTTTGTTCTCTTTTGATCCCTAAGTTTCAAAAACTAAACAAATTTACCCTCAAGTTTTGCATTTAGTTGCGCTATTAGTCCTTCCATTCAATTTTTTGGTAGTCTAAAATAGTGATATGCCACATATTTTTTATTAAAAATATTATTTTATTAATATTTAATAATTTTCCGTTTTTGATTAAAATTTTATTTTTTATTTTTTAGTTCCTTCTACTTCCTTGATAAGTTTTTGACAGTGATGTGACACCTATTTTTTTATTAAAAATATTATTTTATTAAATTATTTTCAGTATTTAATTAAAATTTTATTTTTTATTTTTTAGTTCGTTCACATTTCTTGATAAATTTTTGATAATTTAGTTAAATAAAAAATTAAAATAATTAAATAGAAGGACTAATAATGTAACTAAATACAAAACTTGAGGGTAAATTTGTTTAGTTTTTGAAAACTTAGGGACCAAAAGAGAACTAAATACAAAATTGAGAGATTAAAAAAGTATTTTTCAAATAAAAATAAATTTTAAATAAAATATAATTAAATATTAATAAAATAATTTATTATATATAAAAAAATATGTGCCACGTCAGCTTTCTATTAAAAACTAACGGAAAATTGGATGGAAGGATCAACAGTATAACTAAATGCAAAACTTAGGGGCTAAATTGTTGAATTTGCAAACTGAAAAACTAAAAGAGAATTAAACACAAAACTAAGGGACCAACAAAGTATTTTGCTTTTTTTTTTCTGACCTCTTATTAATTCCACGTCATTTTAACTTCTTTTTAACATCATATATATATTTTTTTAATCGGTGCAATGTATTCAATAAATGCCTAAAAATTTCGTCTTTTTAAATACAAATTTCAAACAAGGGCGAAGGAAAAACAAAAACTTCTCTCCAATGAATAAACTTTTAGTTCTTTGTCTCTGTTGTGTTCTGATTTTTTCTTCTCTGTTTCACGTTGGAATTTCCATAACTCAGAAATCCCAAGATGGAACTGAAGAATGGGGCTACGTTCAAGTCAGACCCAGTAAGCCAAAATTCATTCATTCCTTAAAAATAATATATATATTTATATATATATTTTTGATATATTTTTGATATATTTGTTATTCAGAAGCCCATATGTTTTGGTGGCTATACTGAAGCCCCTTTAGAGTCGACGACGGCTCCAAGCCTTGGCCGACCATTCTCTGGTTACAGGGCGGACCGGTGAGCGGTCTTTTCCTATTTATCATTTTGTATATTTTCAATTAAAGATTTTTTTTTACAAAAATTCGTTTTTTCGATCAAACATAATTTTCACTTTGGATCATGCTTTTGTTGTCGCGTGAGGATCTACCTTATGTAATCCATTGGATGTCAATTTGATTAGTGAAATTTATGTCAGTTAAACGTTTGATTTATGATCATTCAATTAATTGAATTATGCTCAGATTGACGAACAAATTGCACCTTCCATTTATCAAAATTGTTGATGAATATAAAACATATTTTTAATACAAAATTATTAAAGTTGCAAAGAAAAACTAAGTTAGAGTTAGCTTTTTGAATAAATTTGTATTCCATTGTGAATTTTATATCTTAATCAAACTTAATTTTATGCCTTATTTAATTTTCTTTTTCTTTTGAAAATCCATAAGTTTAAACTTCAAGGGAATGAAATGGAAAGTTTAAGGTGGATGCCTATATGCTTTTGTCAAGTTTATGACTATAATTTATTTATTTTTTTTTTTAAAAAAAGATAATAATTTGGATATTTTTTTTTTAAATTAAAATGATGAAAAACAGGGTGGCTCGGGAGTTGGGACCGGAAACTTCCAAGAAATAGGGCCACTGGACACGAACTTAAAGCCAAGAAACACAACATGGTTGCGAAAAGCCGACCTCTTGTTTGTGGTGAAGTCGACTTCCAGTTCCATCAATCTATTTATTATTGCTCTTTTTAATTATTGAGATGATATTCATATTGATTATATTTAATGGTTAAATAATAATAATAAAAAAAAAAAGGATAATCCAGTTGGGAGCGGATATAGCTACGTGGAGAATTTGGGGGAATTTGTGAAAGACGATTTGGAGGCGGCCACCGACATGACGACTTTGGTGACTGAGGTTTGGAACGACAATGTCGGACTTCAAAACAGTCCTTTATACATCTTTGCTGAGTCTTATGGTGGCAAATTCGCTGTCACTCTCGCTTTGTCCCTCCTTCGAGCCATCCAAACTTCCAATTTTGACCTTAATCTCGCAGGTACCTTTCATTTCTATATTAAACCCATTTATCCAATATTTATTGTGCCATTATTTAATGAGGAAGTTGAAAAATTAGTATTCAAAGAGAGGAAGAACAAAATTGAAATTAAGAGAAGATACGAACATTAAGTAGTATACATCACAAAACTATTAAAGAAGGAAAGAGGAAACATTTAAGGGTACTATCAAAACATATTTAAAAATTGAAAGCTAAATTGACACAATTTTTTTTTCTTCATTGTACTTTATGTATAGTGTGATATATATATGTGTGTATGTGTGAATATACGATATAGATGCTTCTTAAAATTTATGATGATTATTACGTAAATTAATATTAAATTATCTCTTCTTATTATTGTCAAACCTCAAAAATTTTGTATGATCAAAAAATTAAAAAGAATAAGTATGTAGTTTTATTTTTATGAGGTAGAGTTATTTATTAGGTATATTTTACATTTTATTATATATCATATATGAAAAGTGAGATTAGAATATATAGAATCGGAGTAATTAAAGTAAAAAAAAGAGACTATATTCTTGATTTGTACGTAATGTATACTAGTTGAATTATTATGCTTATGTCGGCGACATTTTCGATACTAATCTCTTATATTTGGAATGGAATAATGTTAAAAGACTTGTATTTAGAACCTTTAAGTCGTTGTTAAGATCAAAATAAATTTGACTTTTTCTTTTTTGAAGAATAAAATAACTTTGACTTGTTACAAAGGAGTAGATTGTTTATTTAATCTTTTAAATATATTTACAGCATAAATCAAATCGTCAGGAGTAATATTTAATTATATAATATTTAAAAATGATATTTTCGTTACAAGCTAGAAGAAAAATCTAATGAAGTAAAACATAGAATCAAATAATTCAAATATGTCTCTCTAATGATTTTGCAGGGGTGGCCTTAGGAGACAGTTGGATGTCCCCAGAAGATTACACCGTTCGTTTTCTCACTCTCTCAATCTCGTCCGTCCAAAATTATATTAATTTTATAGAATAATATAAATTATTAAATCTTTTATCTAAAAATCCTACAGTCTTCTTGGGGCCCTCTTCTCAAAGACCTCTCACGAATCGGCAGCGTTGCGCTGCAGAAATCCAATAGGTTAATCGTCAATGTCTTTTCACCTTTTTTTTTTTTAACTATCATTTAAAATTAATTAATTAATTTATAATTTTTTTTATCTTCATTTTTGTTTCATAATACGAAAAAAAAAGATCTAACTCAAGCCGTTTGAGAAACACAGTTTAGCATTGAAGATCAGACAGCAAATTAAAGAGGGGATGTATGAAAATGCAACCGTTACATGGAATGATCTGGAAGAATTAATTTTCTCCAGCAGCAACGGCGTGGTATGTTTTCCCATGTATTAAAAAACGCATTTGATTCATGATGAAAGTTTAATTTTATTTTAAGGAAGATTATAATTTGTACCAGTGTAAGTTACAAGTTATTGAACTTTTAAATTTATATTTAAGAGGTCTCTCAATTTTAAATGTAGTCTTTTCTTTTAGTATATCAACCTTTGGCGGTGGAGGATTCGAATTCATGACTTTTTAGTCTTAAGACATACTTGATGCCAGTTGAGCTAGGCTCTTGTTTGCTTTAAAAGTAGTCTATTAAATTTCTAAATTTGAGTTTAATAGGGTTTTGAATTAGTTTAATTTTATTTTAAGGAAATTTAGATTTGTAGGACACTAAATTATAAGTTTAGACTGGGTTGGATAACTATATGGTTTTTGAAAATTTAAGCTTATAAATACAAATTTTATTTATAAATTTCTTTGTTTTGTTATCTATTTTTTATATATTATTCCAAAAATCAAGTCAAATTTAGAAACTACAAAAATAGTTTTCAATTTTCTTTTTTGGAATATGGTTAAGAATTTAAGTGTGTGTTTTTTTAAAGAAAGATGAAACCTATATGTAAAGAAATTAAATGATTGAGAGAAAAATAGTCTAATAAATTTCTAAATTTGAGTTTCACAAGTCTCTAAACTATAAAAAGTGTTTAGTAGTTGTTGAGTGTTTAATAGTTTTTTCTCAACATGGGGCCGATAGAGATTCAATTTTTTTTATAGTGAATTCAAATGTATGACCTCTTAGTTGAGAATAAGTTGATAATGTTTAAATAGGTATTTATACTTTGAATTTTCTATCTATCAAGTTTGTGAATATAATAATTAGTCATTTAATTAGTAAAACATATATAAAATTTAAAGTGTAGAGGCTTATGAGACATAAAATTCAAAATTTAAGATCTATTTAAACTAGTAATTAATTAATTTAATCGTATTTATATTGAAAATGCGATATTGTATATAAGGTTTTAATTAGGGTATTTTTGCAGGATTTCTACAACTTCATGTTGGATTTTGATATGGATCCATTAACCGGAACAACAAATGTAGAATCAAAGGGAATTAATTTCGTAAAACAAAATAAATACTCTCAATATCTTAATTCCCGAAGCTTCAAACCAGGAAGTGAAGCAGACTTGAAGGCTTTGATGAATGGCCAAATTAAGACCAAACTCAAAATTATTCCACCAAATGTCACGTATGTATACCTATAAAACCATTTTATTATCAAAGCTTCGTTAAAATTTAATTTCTTTTCTCTTCCTAAATTTCTGAAAACATTAAAAGTGGTTCTTGTATTTTAACATTTTTCAATTATACACTTTTGGTTTGTTAATTAATGTTGAAATTTGTTGATCATAAAATTATCTGACATGACACTTAATTTAATTTGTTAGTAAAAATAAATTGGACATCATATTAAGAAAAGAAACATTGAAGTTTTTGACAAATTTTTAGAAATTTAGAAGAAGAATTAAGGTACCGTTTAATAACTATTTAGGCCTCGTTTGATAACCATTTTGTTTTTTGTTTTTAGTTTTTTAAAGTTAAGTTTATTTTCACCTAATTCCTCTACGATAGGTATCATCTCCCTTAAGTAAGCATTTGAACTCTTAGTCAAATTCTAAAAGCAAAGTCAAGTTTTTGAAAGCTATTTTTTTTAGTTTTCAAAAGTTTAGTTTTTAGTTTTTGATTTTTGAAAATTAAACTTGTTTTCTTTTAATTTTTCTACCATAGTTTTTATCTTGATTAAAGAAATAATATTTGAATTCTTAACCAAATTCTAAAGACAACAGCAAGTTTTTACCTTCTCCAACAATGAAATCATGAATAAAAAATTCTAAAAACAGAAGATTAAATTAAACTTTTTAAGATAATAGAGACTAAATTAAAAAATAAAGTGTAAAGGTTAGAAACTAAAATGTATATTGAGAAAGAACAAAAAAATACTATTTAGTTGTGGATTTAACTTAAATGTAGTTTATTTTATTTTATTGAGAAAAATCTAAATGTAAACTTTGTATTGCATAGATGGGGTGAACAATCAGACAGAGTCTTCGAATTTTTTACGGGAGACTTTATGAGACCAAGGATTAATGAGGTATATCTATTAACCAAACTAATTTAAATATGATTACATTTCTGCATTTATATTTTTATTTCAATAATAAGTTTCTCTGTATTTTATTTTCTTTTTCTGTTTGAGCAGGTTGATGAATTGCTCGCTAAAGGTGTTAATGTGACTGTGTATAACGGTCAAGTAAGATTTTTTTTAATTGATAATTTCAAAAACAAATCTCGATTATATCTAATGTGTTATGTTCTATATTCACATGCATATATTTTTAAATTTATATGTTTTTTTTATTAAGAATATATTGGCAAGATAAAAATTGTAATATGAATTTAACCTATTCTCTATTAAAAGGAAGAATAGCGATGGTTCTGATTTTTTTTTTTTTTGTTGTTGGGTATAGCTCGATCTTACTTGTTCAACTAAGGGAACAGAAGCATGGATCAATAAAATCAAGTAATTTCTCTTTCTAATAATTTTTTTCCTCTTTATTTAATTGGTTTATAGTTATCAATATAAGCACAAATCAATTCAGACATTATTTACCACCTTAAAAATTGAAGGGGTCCTAATCTTTTATTGGAACTAAGAAAAATATTTATGGCTGCTTTTTTTTTTTTTTTTTTTTTTGGTTTTTTTAATTAAGGTGGGAAGGGCTGAAGACATTTATAAGCATGGTGAGAACTCCTTTATTTTGTGGGAATGAGAAGCACACCAAGGGCTTCACCAAGTCATATAAGAACTTGCACTTCTATTGGATCCTTGGAGCAGGCCACTTTGTAAGCTATATACATACATTTGCTTACCTCTCAAGTTAACTCCAATTTTTTAAATTAAATTTTGGAGATTAATTTAGATTAATTAGGACAATTTTTTTTGCCCTTTTACTTATTATATTAAAAGATATATGCTATGATTATAAATGTAGGTGCCAGTTGATCAACCGTGTGTAGCATTAAACATGGTGGGCGCAATCACACAGTCTCCAGCTTCTTGAATTATGCATTTGTTTTAGAAAAGAAAAACAAGAAATACATATATACTTCCTTTTAAAAATAAAAGGAAAAATACATCCAATTTAAATTTTCAAATAAAGAGAAGGGAAAAAAGAAGGGAAAAAAGAGAAAATTTGATGTATATTTTATATCATATATACCAAAAGAATAAACTAAAACAAAGTTGGTGCTATATATTTAGATTTGATAAAGTTTTTAGTGTATCATGTGTCCACTGTACTAAATGACATATGCCTTATATATATATATATATATATATATATATATATATATATATATATATATATATATATATATATATATATATATATATATATATTATATGACCCCTACACAAACACTTGCTAAATTGGTGAAAGGCATTCTGAATCTTCCAAGGTTTGCTTCAATGTTTGGTTATTATTTATTTATTTATTTTTATTATTTTTAAGTTCAACATTATTTTGGAGTGACTGCCAAAGAGAGCGTAACTCAATTGTTATATCGAATATATTAACAACTACGAGATCGATGGTTTGAACCTCTCAAACTTTGTTATACTAAAAATATATATGTATATATCGTGGGGTGACTAGTGGAATTTGGCTAAGAAATCAAAATCAAATATTTCTCTAATTATCAAATTAGTTCTTAGACACTAAATTTATAATTTAACTTTATATATATGATTATTGAAAATAAAAGTATTTTCTTATATTTGGCAAACACTTCCCTTCATTCTCCTTTTGTTTTCTTTCTAAATTCAAATGGCAGAATAATATTGAACTCATCCTCATATTTTCTCCAATGGACTTCAAGATCCCTATAGTATAATTGCAGGGTATAAATTAAGCAGCATACCAACCGTCTAATTCATTAGTAGATAAAGTAATAAATTTGTCTTGACATGGTGCTTCTTTAAGTTTACCATTGATTTTATGGGTTCTGATACCATATTAGATTACAATGAGACGAGTAATCCATATATTTTAATAAAGACGACGAGGTCCCTTCACTTTTCTAATGTGAATCCTCACTAATTAGTTGTATATGGTATTTTTAATTTATATCCTCTCAATAAGTAAGGTTCTAGGCTTCTAAATTTTTAAGTTGACTCTATGAAGCTCTTAAAGAATAGGCCTTTTCATTCACTTTATTTGTTAAACACTAATATCCTAAAACTAATTAGAACAAACATGAAGAATCTTGAGTTGATTTTAGAACAGCAAAGGCAAAAAGTTTGATATGGGAATATTTTTGTAAATGATATTGGGTTGGTAGAGCATTTTATTTGGCTACAATAAAATCACAATTTGACAACGAAATCAACCTAAGTTCAAGCAAGAATAGTCTTTTTTCCTTGTGAGTAAGTGGATCCAAATTTTTCAGGGACACCAAAGAAAGAGGAAACCATTATTTGGTTTAGATGCTTCTTAACTTTCTAAAGTAGGATCTAAACGTTGACAGACAAGTATTGTAGTTTTTAAGCTAAATAATTCGATTACTTTAGAACCCATTTGATAAGATCGTTTGATAATCATTTGATTTTTTAAAAATTATACTTGTTTTTCTTTTTAATAGTTTTCATCTACAAGCAAATTCTAAAAATAAAAACAAACACTTGAAAACTCTACTTCTTTTAGGCTCCGTTTGATAACTATTTTGTTTTTAGTTTTTAGTTTTTAGTTTTTCTTTTCATTTAGTTTTTATTATTTTAACCATTTGGTTTTAGTTTTCAGTTTTCAAAACTTGGCAAAAATTAAATTAAACTAGATAAGAAAACATGAGAAATCATAGATGGAAGTAGTATTTATAAGCTTAATTTTCAAAAACCAAAACCTAAAAACCAAATAGAAATAGTTATCAAATGAGACCTAAGCATTTGGTTTTTAGTTTTTGAAAATTATGCCTAAGTATTTTCACCCCATGTTCATATCTACTTTTTAGATGTATTTTCAAAAACCAAGTCAATTTTTGAAAACTAAGACCCCGTTTGATAACTTTAGTTTTTTTAAATTAAGCTTAAAAAATACTACTTCTAGTACTGAGTTTCTATGTTTTCTTATTCACCTTGTAACCATGTTTTCAAAAACTAAGCTAGAAATAAGTAGTTTTCAAAAACTCATTTTTTGTTTTTGAAATTTGGACTTAAATGTTACTTCAAGAAAGATGGAAATTATTATAGAGAATATGAAGAGAAATTGTAGAAAAACAAGAATAATTTTCAAAAACCAAGAACAAAAAACCAAATGATTATCAAACCGGACTTAAAAAAGTAATCTTCAAAAATTTGTTTTTGTTTTTGGACTTTAGCAAGGAATTCAAGTGTTTTCTTAACGAAGATGAGAACTATTGTAAGGAAAATAAAATTATTGTAGAGAAATTGTGAGAAAACAAGTACAAATTTTCGAAAACTAAATGGTTATCAAATAAGACCGTAGAGAACTTTTTTGTTACATTAAATGTTTTTTTTTTTTTGCTATTTATGTCTCCATTAATCTGCAACAAATGACAAAGCTTGAAAAAAATATCATAACAAGCAATAGCATCCTGGGCATGAGGTTTTCAATGTTTTCTTCCCCATGGATTCCAATTTTACTTTTGATTTTTTCAACCTCGGCCTCTGCTCTGCACAATAGAATCCTTATTGGTCGAAAATTTCAATATCATTCTAGAGTTTTGAATTCACCAACTCCTTCAAATGATTTCAAGACATATTTCTACAATCAAACACTTGATCATTTCAACTATAGGCCTGAAAGCTACACAACTTTCCCTCAAAGGTATATAATCAACTTCAAGTATTGGGGCGGTTCGAATTCGAGTTCGAGTTCTCCAATTCTTGCTTTCTTGGGTGCTGAAGCAACAATAGACCGTGTTTTAGGAGTTATGACCGACCACGCTGCTCAATTCAATGCTCTTCTTGTTTATATCGAGGTTACAATCTAACTAACACAACTCTTACTAAGATCTCGTTTGATAACGATTTTGTTTTTCAGTTTTCAACTCGAAACGTTATAAAACTCACTCTCTCACAATCTTATTGGTATATTAGAATTCTTAGTCAAATTTTAAATGAAGCGTAAAGTAATTAGAGCCATTAATTACTTGTTTGCCAGCATCGATACTATGGAAAATCAATGCCATTTGGATCAAGGGAAGAAGCATATAGAAATGCAAGCACTATTGGATATTTTAACTCAGCCCAAGCATTAGCAGATTATGCAACTATTCTTATGCATGTAAAAGAGAAGCTTCATGCTAAATATTCTCCTCTCATTGTTGCTGGTGGATCATATGGAGGAAGTAAGTAGTTTCACATTCAAATTAATTTTTTTTTAAAAAACTTTATTACATTTGACTATCTAAAAGGACATGTTTATGTTTTTCTGTTTATAGTGTTGGCTACATGGTTTCGTCTTAAATATCCTCATGTAGCACTTGGAGCTCTTGCTTCTTCGGCTCCGATTCTTTACTTCGACGACATCACACCACCTAATGGATACTATGATGTTGTCACCAAGAATTTTAGAGTAAGGACTTGTTTGGATTACCTTTTAATTTAAGTGTTTTTAAAAAATTGCATTGCTTTTTTATAAAAACCATTTAGAATTAAAATATTAATATGTTTGGTTACATTTTTTAAAAGTATTTTTTAATACAATTTTTTTTTGCTCTATATTAAAAATGCTTCTACATACTAATGTCAAATTACTGTAAAATATGACTATTAATGATTAAATACTATGAATTAAGTTTAAATTTGTATTTAAAACATTACGACCAACGGGTGGTAGTAGGGTGGCCGTGGGTGGTAGCCGCCATAGTGGAAGTGAAGGTGGGGAGAAGAAGGAAGGATGAGAGAGATTTGGGAGGGGTATTCAACCGTATTTTGGTCATTTTTATATATCATGAAAATTTAAGAGGGATATTTCAAGTGAAAAACCTTTTTCTAAAATTTGGTTTCAAGTCTTTTACTCCAAAATGACTTATTTCTCAAACTTCTTTTCGCGTTGCCAAACACTAAAAAACTTATTAAAATGATCTTGTAGAAATCCAAACAAGCAATCTAAAACTCCATTTGATAATCATTTGGTTTTTTGTTTTTAAAAAATAAGTCTAAGTATATTACTTCTATCAATGGATTTTTACGTTTTCTTGTTTAATTTTGTACTTATGTTTACAAAAACCAAGACTAAGTTTTGAAAACTAAAAGTAGCTTTCAAAAATTTGTTTTTGTTTTTGAAATTTTACTAGAACTTAAATGGTACCTCAAGAAAAAAAAAGATGAAAATCATTGTAGAGAAGATGAAGAGAAATTGTGAAAAAACAAAAATAATTTTCAAAAACCAAATAGTTATCAAACGGGGCTAAGATTATATTACGTGCAACTTGTTCATTTTCTTCTGTTGATTTTTATGTTTTGAAACACAAATCTATATATATATATGTGTGTGAATTGAGTTTTGCAGGAAGTGAGTGAAACATGCTTTGAAACCATTAAGAATTCATGGCTTGAAATTGAAAGAGTTGGCTCTCAGCCCAATGGCCTTTCCATTCTAAACCAAGAGTTCAAAACATGCAGGTACTAAAATCCTGTCTCAATAATTCAATAAAGTTTACTCATGAACACTTAAAAAAAACATTTTTTTGTAATTCTTTTATTTTCATTGTTCTCCTCTCTCCATTTTCTAGTCCTTTAAGAAAATCCTCTCAGCTAGCAAAATATTTGGATGACATGTATTGTGAAGCAGCCCAATATAACAGCCCATCAACACATCCAGTCTCAAAAATTTGTGATGCCATTGATGGAGCTTCTTCTGAAAGTGGAATACTTACCAAAATAGCTGCTGGACTTTTTGCTTTTAAAGGAAATCTCTCCTGTTATATTTATGAGCTTGAAATTACAAATGAAACTATGGTAGGATGGGCATGGCAGGTAAGAATTATTACCTCGGCCCGTTTCATAATTATTTTGTTTTTTGTTTTTATTTTTAAAAAGGAAACTTATAAATACTACTTTGAGTTTTTATGTTTTCTTATATAGTTTTTATATATGTTACAAAAACCAATTCATGTTTTGAAAATGAAAGAAAAGTAATTTTCAAAAACGTGTTTTTGTTTTTGAAAATTTGGTTAGAAACTCAAATATTTTCTTTAGGAAAATGAAACCATGGTAGAGAAGATGAAAATCATTTTAGAGAAATTGTGAGAAAATAAACACAATTTTCAAAGACTAAAATCTAAAAACTAAGGCCTTGTTTGATAACCATTTGGTTTTTAAAAATTATACTTGTTTTTTCATAATTTCTCTTAATCTTCTCACAATGATTTTCATCTTTGTTGAGGCACCATTTAAGTTTCTAGTTACATTTTAAAAACAAAAATAAGTTTTTGAAAACTACTTTTTTAGTTTTCAAAACTAGCTTGGTTTTTGAAAGCATAGGTACAAAGTGTAGATAAGAAAATATAAAAAACTCATTGGTAGAAAGTAGTATTTGTAGGCTTATTAATTTCTAAAAACAAAAAACAAAAAACTAAGGCCACGTTTGATAACCATTTTATTTTTTAGTTTTAGTTTTTGAAATTTAAACCTAAAAATACTACTTCTATCAATGAGTTTATATGTATTCTTATCTACTTTGTTCTTATGTTTTCAAAAACCAAGCCAAGTTTTGAAAACTATAAAAAGTAGCTTTCAAAAACTTGACTTTGTTTTTAGAATTTGGCTAAGAGTTCAAATGCTTACTTAAGGGAGATGATCTCTATTGTAGAGAAATTAGGTGAAAATAAGCTTAACTTTCAAAAACTAAAAACAATAAACAAAATGGTTATCAAACGGGGCCTAAATGGTTATCAAATGAGGCCTAAGGACCCTATTTGATAACTATTTGGTTTTTGGTTTTAATTGGTTTTTGAAATATAAGCCTAAAATACTATATCCAATACCCATGAGTTCTATGTTTTCTTATATACTTTTTACCTATGTTTTCAAAAACCAAGCTAAGTTTTGAAAACTAAAAAAAATAGTTTTCAAAAAGTAGTTTTTGTTTTTAAAATTTAGCTAAGAAGTCAAGTATTTTCTTAAGAAAGATGGAACCATTGTAGGGAAGATGAAAATCAATATATTATAAAGAAATAGTGCGAAAGTAAGCCCAATTTTCACTAACAAAATGGTTATCAAATTGGGACCTAAATTATTATCAAATCGGGGTGTTAAGAATTAAGAAGGTTACATGAAAGAACAAGAAAAGGAAATTACTTTGTTCTCGCTTTTGGATAGATAGAAATTAAGAAACATGCCATAGATATTAATATTTTGGAGATTGTGATTGTTTATACATTATGATGAGTTTCTTTTTTTGTACTCAGAATTGCAGTGAGATGGTGATGCCAACAAGCACAGACAATAATAGTATGTTTCCAGCTGAACCTTTTGACCTTGAAAGCTACATAAGTGAGTGCAATCAATTATATGGTGTCCCTCCAAGGCCTCATTGGGTTACTACCTACTATGGAGGCCATGTATGTATTTCAATTCCTCTCATCTCTTTTCTTTTCACTTTATTATTCAAAACAAAATTAGGGCGTGTTTGGATTGCCTACGAAAAAAGTGTTTTCCAAAAATGCATTGAATAAACTTTTTATTTTTTCATAAAAATGGTTCAGAATCGAACCACTCATATGTTTGGTCACGTTGTCTAAAAAGTATATACACGAATTTGTTTGGTTTCTCTACCCTTAAAGCGCTTTATTAATGTCAATTACCATAAAGGATGACTATTACGTTAAAATTTCTATTTAAAATACTATGACCGACCACCACCATAGCTAGAGGGATTGTCGAAAATGTTCACCAGTCGTCGGTTGCTAGACTGCTACCACTCGTCGGAGGTGGGTTGCCAATGGTGGTTGTTGGCGCTGGTTGCATGGTAGTTCGTTATGCTCCGCACCTCCAACAAGCCTTAAAATTTCTTGCTGCCTAAAACTCCGCCAAGAAAGCGATGCTTTACCTTTAATCCTATGTGCCCAGAGAATGCTATGCGTTCCCAACGATGACAACAATAATGTGAGAGTATTTTGGTCATTTTCATATTTTAATGAAAATTTGGCAGGGATTTCAAGCGTTTCGCTCAAAATAGCTTATTTTTCAAATTCATTTTTTTAAAAAGTTGTTTTTGGACTTTTTTTAAAAAAATTAAATACTTGAAAAGTTAAATCAAACATACCCTTCTACATTATTCGTAGACACTTAGCTCATTATTCTCCTTTTTGTTTTCTTTTTTAATTCAAAACGCAGGATATACGACTGGAGCTCGAGCGATTTGGTAGCAACATCATCTTTTCCAATGGACTCCAAGATCCTTATAGTATTGCAGGGTAAACCAAATACCAATCCTTGTTTAATTACTAGCATTAAGTAATAATTTTTACTTTGGAAATTTAATTATCTTCTCTGACTTTATTAGGGTATTGCACAATATATCAGACAGTCTTATTGCAGTGTATACAACCAAGGGTAATGGCTTCAACTTTCATATTCCATATTCTTACACTAGCCATGCAATAATTGTTAACAGATTCATGTGTAATATAATGAATAACTATAAACAATATAATAAAAACAAATCTAGAAGGAAATTATTAAAAATTAAAAGGGTGAGTCTTGCTAATTTGTTCTAACATAATACATTTTGAATTTTATAGGATCTCATTGCTTGGACCTCGAAGAGGCATCTACCACTGATCCTGAATGGCTTGTAATACAAAGAAAAACTGAAATTAGTATCATTAAAAAATGGTTCAATCAATATTACATTGATCTAGCAAAGTACAAAAAAATAAAATTAATTAATTAACAAATAAAGCTCACTCAAAAGGTGGAACACATTTTAGTTTATAAAGAATAATTCTCTGCTTTTTTTTCCTATTATACATAGCCTACACAAAAGGGGATCAAAAGTAGGATATGTGTGTGCTATATAATTTTAATGTTAGTTTGAACTTGGTAATGTCCTCATCAAAGACTGAGAAATTATAAAGTATTTTCTAGCTTCTAATTTTTAAATTTACTCTATTTATCACACTCTTAAGATTATGTCTTTTTCATTTGTTTTATTTAATTTGTTTATGAAAGCACTAATCTAAATCTAATTAGAACAAACATAGAGAATCTAGAATTGTTTTTAGAATGACGAAGGAAAAAGTTCGATGTGATTTTGAAATTATGATGTTTATAGTGTCTTTATTTGGAGTTGAAGTTGTGAATTAATTAGGAAAATAAAAATTGAGATAACGAGTAAACAACTCGGATTTCATTTATACTTGGCTCCTTTCGACATATCTCTGTCACTAGACATAATATATTATTTCTAGGGTTGAATTGTATAGGCAGAACTTGTCTACGCAATGTTAAGGTAGGTTTAGAATGACTTTTCAAATGCTTAAACACATCTTTTTAATATTTAAAAAGTCTTGTTTAAGCACGAAAAAATTATTCTAATTATGTACTAAAGTTATGTCTTTATTTGTTTGAGATGATTTCAAAATACTTGACCACTTCACCTATAATAGCTTGAGAGTTGCATGATAGTTTCTCCGATAGATATAACATGAACTTCAAGTAGTGAAAGAATCTCGAGATGTTGAAGAAATTAACACATAAGAAAAGGATAAATACTTAGGGTATGTTTGACCCACTGGTTATTAGAACCCGTGTTATAATAACATGTGAAATACTCTACACCTCAAAAACAGACTATTATAACCACAGACTATATTATTCTGCATTTTAAATAATATTGTATGTTTCACAGACTATTATAACTCACTCAGTGCCCCAAACAACCCCTTAAAAACTAGATACATTTTTTGGGAGAGTAGAGAGATACCCTCTCACTAATCACTTTTCTCATGGTTTCTAGCTTCCTCCCTCTCTATCTATAGCAACTATAATTGATGACCAAGCAAATGAATTTTTCTATCTCTTTTTTCAATAGAAATTATATATCTTAGATAATTTCTTTTGAAGTATGTACTCATCTAAAGAACTTCTCTAAAACTTTTTGGGACTTAAGAAAAGGTTCAGATATATTCTAGAGCATGTTTTTTAGATATTCACTCAATTAATGCAATTTTCGCTAAGCTATGCGCTATGCTCATTTTGGATCTCCCTCCTTTTCTTTCTCTTTATTATTTTGATATACAAATATGTTAATAATCTTGTGTCCAAGCCATAAATTTTGAAAATATTGGGAGCAAAGTTAGATGAAATATATATATATATAATTTTTTAATCTAAAACAAGATAAGAAGGGGGTAATTGTCCTCTTCATTTCTTCTACCTTTGAATAAGCTTGAAAGTGAGTTTTGCTGTGTGAAACTATTTTGAAAATCATGGTTTAAAATGGTAATGGCATTCCCATTTGCAGAAAAGGGCTCATCTTGCAATTTTGTTTTATTGTTATTGTTTTTATCTTATCTCCATGTTCCAATCGTTTGAATAGTTTCTCTTAGCTAGAATACTACTTCCATACGCCTATATAACCTATATGACAAGTATCGTTATTGTTCAACAATATGTAGGAGTGAAGATTCAAACCCTTTTACCTCAAAATGTATTTATATATATATATATTTTTGAATAGTTCAACCATTACAAAAGTGGATGATCAAAATATTGACGGTTAAAATGGTAGTTGAAATTTTATTCACTAAGTTATGCTTGAATTGACTTCAACCAGTTGAGTTATGCACTTATACTCAAGTTGACACCATGATAAAATAACTAAACAATATGTGATCAATTTTAAAAAATCCTTTTGTAATTTACTTATAAGTTTATAACACAAGTCATGTTAGTATTATATATATACACATATTGGGCCTTCTTTCATTGCATCATTTTCTTATAATTAAGTAATATTGGTATTGACATAATTGATATAATATAAATGTGTTTTAAATATGATTTTCAATCTCAATAAGATAATAAATCTCGATTGCTATTTCAAAAAGTATTATCTACCATTAAATTAAAAAAATTAGTAAATAAATAGAAATGTGATGAAATGTTAATTTTTAAGAGTTCTATTTTCAATGGATAACTATTTGATTTTTTGTTTTTAATTTTTTAAAATTACGTTTGTTTTTCATTTAAAAAAAATAATTTTTAACTCAATTTTAAAAATGAAAATAAGTTTTCAAATTTTATTTATAACTTGAATATACTTAAAAAATAAATAACAAAAGAGTCATAATTTTAACTAATTTTCATTTTTAATTCCAAATACAAACGCATGCCGAAAGTAAAGATTTCAACTCTTTCCAAGTTCAGCTTCAATTCTGGTTTCTGTTTGTTTCTCAGGAAAGCACAAGATTTTCTTTTCAATCATTATTTATTAAAATGGCCACAACGTCTGCTTCTTGATATCTACCATATTCTTCTGATTGCAGCATTTTCGCGGAGGAGGAGATATCAAGGTGAAATTTCTGTCTCTTGTGATTCTTTTTCTTATATTCAATTGGATTACGCTCTCAAACTGACTTCTTTATAATCCCATTCAATTTGTTTTCCTATAAAAAAATTATTGCATCTTGATCAATCGTATCAATGTTGAATTGAACGAGTTTATTGGAAAAAACTATTCAATCTATATTACATCATCCTTCATTTGTTTATATGTCGAATACTTTGCGAAGCTTCCAACTGCAATGGTTAGTTTTTTTCCTTTAATTACATTGATTTGGTCGTACATATCTTTCAAAATCCTTAAATTAGTATGAAAAAAAATTGTCTCTGCAAGTATGCTAACATAATTTCCACGCGTTCACTTCCATCTTGGCTGCCAAATTGGGAATATTTACTGCTTGATATTTGAATAATTGGAATGCTATCATTTGTCAATGCATTTCGCTTTCTGTAGATGTCACTGCACTTCCAAGTCATTTCAATATATGAACATACGTTTTTACAAAGACTTCTTCAATGGCGAAAACCTGGTCTCACTACTAATTATATTTGTATCTGGTAAGTGGTAACTATCCGTTTTTTTTTTTTTTTTTTTTTTTTTGTTATATAAGGCTTTCTTTGCAACAAATGACTAAGCTTGAAGCATTATCATAATAAGCATCTTGGCATGAGGTTTCCAATGTTTTCTTCCCCATGGATTCCTTTTTTACTGTTTATTCTTTCAACCTCTGTTACTGCTTTGCAGTTTAGAAACCCAAGGCTTAGTCCTATTGGTGAAAAGTTTCTACATCATTCTAAAGCTCTGGATTCACCTCCTTCGGATGATTTCAAGACATTTTTTTACAATCAAACACTTGATCATTTCAACTATAGGCCTGAAAGCTACACAACATTCCTTCAAAGATATATAATCAACTTCAAGTACTGGGGTGGTGCAAATTCGAGTGCTCCAATTTTTGCTTACTTGGGTGCTGAAGCACCAATAGATGACGATTTAAGTGTTGTTGGGTTTCTGACAGATAATGCCATTCAGTTTAATGCTCTTATAGTTTATATTGAGGTAAAGTCTTACTCAAACAAGTCTTTAATCTATATTTGTTATTTTAGAGTTTCTAATGACCATTTGTCATCTTACCAGCATCGGTATTATGGAAAATCAGTACCATTTAGATCAAGGGATGAAGCATTGGGAAATGCAAGCACTCTCGGATACTTTAATTCAGCACAAGCAATAGCAGATTATGCAGCCATTCTTATACATGTGAAAAAGGAGCTTCATGCTAATTATTCTCCTGTGATTGTTATTGGTGGATCATATGGAGGAAGTAAGTGGTTTTTTCATTCAAAATCTGCAAACTCTATTGCATCCAACATCTAAAAGGACATGTATATATTTTATATTTTTCAGTGTTGGCTTCATGGTTCCGTCTTAAATATCCTCATGTGGCACTAGGAGCTCTTGCATCTTCAGCTCCAATCCTTTATTTCGATGATATCACACCACAGAATGGATACTATACCGTTGTCACCAAGGATTTTAGAGTAAGATGTTGAAGTTTTACGTCCCTTTCTTTTTATGCCAGTTTTTATGTTTTAAAACACAAATATCTGAATTGTAGGAAGTCAGTGAAACTTGCTATGAAACTATTAAGAAATCATGGTCTGAAATTGAAACAGTTGCTTCTCAGCCTAATGGCCTTTCCATTCTTGACCAAGAGTTCAAAACATGCCGGTAACAAATCGTCTCTCTTGTCCAAAATCCAGCGAAGTTATATCCTTGTACTAAACATCTTTTTTTTTTCCTTTTCCTGTTCTCCTCTCTCCAATTTCTAGTCCTTTAAGAAGATACTCTGAGTTGGAAGACTACTTGTGGTCCGTGTATGCCACGGCAGCTCAATATAACCACCCGCCCAGATATCCAGTCACCAGGATCTGTGATGCCATTGACGGAGCTTCTTCTGTGAATGGAATACTTAGCAAAATAGCTGCAGGTGTATTTGCTTACAGAGGAAATTTGTCCTGTTACATTAATATGCCCAGAAATGAAACTGAAACTGATGTTGGATGGAGCTGGCAGGTAAACTTTCTAGTGGAGACAACAGTATATAAAAATTAACCAAATTAGAGCTTCTGATTTACAATATGCTTTCTTGTAGTAAATTGATCACCAGAAAATTTAACTCAGCATTCTTGTTAGTCAGATTACATGAGAGTAAAATAAAGGGAACTTTGTCCATTAGATTCAAGAGGTGGAAAATCAGCAAAGTAGTTTTCTACAACTACCTGACATTTACTTGTCTTAAGTGAGAAGATAATCCTTTCTATCTTTTATTCCAAAAGGCATGTATCTTTGATATATTTTTCCCCTTTGATTTCTACTTTCCATGATGTTGATAAAATTGTTAGTTTTGAAAATGAACAGAAGAAATTGAGGGGGGAAAACTCTAATTCTTTCTAGATTCATGTTCTAAAAGCCAATCAAGTAAACATGTCGATCAAAACAAAAGAAAGTAAACAATATTGCAGTGTCATGATTATTTACATACACTGAAGAGATAATTGAGGAACTTTTTGTAACCCCATTTTGGGGATTTGTTCATCCTCCCCTTTTCTCATTGATACGCATTTGTATAGGATTCTCTTTTGTAATATTTTATATGATCAATGAAATATTCTTTTCCCATAAAAAAGATTGTTTATACACTGAAGAGCTTCATCTTGTACTTAGTCATGCAGTGAGATGGTGATGCCAATAAGTTCAGACGATGATATGTTTCCGCCATACCCTTTTGACCTTGGAAGCTTCATCAGTTATTGCAATGAACTATATGGTGTCCCTCCCAGGCCCCACTGGGTTACCACCTACTATGGAGGCCATGTATGCATTTCAATTGCTCCCCTCTCTTTTTTAATAGGAAATCCTACTTGTTTGTTGTAAACAAAATTATTTCCTTATCTACAAAGAATAAAGTTTGTTGTCTTTCTAAATTTAAATTGTAGGATATACAACTCATTCTTCAGAGATTTGGTAGCAATATCATTTTTTCCAATGGACTCAAAGATCCTTATAGTATTGCCGGGTAAACAAAATAGCAATCCTCATTTATAAACAAATAAAGATAACTTTTGCTTGGCTTTGATTATTTCTCTCTCTCTGACTCCAGGGTATTGCACAACATATCAGACAGTCTCCTGGCGGTGCATACAACTAATGGTAATGCTTTCATCTCTATGTTTTGGAAGTTTTTCTTTATCAATTATAATGCCATTCCAGACATATAGTTTTTGTCTTGGAGGATTTTAGTTGATTGGTTTTACTATCTGCTTTAGGTTTTTTCTTTTCGATTGATTCACCCTTAAATCTTCATACAATATCATAACAGGATAACACTAGCAATAATTGTTAATAGTTGTATTATGGTGACTTATTACTTTTAAGTTTGTTTGGCACCAAAAGAAATACCAAAAAACAATTCTAGAAGGAAATTGATGGACGAGTCTTCTTTTGTTCTCATGGATACATTTTGATTTTTGTAGGATCTCATTGCTTGGACATCCTAAAGGCGAATGGAACTGATCCTGAATGGTTAGTGACACAGAGAAAGACTGAGGTTGGTATTATTCAAGATTGGATCAGTAAGTATTATGCAGATTTGGCAAAGTACAAACAATAGAAAACTTACACAAAGGTGATGGAAGACATTCTAGTTTGAAAGAATACTTAGCTGCTCTTCTTCTCCATAATACAGTACCTACACGAAAGGGAATGAAAAGCATGATAAACGTGTTATGTGAGCTATCGTTTGACAATTTGAACTTGTAACAACCCATCAAAGAATGAGAAATAAAAGATTCTTGCTGTATTTTCTATCCTCTCTGGCTCTCTGTATGCTTCTTGCTTGTGATTTCTAAAGTTGAGGCTTTCATGCTCTTAAGATTATGCTTTTTCATTCTCTTTATTTGTCTGAAGGCACTATTCTAGAACTAATTAGATCAAACACGAAGAATTATAAATTGGTTTTAGAACAACGAAGACAACAGTTTGATGAGGGGCCACAATTTTCTTGCATAATTAGAAATGATGCTGCTGATAGTGCCTGTATTTGGCACTTGAAGCATATTATGCAGATGAAAGCACTTTATCTTTCTTGCCTTCATGAATTACGAGCAACTAAACAAGTAAAATCAGTGGATGCCTCATGAATCCAAATTCTATGTACACCAAAGAGATGAAATTATTATTTGGTTTAGAACCCTCTTTACTTTACTTTACTTTCTAGTACCTTAATGGAAAAACTTGTTTGTACTCATCAATTATATCAGTATCTATTACTATTTATGACAAGTTGTGAGTTGCAAGCTAAATTGTTTGATTGCTTCATATTTGCTCAAAAGTCAGCTTGAAAATCAAAACAAACTTGGAAAACTTTTGTTATTTAAAGGAGCACTTTGTTACAGAAAACCAAGTCGAAAAGTTACCAAAACAAACACACTGCCATGAGGTTTCCCATGTTTTCATTCCCATTACTTCCTATTATACTTGTCATCCTTTTGACCTCTTTCACTGCAACACAGTACAGAATCCCAAGGTTGAGTCCAGTATGCAGAACTTTTCTACATAATGCTGAAGTTGTGTGTTCACCTGTTTCAGATGACTCAAGACATTTTACTACAATCAAACGCTAGATCTGAAAGCTACAAAAAGTTTTCCTCACAGAGAATCAACTCCAAGTACTGAGATGGTGCGAATTCTAGCACTCCAATTCTTGCCTACTTGGTGCCGGAGGTCCACTGGATGGCAATCTAAAAGTTACTAGATTCATGAATGATAATGCTGTTCAGTTAGATGCTCTTCTTGTTTATATCGAGGTGAGGCCGTAAGGGCTAATTTATACCAATTTGGTCCATATTTGTTGCTTTAAGACTCATTGTTTTCTCATTAGCAACGATAACGATACCGTTTGGATCAAGAATGTGAGTACTCTTGGCTACTTCTACTCAGCTCAAGCAATAGCAGAATATGCATTCGTCTTATACACATAAAAAGAGGAGTTATGTGCTGAAAATTCTCCTGTAATTGTTATTGAGGTATCATTTGGATGAAGTTGCATCTGGTATATAACCAAACATATGTTTTATTATGTTAATAGCTCTGGCATCTTCAGCTCCAATTCTTGACTTCGACAATGTCATCACACCACGAAATGGATACTGTTCTATTGTCAGTCACCAAGGATTTTAGAGTAAGATCCTAAAATCATGCATCTTTTTTCCCCCTTAATTTTTAATGTTTTTAAACACAAGTATGTGAATGAGCTTGCAGGAAGTTAGTGAGACTTGTTATGAAGCTATTCAGGAATCCTGATCTGAAATCAAAGCAGTTGGTTCTAAGCCTAATGGCCTTTCCATGCTAAGCAAAGAGTTCAAAACATGCAGGTATTAAAATGATTTCTCATATTTGAACTTCTAATGAAGTTAAAGAAAACTGCTCTTCACAACATTTGTTTTGTTTTGTATTTTCTCCATGTTCTAGTCCTTTGAATAGTTCCTCTCAGCTGGAAGACTACTTGTATGCAAGATATCCAGTCACTAAAATCTGTGGTGCCATTGATGGAGCTTCTTCCACAAGTGGAATTCTTAGTACGATAGTTTCAGATGTATTTGCTTTGAAGCACCCATCAACAATTTGGAGGGTAAATGGGATGAAAAAAAAAAAAGAAAAATGAAATTGGTAATGGAAAGAAGATGATGGAAAATTTTATAGTATAAAGGTAATATATATTTCTTCCATTTAACATTTGACACATCATTTGATGATATATTATTTTATTTTATTTTATTTTGATGATATATCATCTGACACTATCCTTCAATGCTCTTTTATGGGAACAATAAATGAATGTAGTATGAGAATTTATTCATAATTATAGTATTAGAAATTTTTTTTGGAGATGATGGTGGTCAAACACACAAAAAAAAAAAAAAAGAGGTTAGTTTGAAGAACAAAAAAAAAACCCAAAAATTTTGTTGATGCAAAGAAAATTATAATTGTATAGAAGCTTTGATAAGTGACAAGGTGGGAGGAATTATATATGTGTATATATATGACATAAGCTTCAATATGTGACAAGGCCAAAGGTATGAGAAATCGTTAAAAAAGTGTGATTATTTAGGGAGTTAAAATCAAAAGCTATTATTTACGAGATTTTAAAACTTAAAGGATTTAAAAAGTGATTTTTTATAAATTAAAAAAAAAACATATTATCAAACACCCAAAACATTTAATATTTTTTTAAAAAATGATTTTACATACTCTCACTACACTCTCAAACGAAGTCTTACTATTTTCTCACCAACGATGATGTTGTTTGAAATTGATACCATGTGGTTCAAGGGAAGACTCTTAGTATAATATTAAAGTTGTCGACGACATTATGTTTAAATATCGTGATATCTGGTATATTTTACAATAATTTGAAAATATTGTCGAAATTGGGGGAAAACGACTTTAACCCCTTCGATATATTCAGTAGGTCGAAATATCAATATGTCACGAGATTTCGACATATCGAACAAAATTTACCTCTTTGAAAAAGAGACACCAAGTAAAGAAAGTATTTGGTTTCTTGCTAACATGAGTATAGCTCAACTAGCATAATATTTACATCTTATCCTTAATCGAAATCAAGACATTTGAATCTCCCATCATGTATTGTCAAAAAAAAAAAAAAAAAAAAATCTTGGCTACTTCAACTCCATTCATGTAATGACAAATATAAGAACCGAACTGGTTCGAATTTATATCAAACCGAACCGTTCGGTCCTCGGTTTTCATTTTCGCGCCGTCTTCGTCTCCTCTTCCTCTCTCAGTCTCGCGTTGTCTTCATCTCGTCTCCCTCAATCTCGCGCCGGCCGCCGTATTTCTCTCCCGGCATCGGCCCCCGCCTCTCGGATCTCTGCAGTTGTCGGCACCGCCGTGAGAATCTAACTGATTGCTTATCATCCCTGATTTCGTTTCGCTCTCGCCAGCATGTTCGATTGGTTTTTTATTCGTTTTCCATGTTTTTCCATCTGGGTTTCTTAGATTATGATCGGTTTGGTGTTTGGTTTTTTGATTGGTTAATTTTTCTCTAAGAATGAAAAATTCCCTTTTGATTCTCTAAACCGAATGCATGCTTCACGAGATTTCACTCTTCTGGGTCTCTGAAAGTGATTCTCTAAACTCAAATTCTCCAGAACTAATGAGTTTTGCATTCTGAACTTTGATCCAAAAAAAATAGAAATACCACGGAAAACCACCACCATGTTAGTCAAAACGTGGTATCAATCAGTCTAAAAGTTCTTTCTTTAGTTTTCTCTGTTCATTGATGTAGATTTTTCCTAGTCATTTATTACTCTAGGAAGCTTTTCTTGTTCTTCGAGGTATATCTTTTGGTTATTCATCTTTGGATCTTCATTTAAAATTGGAAGTTATATTTATGAATTTAAAGCCATATGTAATTTCTTGTTTGATCTGATAGCCGAAGTCTCCCGTTAACTTGTTTTAGAATTTAGTCTCTTTAGGTCTCTGGCACTGACAGCTGCTCTTGTACCTGTTTTTCATTAGACTTCTCGCCTGCTATTCAATCTCCTTCTCTTTCTACACGTGCTCGACAACGTTAAGGTTAGTTTTCTGATCACCGGCTGTTTTTTGAGTAATGGGTTGCTGAGTCAGTTTTGACGGTTTGTTTTTAAGGATTCCGTAGTTGGATTTGGTATTTGAGCTCTGTTCTTATTGTTTTTTGAGTGATGCTATGCTATGCATTATTGATCAGGTTCAACTGCAATATTGATTATTTTCTTTTGGGTTACGAAGTTCTAGTTATAGATTGAGATGTGAACTAAAATTTAGCTGATGATTGGTCGTGTTTGGTTATCAAAAATGGACTTGATCTTTGATATTCATAACCTTTAGGAACTCTGGGAGTATTCATAAGTTTTATTTGGTTTGATTTCTGTTATAGGATGACTTCGTCATTTACAAATAAGACTTCCATACAAAGTTATTTTAGTCAAACTCTTCATGATAGTCCTAATCTTGGTGTGTGTAGTAAAGTAGTACTGTTAGGGAAAAGAAAACTTGCTAAACCAGCTTGAGATGTTTGGTATTAAAGTAGAGGTATGTGATCCTGAATTTTCTAAGAGAAATGGAACAATAAATTTGAAAAGGCACTTAGATAAATGTAAGAAGTATCCAAGTAAGACAGAGGGAGATTCTGAATGTAATTTAGCAACTAATCTGATAGCAACTCATAAAAATAGTTCCTTCTATTTAGCCTTAGCAGCATCTCATCATAATGACTAGTCGAGCTCGAGCGTCATCTTCTTTTTCCCAGCTAATGACGATATGATCGTTTTTCGATGCTTATTGATGACTTGATCGAAATGCATCATCAACATTGCCATTGAGAATAAGTTTTAACTTCGTGGTTCTGGAGTGAGTTGACTATAGCCCAGATTTTTGTGCAGTTTTTGAACCCTTCTCGATTTCCTTGTTTACCACTACATGATTTTTGGCCTTTCAATGTCGCGAGAAGCCAAAAACTCGTCGGAAAAACCTTTCTCGATGCCAAACCACATGTCGGGTGTCACATTGGTAGAACCTGTTGGGAGAGGGCTCTGCCAATGCTAGAAAATGCAACTTTTGCTTCGGCCGATATCATTGATTTGGTGCTGATAGAGGTGCATTCTGTCGACGCCTCAAGATGCAATTTTTTCTTAATTTTTGAATTCAAATATTTTTATGCCTAAAAACAAATGTGTACAAAATAAAATATAATCCAAATTTTAATTGAAATATAATTAATATCAACTAAACAACTAAATTTGTTCATACAATTTTCATTAATATAAAGTTGGAGATAAAAATAAAATTCCATAATGTACTTAGGAAAAATAAAATATGCTCGTAGATGCATCCTAAATGTCATTGGCATAAACTTGTTCGTACATTGACCGTGAAGCGCCTAAAAAAAGCAAAATTTAGTTAGGTTAAAATTTAAATATTAACTCAATAATTTAAAGTTATCGAACAATTAAACTTATCAATACTTAAGTAACTTTATAAACATAAGAACTAAACCAAAGTAAACAAGGGCAACATCCCTTAAATATGTTTATGAGAGAAGACTTATGGTATTTGGAAAGGTCGAAGAAGATGGATAAAAAATTTTGGCTTTTCAAAACTTATACATAAAAATATGAATAAACTTACAACATATCCTAAACAAACTTATCGTGAAAATGAATTCTAACACATTTAATTAAAACAAACCACTAATCTTAACTAACTTATCCCAACTTATAAACACAATTAAATTAAAATATCTTTTCAAAACTAATAGATTGACATAAAAACGTGAACCTAAGAACTAAAGTTAACTGCAACTTTTCAAAGCTAATGAACTTTTCAAGGTTCATCGATGAGGTGAGTCATCTAATTGAAAGGCATGGTCAATGTACGAGGGAATATTCTTGTACTACCTCTTTTTGGTCAAGATGGAAGATGTTAGGTTACACCAAAGATGGTTATTGGTTCAATGTTTGAGGAGGCACGATAAGATTCAGTAATTTGTTGCAGCCTTATTATCTGAGTAAGATGTGGCTCTCGATACCTGATTTTTAGTTACAATATTTTTTATCTGAAGTGTTGTAATCTTCTTGGCTTTTAATGGAAACTTAAATAAGACAATGTGTTTATGCTTACCATAAAGAGCATACCAATTAATGCCCCAAAAACTAGCATTATGTGCTTTTTATACAAATTTTCATTCCATCAATTTTGAACTGAGCTTGGAACTATAGTATTCGCTTTTGACCCTAAAACAGTTGCTGGTTGAAAACTCATGGGATGTTTATCATTTTTTATAGGTGATTCGAAGAGGACCTTGAACGAACATATGACTGCTGAGAATGACAGTATTAAAGCGCTATGTGCTGCGATTATTCATATCTTTGAAGTACATAACAGCCAATGTGGTAGATAGAAACAATGGACGGATTGTGGCAACTGCATCCACAGTTGAACACTCCATCAAGGGCTCACTTGAATGTGGTCGGTCCTGTAATGCTAAAGCAGCAGCAGTTGTTGGAGAGGTATTGGCCATGCGACTCAAAGTGGATGGTCTTGAACAGGGGCAAGGAAGAGGGATTCATGTGGACATAAACAAGGAAATTGAGAAGAAAGGGTTCAAAAACCGCACTAAAATCTGGGCTATAGTCAACTCACTCAAGAATCACGGAGTTAAACTTAATCTTGACAACAATTTTGATGATGCATCTGGACCAAGTTATCAGTAAGCATCCAAAAATGATCTTATCATCATCAGCTGGCAAAAAGGGGGTGAGGCTCGAGCTCGACCCATCGTTATGATGAGATGCTGCTATCTAAGGCTAAATGGAAGGAACTATCTATTAGGGATTGTTTGGGGCGTTGAATGAGTTATAATAACATGAGGTTATAATAGTTTGTGGGTTATTATAATCTGTGGAATCTTATAATATTAGTTTAAATACAGAGTAGTATAGTATGAGGTTATAATAGTCTGTGTTTAAGGTACAAAGTATTCCACAGACCCTTAGAGTTTGTCATTCTGCGCATGATATTTGGAAGTTTATGAAATAGAGAGAACTTTTTATCTCCACTTCTATAAATGGGAATGGTCGCTCAATGATCGTGATACCACCCGGCCAATGATCACAGGGAAATGGCTTTTATACGATCTTCACACTCCTACACTTTTTCTCTTCTCCCTTCATGGTTTTACACTTGGTCTTTTATTTTCTTCTCTCCCTTTTACTAGTTTAAGAGTTGGTTTAAGAGGGATGATTTCTTTCATTCAATTGTCTCTGCTGCTAGTGTCATCTGATATATTCTGTTGCGTGGGAAGGATTATAGAATAAAAGATAATAATGGTTGATCTTGTACATTAATTGAGTTTAATTTTGTGTAAGATCTGTTTTTGTTGAACTTTGGGAGATTTTTACCATGCTTTTTGTTAAATTTGAAGGGTGTATTTAGCAGAAATTGAACATAGAGTAAAAATTGAAACATACGTTCAAGTTTAGGGCTCAATTAATAGATTTGAAATTTGATAGTGGAAATTGATAGAAGCCGTGAAGTTCATGTAAAAAAGTGATTTTTTCCCCTATTATTATGGTTACCGTTTGAATACCCAAAAGAATAGAGCCAAAAGTAGTAGAATTGCAAGCTCTTTGATGAGCCTTTCGAGCTCCTTCTCAGCTAGTGGATCTTATTCTCCTTTCTCTCAATTGCTCCTTTAACTGAACTTGCCATTTTCTCAAGGAAGTTTGTGACCGTCTAGCTGTACTTGTTAACATTGCCTTTGAATTGCTCCTTCCAGCTTTCATTAACTATCTCTGTACATTCAGTAAAGTTTATCCAAGAGGCTTCAGACTGGATTGCTCTAGCTCTTATGGGGAAGAAAGATCCATCCTTTTGAAAGTAACTGAGGCAAGAACGGGTCTATGGTTTGAGTTGAAGTGGTTCAGGTACTCCACTGAAATTCTCTCGGCTTTAGTCCTCCCATATCTGAATTGCAAGTAACCTGTCTACTCTTTCTCTAACCATACTTTCCTTTTTCTTTCCTCTTTTCCAAGTGAACTTGAAGCCTCTGAAACCAGGGTCAATAACCTGTCATCTTTCTCGTCTTTGTTCTTTGTTTCTGATAAAAACACCACCTGGGGAGAGACTCTTCGCACTATGTGACGTAACGTTTGTGGATTCTCCGCTCTCCGAACGTCCAACAGTATTTTCATGGCGTTTGGCGTGACTGACTTTCAGCCTCCGACAACACATCTTCATACATTGTGAAATCGTTGTTGCACATTTTTTTTTTTGTAACCAAAGCCTTTGCTTAACTCTTCTGTTTTATGTTTTATGTTCTTCTCTAACGTTCTTCCTCAATATGTTTGGTCCTGGCTCTTCTCTTCATTTGTTTTGAACCTCTTTCTTCGGAGAAATTATTTGGTGAGGCCGCTACAATGTGATTGACAACTTTTCACCATAGAGAGAGTACTTCGATTTTATATCTAATGTTATTAGGAGGCATAAAAATTATTAGATCTGAATCTAACGGTTATTATGACTTATGAGGCAGTCACATTATAGTGGCTTCACTGAATAATTTGTCCTTTCTTCGGCATTTTCCTTTGTTTGCATCGCTCCTTCCCCTTTTGTGTGTTTGAGTTGAATGCCCATTTGTTGTTTGAATTTCTGTTTTAGGCTCTGGCTGCATTTAGTATTCCTTTCTTGGCTCGGCACTTGGATGGGCCCAAGCCCATTAAGACCGGTTTCTTTTCCTTTTTTTTTATGATAAATGTGGATGAAATAAACTACCAACAACAAGAGTATAGTTCAACTGACATGAAGAATTTGATAATAACCAAAAGATCATGAGTTTGAATTCTCCCACCTCCAAATGTTGTTGAATTAAAAAAAATAAACAAAATAAAAATGAAATGAGATGGTACTTGTCAACTTGTCACACAAATCAGTACAAGCCTCACTATTCAAATTTCCTTTTTTAAAAAACAATAATAATCTCCAAATACAAACGCATGGTCAGCTTCAGCCTTCAATGCTGGTTTCTGTTTGTTTCTCGGGAAAATACAAGATTTTCATTTTCATTCAACGTTGCTTCTTGATATCTAACGCTTTTTCGATAGCAGCATATTCTTGGAGGAGGAGAAATCAAGGTTAAATTTCATTTTCTTCTTATATTCAATCCATCATAAGCTCAAACTGACTTTCTTTACAATGGCATCCAATTGTTTCCCTGTTAAATAATCATAAATAATAATAACTATAGCATTTTGATCAGTCATAATGTTGAACGAGTTTATAGAAGACTATTCAATCCATATCACATCATTCTCCATTTGTTTATATGTAGTAAAATAGTTTGTGAAGTTTCCAATTGCAATGCCCAGTTTTACATTGATTTCCGCCATACATATCTCTCGAATTTCTTAAACTAACACGAGAAAATTAGTATGAAAAATGGTTAGTTTTTCCTTTGTTTACGTTGATTTGATCATGCATATCTTTCAAATTCCTTAAATTAGTATGAAAAAAATTTGTCTCTGCAAGTATGCTAACATAATCTCCACGCGTTTCACTTCCATCTTGGCTGCCAAATTGGGAATATTTGCTGTTTGATATTTGAATAATTGGAATGCTATCATTTGTCAATGCATTTCGCTTTCTCTGGATGTCACTGCACTTCCAAGTCATTTCAATATATGAACATACGTTTTTACAAAGACTTCTTCAATGGCACAAACTTGGTCTCACCTACTAATTATATTAAATATCTGATTACTATCTGTTTAATCTGTGTCAACATGTACTCAAAGTCAGACTGTAGAAAAAAAAAATAAGAGGGAAATATTTTGTTATACAAGGCTTTCCTTGCATCAAATGACAGAGCTTGAAAAATTATCATAACAAGCTTCCTGGCATGAGGCTTCCAATGTTTTCTTCCCCATGGATTCCATTTTTACTTTTCTTTCTTTCAAACTATGTCAGTGCCTTTCAGTATAGAATCCCAAGGCTTAGTCCTATTGGTGAAATGTTTCTACATCGTTCTAAAGCTCTAGAATTGCCTCCTTCTGATGATTTCAAGACATTTTATTACAATCAAACTCTTGATCATTTCAACTATAGGCCTGAAAGCTACACAACATTCCCTCAAAGGTATATAATCAACTTCAAGTACTGGGGTGGTGCAAATTCGAGCGCTCCAATTCTTGCATACTTGGGTGCCGAAGCACCAATCGATGCTGCTTTAAATGGTATTGGGTTTATGACGGATAACGCCATTAAGTTCAATGCTCTTCTAGTTTATATTGAGGTAAAGTCTAACTTGCCCGGATCTTTAATCCATTTTTGTTGTTTTAGAGTCTCTAAAGAATGTAGTTATGGCCTAAGACCTGTTGCCTTCTTGCCAGCATCGGTACTATGGAAAGTCAGTACCATTTGGATCAAGGGAAGAGGCATTCAGAAATGCAAGCACTCTTGGATATTTTAACTCAGCGCAAGCAATAGCGGACTATGCATCCATTCTTATTCATGTAAAAAAGGAGCTTAATGCTAAGTATTCTCCTGTGATCGTTATTGGTGGATCATATGGAGGAAGTCAGTAGTTTCTTATTCAGAATCCTTGAACTTTTTTACCTCCGGGAGTACCTAACAGGACAATTATGTGTTTTACCTTTTTGTTTACAGTGTTGGCTACATGGTTTCGTCTTAAATATCCTCATGTGGCACTAGGAGCTCTTGCATCTTCAGCTCCCATTCTTTACTTCGACGATATCACACCACAAAATGGATACTATGCTGTTGTCACCAAGGATTTTAGAGTAAGATGCTGAAATCCTTCATCCCTTCCTCTTTTTTTTTTCTTTTCGGTTAGCTTTTTATGTTTTGAAACAAAATATGTAAACTGAGTTTGCAGGAAGTCAGCCAAACTTGCTATGAAACTATTAGGGAGTCATGGTCTGAAATCGAAACAGTTGCGTCTCAACCCAATGGCCTTTCCATTCTTGACAAAGAGTTCAAAACATGCAGGTAGCAAAATTGTGTCTCTTGTCGAAACTCTAAATTCAATGAAGTTACAGAACATTATTTAATATCTTTTGTTTTGTTTTTGTATTTTTCATTTCTCATCTCTCCAATTTCTAGCCCTTTAAGAAGTTCCACACAGCTGGAAAACTACCTGTGGTCCATGTATGCAAGTGCAGCCCAATACAACCACCCGCCAAGATATCCAGTTACCAGGATCTGTGGTGCCATTGATGGAACTTCTTCTGGAAGTGGAATGCTTAGCAAAATAGCTGCTGGTGTATTTGCTTATAGAGGAAAACTCTCCTGTTATATCAATGAGCTGAGAAATGCAACTGAAACTAATGTAGGATGGCACTGGCAGGTAAGATTTCTTATTCACATAAGCCAAACAAGAGCCCTCTGATTCACATATCTATTTTGCTTACAGTGAATTGATCACTAGAAAATTTAGCTCAGCATTGTTATCAATCAGATTATATTAAAAAAGACGAAAGGGAACTCTGTCCTGTAGGTTTGATAGGTGGAAAAGCAGCATAGATGGAGAGTTGTATTGGACCTCCTTCACCTTTGACATTGACTTGTCTTATTACAGAAGATGCATAATAGGAAATAGGTTTCATTGATGATCCTTGGAAGGAAAAGAAAAAAAACAAATCTATTATTTTTTTACTTCTGATTGCTACAATAAAATATCTTGTTCTTTTTAATTTGAAAAAGTAAATAATATCTTGAAATGATAACACAAGATTGATTTGTTTTTCATTTGAGAAGCCAATCAACTAACATATCCATCAAAGTATACAATACTGAAGATCATGATTTGTTTTAATCATTAAAAAGGCTTCTTACTCAGAGATGCAGTGAGATGGTGATGCCAATAAGCACAGGCAATGATACTATGTTTCCACCATACACTTTTGATCTTGAACGCTTCATCATTTCCTGCAAACGATTATACGGAGTTCCTCCCCGGCCTCATTGGGTCACCACCTATTATGGAGGCCATGTATGCATTTCAATTATTTCCCTTTGAACATGAGAACCTACTATTTTGTTGAAAACAAAATAATTTTCTTATCTGCAAGAATTACTTCATTCTGTTTTGTTTTCTTTCTAAATTCAAATTGTAGGATATACATCTCATCCTTCAGAGATTTGGTAGCAACATCATTTTTTCCAATGGACTCACAGATCCTTATAGCATTGGCGGGTAAACGAAATAGTAACCCCTATTTATAAACAAATAAAGATGATTACTTTTACTTGCCCTTGATTATCTCTCTCTTTGACTCCAGGGTATTACACAATATATCAGACAGTCTCCTAGCAGTGTATACAACGAATGGTAATTCCTTGACCTCTGTGTGTTTTGAAAGTTTGTCACTGTCATCCCATTCCTGATATATAATATTTGTGTCTCGAAGTATTTTAATTCATTGGCTTTGCTATCTGCTCTAGTTTTTTCTTTTCCTTTGAGTGACATTTAAAACTTCAGACCTTATCATAGCAGTAGTTGTTAATGGCTACTTGTGTAACTAATTACTTGTTACTTTTTAGTTTGTTTGCCACAAAAAAGAACACGAAAAAATCTAGAAGGAATTTTGTTCTAACTAGTACATTTTGAATTGTGTAGGGTCTCATTGCTTAGACATCCTAAGTGCAAATAAAATGGACCCGGAATGGTTGGTGACACAAAGGAAGACTGAAGTGGGTATCATTGAAGAATGGATCAATAAGTATTATGCAGATTTGGCGAACTACAAACAATAGAAAACTCACCCAAAGGTGAATTGAATTGGAAGACATTCTAGTTTGTAAACAATATTTTTCTGCTCCTCTTCTTCATTGTACAGTACTTACACAAAAGATAATGAAAAGCATGATATGTATACGAGCTACCGTTTCACAATTTGAACGTATAGTGATCCCATCAAAGAATGAGAAATAAAATGTTCTTATTGTCAGTTGTGCTGTATCTTCCATCCACTCTTTAAGCTTCTAACTTTTCTTTTACTTTATTTTTCTGAAGACACTATTCTAAAACTAATTAGAACAAACACTAGGAATCTTGAACTGGTTTTAGAACTAGAAAGGCAAAAGTTTGATAAGGGACCACAATTTTATTGAATATTTGGGAATGAAGCTTTTGATAGTGTCTTTATTTGGCACTTGAAGCATGTTATACAGATGAAGAAAGCTCGATAACTTTCTTGGCTTCGTGAACTGCAATCAAGTCAAGTCAACCATTCCACTGGCTCCAACGGGTTGCTTATGGTCAGTGGATGACTCATGAATCCAGATTGGACACCAAAGAGCGATGAAATAATTATTTGGTTTAGATCCTTTTTTTTTTAACTGTCTAATACCTTAAAATAAGAGCTAATATTTTTAGAGAAACTTCTTCAGTGGAAAAACTTGCTTGTACTCACCAATTATATCAGTATCTGTTACTATTAATGACAAGTTGAGACTGTGAGTTGTAAGCTAAATCATTTGATTACTTCAGACCCTTTGCTCAAAAGTCAGTTTGAAAATCAAGACAAACTTGGGGAACTTTTTGTTATATAAAGGAGCTCTTTGTTTGAGAAGACCATGTCCAAGAATTACCAAAGCAAACACTCTGCCATGAGTTTTTTCTTGTTTTCATCCCCATGGCTTCCTTTTATACTTGTCATCCTTTCAACCTGTGTTACTGCAACACAGTATCGACTCCCAAGGCTGAGTCCCATAGGTGGAACTTTTCTACATAATGCTGAAGCTATGTCTTCACCTGTTTCAGATGATTTCAAGACATTTTATTACAATCAAACATTGGATCACTTCAACTATAGGCCTGAAAGCTACACATGCTTCCCCCATAGATATATAATCAACTTTAAGTATTGGGGTGGTGCAAATTCTAGCGCTCCGATTCTTGCTTACTTTGGTGCCGAAGGTCCACTGGATGGCGATATGAATGCTATAGGATTCATGACTGATACTGCTGTTCAATTTGATCCTCTTCTCGTTTATATTGAGGTAAGGACTAACATGTACTTGTCTAGTTTATATTTGTTGCTTTAGAATGTTTACATAATTTTCTTATGGTCTAAGACTCGTTGTTTTCTCCTTAGCACCGTTATTATGGGAAATCGATACCTTTTGGATCAAGGAAAGAAGCATTGAAGAATGCAAGCACTCTAGGCTATTTCAACTCGGCTCAAGCAATAGCAGATTATGCAGCCGTTCTTATACATATAAAAAAGAAGTTACATGCCAAAGATTCTCCCGTAATTGTCCTTGGTGGATCATATGGAGGAAGTAAGTAACTTCTCATTCATAGTCCTCAAACTCGATTGCACCCTGTATATAACAGAACATATATTTTTATGTACACAGTGTTGGCTGCATGGTTCCGTCTTAAATATCCTCATGTGGCACTTGGAGCTCTGGCATCTTCAGCTCCAATTCTTTACTTCGACAATATCACTCCACATAATGGATACTATTCTATTGTCACCAAGGATTTTAGAGTAAGATCCAAAAATTGTGCATCCCTTTTCTTTTTTAACTTTTAATGTTTTGAAACACGAAAATGTGAGTCGAGTTTGCAGGAAGTTAGTGAGACTTGCTATGAAACTATTCGGGATTCCTGGTCCGAAATTGAAATGATTACTTCTAAGCCTAATGGTCTTTCCATGCTAAGCAAAGAGTTCAAAACATGCAGGTATTAAAATGGTTTCTCATATTTGAACTTCTAATGAAGTTAAAGAAAACTGTTCTTCACAACATTTGTTTTGTTTGGTCTTTTCTCCATGTTCTAGTCCTCTGAATAGTTCCTCTCAGCTGGAAGACTATTTGTGGTCTATGTATGCCGGTGCAGCCCAATACAACCACCCACCAAGATATCCAGTCACTACAATCTGTGGTGGCATTGATGGAGCTTCTTCTGGAAGTGGAACTCTTAGCAAAATAGCTGCAGGTGTATTTGCTTACAAAGGAAATCTATCCTGCTACAATCTTGAGCCCAGAAATGAAACTGAAACTGATGTAGGATGGAGTTGGCAGGTAAATTTTTTATTCAAGACATCGAAATATGAGTAATAAATCACCGAAGGTTAAACTATACAAAATACTCCTAAACTTTGAGGTAGATTTCAATTATGCCCCCTAGACTTTGAAAAGTTTCATTTTTACCCTTAAACTTTGAAATTTGTTTCAAAATATATCCTTGAAGAGTTTTTCATTAGAATAAGATAGAAATTGACGTAACGGCTAATGTGTAAAAATTAGAGGACATACGTGATATCATTTACTATATCATTTACGTAAGTTGATGTAAGACGTGACGACTGATGTGTAAAAATTAATTGTGTAAATGATTTTATATGATATCTTTTGAGGTGAAATAAATGGTAACGTTATAAGTAATATTACGTATGTTTTCTAATTTTTACACATGAGCTGCTATGTCAATTTCCATCTTTTATTTTAACGGAAAAGATACTTTTTAGAATAATTTCAAAGCTCAAGGGTATATTTTGGAACAATTTTCAAAGAGCAAGAGAAAAAATAAAACTTTTCAAAGCCGAGGGAGCATAATTGAAACATGCTCCAAAGTTCATGGATATTTTATATAATTTAACGTTATCAGTGGGACAATATGAAAAGGAAAGAAAGGGAGCTTTGTTCTGCAGATTTAGCAGATGGAAAAGCATGTAAAAAGTTGTATCAGACCTTCTTTGCCATATAGATTGACTTTTCTTATCAGAGGAGATTCAAAATAGGCTTTATTATATTCCCTCCTTTTTACTCCAAAAAGAAATGAAGTCTCATGGTATTTTCACTCTTTGATTTCTACCATTAACAATGCTGGTCAACTTCAAACATAGTACTGAAGATTATGATTGTTTATACACTGAAGAAGCTTCTCTGTGTAACTCAGAGATGCAGTGAAATGGTGATGCCAATAAGCACAGGCAATGATACTATGTTTCCATCAGACAATTTTGACCTTGGAAGCTTCATAAATTACTGCAATCAGTCGTACGGCGTCTCTCCGAGGCCTCACTGGGTCACCACCTATTATGGAGGCAATGTATGGCACTTCAACCAACTCTCTCTTCCTTTATTTAACAGACAATTCTTTACTGTTTGATTGAAAACAAAATCTATTGCAAAAATGGCTTTCATTTCTCTTCTCTTTCTTGTCTCCATTCAAATTTCAGGACATAAAACTCATCCTTCAGAGATTTGGCAGCAACATCATTTTCTCCAATGGACTCAAAGATCCTTATAGCAGCGGCGGGTAAACGACATCGAAATCCCCAAATATTTACCACACATAAACAAGAATCAACTTTACTTGAGCTTAATCTCACATCTCTCTCTCTCTCTCTTACTGTGAATACAGAGTATTGCACAACTTATCTGACAGTCTCCTTGCAGTCCATACAGCTAATGGTAACACTTGACATCTCTGTTAAGAAAGATGCTTGTTGGCATTTGTTAAATACCAGTAAATTAAGCATTGCTTTGTTATGTAACAGTCGCACATGGTTTTTTATGTTGGTAAAAAAATACTTTTAGTCCCTGAACTTTTCATGAAAGTAACAATTTAGTCCATGAACTTTAGTTTATAACAATTTAGTTTCTATACTTTCAATTTTGAAGCAATTTAGTTACTAAAGTTTGGTATGTAACGATTTAGTCCATGTACTTTAAAATTTATAACAACTTAGTCCCAATCGTAAAAAATATTGTTAAGGTTTAATAAGATTTCTTACCTATGTAGATCAATAAGCCGATTAGGGACCAAATGTGTTTATAAACTATAAAGACTAAGTCAGTACATAATAAAAATTGACACTTAATTTTGATAGAACTTTTCTGAATTTGTTGTAAATTTCAAAGTACGTAGACTAAATTGTTACAAATTTAAAAGTACAGGAACTAGATTGTTACAAACTAACGTTCGGAGACTAAATTATTGCTTTTCTGAAAGTTTTAGAGAGCAAAAGTGTATCTTAACCTTTTATTTTCAGCTTCATTTTTTTTCCTTTGATTCATAGTCATTAATTCTAACTACAATGGTTTGTTTTCTTAGGGTGATATGTTTTGAATTTTTCAGGGTCCCATTGTTTGGACATTTTACGAGCAAATGAAACCGATCCGCAATGGTTAGTGAAACAAAGAGAGGCAGAGGTTAGCATCATTAAAGGATGGATCAGTAAGTACTATGCTGATCTTGAGCAGTCCAAAAAATAGATAAAGAACACAAAATGGTGAAGAAAGGGCAGGCTATTTTGAAAGGAATATCATTTTTCCATTTTCTTCATCATCAAACAAAACCTATAAACAGGAGATGAAAATCCTGAAATGTATGCCATTGAAGATAAATATATGAACTTGTATGGACTCCATTAAAGAATGTGAAAAACCCTTTCAGAGTTATGAAAGATTCTTAATATTTGGTCGTGCCTTATTCTTTTCCTTACTTAGAACAACATAAGAAAGTGATGGTGTTGACGATAGTGTTGAAAGTGTTCATCACTTAGCACTTAAAAATATGAACCGAAAGCAAGTCAACCATTCCACTGGTTTTAATGGTGGATGACTCATGAATCTAGATTGGTTAAATTACACGTCTTTGAACTTTCAGGTTTGTGTATGATACATCTGGGAATTTTAAAAATGTCAATAAGTTTTTGAACTTTCAATTTTGTGTATAACTAATCGATGAGAGAAAATTGAATTTTTTGTTTAATAGAACCTTAAACTTTTATTTGTCTTAAAGGTATGCGGATTTTAAAAAAAATGTAGAATACATCAAGGATCTATTAAGTATAAAATTGAAAGTTCAATGATCTATTAGATATAAATTATTGAGAGTTCATAAGGGTTGTTAGACACTTTTCAAAGTTCATAAAGTTATTAAACACAAAATTGAAAGTTTAGGAATCTATTAGACATTTTTTAAAAGTTCATAGACTAAATTTATAATTTAGGTTTCGTTTGATAATCATTCGATTTTTTGTTTTTGGTTTTTGAAAATTGTATTGGTTTTCTTACCATTTCTCTATAATGGTTTTCATCTTCCATACAATGGTTCCTATCACTCATAAGAAACACACTTGAATTCTTAGCTAAATTTCAAAAACAAAAACAAGTTTTTGGAAACTACTTTTTTTAGTTTTCAAAACTTGGTTTGTTTTTTAAAACAGATCTAAAAAGTAGATAATAAAACATGAAAAGCTATAGGTGGAAGTAGTATTTATAAACTTAATTTTCAAAAACCAAATAATTATCAAACGGAGCCTTAATGATCCAAATTTGAAGGGACATAAAGAGAGATGTGAGTTCATTGATAGAACTACTTCCATAACACATAAATCTCAATGGATTAAAACTCTCTTTCTCTCATGCTTCTTTTTGTTGCTTTCACTTTCAGTGGTAAGGGTTGATAAGTTGCTTAATCTCTTATTTATGGATCATCCTTTTTAAAAATATAAGTTTAGTTTGTTTCCTTTCCAAACAACTTTGTATTTCTGATGATATTCATGGAAGTGCTAGAAAAAGAAAAGGTTTTAAAACATTTATCACATCCTAACAAAGTGCTTCCAACAGCATGCACAGAAACCATTATTGCAGTGCTCCACTCAAGAGCAGAAGCTAAAGTACTTTTTTAATGTGTTTCTTATCCTGTTGTAATTCAATCCCCACTTTATTCTGTCCTAGAATTGGCTTACACAACAGGCATCTTCTAAGAACCCATAAGCCATCATCTCAAAGAATATTGTCAGTCCAAATGTAGCCCATTCTTCATCACTTCAAATCATCAAGATGCCTCTACCAAAAACCAAAAAAAAAAAAAAAAACTTTTGAAATAAGCGGTTTTGGGTTTGAAATTAAGTGCATGTTTGGGAATGATTTTAGAAATATTGATTTTAGTGTAATTGATTTGTCTATAATTGATTTATTAAAATGATTTTCATATAATCATTTTCATGTTTGGTTCATTGTCATTTTATAAACAATGACGGATGAACTTAATAAGACGGTTTTGAAAAAATTAATTTTTTTATGAAAATTTATGAACTATGACAAAAGATGATGATTTTTACCCATCATTAAAAGTATACTATTTCCAAAAATGAAATAATTGTTATTTTAAATTATAATCACTTGACAAAAATCACTTGGGAATCACCTCCCAAGTGATTGAGAGAGAATCACTTCAAATGATTTTGGATTCTTCCAAAATCACTTGCTTAATATTGTCAAACATCACACTTTTGGTAGGAAAGTGATTTTAGCACGTCAAAGTGATTTTGGTCACTCTAAAATCACTCCCAAACATGCCCTAAACTACAGTATTGGCAGTTTCAATTTCATTCACTTAGTTTGTTAAGGTCACTCCAATACTCAAGTTAACAATAATTATGAATTGGATATTACGAATAATATATCGATATTTCTATATGTTAATGAGTTTGATATTGATACAAAGAGTAAATTGATATTTCTATTCTATTATAGAGAAACCATAGGAATATAACAAAAGTATCATCAAAATATCTTTAATGTAGTCCTAATATTAATAATAAAAAATTTTAAATGATGAAATGGTTTTTTGTTAAGTTAAATATATTATAGGATATTTTTTATAGCGATATAAAATTGAGATCTCGACATTTGTATTGACATCGAGATTTAAAACTTTGACCAATATTTTGATGTAATAAGCACATACGAGCGTCTTATTTCAAATCATTTTATCTCATATAGTACATAGCGTGATTTCTACTTGTGGTGGCACTATAGCTCTTGCAACTAAGGGAACATTTGTTTTGATCATTTTGTAGAATGGATAGACTTCAAGTACAATCCTAGAATCTCTTTAGATTCTCCAAATATAAAAGGAGTTGGATTAGGAAAACAATTCAATAAAATGAATTAGACATTAAAAATTTGTAGTTTCATGACATTATTTGGATGTAATCAAATGTAATGAAATGAATTCAAGATTAAAAATATATTGTTTCAATATATCAACAGTTGACATCTTTAATGTATTAACGACTATGAGGTTTCGAATCCCCCAACCCCTTTTGTACTAAAAAAAATATCAAACCAACCATTTTTCTTCAAACATTTTCTAAAGTTGTTGCATATTTAAGAAAGATACAAGGCATTGGAAAAAGCTTTAACACCATCAATTCTACTCTCATTCTCAAGTTTGCACCAGAGAAAAGGGAAAAAAAAGTTAAATTACAGGTTTAAGAACTTTCACAGTTATATTTAATACGCCCTTAATTTTCAATTTTTTGTCGAAATAAATCTTTAAACTTTAAAAATATCAAATAGATTTCTGAGCTTTCAAATTTATGTCTAACAAGTCTTCAAACTTTAAAAATATAATAGTTTCTTGAACTTTCAAATTTATGTTTGATAGATCTCTAACATATTTAATATTTTTTAAAATTAACTAATATATTAAACAAATAATTTAAATTTGTGTGTAATAGGATATTAAACTTCGATGATGTGTCTGATAGATATTAACAAATGTAGAATAGGTCAAGAACTTGTACCTCAAAAATTTATTAGACACAAAATTAAAAGTTTAAAAACTTGTTATAAATTTTTAAAAATTCAAACACCTATTACAACACAAAATTCAAAATACAAACATTTATTAAATACTTTTTAAAATTTAAGAATGTATTTGGTACCCATCTAAAAGTTAATCAACTAAACTGGTAATTAATTCATTAAAAAAATGAACCTGAAAAAACCCTAATCACAAGTCAAACAAAAACAAAAGTGAGTGAAAGTGGGCACATATTTTCTTGTGAAAATGACAGAATCAGAGAATGTTGTCGCTGATTTTACTAAGTTGAGAACTTTGAAACTCAGAAGTATAGTGAGAGAGACTCCATTTTTTGGACCAAAAACTTATTGTATTGTGGGTCCCATGGGAATTTTAATTGGTTATATGAGATTTATCTCAAAATCAATTGGTTAGGAGAAAAGTAACTCACATAGTAAAATTTCTCTCTACTTTTTTAACGTAGAATTCTCAACAAATTTAATGGTTTCTCATTTTAAATATGGTATGAACCTTTTAAAATAAAATTTTAAAAAAAAAATCTCAACCATTTGTTTAGTCAATGATGACTGCATACACCACGCTTCCATTTGGTCAATTTTTGGCCCGACCTTGCTGCTGCTCCACAAACTAGGGCTCAAAATGTTTGACCAAAATCTCTCCATTTACCTTTTTTTTTTTTTCAATTTTTTTCTAAAGATATTTGATTTAAAGGTAGAGTGGAAGACTCGAACTTCTAATTACAGATGTCCTCAAGATGGGATAGGAACAGAGATGGTTTCTCCAAATCTCCATCTCTACGATATTATTCGTTAAGTTTTGCTAGGATCAGAATAGAAATTATTATTCGTTTAGTTTTTTAAAATTTTTGAAATCTTAGTTGAATTCAGTAATTCTTTTCATACCTTTTTAAATAGTTAACTTTCTAAATATCTATTAATTTTCAATTAGATAGTTAATTATTCAAGAAAAATATTTATTTAAATAGATATTTTTCTATTAAAATAATATAAGTTCTTAAAAATTCTAAGAGAACAAACCAATATTTCATATCAAGTTATCTAATTAATTCATATCTATAATCTAAATGTTTAACTGTATAATTTGAATATATTCAATTATCTAAATTATTAACCATGAAACTTTAAATGATATATATATATATAATTAAATTAAATGAGGTGAGAAACAGAGAGTAGAGTAGTTCATGCAAAAAAAAAAAAAAAAATCATGCTCCCACCCTCATTCTCCATCTCATTAAGCACCTCTTAGGTCAAATACATATGTTTAAACAATTCAACTATGCTTAAGTTGGACATTAATTTCTAACTACTTAAATTTTGTTTAAAGTCAGGATATGTATAATTATATGATGACCCTATGAAAGTTTAATTATGTGATCAAGATTAATAACTTGTGTTGTTTTATCATATGGATTTTACAACATTTTGCCAACTAGCCTCTTGATGTGATTAGAATGGAATTAATTTAAGAATTCCATCCATGATTTAACCTTCATGAAAAGAAAGAGTTGAAATGAAATTGATAATTTAGTTTAATATTTCTCCCTTGTAAAAACCTTTTTTTTTTAGTTTAATAATTTAAGGACATGGATTCAAATAGTGTTATATATATATATATATATATATATGTAGTGCATTTAAAAAAAATGAGATTTGGTCCTGAGTTATATTTTATGCTGGTTGAGTTATACTCTTGTGGGTAGTTGAGTTATACTTTGACATTTTAGTTAGTTAATTCTAAGCTTTTATTTCTATTAAAAATAACATTAGATAGTATACTATATCATTACACATTATTATTTCTTCTTTTAGTTCGAATGCGTTCATAATTTTGTAATTTTCCTCCATATTTAATCTTTGTGTTTTAAAGATGATTTAATTCCAGTATTTTTTTAAATGGATTGATTAAGTCTCTAATGTTATTATAACTTTTTAATATTAGAGATAAGTACTTTAATAAAAAAAATCCATATTATAAAATATTTACAATCTTTCTTCCCCTACACTTACTCAATACAATTACATATATTATTGCTCTATCAACTAATCAATTTTTATGGAGGGGTGGAATTCCAACCATTAACCAAATAGTATCGTAATCAAAATACTATTTAAGTTAAAATACCATTTTCGTCTTTTTACTTTGGACTTTGTTCTATTTTAGTCCCTGTATTTTTAAATGTCCAATTTTAGTTTATATACTTTCAATTAAACTTAAAATAGAAACTAAAATTGGTGTTTAGGATGAGTTAAAGTGAATTTTTATCAAAATCAGTTGAACCATTATAATAATTTGAATACAAGAAATGAACATACTTCCAAAATTTATAAAAAAAAACTAATATAGACTAATTTTTTTAAGAAAAATTAACCATAAACTAATAGTATGGATCAATTTTAATATTTATTGAAAGATCTGAAACTAAAATGAACATTTAAAAGTCATCTGCACTAAAAAGTGGTATTTTTTTCTACTATTTATTTTAGACATTTGTCACAAACGTTATCGGGCTGAAAAGCCCTAAGTGGCAGAACTTTCGTACTTGGCCCAATAAGAATCCACAAATGGGCCAACAAGCCCTACTATAGGCTACGTTGGGCTAGGCCCAGTTAACGGTCCGGTTATTACGCATCAACATCAAGCCCACCGGTGGTAACTCAGGAGCAGATCATTCCAGCGGAGTACAGAGATGACTGTACAGTTTTCCGATTAGGGTTCATCAGAGGATCAACAGAGAGTGGGAAGGGGAAACCGAGAGTGAAGCCGAATTGATCAGAGATATGTTTGGATTGAAGCGATTACTTCCCCATGCTTGCTCGATTCGAGCTTCTGTAACAATGCAGCTCTCTGGTTACCAGGAAAAATTCCTTGTTTTTCCTTCGCAGCATTTAGCTCAGCTGACATCCAATCGCTTCCTCGACATTTATCAGGTACCTTGATTGCTTTTCTTGGCCTCCATTAGGTTTTGAGAAAATAAAACGAAACTTATTGAACGAACATGTTAGTTGTTTAATTCTGTTTCTTAGGACTGGATGAAAAGGTACGTCCATCCCCGTTATATTTATTAGATTCTTCTTGATGCAGTTTTTCGGATAAGCAAATGGGTATTGTGTGTATGCCAGATTAAGATCCTTTTTTTTTTCCGGATGTTTGCAGCTTGGAAACAAAACAGCCATTGAGAAAGAGCGCGCTCGGCTGTAAGTTTCAGTACAAAGTTATAGGCAAGTGATTAATTGAGACCAAAAAGTATCAACAAGCTTTGTTGATTTAAATTGTGACAGTGCAGATGAAATGAACAGAGGATACTTTGCTGATATTGCAGAGCTTAAGCAACATGGTGGAAAGGTAATATTAAGTTTTGATGAAAAGTCGAGTTAATTTTAAATGGTAGCGTAAGCTGGTTTCTTGGATTTTAAATTAATTAACGTCTATTTTGAAGATTGCAGCAGCTAACAAGATTCTAATTCCGGCTATGGCTGCTGTAAAATTTCCCGAGTTTGAAGTGAGCTATTCTGATGGTAAAACGTTGAAGCTGCCCATTAAATTTGATGCTAATGCAATTGAAGGCAATAGTTCGGCATCACCCTTGCCTGTGGCCACGTTACTGTGTCTTTCTTTCAGAGCAAGCTCCCAGGTACATTTTGGTTCTGTTATCATCGGCTATGTTGTCTGGCATGGATACAACATGGAAAAGTTTATTAGGATTTAAAAGTAATGTCATTTGTCATTCCCAATTTTTATTGCTATCAGAGTAAATTGACTTTACAGTAAGCTAGAAAATTGATAAAGTACAACTATGTACGCTCAATCTTTTAGGACAACCTACTTTATTTTAGATTAGTGGCTGGCAACATTTGAATCGGTGGTTTTAAAGATATTTGATTTGAATTAAAGCTTTCTTCATTGCATGGATTAGTGTCAATCCAAGTGGTTGAATGCAACGTATTTACTAAGTTAATGAAAAACAGGAGAGTTAATTGCTTTCTTTTGCTTTTATTTTTTAAGGAAAAATATTGTCTCACAGTAAAGAAGTGATCTTGTCCCTTTTTCTTTGTCTAATAACATTGGAATTTTCAGAATTTCAAATAAAGTAGTTGAGGAAACTACTTGGATGCACTAAAATAAGCTAGACAACTTCATATTCAAATTTTGGTGCTGTTTGGGAATGGTATTAAAAAGTTGTCAACTTTTTTAAAACTAAAGTTTGCTCTTTAATATAGAAAACTTATTTAGGTAATGAAATCTGGAATGTTGTTTTAGCTGAGTTATTCTCAAAATAGTCTTCAATTTGAGAAGAACCTTCGAGTGTTCTTTAGAACAATAAAAATAATAAAATAAAATAAAGCCTATGCAGCACAATAATCTATAAACAGTGAAGTATACTCTTATTAGCCCATTACAAATCTCCATTATAAATCTGTTAAAAAAAACTATTCCCTAGGAAATACGTCCAAAGAACACCTTGCTTTCCATATTTTACTTCCTTTGAAGGGGAAGTTGGAACTGGAAACTTTCGTCAGGCTTAGGCAGGCAGGCTTGCATATCATTGGCTTAATCAAAGAAAAGATACACTTCGGTATCATCATCATATCTTCCTTTTTACCTTTACAGGCCATGATTGATTCTTGGAGTGCCCCTTTTCTCGATGCCTTCTCTAGTTCAAAGAATGTCCAGTTATATGAGGTAACATAATTCCATAATTAATTATATTTTGCCCATTGATTGTTTATTTTGTTCATTGATTCCTCAAACCATATGTAATGACCATTTTCTGTTGGAATTTTAAACTTAAGGCTTCTTCTAATACAATGCAGATGTTGTTCTATGTATATGGATAATATTACTGACGTCACGTGGGTGTTATTATCTTATGTAATACTTGATCTATGTACCTGTGGCCTTGAGCTGATTAGCCTGTGTAGAAACTGAATTCGTAATGTGATGGTTCTGTTGGCCCGCTGGTCATTAACGGTGTATCTGTTTCCAAGCCAAGATCTAACAGCATTTAGAATTTTCATTTGTTAGGTTTCATTTATAGATTCGTGGTTCTTGTGTCGAAATCCAATTAAGAAAGTGCTTCTTCGGCTAATGAGGAAATCCAGTAGCAATGCAAAGAATGATTCACTTCAAAGGCAGATTGTATACTCGTTTGGCGACCATTATTACTTCAGAAAGGAGCTAAAAATACTAAATCTTCTAACTGGGTATGAGTTATTTCATTTTCTTGTGTTCCTTTTCGTTTGCCGTGATAAAAATCAATAAACTAAAATGTGGTACAATTATTCTTCGTGAACATCTTTTTACTTCTTAGGTATGTCTTCCTGCTTGACAAATTTGGTAGAATAAGATGGCAAGGCTTTGGATTGGCAACTCAAGAGGAGGTCTCATCTCTTCTTTCATGCGCGCCACTTCTTTTGGAAGAGAAATGAGGTAAGTGACAATTTATTTTTTCTCAACCTATTTCACTGTTACCAAACATAGAGGTCCGTTTGATGACCATTTGGTTTTTGGTTTTTGAAAATCTGACTTGTTTTTCTACAATTCTCTTCATCTTCTCTACAAATGGGTTTCATCTTTCTTGAGGTACTATTTAAGTTTCTAGCCAAATTTCAAAAACAAACCCAAATTTTTGGAAACTACTTTTTTTTAGTTTTCAAATTTAGCTTGGTTTTTGGAAACATAGTTATCAAGTAGATAAAAAAAACATAAAACGTCATTGTCTTAATTTTCAAAAATCAAATGGTTATCAAACAACGTTTCAAAGTTTTCTCCCAATCTGTCAGAGTTTACCTTGACTTCGTTAAATAAAATTTTTAACTTTATCTTTTCAATGTTCAGAAATTATCCTCTTCCATAAAATGATTTGCCTTTTGAAGTTTTTTTCTCTGACGATGCAGCAGGAAAAATTAGTCAGATGATATTGGAATCGGTATCGATCTTGATTTTCAAATGGTGGGAATTAATACAATACGAAGGAAGGATTTTGTGAGAGTTAAATTTCTAATATTATATATAATAAAGTCAAGTTGTCAAATGTGAGATGACGACTATTTTTGTTATATAATGTATACTCATTTTATTTCCAAGGTTTTGTTTGTAATTTCACATCTTGTCCGTTTATTATTGAGAATGCCAAGGTTAATGCTACGGAAAATTATTTAATATTATCACCTCGTTGCATTTTAATTTCTCTTAATCTAGTTTTTGTTTCACTTTTGATCATCTCTAATAATTATAAAATCTGCATGATTCAACTTTCATGGAGATTTTGATACTAAGATTATTGCTCACGTTTTTAAAATAAATAACTCAGATGAAATATAAATTCAACTGGAAAAATTCAATGATAGAATACACTCTTTTTTGGTTTTTTAAGGACAGTTTGAAGGTAAACTTCTTAGTACCGAGGGTACATGTCAACTACTTTTAGGTTAAATATCACATTTTGATATGGACAAAATACATTTTAGTTCTTCATATTTTTTATTTGATTTTTAATTCTAAAAATCAAATCTACCACCATTGAAACCTCAAATATCACATAAATACTAAATTTAAATTTTAAAGACCAAAATGATAAGTTTAAAAATTTAATGGAAATATCAAAGTCTCAAAAATATCTATAAAATGTCCAAAATATTTCTATAAAAACAAAAAAAAAAATTAAAAAGTAAGTTTTCTACCCTTTTAACTATAATTTTTTATAATATTATATTCATATTAGGTTACATTTTGTTATTATTTTCTTTAATATTTTATCAATTTTATGTGAAATAATAGACATGTTAATTCTTCCTTGATATCAATGTTGAAACTATGGACATATAAAAATATTCATATGTCAACGAAAATTTACGCAAGGAGATTCGGATCAACAAGTATAATCTATAAATTAAACTTCTATAGAACCGACTAGTTCATATGAAGAAATTTACAACTCAGCTGAGACCAACTCTAGTGGAAGAATATAATATTAATTCAAGAAATCAATGAAAAAAAAAAAAAAAAAACTCGACAATACGCATAGCAGCCGCACAAACGGATCTTCGTCGGCTCAATGGCTATATAACTATATGTTGGCATCGGAATATAATACAGTGAAAGAATGGTAAATCTAATCTTCTTCTCTAGACGCTATGAGTGAGGGAAGCCGGTAAAAATGGATAATTTAACAAACAATACAAGAATGCTTAAATGTAAAATAACTCTGTTTGGCTGATTCTGCACAGAGCCACTGCCACTGAACTGCCCTGCGTTCACAAATTCACTCTTTCCAGTCTTGGTAGCTGTAGAAACATTTACTGACATCGAACCTATAATGGGGAAAAAAAAAAACATGTTAGAAATGTACTGTTGGTTGGAAGTAAAAATCTTAGAACTATTTATAAGAATACAAGTTTTGTTACTTTCAGTTCAGAGTTGAGAGGAAGACTACTGGTGATGTGTGATCTACTGTGGTAAAATGAATGAACCATGATCTTTATGTAGCAAAGTTGGATGAAGCTCATATAAAACCACATGGTTAAATTATATTTCACAGTACAAAAACCTTTTCAAAGATCAAAGTACAGTTGACCGGTGTGTATGTTTTGTGTGTGGTTGGGTACTTGAGTTGAAAAACTTGGGGCAAAAAGTTGTGTTTAGAATCTATTTCGTTATCTATGTGTCCAAAATCCATTTACAGAGTTGAGGAAACTCACAGTCATAGTTAGCCCATCCAATTCGTTGATTAGCTAAATCGTAAATGAAGATTTTGTCTTTCAGAACAAGGTCTGCAGAAAGGAAAAAAAAGAACAGTGTCAGTATTTTCAGGTTAGAAAATGGATTAAAAATAAACAAAAAGTAGAATATTTCTGAACTCACCCCCTAAAATTGTAATCCCTTGACCTGGAATTTTCTGGAAACCAACGCACCAAACAGTAGTACCACCCTGAATTGGAAATTTTGTCAAACCAAATTCCAAACCAGGATAAATGTCATAGCAACAAAATTACAAAAGTGTATTTGTCTAGTAGTGATTCTATTTATTTCCTCATTAACTCTGAGGCGAGAAAAAATGGTTTAAAGAAATGTCCGGGCAATGAAGTGAAGGCTGTAAACTTACAACAGAGTTTTGTTGGATGAGGTAGTCTTGGGGTCTCAATACCAATGATGCACCACCGGCGAAGTTTAAGCTTACTTGAGGAAATATATCAGAGATACTGAGATTATACCGAAAGACGAGAATAAAGAGTCAGATTCCTCCTTTCAGTAAGCATCAACTTCAAACGAAAATGTAGACTGTAAATTAAATCAACCTGGCGGAGGTTACATAACACTGATTTCCCTTGAGGACAACAGACTGTGTCGATTGTGAAACTATGTTCGTGATCTGTGTTTAAAAAATAAAGAGGGAAAAGTAGAAACTATAATTACACCATATGCATTAAAAAAATGCAAACCATATTCCAAGATTGAGTCTACTTCAGCCTTCCAATAAAGGAAAATATCAAATATAACAGTGTGAACAATGATAATGAATAATGAAGGGTCATAATGGTGCTTTGAACATAAGAAACATCTAAAAGTGAAACTTACAGCAAGAACAAAAGAGTTGTAAGCGTCCTCAGCAAGGTATGCCAAAGTAGTGCCAGAGTCAATTATGGTTCCTTGGCTATTTGATGTTGCAAAGACAGCCGGATTGATGGGTAATACTTGACCGTTAACGGAGATGCTTTGCAGATTCAAGTTATAATGGGGCCTGAAAGTTGATGCCATCAACAATTAGAAACCATACACTTTCAGATTTTATTTGATCCAAACATTCAAATACTAAAATAAGTTCGCAATGCTTGCTGTTATAACATTTTAATTATAGGTTAACCAAGTTAATCAGAGACATTCTAGACAAAGATAATGAAAATGGATCAGATTTTGATGGGAAGAGATGGGAATCAAAAACGTACTGTGATGGTACTAGAGGAGTGTAAACAACATTTGGCTCCACAATCTCGCCCAGGACCAGTATACCCCCACCACTATCATCTCCTTTCAAGCAGTGAGAGAACACTTTTGGCGCTATTCCTTGTGAAGACAGTTGCGAAATTACAGACAAGCCCTGTTGCCCAAACCCGAAGATTCCATCGACTGCTCTATCTGACTTAGTCAAGTCTCCAGTCTGTGATGTGCTACACCTGTTTAATAAATGATGATCCAGTCACCAACCAAAAGAGTTTATCACAAGTACAAAAACATATAATTAGTAGAGCTGGTTCTGGAATGAAGCATAGACTCACCCAAACACAACTGAAGCTGAAGAATTCGAAGTCACAGAAGCATCAACTACTACATCAAGATGAATCATGTCCGTAACGTAATAGCCCGACGTTCCACTTCCATCTCCGTATTGGAAGACATAAGCACACTGGTTGCTCTGGCCCAAACAGGCAGAGTCAGAGGATTGAACTCCTAGAGCACACATTTGGTCTGAACAAGAGACCAAAGAAGCTGTTGATGAGCTACCAGGATCAAAGAAATTGAGCTGAATCTGTGCGGAAAAAAAAAAAACTGCATTGAAAATTTGTTGCAGCAAAAGGGTGGGGTTTAGATCACAAGGCCACCAGTTTAAAATGGACTTAAAACTTAAGATAACACAAAATCACCTGGAGCCCACTAGTTTCTGGGCAGCCGTTGCAAGAGTTGCAGCTAACCCACAAAACATCACTTCCAGTATCGATCTGCACATAGAAATCCTTTGGAGGATTACCTAGTTGCACTTTAGTGTAATAAAGCCTGTACAAGAACCATGAATTTTGGGCAAACCAAAATAATGAGATCAACAAATTAATGTATTCATATATTGAAGGATCAATTCAAGGGCAGAAGTATCAAGCTTTAAAAACTAAAATTGGGGGAAAGAGAAGGCACAAAATAACAGAAGCATAGCTATTTCTGGAAAAGAAGAAGAACCAGAGGTTCATTCATTCATTTGACAAACTAACAACAAAGTATCCAATCAAACTCATTCACAAAAGGTCACAATCGGGACTAAAACCCCAAATATGTTCCTAAAAATCTAAGCATCTCGTCAAAATAAGAAAGCTGAGCAGAAATTCCAAAAGAAAGATAAAAGAACAAATTGAAAAAAAATTCGTTCCCTTTCCTTACCCAACGAGAAACGGGTCGTAGGTTCCAGCCACAGGAAAATCAACAACACCACCAGAAGACTGCAACATTCTACCATGTCTAACCCGGTCCCGGGCGCGGAGTTGAGCCATTTCGACGCCGTGATTCGTCGAAAAAACCCTCTCCAACGTCAGCTTGGCCGGAAACCCACCCAGAACCGTTGCCGCCTGAATCATCACCACCGCAACGGCCACCGACAGTCCGGCACGAACAATCGCAGCCATTCCTCAATCCCTCGTCTTCAAATTTGGATACCCACCAAACAAAGCGATTAAATACTCAAATCAAAGAAGAAAGACAAATATCAGAAGACAAGGACGAAGAGAACAAGGGGGAAGTAACCGAGGTAGGGAATGTTGTCGATGGTCATTCTAGAGAGAGAGAGAGAAGGAATGTCATATAGTGTAGAGAGAGAAAGGAAAGGTTCGAAAAATGGAGCAAAAACAGAAGTTTCGGTGAACAAATTGGGCTTACGCTACCGATGCTCTGTCACAAAGTGATCGATTTATCGTTCCACTTCCAGCCTATCCTTTTATACGTCTCTCTCTTTATTGTTAAAATTAATAATTTGTTGTTATTTTTAAAAAAAATAATAATAAATTGTGATTTATTATTACTATGCTATGGTTGCTTTATGCCGTCATCGGCCGTTCTTCCTCCTGGTTTCTTGTTTGGTAAACTTAATAAAACCAACACAATTTCTATTTTTATTTTTCCATCTTATTGTCAAACGCTGTCGTTTTATAGATCCTTTTTTTATATCACGTGATTGTGATATTCCCTTAGTTTTAAAATCTTGCTTTGATACAAATTAAGAGCAAGTTTTGTTTTTTTCGCCTACTTATTTTATCTGGATGTTTATAATTTCTAAATGCGTAATTTTTTTGTTTATATATAATAAATGCGTGATTCTATTTCCTTTAATATTAAGTACTTTGTCATTAACTTTCTATTGAACATTAATTTTTCATTAATTATTTTTGTTTGAAAACATACCACCTCACCCACTTCATTAAAAAAAAATATATAAGGAGGAAATGCAATATCATGCAACAATGTGGTTATTTGTTTTAGTTTGTTTGATGTATGAGAAAAAAAAATACCAAATATATTTTAAATGTTATCTAACTGTTATTAACAGATAAACAAATTTTCAATCTTTATCCTAGCCATTATTAAGGGTGGTTACAAGTTACAACTTGTAACTTCACTTTTAAATTTTCAATTTGATTAACTACCTCATAAGAGGCTTTTGAATATTGAAAAATGTACGAAATATCTCAATCTAGATGTAGTATTATTTTAATCAAACCTTTAAACTATAAGAATTACTTCAATAAACTCAAATTTTTTTATCGTTTTTCTAGCTTTCTAAATCGAGACCGTTGATCAATCTTGATCAAAAAAAATCTATATTTTTAACGGTTAATATTATAATTTATGAGTGGTTTATACATTTAACTATGTCTAAAAGCTTAATTATATAACATTTATAAGTTAAAATACCATTTTAGTCTTTGTGTTTTAAATTCATTCCATTTTAGTATATATACTTTCAAATGTCCAATGTTAGTCCATGTACATTCAATAGATCTTAAAATTATTCGTTACCATTAATTTGAAGTTAAATGTTGAATGAAATGAGTTAAATAATAATAATAATAACTTTCATGCAATAAAAAATATAATATGACCATATTTCTACAATTTATGGAATGAAATCTAATAGATAATAATTTTTTTAGATAAATTAACAATAAACAGATGATAAAGGTTACTTTTAAGCTTTATTGGAAGTTAAAAGACTATGGAACAAAACTTAAAAGTAGATACACCAAAATACTATTTTAATTAACCTTTGTAAATTTAAGAGAATAAAATTGAAAGTTTGAGAGTGTGATGAACGATAATCATCTTAATAAAAAAGTTTTTACCATACATTTTTTTTTTCAAAAATCGCACATTATTTCTGAGCGTTATGTTATGCAAGGAAGAACTGTGATGGATGGGCGCTGGTGGGAATTGACATTCAAATTCTCATTCAGGCATCGTCGGCATCAAATTCCATCGCTCGTGGTCCCCGTTGAAATGTGAATCCCTCTTATACGAAAAAAGGAATTCCAAACATTTCTCACAAGGCTCTTTGAAACATCTTTTCATCTCTCCTCTTCTTCTTTTTTTTTTTGTTTTCTACTCTCATTGAGATAATTACCATTTATTTTTTATTTTTTGGTTTTTGAAAATTAAACCTAATAACACTACTTTTACCCATAGTTTTATATGTTTTCTTATTTACTTTGTACATATGTTTTCAAAAACTAAGTTAAGTTTGAAAAACTAAAAAAATAATTTTCAAAAATTTATTTTTGTTTTTAAAATTTGGCTAGAAACTTAGATGGCACCTCAAGAAAGATGAAAATTTTTGTGGAGAAGATGAGGAAAAATTGTGAAAAAAACAAGCGTAATTTTAAAAAACCAAATGATTATCAAAAGAGGTCTAATTGGTTTGGATTCAGGGCTAAAATGTAGATGTAAACAGATATTTCTACCAACAAATTAAAAAAAAAAAAACAAACCTCTTGGTTATGAGTTTTAATTAATGTCAGTTGAGTTATGCTCTTATGGCCTATTTTTTAGATTAGTTACATTTTATTTCTCTTCTCTAGTGAATAATGTCAAATCAATGAAGTTCGGTATATTGGCTAGGATAACATTTTTGTCTATGTATTTTGAAGTTTATTCTATTTTGATTCATGTGCTTTTAAATATCTAAAGCTAATTTTTATATTCTAAAAAAATATTTAAATTAGTTAACTTTTTTTTTTATTATTATTATTGTTTTTTAGTTATTCTCACTAGATTTAGATAAATATATATGTGTGTGTTTTCTTCAATGAAAATCATTGTTTTTAAAGTATATAGACTAAAATGATATTTTAACCTAACTAATCTTATTCATGAGATGGTATTGATAAATCTAATGTTTCGTAATGGACTTTAATGCTTTTTTTTCATAGGACTTTTGTGTTTATTTATTATCATAGCTTTATATTTGTTTATATGTTATATTTTTATTTCAAACTAATGGCATATTTAGAATACCTTTTCGAGTGCTTAAAAATAGTTTTTTTTTCAATTTTAAAACTTTTTGTAAGTACTTGAAAAGTCGCTCCAAAATGACATTAAATAATTATTATAGTTGTCACGCGCATATATATATATATATATATATATATATATATATATTTTTTGTATTATATTTAATATGAATGTTATGATTTACTTATTTTTAAACTTAACATCACTTAATAGCAATGACTTAAAATATAAGTCTATGCAATGTTGCTTTTAAGTGTGTATAAACAGATTCATGTCATGTCAATTCGTATTTTGAATAATATCATTTAAAAATACAATAACCAAGATCAAATAACTAAACTACTTTTAAAACAAATATATATTAATTAAAAAAAAAACCCACAATAATAACCCAACTTCGATGACCAAAATAATATTCAATATAGTACCATATGTTTTCAACTTTCATGCATTGATCTCGTCTTTTATCTATCTTTTTATTGATGTTACCTTTTCAATTATTAAATAATTTGCCATAATTATAAAAACACCTTTTTTTTTCTCCCCACAGTTAGAGCTTTACTTTTAAAATTACAAATAATTATCTGATATCTAGAAACATAGTTTAAAATATAGCATACTATAGAACTTTTTCCAATTTAGGGAGGCTGTACTGGGGAAGAGCACGAAGACAAATCTAGGGGAAAAAACACATAGGCTCGTTCAAACATAAATATTATAACATTAAAACGGTATATTCAAAATTTTGATTTAAAAAACAAAAACAAAACAAATTTTTCTCAGTTCATATGTAATAAATCGGAGACTTTAAAGTGACATCCTTGGATCAAGATTGACTTCCAAAGTTGGAAAGGTATATTAATTGAAAATCTTTTATTTTATGAGCCTCATCGGTAGTAGCAATAAAACGGAATGTTAAATTTTAGTTTCCTAATAAAAATGTCTTTTATTTATCTCTAAATTTTGAGTTTAATATTGTCATATTCAAATTTTGTTTTTAAATAATAATAAGCTTAATAGATTAAAAAAAATGTTTTAGACTTTAATGTCTGCCTAATAGGTTGATTGATTTTAAAAATTATTTGATATAACAAATCTTATAAGATCCTAAATGGAAAGTTAATTAATCTATTAGACAGGTTTAAACTTCATAAATATATTAGACACATACATTTTAAAGTTCACAAATCTATTAAAAATAGGTAAAATAAATTTGTAATTTAACCCAAATCAGAAAAAAAAAATAGCATCTTGCCCTCACCACCAAACGAGGATAAATAATGCAAGAGTTTTGAGTTTTTTTTTTTTTTTTTTTTTACTGAAAAAAGGTAGAGACTTGGATGAGGTGCGCTCTTTAAGGGGTAGGTAGGTCCATGTCGTTGTTTCTTAATAGCTAAGTTTTGAGTTAATTAGTTTTTTTTTTTTTTCCTTCTCCTTCTTAGAAACTCGAGAAATAGAGGTTAGATAAACTTTAACTTTAATAGAGTGGATGAATATGATTGACAGATTGATAAGTATGCTACATTTTCATTTTTTAATGACGTTGACAATATTGACTATATATTTTTAAGGTTAAGAAAAATCACACATCACACATCTAACATTTTTACAACCGAGTCGTTCATTTTAATTATAGGCTCTCATAAATTTGTTTTGAGTTTCAATCGAAAAAAAACTTTAAATCATTTCTAATTTTATCTCTTACTTTTGTTATATATGTTTATTTTTTTTTTTTTTTTTTTATATAGTCAATATAGGAATTTTATCACACTCCCAACTTATAATTTAAAGATTAATTGATATATTCTAGTTGGATGACCAAATTTACCATTTAACTTTTATTTTTGTACTTTTTATTTTAAATTTTGAGAAATATATGATTTGAGATAATATTTTTTTTTAGGTTCAAGAACATTTGGAGGTTTGAACTTATCACCTTTTGGTCATAAATTCATACTTTATGCCACTTGCTATATTTTTATTGGCTTTAATATTTTAATTTTAAGAAATAGTATAACTTTTCTTATTTTAATTTAGCTTATTGTTTTTTTTTTTAGTACAGCTTATTAGTTATTACTTATTATAGGAAAACGTTTAAAAAATTACAATCTATATTCAATTTATTTATAAATTAAAAACAGAAACGGAGGACATGGATCCACAAAGTTTGATATTTTCCTTTTAAAAAAAATGCCCAATGAAATAGAACGTTGCCATTTGGACGTTAAACGCCAAAACTTGAAAACAAATTACTCTTATCAAAATTATAATATGTGCTAATTTTAACATAAAATACATTCATTTATCAAATATCCTTTTATAGGAAAGGGGTGCAATGCAGCTCAGAAAAAAAAAATCAATGAATTTGATTTTTTTTTATTAAATTGTAGATTTGGTCCTTTGAAGAAAATTAGAATTTAATCCTCATGATTTAAAAAAATTAAAATTTAGACCATACAGTTAGATAAAATTTATAGTCTTTGTCGTTACTAATCACCAAAAAACTAAGCCCATGGAACGTAGCTACAATGTGTAAATTATGAGGTAATTTTGTATTTTGCTAATGGTGTGGGTTCAATAGTTGATTAGATAAAAATTGAGTTATCAATTTCCAAAGAAGTTGCATTAAATTGTCAATTCCCAACCTATTTTTGTATCCAATCAACTATTGAACTCACACTGTCAACAAAATATAAAATGTCACCTCATTGACACATGGACATAGCTAACTGTCACAAACTTAATTCACCAAAGATCGCGAATGATAATAACTATTTATGAGGGTTTTTCAAACCATAGAGACTAAATTGTAACTTTTAAAACCGTATGGACTAAATCCTAATGTTCTCCAAACTATAGGAATCGAATTTATAATCTAGCCTTGATTTTTATTTTTATTTTTTGAACAAATGTATAGTTGAAGTTAATTTCCGTGCTATTACATGGAATTAAATATTGACTTATTCATAGAAACCACACTATTGTTCTACTTATTTGTACGGACATAAATCTAATTTAGTAGTTAAGACTTTTTTTTAGGTTATTGATTCAAATTTCTACCTCCATATTCTACTCTGGTAAAAAAAAGAAAAACTGACAGAAACAAAAAAATCATTAATGGACAGTCCTAAAATTAAAAAGACTAAATCAAAATGTATTCATTTTATTTTGGTTGCGAACCTCAAATCTAGTTATCATCAGAAAAATAATAATAATAATACAAACTTTAAATCATGGATTATATTTTTTACATATCTTTTCTCCCCCAAATGCCTAAATCCAGGTTCAAACTTTCCGCCATCATTTGTTTGTCCTTTGTTAAATTATGAATCTATGATTTGTACTAATTATGAAAATAAAATATTAAATTTTATTATTGAAAAAAAACGTGCACCCGCCATATGGAAAATCCGAAGGAGTGAAAGAACCTGAAATAAGATGTCCTCTATTTTAATTTTGACAAGTGTACACACATACTTCTTTTTTTTTTTTCACTTTAATATAGTTTAATGGTTTATACTCGTACATATTTCTCTAATAATATTGAAGTCTCATTGATCATTAGAAAAAGGCATCAAGCCTTTCTTTTACTAAGACGATGAAAATATCTTATTACATTTCACAATGTATAAATACAATAGTATGTGGAGAGTATTTTATAATATTCTAATATCATTAAAAAAAATTGCATTATTCTAATGGTATTGAACTAGATAATTACTCGCCAAAATGAATATAGTCAACTAATAATTGACATGTATTTTTGACCATTAATATAAAGATTCGAATTCTATTAAATTAAAAAAAAAAGTTAATTAGATAGTCATTCATTAATGATCAATTTCTACTTATTCGCTCTAAAGTGATCGTCAATATATTACAAAATTGTATAAATATGACAGTTTAAGTCATACACCTTCCAATAAAAGTAACATCAAGTTAAATTATTATTACTGATTTCTAAATTAAATATTAATATTGTTGAAACTTCAAAAGTTAAAAAAAAATCAACCAATATATAAGATATAACAAGTTGAATGGAATTAAAGCATGTGGACCTTATATTATAGGTTAAAATTATATTTTTGTAAGCTTGTTTTCTTATTGGAAAATAAATAATTATATAGTCAAATCTCAAAAGTTGCCAACCACTGTCTGCCCGAATGGTCACGCAGTCTACTTTGGCAAAAACCAATGCTCAATCATTTCAATTCTACTTTTAATGGTCGGTCACAAAAAAAGCCTATGCTTCAATTCCCACACATTCTCAGAATCTTTACCGTCGCCTAATTAAAGTATATGTATAACATGTGGGCCCCTTTTCGATATATATATATATACACTTTTAAATACTATTTTACATTAAAAAAAACAATTAACTATTATATTAAAAAAAATGTTATTGTATTGTACTAAAACAATAATAATAACAATAAATAAAGGTTTAGGTGACTCTCTCATCTGGATTCGAAACCCCATTTTCAAAAGTTGTTCTAAAATAAAAAAGAAGATAGTTTAGATTGTGTTTTGTGGCTTTGTTAAATTAAAATGTGAATACTACTATATATATTATAGGTTAAGTTATAATTTTAGTTTTTGAATTTTGAAGTCTGTGCCCTATTTGGCCACCAAATTCTCACCATTATAAACTTAGATCATGAACTTTTATTTTTTTCTCCTTAATTCATAAATCTACTAAACACAACATTTAAATTGTATTGTTCTATTAGACATATAATTCAAAATTATATCTAATAGATCAATTAGTTTTTTAAAATTTTAAGTATGTCAGTGACTTGTTAAACGTATTAAAACTTGAATGACCGATTAGACTAAAATTGAATGTGTGGGAAGTGATTTGACACTTATGAACGTTTTAGGACCAAATAAACATAAACCTCCAAATTTAGCAACTGGACTTTTAAACTAGTGTATAAATGATATGATATTGTAACGTAATGATCATACAAAATTGATAACATAAAACATGCTCATAAATTAATTAATAATTGTATGTGTTTAACCTAATATTTAACTACAACCATGTTTATGCTCTATAAATATATTATGAATAATTATTTAAATTGTAATCCGATTTATAAATACGCTACCAAACACGCGCGCATATATATATATATATGAAAATGTGAAATATAATTTTGTTTTCATTGAATCACTTATTTTAAAATCACACCATTCTTATGCTATTATCTATTTCAAATTCACTTAATTAAATGGACTTGGTAAATATTCATTTTATTATTATTATTTTTTAAAACTAAGTTGGGATCATGTGATTCATATAGTATAAATTATAAAATCATTTTTATGATCCTAGCGTATTAATTTTTGTTCTATCTCTTAAATTCAACAACATGTAAGAGTCGAGATCTGAACTTTTATCGATTTGATTGAAGATTATATGTTTTTATTTAGTTGGACTATGCTCAAGTTGACTTAAAATTATTTATTATACTTTTGCATTCACACATTTTTTCCTTGTTTCCATCAATGTTTTTTTAGAATATTGCCACCACGGTGGATTCGTAATTTTTATGAGGGGGCTTAAATATGAAATTAAAAAAATATATTCAAAGTTGTTTATGTTGGAGCTTAAACCTAAGACTTGAGACGAAATTGAATACGCACTAACCATTAAACTATAAGACTTTTTTGTGTTTTAATTTGATTTTTCCTATACATATTATATAAAGTAAAAATTTTGAGGGGAGCTTGAGCCCTATGGGCATCAACTAAATCCTCCCCTTACCACGAATATATGGATCGAGATGTGTTGACCACTATTGGTAATAGTAATAATAGTCAATCACATTTATTGTTTTCATTACCAATTGTATAGGTTGATGAAATATCAAAGCGAGCTTAGTTCAATGGTAATTACCATATACCTTCGACTAAGAGGTTAAAAGTTTAAATTGTAACCATGATCAAAGAATACAAAAACCATCCTAAAATATATCATTTTACATAAGAAACTCATTCCATTTTGGTAGAAATTAAAATATGTATACATTAAAGTTGGGTGTACATTATATTAAAAAAAAAAAAGAGTTGTGTACCTAATATCATTATTATAGTTTGTCAAAAAAAAAAATCATTATTATATAATATCATAAAATAATAATTATACAATATCTAAAACATAAAACACGTTCATAAGTTAACTAATAGTAGACGGGATTCAACCAAATGTTTAATTGGTATTTAGCTACTATTATTTTGTTTATTAACATGCTACCAAATGCACTTTAAACAACATTTTTAATTGACATCAAATTTCAAAACTAGAAAACACACATATAAAAATATTCAAATGCGAACTTTGTTTTTCATTAAAACTTTTTTTTTATATAATTTTCTGATCACTAACCAAGTGTACGTGTACCTTGAATGACTAGTGTTGGTAGGTAGCAATAAAAACTTTTTTTTTTTTTTTTTTTATCTATTCACAATGTTTGAAATCTAACTTTCGTTTCTTGCAAGTTATTGAATGACATCAAATAAAATGGCACTCTTCATTATTTACTTATTTATTTTAAAGTTGAACTACAAACTAGATATTTTTTTTTTTTTTAAAGAAACTCCATCTTTATAGTTTAGAAAAAAATGAGAATTTAATTATTACCATAAATTAGAATTTAGTCTTTACAGTTTGATAAAATGTCACAAATAGTTAATAAATTTGATAAAATCTTTATAAATGGGTCAAGAATACCACAACTCAATTGGGATCAATTATAACTCATGACCAATAGGTTATAGGTTCAAATCTACCAACCCCCCAATTGTTGATGTACTAAAAAAAATATTTATAAATGGTTCGTGTCGTATGAACAATATGACGAGTTTATCAAATCATAGGGACTAATAATAATATTCAAAACTATATAGAAATTAAATTATAACTTTTTCAAAATTATAGGGATGAAATTTGGATTTTTTATTTTATTTTATTTTAATAATATAACATTACAATTGCGAAGATTTTTTTAGTTCAACCATATCTAGGATAGGAAAATTTGAACCAATCACTTGTTGGTCATAAGCCCATACTCTATTTATTTATTTTGAAATGCTATTTATTGTCTATTTGTTATGGGCTAACAAATGTTGGTATGATCATATGTTTTCATAATTATATGAAGTTTATTCATATGCATTTTTAATGATTTTAAACATATATTTTTTCTCTTTCTTCATACTCGTGCTTTACATATTTATAGGTGCACAACGCTTTGATAAAATAATAAGATTGAAATAAATTAACGTGATACATGCGTAGATCATTGGGTAATTCAATTTTTATTTTTTAGTTGAGCGAAGTGAGTAGTTAAATATTCAACCATTTTACATTTTGATCGATGTTAAAAAATGTAATCAATTAAATTAGGTTTAGATTAACTTAAGATTATTTATTATATATTATCACTTAAACATTTTTTTCGTACTTTTTTTTATTTATAACAATGTATCACAAGCATGTTAAAAAAATGCATTACAAACATAGACGTCAATATTCAAATATATGCCTTTCAAAAGAAGTGATAGATGTCTTGAGACTCTTGACTACTCTCATTAATATTAATACGTTTCTTAATAAAAAATATTATTTTAATCTAACAATTACTCAGGTTAACCAATCATCATATAGTATAAGAAGAAAAATTCAATTTTCAAAGTTATCAATTTCTTCCACCATTATTTTAAAATTTTTAATGCAATCTTAAATGCAGTAAAAATAATTTGAGGTCGTAACGTGTAACTCGCAACTTACAAGTCAAGCTGTAGGAAATTTATTTTGGGGCGCGAGTTCGAATCGAGAATCCACGAGAATCGAAGCTTCCGGAGGGTTTGTCTCGAGGGTTCTCAAGCTTCGAGAATCGTAAAGCTTGTATTTGGGGTGCAGTGTTCCGAAGCCCCGGAATCTCAAACCTGTGTTTGGGGTGCAGTGTTCTCAAGCCCGTGAATCAGAGAGCTGTGTCTTGGGTGCAGTTTTCTGAACACTACGTTTGGTACAGTTTTGTTTCACCTTTTTTCTTTTAGCTATTTTATTCCTTTCAAATTTTTGTAATTGGTCTTATGTGAATGGGAGAAGTTAATGTCTAACATGGATCGATTTTTTAAGTAAAACTTTTCCATGAAGCTTTCAATTTAGGTAGTTTTTTGAACACCCCTACCACGAGTTTACACATACAAATATATCGCCAAAAAAATGTTGCAACTAACACGAAACAAAAGAACATAAAAAGCGCTTTGTGCGAAAAAAAAAAATATTTCATTTTTTCTAACTTTTAAAAAGAAATTACAAAATTGAGCCATTTGAGTGTACATTAAAAAAAATACCAAGTTATTTTTATTTTTATTTTAAATAAAAATTTCACAAAATTCAAACGTATTGAGAATAGCATAAAAAAATGTTTATTAGCCATTTTTTAGTTTTATTTTAACCTTCTAAAAAATTGACTAGATTGTCGGATTGTTGGAGTGGTCAAGTTGATGAGGTGGTGGGATTGTCGAGATGGTCATTGGATTTTTTGTTGTTGGTGGTCATCGGGTCGACGGAGTTGTTGTTGAAAAGGTCGTTGAGGCAACCATCAGTGGTGGCTAGTCGCCGATGTGGTCGTCAGAGTTGTCGTTGTCTGTGGTCGCCGGAGTTGTCACTAGAGTTGTTGTCGAAGCGGTGGTTGAAAAATGGTAACGACAAATGAAAGAGGAAATGGGAAACCAAGTGGTCGCGAGAAGAGGTAGTCAGCGGTGGTTGAGTCCCGATGTGATCGTTGTAGTTGTAGTTATCGTTGTCGGGTGGTCGCTTGGAGTTGTCATCGGAGTTATTTGTCAAGCGGTCACCAAAATGAAAAACGAAAAATTGAAGAGGAAATGAAAAATCAAGTTTTTTGGAGGCGATCATGATCACGCCAGTAGTCGTGGTGTGGTCGTCGGAGTTGTCGTTGTCGATGGTGTCGGGTGGTTGCCGGAGTTGTCGCCGGAGTTGTCGTCGGAGTTGTTGCCAAAGTGGTCGCCGGTACGGTCGTCGGAGTTGTCATTGTCGATGGTTGTTGAGTGGTCGTCGGAGTTGTCACCGGAGTTGTTGCCAAAGTGGTACGTTGTGCGCGTCGTCGGAGTTTTTATCGAGTTGTCGTTGTCGGTGGTCGCCGGAGTTTTTACAGGAGTTGTCGTTATCGATGGTCGTCGATGGTCACCGGAGTTTTTATCGGAGTTATCGAAGTAGTCGACAAATGGATGAGAAAAACATGGAACAAATTCCATGAGATTACACTATTGTAACCCATGGGAATGAGTTTCAAAACCAAGGATTTGGAACACCTTGCTCCAAACATGGGTTTGAATTTGGATGCCAAACCCATCCAAATCCAAACCCATGGGCCAAACACACCCTAAATGACAATAAAGAAAAAACATTCAAACACGTTGTTTTAGTATTTCGAAGACGGAGATAATTTTAGACAGAGAAAATAATCCTTATTGTTGGAATTAATATATCGAAACTAACTAATAAGAGGAATTTTTTTTATTAAAATTGTACTTTTTAAATTTTACTATAAAAACAATTTCGTAGTTTTAAAACTATTTAGGCTAATATTGTTGTTTTTTATTGGTGACAGATGGTCAAATAAACGAAAGATGGTCGTCATTTTCAAGAGACGATCATGTCTAAATGTGCACAATGTAGCAGATGGTCGTTCCATCTCAAAACTCGTGAGAAATGGTCGTCCCATCTCAAAACTTTAAAGAAAATTCACTTATGGCATAGTGGTTGGTCGAATCTTAAAGTAACTAACCACTATGTCAAAAACGATTTTTCTTCAAAATTTGGAGGTAGTCGTCTCTTGAAAAAACGACCATCCTCCATTCTTTTTGACCATCTGCCACCGGTAAAAAAAAAATATTAATATAAATAATTTTAAAACTACATTATTTTTATAATAAGTTTTTAAAAGTACAATATTAATAATAATAAAAAAATCCTAATAAGAAGGCTTGTACTTGATAATAATAATAATAAGAGGGCCCTAATAAATAAATAAATAATATATATAAAACGAGACGGGCAAAATCAAGATGGCAGTAAAGTAAGCTGGTTTAGAGGCGAAGCAACGACGACGTTTGGTGGAAAATCAAGAATAACCTTGATTTGGTACTTGGTAGGCAATCAAATCTCCAATGCCACGGTCAAAATGGGAAAGCGACGTCGTTTTCTACAATTATTAAATAGTTTTGAGCCTATATAATTATGGATATTGATGTTTGGTTCATAGCAAAATTATAGGTCCAATAGCCAAACATAGTTAAATTGATTAATGTCCTCCTATTTATTGTTGAACTAAACAAATTGTTAAGTATATGATCTAGTGCCATATATTGAGGTTGATAGTTAAATTCTATAGTGCTTACTCTAGAAAAATATTTACAAGTTTAATTTATGATATGATGTGTTAATATGGGCCAATTAAGTACTTATTTGCCAACGTCAAATTTAGCTTAGTTTAGTGGTTAAAATAACATCTCATAAAATTGAAGGTTCAAAATCTCATTTGCGGGATGAAAAGAATTATGGTATTATAAAAAATTATTTACAACTTTCATTTCCTTTTCGATTTTTATAAAACTGTCGTATTTGCCAATTAAAACATATCTTAATTATTTAATGCATAATACATTGATTCCAGGGGTCATGTTTGAATTTTCACTCAAATATTGTTTTTTTTTTAAAAATGAGTTATTACCTCTTTGCTTCATGAAAATTGTAAATTTACTCATTTTATTTTGGGAATTTGATAAAACAAAGTGAATCTATTTTATTTAATTGTTTCACACATTAATAATCACTAATTCTTACATTTGTTATGTTACATTGGAAACGTTAAAAAAAAAAATAAGAGCATGGGTAATATCCCTACTCCAATATTTGTTGTGCTCCATTAAAAAAAATTAAAAAAAGAAAAGAAAAAAAGAAAAGAAAAGATTTTGGTTAGCTGGGTAGGCCTGATAACCTTGAGTTGGCCCAACTCATAAAATAAGTAACCAGCCCATTTAAAGGATTGTGTAAAAAAAAATTAAGAGTTTGTGTTAAAAAAACAAAAAAAACATTGGGTCCTAAATCCTAATCACCTCAACTTAGGCAAACATTTACAAGAAGTTTATGGTCCCTTCCCTCCAAAAGAGAGAGAAAAAAAAGTTCAAATATTGAGATCTTTTAAAAAGTTTAATTGGTCCCTCCTCTCTTTCAAAAGAAGATTTTCAAACAACAAAGTTCTCTTGAAATTTTGTTGGTTCAAATATGTATTGAAGGGTAAATATTCACTTTAGAAACACAACAACATAGTTTTAAATTCACTAGACTTTATTACAAACAGTACATCAAATATAGTATCTTAGGTAAAATTTCAAATTTTAATTATGTGTTTTTTTTATTATACGTAGAGCAAAAGATTTTAACTTCTAATTTGTTGCTCGATGATATATATGCATACTCTATGTCAGTTGAACTATGATCTTGTTGGATTAATCGATAGCTTCTTAGATATTCAATTCAGTCTAATAATTAGGTTGCTATATTTTTTAGGTCGCTATATTTTTATTTGCTTGATACGAAATATTTAATAATTTATTAGTGCATTGCATCTTTGTATTGTCATTTGCCAATATCCAAGATAACTCATCTATCAATATATTTAAATTATTAAATTACAATATTGACCTGTATAATTCGAAGAAAAAATGATAGCGATAATAACGATAATATATTATAACCATTATTATAGTTTGAACTACTTCATAATAATGAATAAAGAAATTGATTAAATTAGAAGCTACAAATTTTCGTGCAATGATCAAAGAAGCCCTAATCGTACTTGTATTCACGACAGTCCAATCCAATCACTTATTTTTTTTGGGAAAAAAACTCTCTTCTCATTAATTCATCGGTTTTCCTCTTTCCCGGCAGTAGGTACGCACCGAATAAACCCTAATCGCGGTTGTCGCGATAGCACCACGACCAAAGCCTTAGCTCAGTTTCTCCCTCAGATTTACCTCTAAAATATCCATTTTTTCCAAGGATATTAGTGTTGTCATTTGCTCTCCTACAAATTCTTTATTCAATCTTCATTTGTTTCATCAATGGCGGAGGCTCGGAACGGCGATCGGAGCGAGGAAACTGATTACACATCGGAGGATGAAGGGACGGAGGATTATAGGCGAGGAGGTTATCATGCGGTTCATGTTGGGGATACTTTTAAGAACGGGTGCTATGTTGTTCAAAGCAAGCTTGGCTGGGGTCATTTTTCCACTGTGTGGTTGGCTTGGGACACTCAGAAATCGGTATGCTTTTTTCGTAATTTGGAGTTATAATTTTTCTCTGTTATGAGTGAGAATTTGGAAGGAAAGTGACCTTATTGAGAGAATATTGAATGCACATTGGAGAATTAGTTGAATAGGAACTGAAGCCAGTTTTTTTTGTACCGAGAAGAGGTGGGTGGATATTTGGGTTTGAATACAAGAAGGAGAGTTTAAAATGCGAATTCTGTTGTGTTGCATTCCAAGAAGTAACATACGGGAAAGGACTATATCCCTGCCCTCCTTCTTCTAATGGGAAAGGAGCAGGATTGGTCCTCGTCTCATGGAGGTTGTTTTGAAGATTCAGAGTTGAATTTGAACTTAATTTTTTGCTTGTGATGTTAAATTCTGCTGGTAGCTATTGTGCTTTATTTGTCGAGGTTTTGCTGATTTTACGTCTTATTTTTTATTTCACTATTTTTCCTTTCCGAGGTGCTCAGTTTAGAGCTGATTATTGTTTACACGGTTTGGTTATCATATGCTGAAAGCCAAGCCAATAATTTCATGATTGGATTCGTTATTCAGTTCTTTAACAACACTAGAATTTTGTTGTTTGTAGCGTTATGTAGCTTTGAAAGTTCAAAAGAGCGCTCAGCATTACACTGAAGCTGCGTTGGATGAGATTAAGATTCTTAAGCAGATAGCAGAGGGAGATATAGAAGACAAGAAGTTTGTTGTGAAGCTTTTGGATCATTTTAAGCATTCTGGCCCTAATGGGCAGCATATTTGTATGGTTTTTGAGTACCTCGGGGATAACTTGTTGACTCTTATTAAATATGCTGATTACAGAGGGATTCCTCTACACATGGTGAAGGAAATTTGTTTTCATATTTTAGTGGGATTAGATTACTTGCACAGCAAACTTTCAATTATACATACAGATTTAAAGCCAGAGAATGTATTGCTTCCATCTATGATTGATCAGTCTAAAGATCCTAGGAAATCAGGAAATCCTCTCATCCTTCCTAACAATAAGAATAAAACTTCGACTAGTTCTGATGCTGTAAATGATCCTAAGAGTTACGGTGGGGATCTCACCAAGAACCAGAAAAAGAAGATAAGGAAAAGAGCTAAGAAGGCAGCCCAGGGGCGTTCGGAGAAGGAAACTGTTGAAGAAGATATAGATGGAGAAGACTCTACAAGAGCTGGCACAGGAGATTTTGATAATGGGGTTAAACTAAATGGGGATACAGCCAAAATATGTAAAGATAGTTCTGTGAGTGATGGTGGTATAACAAATGTTGATGATTTAAAGGATGCTAGCCAAGGGAAGAAAGGCCACAGGAGAAGGAGCCGAGAAACAAGGCAGAGACTGCTGGCAGCTGCTGATCTTAGGTGCAAGCTGGTTGATTTTGGGAATGCATGCTGGACATACAAGCAATTCACTAATGATATTCAGACACGGCAGTATAGGTGTCCAGAGGTTATTCTTGGATCTAAATATTCAACTCCAGCAGATATGTGGTCATTTGCTTGCATTTGTTTTGAGTTGGCCACTGGTGATGTACTTTTGATCCACACAGTGGTGAGAACTATGAAAGGGATGAGGTATGCTCAGAACCTTTTCTTGTTCTTCTTTCCCCAAACTCTTTAATTCTTAACCTGGAACATTCGGTAATTGAATCTCACCTCTCCTTTGGAAGCATCGTTCCTACTTATAGTAAAGTCCCACATTTCCAATTATTTGAAAACCGTACTGAAAAATTTATTTGCTATTGTTGTTTGTTTGAGTTTTCAATGAGTTATGATTCGATTCCTTGATGTGTTTCTTCTGCTGTAGCGGTAAGAACGACATAACGTAGAAGTTCATATGATCCTGAAATATTTTGGTCCTGTTTGATAATTGTTTTAAAATTGCTAAGAATTCAAATATTTTCTTAAGAAAGATGAAATTCAGGATCGAGACATGATGAGAAAACATGCACAATTTTCAAAAATTAAAAAAAATGAAGTGGTTATCATATCAAATGGGGTCTTCGTTGGTTGTTTCTTTATTTGTTTAATTGGTTGAGGCTCAATTTAATTTCAACCATGTCATACACTAATAGGCCTAGTGAATAATTTGCTAAGGCTGTCTTTTGGAGAATATAAAAAATTTTGGTTTAACTTAATGCGTCTCTTTCTTATTTTTAACCATATTGTGGCTATTATCTCAGCTAATTGCATTTCCCTAGCTCGTAGGTTGTATGCTGACCCCCCTCCTCTTTTATTTATTGGGTTAGTAATAGTATACTATGGTATTTGTTTCTTATTTTTTAAAAAATAACTATATGCATGTCATGTGAACATTGCTGTTATATGTACAAAACAAAACTGTGCTATATGAACCTATTACATGGATGTTCTCTTCCGGAAGTCGTAATTTCTGTTATTTATTTTATTTCACAGGATCATTTAGCATTGATGATGGAGCTTCTTGGAGTGATTCCTCGCAAGGTAAGGGTTAGTGTAAAGATACCACAATTGCCAAACATTACAATAGGGGGCCTCACAGTTAGATACTTCCTTTGACATTTTTTTTCTTCACTAATTTGATATTTTGTTGTTTTTTAAATACTAGTATGCTATCATCTTATTTTATTGTGGAAAATTTCCTGCACAGATTGCATTAGGTGGCCGCTATTCAAGAGACTACTTCAACAGATATGGAGAGTTGAGGCATATTCGTCAGTTGCGCTTTTGGCCTCTTAATAAGGTGTTGACTGAGAAGTATGATTTCAGCGAGAAAGATGCTAATGACATGGCTGACTTTTTAGTTCCTTTATTGGATTTTGCACCTGACAAGAGACCAACAGCAGGACAATGTCTTAGCCATCCGTGGCTGAGTTCTGTCCCAAGAATTCTTGAATCTTCTGTGTCAAGCCATCAAAATCAGCCCGTCGAACAGAACACATCTACAAAAATAAGTGAGAAGGACGAGAGAGAAGCCATGGAGATTGGAATGGGAAACATAGCTATTGACGGAACTTCAAAATCGGCATCATCGAAACAGACATGACTAGAGATTTATTGTATGCCATTTCAGGCTATGTTTTGTGCAATATAATCTTGGTTTGCAGCTCAGGTTTCTGTTGGAGTCGGAAGCATTCATGATCCATATTGATTCAGTGTTGTCCTACATGCTATCTGAAGCAATCATCTTTTGCTTGGAGAGCGTAGACTGCTTTCGTAGACCCTTCTCGAGCAACTTCGAACACCAGAATGATTTGAGCATTTGTTGGTTTGACAGAGAGCGTCTTCGAGTACGCTTTGCTTATCTTTACAACTCCCATTGTTTCTAGATCTCTTGTAGGCACAATGCTCTGGATCAGAACTACTTCCTGAAACCTTGATCAGATTTAAAATGTAAATCTTTTTGGTGCTAGATTCTTGCCATTTTGTTTGTAGTAATGTATGCCACTACCCCTTTTTCTATTTATAAAATGAACTTACTATATAAAAATTAGTTTGAAATTAAGTTAGATAGGAAATTTTAGATTCTATACTAATTCTGATGATATTTAACTAAAAAATAACTTCATATTCCATTTCATGTTTTATTATTATTATTATTATTTTTTTTGAAGAGAGTTTTAAAAAGAACAGAATTTTATTCACTTTTTTGTGACATTCCTCGTCGTTTATTCATTGTGGATTTTGTTTTTACAGGCCAAGATCACGTTGGCAGTTCAAAAACTTCCCTGGCAGTGAGGGGATTCGGAGCTCTCTTTTCAAAACTTCTGAGAACTAAAAATTTAATAAAAATGTGATTAGTGGTATGGTAAATAGCTTATTTTCTAATCCAAAACTTTTCACTTTCTGAGCTACAGATCTAGATGTTCTTCTGGATGTTTATGGGTCATAGCTAATTATGTATCTAGAAGGAAAATTTATTGTTATAATATTCTGACTAGTGAATCAATCACATCATGCGAATTTATATATATATAAAAAAGAATTGCAAATTTTGTAAATCTTTTTAATAACTCTCAGTTCTGAAAGCAAAATACAAAATTCGCAACTTATAAACTACATAAATTTGGTTATGTTCTGTCCAATTCCATGTCCTAAATTAAAAAAAAAAGATGGCCAGGGTAATTCTTATTCTTGGCGTAAAAATTTGTTTATGTAATTGCTAGTCTAAAACGTCTAATATAATGTAGTTTTTTTTTTTAAATATTATGTCAACTTAATCATAATTCATAACTTTGTAAGGACAAATAATTATCTCTATGACTGTTTGGGGCGCTGAGTGAGTTATAATAAGTAATAACAATGGTTATAATAGTATGTGGGTTATTATAATCTATGGAATAATATAATATTATTTAAACTGCATAGTAGTATAATTTGGGGTTTTCATAATCTGTGTTTGGGGTGCAGAATATTCCATAGGTTATGTTATTATAGTATGTGTCCCAAATAGACCATATATGTATTGTAATATTTATTTATTTTTTCTAAAGTTTAATATTTTATTTTATTTATATTTTTTATCATATCGAATAAGATTTGATGCATGATTTTTCCTCATGTTTTTTCTAAAGAAAGAATAATGGTCAATAATTTATTGAAGATGATTATTTGTAAAACTAATAAACCTCCAGCCATTTATATCTACTACATATTTTCTTGACAACATTTACGACATAATCTTTTGAAGGAAATATATATTGTTTCCTCAAAAAAATATAATTGAAAAAGGAAAAGTAAAAACCACTTTTGCCCAAATTGTTCTCAGATTTAAGGTTTGTCGAACTAGAAAAGAAACTTAATTTTATTTTTTGACTTTATTAGATCTAAAATTTAATTTTATACCCATTAACTAAAGTTTTAAATGCGACAAGAACTATTAAATACTTCTAAAATTTAAGTTTTAATAAGGCACAAACTTATTTTTGTAGTACAAGAATTAGATACAAACTTGTCAACAAAGACATAGCTTAACTGACAAGTATATGTTTATGATCAAAAAATCATGAGTTTGAATCCTTTTATCCTAAATGTTGTTGTTGAATTGAAAAAATAGAAGATTAAAATTGTAATTTAAACACTGCATACCTAAACCGTTATTCTAAAAAAATGTAATCTTGAATTATTGGGTAAAGATTTTCGTTTATTCATAATTTAGCTCGATGATAATCGGGCGGCCCAAATTGGGTGGAAAATACCCGGCCCGATTAACGAAATGGGTATCTAGTCGAGTGCCGGAGAGACTGGGTGGCCGGGAAAATTTCAGGCTATACGAATACGACGCTTCCCTGTAGAAAAATTTGGAGGGAAGCCAGGGTTTAAGACGACTGCAACTCTATAAGCTAATCGCGTTCTTGAACCTTCAACCTTGTTATGGAGCTGGGCTCAGATTCAGACCCTATAGAACCGGAATTGGAGCCAGACCTTGAACCTGTAGAAGGCGGTAATGGACCTGCCCATCACCCTTCTGCTCCATCTGATGAGGTTGCCATCAAACCCCTGAGCTTGTTTAGCATTTAATTAGCTTTTTATGATTCTGTTCTGTCATCGCTCTGAAAATTTCCTTGAAACTCAAGCGAGTTGCTGCATTTGTTCATCAGTTCTGCTAACCTGGATTTTCTTTGTTACTTGACTTTACGGAGTAAGATTATGCGATGAATTGGCATTAGGATAGTGATAGCTAAATTTCGAGATAACTAGGTTGTTGTTGTTGAGATAGCATAATTTCGAGGCCGAGACAGTGGATTTAATTTCTTATTGGCATCACTTTGCAGTTATTTGATATATCAACGACGGTTGATCCTAGCTATGTTATCTCTCTAATACGAAAACTTCTACCACCTACAAGTTACCTGAACAATTCTTATGGAAATGGAGACGACGAGCGTGACACCTCAGTAACCAACATGGATGAAAGTTCTTCGGGAACAGTGAGTAAAAGCCAGGGCACTGAAATTGCGGATGGTTCTGATAGTTTTGTTGATCAAGAAGGTGACGATGAAGGTGCCTGCCCTAGATTGGAGCAACATATTTCATCATCAGAAGAAAAGGTCTGGGAAGAGTATGGCTGCATTCTGTGGGATCTTTCTGCGAGTAAATCTCATGCAGAACTTATGGTACTCAAGTTTCCTCTCACTCTCATAGTGTCTGTTTGTCCCGCCCCACCCCACCTACGCCCACACACTCAGTTCTGGCCACTTATCTTGTTAAGAGAGTACATCAACAATTGGGGGTGGGGAGATTCGAACTTATGATCTCTTGGTCATGAATCATACTTGATGCCAATTGAGCTATGCTCTTGTTGGCAAGTGGGTTGATTAAACTATAAAACATGTTCTTATAAGCATCGTAGTCATCATTATTGACCTTGCCAACTCTCGTTATTTATACTCTTCTGCCGCGTGCTGATACCCTCCAAATTTAGTGTAGGGTTTATATGCAAATGATATAATGCTTTTCCGTTGGAACTTTCGACATTAATGTTATGGGAATTCTAGCAATAGTGTCATTATAAATTTTATTGTCACCTGCTATGAGAACCTGTTTTCACTTATTAATACTCATGTCTAAATGTTTTCCAGGTTCAGAACCTTGTCCTTGAAGTTCTGTCTGCAAACCTTATGGTTTCACAATCTGTGCGTGCTATGGTATGTGACAATGTGACGCGTAATTTAAATAAACATTTTCCGTTTTGTGTAAGAAATTGCATCATTATCAGATTCTTGCAAAGAGATGGATAAACAATGCTGATTTGACAATTTGAGGATATCAGTTGAGTACTGCTTTAGATCCATATTCTATTGATTACTTGCTGCAGGAGATTAGCCTTGGAATTATTGGAAACCTTGCCTGCCATGAAGTTCCCATGAAACATATAGTCAGCAAGAGTGGATTGATTACAACTATTGTGAACCAACTGTTTCTAGATGATGCTCAATGTTTATGTGAAGTTTGCAGGTAGCATAAAAATGTATGCCTTTCTAATCAATTTATATAATGTCCAATTGAAAATTATATGCAACTTTTTTTTCCCAATATTTCATTTGGTCAGGTCGACATTCATAACTGCCATTCTATGTTTTAACATTCATTAGCACAATTTTTGTTCCCCATATTCACCCTTTATTGGTACCCCTTCTCGAGTTCTGTGGTATGCAAGTGTTATAAGATGTAGAATATGCATATACATTTTGGGCTTTGATAATTTTCTTCATTCTTTCTACTTGTTCTTTAATATACACATTTTGTTATGATTATTATGGCTAACAGGTTATTAACTGCGGGTCTTCAAAGTAGCAAATGTGTCACATGGGCTGAGGCTTTGAATTCTGAGCATGTTCTTTCTCGTATTCTATGGGTTTCTGAGAACACCTTAAATACACAACTTATAGAAAAGGTATCAAAATCTATATCACGTGGAAGCTTGTAGCGTAATATCATTGCGATGACAAAATATTTAGCTTGTTTGATGGTTCAATTAGTTTCTTTCTTGAACAGAGTGTCGGGTTATTATCAGCCATCATAGAAAGTCAGCAAGAAGTCATGCATATTCTTCTCTCGTTTTTGATGAAGCTGGGTTTGTCGAGTGTTCTGTTCAACCTTTTTGCTTTTGAGATGAAAATATTAACAAATGAAAGATCAACTGAAAGGTATTAATCTCCTTGGTCTGTAGGTAATAGGTTTACATGTTGCATAGGATTACCAAAGTTCATTTATTTTGTTTCTTTATTGGTTGCGAACATATTGATGTCATCGTTAGTATTGAACTTTACTGGGTTTGGATGAACGATGTTCTGTTCTTTCCCGATCTTAGTTGAGAAAATATCCATCAACATGCAGACTAGACTAGTCATACCTCCATAGCATCCTAAGCATCATTGAGATGTTTTGTAATTAATTGCTCCCTAGTTAGAGAGTTCCTTCACCCAATGTATTGTATCAAGAAAGAAAATGTTATGTAATTTGCATGCATCAACTAATGATCAATGAGTTTAGTGGAACTCGTGGAAGAGAAAGTCGTGGGTTCAAGTCATGATAGTCATTAATCAAGATATTAGACTTGTTTTTCATGCCAAGTCATGGGTTATGTATCATGCCCATTCCAACCCTACCCCCACCTACCAAGCCTAAAAAGACTTATAATAGAAATGGGAAGAAGGACAAATTAAAGAGGGAGTTACAGAATTTACAAACCACTGTTCACTATGAAAAATCTGCCACATTGGCTCTAATGGAGGGATCTTCGGTTGTAAAATGAAATTTATCACTTGGAATGTTCGGGGTTTAGTTTCTTGGAAGAAACAATTCTTGTTTAAGGAATTCATTCTCAAACAAAATTGAATTGTTAGAAACTAAGTATCTTTCATCGATCACCAACCTGATAAACTCTATTTGGAGCTTGGTGGGCTTTCCTTGATGCACTTATTTCTGCTGGTGGATTTTATTTTTGGAGTGAACCGGGCTTTACTGTTAAAGAAGTCACTCAGGATTGATAGCTTTACTTTGGTTTGAGAGAAATAGTTGTCTTTTCAGGGTTTTTTCTGTTCCTGTTGGGGTTTTATGGACAAAGTTTCTTCTATTTGTTTATTCATGGTGCAAGATTGTTCATCCATTTAGCCTTTTTGGTTGTTCTTTTTTATTTCCTTTTGGTATTTTCTTGTAATACACCTTTTGGAGTTTTTCTCCATTTCATTCATCAATGAAATTGTTTCTTATACCAAAAAAAAAATGTTGTAACACCAAGTGGTTATCCTAGCTATTTGGTTGAGGTTCTTAAGTTGGTTTAGAAACACTGGTAATAAAAAAAGAAGGAAAGGAGGAAAAAGTCAAGTACACGATTGAAAGAAGTTCTCCAATTGAACTTGTAGAATTTTGTATGTTTCATAGCATGGAAGCTCTAACCTGCGTTTTATGACATGTAGTTTGTGATGCTTGTAGATATATGAGTGAGAAATGATAATTAGTGAAGCTTCTTTTGAGTCCACCAGCATTCAATTTCAGGTATTCAATTTTAGACGTGATTCTTCGGGCAATTGAAGCTCTCTCTGGAATTGAAGAACATTCTCAAGAAATATGTTCAAATAAAGAACTTTTTCTGCTTGTTCGTGATCTAATCAAATTGGCTGATGCATTTGAGGTACTGTTCAGGTACCTGAAGTAAGAGTAGAGCTGTGACCTTATAATAATAGGGATTGGCGTATTATACCTAAAAGTATTAACGTCTTCAAATATTCTTTTGTTTATGGAAAACCTCAAGAGTTATTTAATTTACTTTTGTTGCATATTTTAAACTACTTTTATGTTCTGTGCTTCTCTGCTGGCGTGCTGCAAATATGTTTTTCTTGCATGATCAAGGAAGTCTTCCATCTCTGAAATGGACACATTTCTTTCCATAGGTTTCCAGTTCTTGTGTCAGTGCTGTGGTTTTGATTGCAAATATTCTGTCAGATGTACCTGATCTAGCCTTTGACATGTCTCAGGGTAAGTTAAGTTCGTTGTATTTCTTATTGCCAGGTCTCTGGTGGTAACTATGAGTTTGATTTTCATTCGCCAATCACCGTTTGTTGACTTAGAGAGTGATACTTTTGATCTGTCCAGATTTGTCTTTCCTACAAGGTCTACTTGATATATTCTCGTTTGCTGGGGATGACTTAGAGGCACGCGATGCTGTTTGGAGCATCATTGCCAGGATACTGATTTGTGTTCAAGAAAATGTGATAAGCAGACCAAGGCTGTTTGAGTACGTGTCATTACTAGTGAGTAAGACTGATCTTATCGAGGATGATCTTCTAGAACAACGTTTGACTGAATCAAATAAAGAAGAGGTTGGATTGACTTCTGCCTGCATGGCACCAAACTCTAGATGTATATCTGTATCCTGTTCATTGAGTTTGTTTAACTTGCCTATTATTAGTCAATGCAGGCAATTCATTTTCAATTTATGATGGATCATTTGCTCTCATAGATGAACTTTGTGTTGGCCTTTACTCATCTCTTAGTTAAGAAGAATAATTGCTATTTTAAATCATTGGACTGCTTCAAAGGATGAAGGGTCAGATGTAAGAGACGATCGTGTAGAAGATGTAGACGTCAATAGACTGTTGAATTGTTGCCGTAAACATTCTGAGTAAGCTGTATTTCAATTTCTATGTTCATTATGAATTCTTCTCTTATTCTGCAATGACTGATTGAAGTGCTATGTTTTTTGTTTTCCTAACTCAGATGGCCGGGGAGTTAGTAGAGACAGAAATCCACACTTGATAACCCATAGTGTTGCTGTCAGCCACTTTCTGTCCGTACACTAAAGTGGTAATTGATTAGATAACTTTACTGCTTTGCTGCAACATTTTAATCATGAATATTTCGCTAATCACTGCAGATTTAACACCAAGTCGGTGCCTTTTTTATTTTGTGCTCACACTCCAGGATTTATAAGAATCATTATCAACTGAAGGAAAAGTCAATACAAATATTTACTGAACGGAACATAGTTTGTGGGCGCACTATGCAACCAAAGTCAAGCCCGTTTGTTGGATGATAATTTATTGGTCTCAGCTCCACAGAGTCCCCAACAACCTTCCAAACTCCTGCGAAATGTTCAGTTTTATACTACTTGCCTTATATGTGGTTTGAAGATGGCTTTAGGACTACAAATTAGCTGTGATTGGTTATATCTAAAATCACATATTATTCAATGATCACCATATCGGCACATCATGCTCAAATGTTGTCGTAGGTTGGGGTTATTACTAAATTGCTTATTTTATACTTGAGTTATGTCTCATTCCCGGTTTGTGCTAATCTCTGGTTTCTTTGTCGTCCCCTTGTATAACAACTTTAGCTTTTGCTCCACGCAGTTTAGTTGCTTTTACATAAGTACGCAAAAAGGAGTACTTATTTTCCCCTCTAAATTTTACCGAAAATTGTGGTTAGTCAGAAGAAGCAGGTATCAAGTGGCCATCACCAGCAGTGTGTTTATGTTATACAACTTCTCTAATAGATGAAGAATGAGAACAGTCAAAGATAGCACACTCTGCTTGTTATCCTTTCAGCCTTTATTTGTCTACAGAAGAAAACAATAAAGCACAGCACACGACCAATACTGAAGTAAATCCCTCAAACAGGAAACAACTTTGGGACACTCAGGCGTATGATTTATGAGATGAGAGAGATGCCACTGGCTAGCAGATTATCAGCCAAATACTTGTTTGCAGCTTCTGATGGGTGGAATCCATCCCAGAACACGTATTCAGATGCATTGACACATGTCCCTACGGATTCTGTGTTGCATAGGATTGATGTTTCAAGCAAGCCTGTGCCACAGCAGGCCTTCCTTGCCTCGAAGAAACCTACATAATTTTATGCATGAGTTAATGACACGTCCTGGGATCTGATGGTCAAGTTTTAAAGCACCAATGAAGATTTTCAACCCTTTGTGCTTCTATGTGAAAGATTCCATGAGATATACATTCTACTTTATTTAAGATATTGTATGAGCCATTAACCTGTACCGTACCATATATCCTAGATTGGAGTAGCTGCATGCCCTGTTTTTATTTACACAACTTATCTATAAATGGCATACCATTTTCAGCAGGCTTTGTGACAATGTCATAGAGAGGCTTGTAAGTGTCCAAGACAACCAGATTGAGGCCAGAAAGCTTGGTATGTAAGCTCTGAGATGTAGCATTGAGCTTGCTATTGAATGAAACTGCATCATTGTTTAGCTTAGCCACGCACTCGTTGCTGTCAGATCCAAAGATCGTTATGGCTGTCGGGAGACATCCAAGCGGTGGCAATGTTGTTACTCCAATCCTCCGTGCTCCCAATGCATATAGATTCTGAAAACATAGTTTTGATTATACAATATTCATATGAATATTTTCTGCAAGTTATTTACTGAATCAATTTAGGAGTCTGATGGAGAGCAAGACCTGAATGAAATTTATGTAGGAGGTGATGAGAATGTCAGCAAACTGACTAACAGTATACTTCTTGTAAAGTAGAGGATTGATGTAATAGTTTTGCAGAAAGTCATTACTTCCAGCACTGACAAGGTAAATTGCACCAGATATAATAGTTGAAGCGTTTGGTTTTCCAGCAAATTTTGCTACTTTGTTCTGATACTCCTTGTAGTATTCCAGCTGCTGAGTTAGTGAAAGTACATTCTACAATACCAGAAGCCCAAACACGTTATTTTAGGGCAGTGCCCAGATAGATAAATTTGAGTGTTTGCTTTATAGTATTATTACATATAACTCTGCTGTTGTGTCAAGGTATCCAGAAGCAGCTGAGGCAAAGCTTGCTCCAATCAGGAGGTTCTTTCCTCCTGCTTCACCGAGGTAAGCTTGTGGGTAAGATGTAAATCCCAAGTACTCAGCTATTCAGAAGGAAACAAAAGAAATTAGATCATGTATTGATCATTTATGAACACTACTAAGTGAAATGAGTTTCTATAGTAACAAAGCACCAGTGAAATCCGAGGCAAGTTTTCCATTGCAGAACCTTCCTGTGGGCTTGTGAGTAATAAAGTCTCTTCCATAAGGGAGAAAGTTTGCTTTAATGACAGTTTTGAGGTGATTGTTGATCCCCACATCGAGAACAGAGTCCCCAAATGTGAACAATGCAGGAACTAGTGGCTGCCCATTTGCCAGAGAGATCACAGGAGCTAGGAGAAGAAAGAGAATGGATAAACAAGTCGTATCCATTAGAACCAATGAGTTTGTTTGAAAAATGATAGCTCAGAAGAGGGAAATTTAAAGGGGATTTGGAAGCAAGGGCAAGGTGAAATAATTGGTTTCTAAAGTTCATACGCTCAAGAAATCTGATCATTTACAGCTTGGTATATATTAATTGTGTTAATTAGAGCCCAAGATTTAGCTGACATTGAAATCTCATCTCACTTGCATCAGATTTTATAATCCATATTTAAAGGATTACAAAGTTTCCAAAATGTTCATCTCCACAATCTCATCTCACTTGCATCAGATTTTATAATGAGTTGTACTTAGGCTTCACCCATTCATGGTACAACTTATTTTTCAACCACAATTTTTTTTATAAAAATTAAAAAAAAAAAACTATTTTTTTTTATGGCTCTCCAATGGGCTGCATATTAGATGCATGCAATCTAGACTGCACTCAATTATTTTTCTTTTATAATCTTGTGGAGATGGAGTGGTTTTAGCCATGTTGAAGTTTCGAGTGTAATAAATAAGTGACATTTTTATAAATGCATGCCCAAAAAATCATGTTTGACCTTTGGATTTCGTATTGCGTACCCATATTTACTTTCCAACTGCTCTGCTATTACTGTCGTGTTATATATTTAAAAACAAAATTTCCCATTACTAGAAGGCTTTTTTTTTTTGTTTTTTTAAGTCTTGCAGGAGAAGGCTTGGAGTGTAGCTTTTTTACGTGTACGGTGTACCAGAAGTAACGAAAAATATGGTCAGTGATGTTTTTTAACCAGTAAGGCTTTTCTCTATTAGAAAATGTTTAATTCCTTTTGTCGTGAGCCTTAAGATTTCCGTGTTCCCTTTTTATTCTCATAGCTAAGTTGGATAACCATTTTATTTTTTAAAATTTAATCTATAAATACAACTTGTATCTATGAGTTTTTATGCTTTGTTATCTATTTATTTTTAAAATAGAAACCAAGTTTTGAAAGAAAAAAAAAAGTAGCTTTCAAGTTTTTGTTTTTAAAATTTAGTTATGAATTTAAGTGTTTTTTTTTTAAGAAGGATGAGCATTATGGTAAGGAAGATTAAAATCATTGTAGAGAATGGTGAGAAAACAAATAAGACTTTAAAAAACCAAGTAGTTATCAAATGGGGCTTAGGTACTAAGATTTTATTTTTATTTTTTACTTTTACCCCTACCATATAATTTAGTTATTGATTCTTATCGATAATATGAATATACTTTAGTCACCTTTCTTATCGTTATTATGCATACACTTTAGTCACCTTTCTCGTCAATATTATATATAGACCTTAATACTTTAGTCCCTTGCATCCATCTCAATTATTTTTATCAATTTATTCATTACAAGTCCTTGTTCCTGTTCCTTATTATTATCAATTTATTCATTACAAGTCCTTGTTCATATTCCTCATTATAAGTCCTTATTGACCTCGACATTGTTCAATGACTGCTTTCATTTTGATTTCGATTATTCATTACAAGTCCTCGTATATTTCAGGCTAGTATTGTTCAATGACTGCTTTCGTTGATTTTGGCGCTAATTCCTTTGATTCTATTTCTTTTCTTGACACCCAATCATCCAATGATTTACCAGCATGCTGTCTCATAAATCACCGTCAATGTCAAGTAAGTATTTAATTGTTAAGAAATCAAACTTTGTATTTAGATTTATTTTTTCTTTCCTTGGTATATATATAGTTTCAAGATATTTTTACATTTGAAATCTTGCAAATGAATACGATGTATTATTTGCCAGTCACCAGAGTTAAAAGGAAAATTTGAATTAGGGTATGAAGCGATCAAAAGCATCCACCTTACTCACTTACAAGTATCTAAAGAAGAGAACAAAGGGACGTCTTTTATTATTTTTTACTAACGTATATTAATGTTATGTATCCTGCTAGCAAATCGCAAAACCCACCTATATTTTTGAAACCATGAATTCTTCTTTTCTATGTAACGTTATAATAAATGAGATTTTGTCCCATATAAGCTGATTATATGATTGCAGAAGCACAGACAATGGACATGTTCAGAGGAGAATGGTCAGGTTTAGAAAGTAGACCTCAAACATCACAATATTATTCACATGAAAGACTGGGGAAACAAACTCCATTGCCAAAGAGTATGAATTATGCCATTCATTTTATGCTCTCCTGCAATGGAAGCCCGTTAATCTCCCTATCAATACCTCTATCTCTGTCCATATGGACCATTCAACTAGATGACAATTGAGCTCTCAAACTGAATCACAGCTTAAGATTTATTCTCTCTGATAGTGTTAATATATCCGAGTAAATCTTATCACCACCAATTTCTGCGCCACTGGCTCCAGCAGCCACCCTCAAGATATCTTCAATTAGATTAACATTTCCCATTATATCCACGTGAGCACTGCTTTCACTTCCTCTTCCTTCTAGCAGGCTAGCAGGGGCCTTGTGCCTGTATTCTCTAACGTATGTAGGGCTGCCTGATGGATTGAATCGTGTTTTGTTTCGCCACCCTTTCGCACACATGAAACCAGAGCTCACTACCGGTACACAGTCATCGCCATCGACGAAATACATTCCGCTTCTCAGACAGCCGCTCCCTTTTCCATCAATGGAGAGATCAATTCTGAATGGAATGCTCTTGCACTTATCATAAGATGAGTCATAGATATATGATCTTTCTGTGGGGATTCCCACTCCGTATAAGCAGTATATCTCCATATCTGGGGCATCTGGTAGTCTGAAACGGATTTTGCAAAATGTATTGAGTTTCATGGACTGTGTCAGCAAGACAGAAGTAATGGAATGGAAAGTCGAGAAAGGTGTGTTCTGTTTTCTTGGGGACAGGGATTGAGGGAAGTCTGATAGTATTTCAAATTAGAAAACAATACCTCCAAAACTATGTTCTTGATGTTAGGTAATTAATTGGATTGCTAACTCATACCAAAAGTTGATTGTACTTACTTCATATGGAATGTATCTTCTAAAGAAAATCAGAAACTTTTAAATATCTATACAGGTACTTACTTTGTCTCAAGTGGATTTGACCAGTACTTGTAATGAGCATACTTAGGATCATCTAGATCTTCAGCAATTCCATAAGAGAAGTGACTGTCAACCCGCTGCATCATTTTTGGAGCCACAACTCGGAGTAGATCGAAAACAGTTTTTGCCGTGTAAGCTTTATTCTCGGAGAGTTTTCGAATACTTTCCCTACTCATCTCATCATATTCAGTCCATACATCACTACAAGAGAAGCTCGAATCATTGGAACTACCTGAATCCATAAGTTCCTATTCAAGATACAGTCATTAGTCAATACTATCCTACACTCAAGATATAGGGAAAAATGTTCTCACTTTGAATATCTAAGTTCACCTATCAACAAACAATAGTATCTAATACATTCAGCATGCTAGTGCTGGTCAATTGTCAGACATGGGGAAGCATTTTTCTGTTCTTTTCAAGTTGTTAAAAGCAGTAAATAAGCGAGACACTTACTACTTGGTTATTTGAACCGCCAGATAACAAATTCAAGATATCTTTACACAAGTTATGCATAATTTCTCTGTTGGCTATATATCTTTAAATGGATGTGTTGAAAGAGCTAAGTTTCATCATATGTCTCATCAAAGAAGTTAGTTAGTTTCAATGCAGAGAAACTAGCCAAGAGATTACCTGTGAAGTTAGAGTAGAGAGCTCAGAAGAAGGTCGTGTTGCTGCTTCTTTGCTAAAAGAGAGTATTCTTCCATAGTGCACAGGCTCCTCTTGTTGAAAGCCTTTCTTTCTTTCACTGTCATTGGAATCATTTTCATTTCTAAAAGAATGTGGATCTACTTTCTCCAAATCACAATTCTGAACATCTTCAGGAGACCAATCTAAGTCACCCCAAATCGTCTCTCCACCTTTTGGTAACAAGGAGGCGGTCGAATCCCAGGTTCGGGAAACCCGCAACATATGTTCTAATGTTTGAAAGCCAAGAATTTCAGATTTCAAAAAACCTGGGGTCATAGCTCTGTAAAATGCCAAGAAAACCAAGTTCATTATCTTTTTCCTTGAATCTCTATAATAAGACTTCTCTTTGTATGCCATTTGCAGGTTAATCTCTTCTTAATTTTCATAAGAATTTGATAGTTAAATTCTAAATGTCTTGCGCTAATAATTCATGAAGCCTGAGAAATCTTACACTTGGGAGTTGAGTCAATATTTTGACACAATTTTGAAAAGTATGCTATTTCTTAATTCTTTTCAACTTATGAAATAAATACAAAAAGAAATCCATCTGATATTTATTTTATATTTTAAAAATAAATTCTATTTCAGAAAAGTTAGAGAAAACTAAAATAAAGTTTATCAATAAAACTCTAAGAATAAAATATTTTATCCAAAATACTTCAAACCTTCCTAATTAAAAGATTAAAAGAACTTTGTCAAAACACCTGTGAAAAAAGGAAATCAAAATGAGAAATAAAAACTGACAACAAATTACAGTAACAACATAATTTATTCATCGAATACAAACAAAAATACTCTGATATTATATGCCTATCAGAATATTGTTTATTTATAAAAAATATCCAAAGAAAACAAATTTAGAGTGGAGAGAAGAGAACAAAGAGAACCTGAGCAAAGCAACGTGTCTGTCTTCAGCAGAAAGAATTTTACTAACAGCCTTTGGAGTTCCCAGAAACGTAGAGCCAATATTCATTATTGCTTTAATATGCTTGGCACACCACCCTGGGCCGCCGCCGCCACCGCCCATCGGCGTCGGCAATTCCACCCACTTCATGAAGTGGAGGAAGTATAGAACCCCCATTGAATGAGGCACCACCACCACTTTATTTCCCCCATTTGTTTCATACATTACCTCTATTTTACTCTTCAATCTGCTCAAGGCTCTGTCTCTAACCTGCGTGATTTCTCAACTCAACTATGGCAAACCCAATGAAGTGATTATACATTTGATTGGAAGAAGAAGAAGAGAGTGTTTTGGGTCACATACCTCTGTGTTTTGGAAGGCGATCCTCCAATCATATGCAGCCATGTGTAAGTTCTTTCCATCATAACCAATTTTAGCCAAATTTTCAATGAGAACAGCCCAAACGAAGTAGCCTTGGGTGAAATAATCGGCGGCCACAAGCCCTTCGACTGGTCGGACTCGAATGCCTGGTGGGTCAAGCCCTGTTTCATTGTCCAAAGACAGGTGCTCCAACCAACATAATGGTCTGAAATTTTGAATTCAATTCTCAAATGGGTACTTTCAGAATCAATCCAAAAGCATCTGAAATGTAAATTTGATATAGAATTTGCTAACCTTTTCAATGTTTCTGTGAAACTCCCACCCCACAGGCGCTTTCGAAACAGGCCCTTGGCGCAGGGCTTGCCATCCCAGAGCTCCAGCCCGCCGGTGACAAGCCCGGGCACTAAAACGACTGGGTGGAGACCAGATACGCCTTCTCGCTTTAGAACACTCCCCGGTGAATCAATCCCCGGAAACCCAGTAAATGTAAGAGGCAAATAATGGTAGAGGAAAAAGAGTAGCCACCAAAATGTACACATATATCCAATAATCCAGCAGCAATTATCTAAGCACTTCCATTCTCTTGCTTGCCCCTTGTTGATGTTCTTGTTCCTTTTCTTCTTCTTCTTGTCCTTGTCCTTGTCCTTATCTTGCTTCTTTTGCAGCAATTTTTTCACATATGCCACAATAACATTATGTTTATCCTCAGACTTCTGTGCTTCATTGGGCTGGACCGCCATTGAAGAACTCTTAACAGGGTTGACATAGTATAATTTGCGGAGACGAAGAACAGAAGCCATTGATTAAGGAGTGAAGGAAGTTGAGATCAATAAACTTGAAGAAGAATGAGGAGAATCCTGGTGGTGTGGGGGATTTTAAAACAGAAAGAGGTGTAATGGGTGTGTTAAAAGAGCTGTCAAGAAGGCAATACACGTGCTGAAATGAAAAGGAGAAGAGGGAGTAAATGGCCTGGTGGCCATGGATGGCTGAGATTGTGCAGCAGAAAAAAACAGGGGATCTGAAGGGAAGAGAAAAAGAAGAGGTTTCTTCAACCATAATGAGAAAGAAAGAAAAAAGTGCTTTCTGCAAACTCGCTGAGGAAATGGGAATGGAGAATCCAAGGTAATACATTTTGTTTTATCAAAATGACACTTGGCTCTGTTTCTGCATGGGCGCTGCATCAGGTGTCATCCCTCTGCCTTGACTGCAGATTACAACTTTTGTGAGTAAGACTCCTGCCCTTCGTACTTGGTACCTACTTACTTTTATATATATATATACATACATACATCCATATACATGCTAGAAGTAAAGTCAAGAGCGGATTTACTTAAGGAGCCTGCAAATTTTCTACTTTATATAATATAATATGTATATAAAAATCAAATTAAAATACAAAAAAATCTTCTGGCATAGTTGGGATGCTATGTCTCCAAGCCCCTCAAGTTCAACAACTTGGGACGCTTTCTGGACCTTAACCCTAGCAAATAACATTTACCATGAATTTCACATTATAGAAAATAATACTTACCTACCAAACGGGACATTATTAAAAATTGTACTTTTGTGGGAGTAAAAAATGTCTCTTTTCTCTCCCTGATGCATTATTTTCTAGTAGGTGAGATGTAACTCTAGTGAAATGGGATTATAAATTACTTTGAATATGTGAAATCTTAATTCTAAAATGTTAAAACTCCAAATTGATTGGATCTCGACTTTAAAGTTGCTTTAAGATTGAAACTCTGAGAAAAAGAACACATTATAACTCAAGAGTCTAATACGCCTCAAAGATGATCAATCCTACTCGAATATTCTTGACATACATCTTATGACATGAATTGCAAGATTCAAGAAGTTGATCGCTTAACTTGAAAGGAGAAAAGTTGTCGGGGAGTAAAACTCAATTCCTCATAATCTTTCCATGGACACATTATATGAACTTATTACTCCCAGAAGCATGTAACTCGAGGTGAAAATAAACAAAAATAACAACAATAATGAAAGAGTGAGTCATAATGTGGCTGTAATAATTAAAGAGTTTAGCCTTTTCTCTCGTTTTCCATATGGTAGCTTATTTATTTATTTTGGGAAATCTGATTGTTTTGTCACATAATCCTCGTCTTTATTTTCTTTCCCATGGGACTAGAATCTTCACAAGTAGGAATCAGAGAAAAATGATTTGGCTGGAAGAGTTTGTTTGTGTTTTTTAGTGAATATATATATATATTAAACTTGTGCATAGTGGTCATTCAAAGATATAATTTATAAAGCAAAAGCAAGCTGCGGCGAATATTTATGGTAAGTTTCTCGATTTGTGTGGTATTTTTTTTATCTGATTCCTTCTTTTCGGGATGCGTACTCTTTGACTTTGGTTATTTACTAATACATCCCATGCCCATATTTCTTTTAGTAGATGTACAATATAATATGAAATAGGAGATTGAAAATTTTGGTGTTTTTTTTTACTAAATTATGTATAGAAACACATTATTTCAAGAAGTTGTACTTTAATTGATTTTACTTTTATTTTACTACTTTATTTACTATCTAAATTTGTATTTTTATATTCTTTCAATGAAAGAATAAAGATATTTTTGAAATAAAAGATATTTAAAAAAATATATCTTTATTCTTTCAAATTTACAATAATATTATTCTTTGCATAAATGTTTCAAAATTATTAATAGAAATTCTTTTAAATTTGGAACGAAAATTAAGACCTTAGAATAGCCCATTGGAACACTCTCTGGTATCATCTTCTCATGGAAAGCTCAATATACTACCCACACTCCAATGGGCCAATGGGCCCAAAAATACCAGCATTTGAAATTTAATAATTATAATATAATTATAAATAGATAGTGATATTTTTAAAAATATTTGTAAGTATGTATTACTTTTTCATAATTAAAATGGTATCTATTCAACAATAACTAATAATTAAATTTAATAATAGTAATTAATATGTTTCATTAAATGATAGTCATATATTTGCGTAAATCGTTAATTAGCTTAGATATTTATTAGCTATAATTATAATCATCTTTTTTTAGTTCAACAATGGTAGGGATGACAAAAATAAGCATAGCTTCTATAATTTATGTGTATCATGGACCATAAGTCAAAGATTTGAATTCCTTCATTTCCAAATATTGAACTCAATAAAAATAATTTAAAAAAAACAATGGCATGGATTGAAGATTAAACCATCATGTAGTAATTAGTGTCTGGATTAATGAAAATTATGATCCTCATTTATTAACCTATATATATATTGGTTAGTTTTTTTTTTTATATTTAATGTTAACTAGTTTTTTCTACTATTATAATTAATTTTTACGTTTTTTTCTAAATAATATCTATGTTATGTTAGGTTTGCAGCTACCCAACAGTTGTTTTTTCTTGTTTCACTCAATTCCAATTGGCAATAATATATTCCAAACAAAGAAAAAGAAAAATATGAATGCAATGGGCATAGTTGAAGGTATGTTGGTATGTGGACTTTTCTTCTTTTTGCGTCACGTTTATAATATTCAGATCTATAAGAAATATTTTCGGCTCATTCATCTAGTTTAAATTTGTAAACAAAGTATGCTATAGACTATTGATGATTGTTGAACTTGAAACAACTATTATTTAGAACATAAAATTATGTAGTCTTTTTCAAATTTTAAATATCAATTTTTTTTTAGTTAAACAACACTGTTGAGAATGGGGGGTTTAGAACCTATGACCAATAGGCCATAAGTCATACTTCATACCAATTTTTTATTTTTACACATCTCAAATTCCCAAGCTCGGCGCAAGTTATATACCATCCACCCATTCATATAAATCAAAGTGTTTGGATTTGGATTTCTATCTCAAAATTCATTTAGGGACTTATTCGGATTTACCATTTTTTAGTATAATCTCAATCTTTTTTTTTTTTTTACCGAATACCTGTTTAATCTTATGGGGTTTGCTACCATACTAAACAAACATAGGGTTTCATCTCAAAATCAATTGGTAATGAAAAGAGTAGTCATATATCATATAAGTTGTGAGATTTTTCTTCATCTTTTCCATAAGATATCCTCAAATCTCAAACTACACAAATCTAGGTTGGTTAAAATAGTAGGATGATATTGAAAAAGGAGAGAAGGGAGCAAAGATTGGTTAAAATAGTAGGATGATATTGAAAAAGGAGAGAAGGGAGCAAAGAGAGAACATAGATGATAGAGGGGAGAGGGAAAAAAAATCACCTTAAACTAGGATAGATATTACAATCGCATTCTTCAGCTTTCAATTTAATTAGATACCTTTTAAACTTGCAAAATATTACAATTAAACCCTTAAATATTACAAAATGTATAAATCACGAGTACGAGTTATAAAGATTGTTTCAATAAAACTTACAAATTATAGAATGGTTGCAATCTAATTCAATTTTTATGAACTTTATAAATGGTAAAAACTATAATTGATATTGAGTTGTCATATCTATTTAAGAAAACAAAATATTAAGGTAAGGAATTGAGTTTGATTCTTTTTTTTTTCTTAATACAATAACATTATAGGATGAGATATTCGAATCAATGACCTCTTGATCATAAGTTTTATTTGATCCTAGTTGAATTATGCTCTTGTTGGCAAATTGAGTTTGATTCTAACATTATTACAGTTGGAAGGTTTGATTGAAACAACATTAATATTTCCTAATTAGTTTGTGTATTTTGTAATAATTAAGAGTTTAATTGCAACCATTCTTTAAATTTACAATAACCTATTGATGGATCTAAAAGTTCAACAGTGTGATTATAATAACTTTTAGAATTGTGATGTGGTTTCTACCATTTTTCTTTTTTAAGAATGAGATCAAGAAAGATAAAATTGGGAATTTATGATATTAAGAAAGGGATTTGAGAGGATCTAGCATGAAAAAGTTGGCATTGGAAAAGAACAGCCAAGTCACAACTACAGCCACAGGAAAAATAATTTATATTAATTTAGAAGGCACGGGATAACCGACATGGCGCGTGTGAATAACTTCCCAACGCGCCCTTTCGGCGCGTGGCTTGGAGTCTGCATTTCTTAGCTGTCTGTCGGTGCCCAGAACGATTGGATCATAAGCCGCGACAGGGGCAAGCTAGTGATGCAGTGAACCTCACTTTTTTTAAATATCTTTTTATTTATTTTGGTTTTTTAATTTGTTTTTTTTTGTTCCTTTTTGAAAATTACACTTAAAAATACACTTTTGTCTCTTGTATTTGAATTTCAATTTTTATGTGTCCTATGATTTTTTCAAAGTAAGATTGAGTTTGGATTGATTTCTAATACTTTTTTTATACAAATTAGAATAAAGAATTCGAACGTTTGACCTTTTAATCAAAAGTATATATTTTATGTCAACTAAGTTATATTCATATTATTTTAATAGTACATATTTTATATCAGTTAAGTTATGATCATATTAGTTCGACTGACATAAAACGTTTACTATTAATTAAAAGGTTAGAAGTCTGAATTCTCCATCCAATATATGGTTAAAAAAACGATTACAGCAGAATCTTAATTGTGAGTAAATCCATTAAAATCACTTTTTTAAACCACATTCAGGGCATGTTCGGAAGTGATTTTGTAATGACTAAAATCACTTTTGACATGTCTAAAATCACTTTCATTTCAAAAGTGTGATGTTTGGCAATATTGAACAAGTGATTTTGGAATAATTCAAAATCACTTGGAGTGATTTCCTATTAATTACTTGGGAGGTGATTCTTTTATTAAGTAATTGTGATTTAAAATGACTATTATTTCATTTTTGAAAAATGTATATTTTTTGTGACGGGTAAAACCCGTCATCTTTTGTAAAATTTCATAAATTTTCATAAAAAAATGAATTTTCTCAAAACCGTCACCATTAAGTTCATCCGTCATTTTTTACAAAATGACAAATTTTCTCACTCTAAAGTTTTTATAATGTGTATCTCTTATTTTATTATCACTTTATCTTTTCATTCATTTTTTTTACTCCTCCCTATCATTTTCGTATATTTTTAAATTTTTTCTCACTAATTTTTTTTTATCTCTTGCTCTACCATTTTTGTTCTTGTACTTTTTTATTCCTAAATCTTAGTTTTTTTTATCTTCAATCCTCGTTATAAATTTTATTCCTAAAATTTTTATCATCTTACCTAATTTTTTTATCTCTCTATCTTTATTTCTCTAGTATTTTAATTCTTTCATATCTCTGACTTGATGATTATAAAATCTCTTTTAAAAACAAACATTAATCATTTAAAAAATATATATTTTTAATTAAATTTAAATTCACGTTTATAACGTTTGAATTAAATATTAAAATAATTTATAAGTAAATGATTTTTATAAAAAATTAACTATAATTAAATCATTAGCTTAAAACACTTCTTTTAACTCCCAAACATGCATTTTGAAAGGGATGTCTTATCGAGGCAATCGTATTTGCTTCGGTAGATACGCTATTCAGGCACTTGAACCCGCTTGGATCACATCTAGACAAATCGAAGCGGGACGAAGGGCAATGACACGAAATGCACGACGCGGCGGAAAAATATGGGTACGTATATTTTCAGACAAACCCGTTACACTAAGACCCACAGAAACACGTATGGGTTCAGGGAAAGGATCCCCCGAATATTGGGTAGTTGTTGTTAAACCAGGTAGAATACTTTATGAAATGGGTGGAGTAGTAGAAAATATAGCTTAGCGAGCGTCTGGTATATGAGGATATTTATACTTCTTTCCACATACGGAAATATGAAATTCAAACTCATGTGACAAGCCACGGACCTGAAAGAATCACTAACGAAATACCACATCTAGAAGCCCGCTTACTCCGTAATTTAGACAAAGGAACATATGACATCTAAAACAATTATTTAAAAAAAAAAATTATAAAATTGTGAACTTTGATGGTAGGCCTTATTTTAGGCATGGTAGCTAAACCAGTATTCATTTATTTAACACTATAACTTCTTCTTTTTTTTTTTTTTTTTTTTTTTAAGTTTAGAGTTGTTTGATAAAATTATTTGTCAATTAATCGACTAAAATGGTAATTTAAAACACATTTATTCGAAAAAATGGTCCTTTACTAGCTTTTAAAAGCAGATTCTCATAGAATCATATTCCTCTTATTATCAACTTTTAAAATTTCAATTCTATCATTCAATGAATTATATTTTATATATCTTAAGACCATACAACATATAAAACTAAAACAATTATTTGGAAATTTATAAACTATATTAAAAGAAAAAAGTTGTGCATTTTGATAATAGGTTTATTTTAGTTATTATAGGTAGGTAAATCACAACAATTTAGTATTCATTACCAAATAGTGTTACTTGATTTTTTAGGTTTTTAGTTTACTTCACATTATAACCGATATTTCTAAAAACACAATTACTAATAGTTATTTTAATAACTATGACAATATCAAACTACGTCTACCACTTTTAATTTTTTTTATTTGGATTTAGTTTAAACTTAATCCTTAAAGTTTGATATTGATTTTTAAATTGTTATTAAAATACTTTTTAAAATCTACGGACTTGTTTGGTAGGCGATTCAAATTCTATTTTATGTTTTCGAATTCACTGAATTCAGTAAACATGTGTTTTTAAAATTGTTTTTGGATTATGTGATTTAAATAATAGAAATCATGATAACAACATTTTTATGTTTGGATTGTATCCAGGTTATGAAATTAAAAATTGAAAATACATAATTATATTAAACAAATATAAAAATATTAATAAATATAATATTTCATGTTATAAACTCAATTTACATTTATTAAATTGGAATATGCATAATATAATATATTATAAAATAATAACTAAAAAATTTATAAGAAAAACATGTTTATAAATTAATTAATAATGACTTCTATTCCACGTAATATTTAGTTTTACAACTACACGACTAATTTGATGGACTATAAATATATTATATAACACGTTTTAAACAATTGATTAAAATATAATCGAATTTCCAGATCTACTATCCAACACATATTTAAAAATATGAAATGCAATTCAGTTTTTATTGAATTTTTTGTTTTTAAATTTATGTTTTTAGATTCCTTATAAAAAATGCTCAAAGTTATTTTGTAAAAACTATATCAGAAAAGAAAAACTGTTTTCTTTTTTATTTTTTAATCTAGTTAAGAATTTGAAGATTCCTTGGATGTGAAAACATAAAAAAAAAAAAAAAAAACCACAATTTATAAAAACAGGGTGGGTATTAGAGATGTCCACGGGGCGGGCGGGGTCGGGGAATGACTTACCGTCCCCGTCCCCGCGTTCCATTTCATTCCCCATCCCCGTGAAATTCCCCATTTAATTTTCATGGAATTAATTCATGGATCGGGTTCCCTCATGGGAATAATTCCCCGTTTAGCATTTTTCTTTTTCCAAATTTTATTACATAATTCTTTTTTGTTTAAAAAATTTTATTTAAATGACTAATTACTAATTGGAAATTTTTATTTAAGAGACTTTTTTTTTTGAATTTTCTTAAAAAAGTAAAATGAGATTTAATAAAAATTTAGAATTATGGCTTATTCTTTATTGTATATACACAAATATATATATTTAAATAATAATAATATATCGGGCGGGGACGGGGAGCGGGGTGGGGTCGGGTCGGGGGGGAAGTGGGAATACATTCCCCGTCCCCGTCCCCGTTTAGCTAACGGGGAAAAAATCCTCCCCGCTCCCTCCCCATTTCCCCGCCTAAACGGGATTCTCGCTTCATGAAAAATGGACATCCCTAGTGGGTATAAGACGAAGCTTTAATTATTTATTTTAGCCTAACTTATCTGGATTTATCAATTTAATCTGATCTGGCCAATTGTTATTTTAAATATTGATTTTATTGAAAAATTATCAACGTTTCCCGGTTGCTGGCATGTGTTTGTTTAATTGTTTTTACCGCTAAAAAATGTAAAATAGATTACTGTGCTTCGAGAAGAAGGAATATTTGTATTTGTTTTTTTTACTATTATTTAAAATAAGATATTGGGGGGCAGGAATAACTAACATCAGCCCCACTTCTTAATTTATAGAGCTTCCCGTTTTCATATCCTAAAATGTGAATCCTTAAAAAAAAAAACAACAATAAATAAATAATAATAATAAAAATTGTGAGCCCAATTTCTTTATTCACGTGGCAATAATTCCAATAGTCTAATCCCATGCTTTTGCAGTCACCATCGTAGTTTAATATTGATATTTATTTTAAATTTTTATCAAATAAATAAGTTCTAAATATATTTTTTAAATAAAAGAATAATTAAGTTCTAAATTATTTGGTGTGCTCTAGCTAATCTTTACAAAGTTTTTATTATGTTTAGCTTCTCGGACATTTTTGCTTTTAGTGGAATTAACACAATTCAATGTAATGAATTGTTTAGGGATATATTTTAAAATAGAGTCGTAATAAATTAAGAGATCTTATAGGCTTTTTATCAAATTATGATCAAAATTAATAATGTTTCTACTTTTTAATTAAAAATATGTTTTAAAATCTAAGTGAGATTGTTCATTAAAAACAAATCAAATTGAGAATGTTGAACTAAAAAAAACTGAACTAGCAAAATCTCTCACCGTCAAAATAAAAATCAAAACATAAAAAGTATCTAACATGTTGATAAATACATTATTTTATTAAATTGCTATCACCCTTTATTTCAATAATGGCATTGACTATTATAAGTTTTACTTAAAATACGTGGATGGTATTTTAAACAAAATATATATTATATATGGAGACTAGACGAGAAAAAAAGTAAATTGAAATGTAGAGATTAAATTATAATTTTTTAAGAAACAATTAAGTGATAGAAAAATTAAACGAGGGAACGAGCACGATTAACATTGAATTGACAATTAAAAAAATATTTAAAAATGTTAATTAACATATTTGTTATACTAAATACTAAAAAAAATAAATAGCACAACATAGTATTTTTTTAATTGATGGATTCAAACTAACTAAAATTAACCGATATGTCTTTTGTAATACCATTTAATATACTAGTTGAACTATGCTCTTTTTGCGGTTTGTTCTTTTAATCATAAATAATTTATTTATTAAATTCTAACAAATTAATACGTGTAAAAAACAAAATATAATACATGCGGCATGTGGGCAAACCCCCGAACTAAAGCCGTCCAAATTTAAATCGATAATCATTTGATTTTGAAAACTCTACTTATTTTTTAATATGTTTTTTAATGAATTTTACATTTCACTAAAAAATCATTTAAATTTTTAACTAAATTAAACAATATATTTTTTAAAATTACCTTTTAAGGCTCCGTTTCATTATTATTTAAGCTCGATTTGATAACTATTTAGTTTATAAAAATTGAGTTTATTTCACCATTTCTCTACAATGGTTCTCATATTCTCTACTATAATTTCGATCTTTCTTAAAAAAAAATCTTGAATTATCAGCCAAATTATAAAAATAAAAAATAAGTTTTTGAAAAATAGTTTTTAAGGCCCCGTTTGATAACCATTTTGTTTTTTGTTTTTTGTTTTTAAAATTTAAACTTAAAAATATTACTTCTGCTAATAAGTTTATATGTCTTCTTATTCTACTTTGTACCTATTTTTTCAAAAAGTCAACTTTTGAAAACTAAAAAAAGTAGCTTTAAAAAACTTGACTTTGTTTTTAGAATTTGACTAAGAGTTCAAATGCTTACTTAAGGGAAATGATCTCTATTGTAGATAAATTATGTGAAAATAAGCTTAACTTTCAAAAACTAAAAACAAAAAACAAAATGATTATCAAACGGGGCCTAAAAAAATTGGTTTGATTTTTGAAAATATATCTTAAAAGATGGAAAACAATACGTGAAAGTAGTATTTATATGCTTAATTTTTAAAAACAAAAAACAAAATGATTATCAGACTTTACGTTTGGATTTTGAGTTGTTGATAATTGTACTTATTTTCTCTCAACTTCTTTAGAATGATTCAAACTTTTCTACCTAAATATTTGAAGTCCAAGCCAAATTTCAAAATTTAAAAGTTACTTTTTTTCGTGACACAATTTAAAATTTGAAAACATGGTTAAAAAATAGAAAACTAAAAAACGTATAGATACAAATAATATTTATAGCTATGGTTAATTTAATATATATATATATATATATATATATAAATAAATAAATAAATAAATAAATAAGTGTTTGATAATCATTTAATTTTTTATTTAAAATTTAGTTTACTTGTAAAAGTTACTTCCATCTCTAAAAAAAAAACTTATTTTGTTATCCACCTTTTATGGAGTAATTGATTTTTTTTTCTACATGTACAAAGAACTCTCCAACTCGTGATCATCCACACAATCACATGCCTTTGTCGCCTTAAATGGATGCATAATTGTAGAGTTAAGTGCTTAACTAAATACCCAAACCAAATCATTCCATGCTAAAAAATGATTAATTATCCCATAAAATATAAAGTAAATGCATTATAGATTATCATAAAGTTTTAAATTGCATTTTGGTACTGAACTTTTAGGATGGTTTCATTTTGGTTCATAAATATTTTAGATGTATATTTTAGACCCGTATTTTTATTTGTTAAAATATCATTTTGGTCCCTACATTTTGAGGTTTGTTCTCTCATGGTCGTGATCCATGTACCTTCAAATGTTAAACTTTAGTCATTGTACTTTCAATGAAGCTTAAAACTAATCTCTACTATTAATTTATTGTTAATTTTTCTTTAAAAATTAGTCTCTATTAGTTTTCGCTCTATAAATTTTAGAAGTATGTTCCCATTGTGTCTTTTATTGTATTCAAGTTACTATTATTATTGAACCAATTTTGATTAAAAGAATCAATTTCAAACTTATCATAGGGATTAATTTTAAGTTTTATTGAAAGTAATGGACTAAAATTGAATATTTGAAAGTACGTGGTGCAAAATGAAACCAAATCCAAAGTATAAGACCAAAACGGTATTTTTTTAACTTTTTTTTCAACAAAATAATTTAAATTCTTATAATTTTTTGGTAATTAGTTTTTTTTTTTTATTTTTATATATATCTTGGCATCCAACAAAATGAGTAAGAGAAACCAATGATCTCTATGTTATCTGACTAGAACACAACCTTATTTATCCAATTACAATCGGCATAAACAACAAATACACTACATCTAATAACATTAAATGCTTCAATTCATAAAACATAGGCTACTTTGGCAGTATATTTTACTCATCATAACATTCAAAGAAATTAGACAAATTATGTCAAGTATTATTAATTGCTAAATAGTTACAAAAATGAACAACAACAATTCTTTAATAGGTACAATCTAAAGGGAAAAATAAATCGTCCTCTAATCTTATTATGCCCAAAACATGAAATCTAAAGTCATCACAAATATATAATATTAATACTTTTATTCCTCTATTATTTATTTAAATAAAATAAATAATAAAGTATATATAGAGAGGGAGAGAAAAGCAGTAAACTTCATATGCACTTTCACCCTATGTTATTCTCTTGGGTGCTAGGGCGCAATCGAATGCCCTACCACCTGAGAAAAATGTTGCGACAATTATTGTAGCCACCCTTCTTCTTAATTCACGCCAAAGGTAAGGTATGAACATAGAATTACCTGGATCTATGACAGAGGCAGTTCTCTCTATCGATGGTGTTAAGATTTTTGTCCTAATCTCGTGTTTGTAATATATTGATTGAAATTAATAAGAGTTATTTATTTCATCACTTTGTGTCTCGCAATATTTATAAACCTTTTCCAATAAACTAAGCTCTAGGGTCATTAAATTTATGAGAGAACTAGAGCTTGAACGGTGTGTAGTGGACACACATGGAAGATCACGTTCAAGTTAATGACCCGAACGGTGTGTAGTGGACACACATGGAAGATCACGTTCAAATTACCGCTTTGTATTAGATACAAACGAGGTGATCTGACTCGTTCATGTAGTTGACATGCGAGTGGGGGCATCCTGTGCAATGAGATTGTATAAGACCGGACCGTGAATTATTAGACCTACTGATGTAACACCGTTGACAATAAGGACTAATAATTTCGTAGATGACCATTAGTGACTCGACACGAATCCTCGAGCGTGTTACGGACTCTCTCCATCTGCGGTCCGTTTCTTTGACTAGTACGGGTGAGGGTGGTCACAATTACTCGCTCAATATGCCTATCTTCTCAGGGACAGAACCAAGCAGGGAGCTGGGAACTTAACTACGCAAGATGGAATTCACACGTTCCCGCCTTTAGGGAAACTAGAGGGGTTGTTCCCCTTAAGTCTTTGTCTCAGGGGCTTGGACAACGAGCGCCCACCTTCTCCACCGGCCCCGAGAAGGCGTTGTGTATGGTTGGACCATCACAATATGTTGTTCATTATAGGAGCAGTGGGGACTTAAGGAACAAGAGGTAGACATAGGGGTAAAACGGTAATTTGACCCAGCCGTGTCTACGAACAACCTGTGAAGGGTCGACTCATGGGTATTGGTTATATCGGTGGACACGTAATATTCTCGTGATCGACGGAGTACAACTACGGGCTATAGTGGAGTGTTACCGTAGCTAATGAATGTTGGTTAACAGGGTCAAAGAGTTTGGCGGAGTTAATCTCGGATCATCGGAGCCATCCATCGTAGGTCCATTAGGTCCCTCGGTTGGCTCCATCCGGATTTAAGAAAGGATAAAGTTTTGGTATGAAATTGAAGTGTTCAATTTCACCTTAAAGGGCATTTATGTCATTTATACGAGATATGAATGATATAATATATAGTTTAATGTGAATGAGATTCATAATAAACTATAGGTTAGCCTAATTATTGAATTAGTGCTAATTGGAGAATTTGATTGAGAGAAATTAAATTGGATGTGATTCAATTTAATAAATCCACAACTATTGCAAATGAGATTTGCAATATGAAATATGAGATATCTTATATTATGTGGTTATGCAAATGAGATTTGCATAACCTATGATTAATAGTAAAGTGGTAAATATGTGGACATTTTAACTCCACTAATCCACTATATAAACCCTTCTTTCAAGAAGGATGGTACTTCACTTTCTCATTTTTAGTTTTACACAAAAAAAGAGAAGAAACTCTCTCTATTCTCTCTCAAATTCTCCTCCTCTCCAAAACAAAAAGGTTCCCACAAGCCTCCTTTCTCCAAAAAAGAGAACAACCAGAGAAGGCTTCGTGGTAGTGTTAGACTCACAATCGTTGGAGGAAATCGTTGTGTACTGAGGAGCACGAAGAGTTCGTGGATTTGAAGAAGATATTGTGAAGAAAGTCTTCAACAAGTAAGTAAAATCCTCTCTTCTTGCTTTTTTCTTCTTCTTAATTGCATGTTTAGCCTAGATCTATGTATTAGATCAATTTTAACAAAGACGGTTTGCGTAATTGATACATCGACGATTCAATCGTCTTCCGCTGCACGGGATTTTGATTCCCTTCAGATGGGAATAGAAAGACTAGACATAGTGTATTGGGGACCATAACCCTATATTTATAGATTGATTCTAGGATTTCCCATAGTCCCCTAGGATCAGTGGGTCGGTATCAACTTAGCAGGCCACACTATTGTTTGGAAGTTTATGGGCCCTAATTAGACCACTTGTTTTACCCATGAATAACAATACATATAATTTAATTTTTTTGCCCAATTAAAATTAATTTAATTAATTCCAACAAAAGAAATTAAACATTTAAATTATTGGTTGAAGTTACGTATAATTTATGTCAGTTAAACTTCATTTTAAAATTGTAAAGTTACACATGAAAAATATATAATAAAAAAATAGAAATTGACCCAAAAATTACTTTCTCATAGATATACTATGCAAATAATTAAATAACACACAACTTATAATAATTCTACCCTTGCAAACTTTAAAATGAATTGTGTTTAGATAACTAAAAAACTTTGACAAGCGATAGTGTAATCGACCTTATAAATAAAACTTATTTTTAATGCACTATAAGTGAAACAGAGTCAAGTTTACAAACCATTGATGTATTGTAGGTTCGATGTAGGTATGCCTTGTGTCATGGTTGCACTTCTCAAAGGATCTCAACGTTGTCGTGCGACACTTACTCTCGCCCGCGAGTAAGTCAGCCAACTCAAATTCGGATCGTCGATAACCCTGCTCGAGAAAACAGTTTTAGAAAACGGGTTGAGGGAAAGTTTGTGAAAAACATTTTAGAAAACGTTTGAAAACAATTTTAGAAAGTGAGTCATACACTGATAAACAAATAATGATAACCACAACTTAACTACCATATAACTCTTGGTAAGAAGAATTGACGAATAGTCGCATCCCCAATAATACATTCTAAGAATTTTGGTTGTGACACCTTTGCACGTTAATTTGGCGAGAAGTCATACACTTACAAAAATACAAGGAAACGAAAGAACAATGCTAAATGAAATACATAACACGACAACAAGATAAAAATGGATTGGAATGGCCATGCGACCATGGACGATACGCCTTGAATAAGCATGACCGTGACACCTTGCACTAAACAACTTGCTTCATTTCTCAGTCATCTCCAACCTGAGAGATTTTTCTTGATGAGTATGTAGATGGTACTCATCTACCCAACTCATCAATGATTCAAATCAATTTATCACAATGTTCCACTTATAATGTGTGATTCACGTCGTTAAATGTGATTTTGCTTTATCTAAGATTCTCCCACATACTTGACATTCACGATGATCTTTTTTTTATATTCTTAATTCAAATTTTCTGTTAATTTTTTTTTGGTTCATTTACATTTGCAAGCATGCATGGACTAGAGTTGTTTAAACTCTTGCCTTTTAAATTTTAGTTCAACAATGCATAAAAAAGAGGATAATCAAGCTTCTAATTTTTTTGATCAAGGAATACGTTTTAACTAATTGAACCATATAGATGTTTTAAACACCCAATCAATTTCTTCTTGTACAGGTGGTCAAACATTGACAATAAATTTCGAGTACCTATAATAATAGTTTTCATTTTTTTTCCTTATAAGAAAAAACAACTTAAAATCTTCTAAAAATAGGGCACAGACACAAACAGAGAAGAAAAAAGTTCAAAAACAATCAAATTTGTTCTCGTACAACTTTCGAAATTGGTTCAAACTATATGGGTTTCGTGGAGCTTGAATGAGGATTAGGTGTATTATTGTTTTTTTTTTTTCCTTCTTCTTCTTTTTGCGTCTCTTCAAAGAAAAATAAAAAGAAAAAAAATGTGAACCCACATGAGCATATGCAGGACAGAAAGACAGCTCATGGTAAAGCTAATACAAACATTATACCCACATGACACTCAATTTGACTAACATTTTTTTCTTCATACACAAATGAAAAATTCCCCTTAAACTTTTTTTGGCAGCCCGTGCGATATATTATTTTTGGGTAATCCCATCTTTTTATTTAATATATAAACAAGGATTAATTGAATATAATTTTGCAAATTCAATCATAGTTTAGCGAAAAAGATACAAACTTTTTTCTTAAAGATGGATGGTTTAATCTCTTGTTCTTATAATTGTTGTACTAAAAGAGGAATTTCAAGTACAATGGTTTTTTTTTTAATTAGAAAATGTGGGAATGTAAATTGAAACATTTGATCTTTAGACATATACATGATGCCTAACCAATCAATATACTCATTTTTTTAGGAGTCAATATACTCATGTTGCATGTGTTTGAGTTTTTTTGGAGTTAAAACGACTGTATAAACTAATTAAGCTGTAAGGAGAGCATCACGACGCCATCAAAACAGGGAGAAGAAGACACAAAAGAGTTCGTAGTGTCTCAACATTGTCGCAAGTCCTTTTTAACCATTGCACGCGCACACCTTACATTTGATTGAAAAATTCTTTAGCGTTTGAGATGTTGTGACAGATTCTTTAAATATGTTCAGTTTGTTTAAATATGCTCATTTTTTCTTAAGGTTTATTTGGTTGTTGTTGTTCTGCATCACCTTGTGCAGTATTACATATGAGCATTCTTTGTTTGTGTGCGGCAATGAGTTAGTTTTTGTTTGTTGGGTTGAGAGTTTGTGTTTTATTGTTTATCCCAAGCCACTGAGTTGTGGTACTTGCATCGGAAGTCGATAGTTCTTGTTGGCGACTGAGATTTAATTTGTTGCGTGAGTTTGAAGCTTCTTATAATCCCCATAATTTCTAGTTAAACTTGTGTTGATATAATTAAATTTACCATAACCTATTAGTTTAAACTTTTGGGTTAATTGGTAATTTACATGGTATCAGAGCAGGTGGTTATGTGTTCGAACCTTAGTGAAGTCGTTTTCTCCCAATTATTATCTCACGCTTGATCATACTACATGTAGTTTTCATAGAAACATATGATATTAATCGAGGTGTACGTAAACGGGCAAATACCTCACGTCAGATACAAATTGAATCAGTAACAAAGTCAGTATAGAAATAGTATACAAAATGTTCATAATCCTTCAAGTCAGATACAAACAACCATCATATCGTGTAGACTAAAATTTAAAATTTATTTAACCAAAAGAATATAATTGATTTATGTATTTTTACTTAAGTCATGCATAGCCATTTAATCAATATAATTTAAAATTGGTGACTGTTTAGCCCTACTGATAAGTTTTTCCACGTGGAATATTGATATTTAGCATGTAATCATCTAGCTCATATTTTAAAAACATGTTTAGTCTGTTCTATTCATCTACGCAAATAAAATTATTTTTTTTATTAAACTTATTATAAATTTTAAACTATGAAGATTAAATTCTAACCTATTAAAGTTTATGGGTTTAGTTATTACCAATTTTAAACTATTAAAACTAAATCATATATATAAAGTTATCAAATTGAAGCGTTATTTCTATTTAAGTATAAAGGCATGTTTTAAAATTACAAGAACCACATTGTTACATATAAACTATCAAATACCTCACCTCAATGAGTTTTTTTTTTCATGATAATGACTAAACCACAATAAATTTGAATTAGTATAAAATTGTTGTTAGAATTGCAATTAAAGTCTCATGTCGACTAGATAAAGAAAAATTGTAAGTAGTAAGGACAACTATTTTTACTATATTGAATCGTTTAGACGAAATTAAAATTAGAGCCACAAGAATATATGTCAAGAGTGAACAATATCATACAATTATGAAAATACAAATGATTCATTACCGCTACTTCAATAAAAGTTTTAATTCAACAAATTTTGGGACAATGTCATACTGTTAGTTAAAACATACATTTTCGACGGAATTGTCAAAAGGTCAAACCTCGACCCTAGCTAACCAAGGTAGAAACGCCATTTTCGAGAATGAAGTGTAAACAACCCCTAATCTTGTGATTAAAGGACGTCCAAAATGATTAGCCTAAGTTTTAGTACTAAAATTAGAGTGCTAAACTTTTCAGTGATTAGGGACATGCATATGTCTCGCCTCGCCTCACTATTAATGGCATTTCTCTCAAATTTAATCTAATTTCAACATTTTTCCTTATTCTCTTTCTCTTGTTGACAGACCTGGAAAACACGTGTCCACTCTCACGTAGCGAGTACCCAAAATTTCATACTCCCCGGTGGACCGATGGCATTTTCACACACTCGCCTCTCGTCCGCCTTTTCTCTCGCTCTCTGGTTCCCACTCCTTCAATCTCAATAAATACGCTCAGCCTCTCAATTCTTCCTTCACAACCCATTTTCCCATTTTCTCAAATTTTCACGCTTTTCTTCAAGCTTTTTTCCTCTTTCCCGCAAGATTCTCACAGACACAACGCGGGATTTTCACTTTAGATTTGCAGAGTAGCAACAATGGCGTCCGAGAAGAGAGTAGATCTGGACGGCAACCCCATTAAGCCGATTACCATTTGCATGATTGGCGCTGGTGGGTTCATTGGCTCTCACCTCTGTGAGAAACTTATGGCCGAAACCCCTCACAAGGTGCTTGCTCTTGATGTTTATAATGACAAGATTAAGCACCTTCTTGAGCCCGATTCGCTCCCCTGGGCCGATCGTATTCAGTTCCACCGTCTCAATATCAAGAACGATTCCAGGCTCGAGAGCCTCATTCGAATGGCAGATCTGGTTCGACTCTTGTGATTCCTTCTCTTTTTGATACTCATTCTTCTGGGTTCTTGAAAGAATTGTTCAATTTTTGTTCTGTGTTGTTTGAAGAATTGGTTTTTGTTTGGGTATATTGTCGGTTCCGTGTAATGCTCGTTCTTATTCATGTGGGTCGTTGCCATTTCTTTTCTTTTTTAACTTTGTGTTTTATGAGATGTTTTGTGATTAGAATCTTCCTTTGCGTGATGCAGACGATAAACCTTGCTGCGATCTGTACACCGGCGGATTACAATACGCGACCACTTGACACCATTTACAGCAATTTCATCGACGCAATTCCTGTGGTGTGTATGCGACTTGTTCATCTTTCTCGTTTCTTAATGTTTTTGATTTGAGTATGTGTTACTTCTCCATTCAAAAGATTTGGTTATCGTTAAGAATTGGTTATTTGGCGTGTTTGATTTGATTTGATTTGATGTGCTTTCTTTTCGAAGGTTAAATACTGTTCCGGCAACAACAAGCGTCTCATTCACTTTTCCACTTGCGAAGTGTATGGTAAGACAATTGGAAGCTTTCTTCCAAAAGATAGCCCTCTTCGTCAGGTAAGCCATCTCTTTCTACTTTTTTTCCTTTTTGTCCTCTATATTCGATCTGTATTCATTTGCCTTACTCTTTTAATGGAAATGCAATGAACATGTACTTTGGAGATTCAAGATGTGTGCCATTTTGTTTGAATTTTCGCCCTTGTCGATCTTTTCCAGTAGTTTCGCAACTTTCTTTGAATGGTCAAGGAAGATTTGAAGGATTTGAACTTGAAATGAAAGTTTAAACATCATCTTGTTTTTCTTTATGTTGCTGTAAAGAAAAACAATTAGATCTTGAAGTTGAACCGTCAATGCCCTTCATAACTGATTAAGAATTCTATACAATGTATCTTGGTTTGCATGAGGATGTGGATTTCTGTGTGCTTTGATCCACGATTTGCACAACAGTTTGGCTGAAATGTAGATTATAAACGACATTTTACTTGTTGATTTTGCAATGAAACTTTTGCCAAATTGAAATAATCCTTTGATTGGAGGTTCAATGTTTTTTGTAGCTTCAAGCATTTTATTCATTTACCTTTTGTATTTGCTGGCTGTCAGTATATAGCTATCTTTTTTTCCATGAACCTTGCATCTTTGGTCATGTGAATAAAGTTTTTAAAACATGACAGCGATTTCTCTTTTCACTCTTCTTTTATTATCAATATTATATGTGCAGTTGATAGATTTGGTTTTCAGCCTTCCTAATGCTTTTTGTTGCATCCTCGTACAATAGCCTAATTGTTCCTAATGATTTGTATTGTAATTTCTTTATGATAGGATCCAGCATATTATGTTTTGAGTGAGGATACTTCTCCTTGCATTTTCGGTCCCATTGAGAAGCAAAGATGGTCCTACGCATGTGCGAAACAATTGATTGAGAGGCTGATTTATGGTTAGTTTTCTTACTTGTGTACTCTGTGGCTTCATGGGAAATCAGTACTTGGAAAATGCAGTTCTTAGCCTTTGTTCTTTCTTGTTTTTTACAGCTGAGGGTGCAGAAAATGGGCTGGATTTTACAATCGTAAGACCGTTTAACTGGATCGGACCAAGGATGGACTTCATTCCTGGCATTGATGGTCCAAGTGAGGGTGTTCCAAGGGTTCTAGCTTGCTTTAGCAATGTATGCTCTGTTAATTTGTTTTGGCTTTAGTTCTCTTTGTGACTCTCTGGTTTCTAACACTGACTGTTTGATTTTGTGATTTTGCAGAATCTCCTTCGTCATGAGCCATTGAAGCTTGTGGACGGCGGTCAATCCCAAAGAACTTTTATATACATTAAGGATGCAATTGAAGCAGTTCTTTTGATGATTGTATGATTTCCCTCAGTTTTCTTTCATCTCCAACCCAAAGTTTGCATGCATACTGCAGACATATCTGAATTGTGCATTGTGTTTGTTCAGGAAAACCCAGCGAGAGCCAATGGTCAAATCTTCAATGTGGGCAACCCCAACAATGAAGTAACAGTGAAGCAGCTTGCTGAAATGATGACTGAGGTGGTGAATGGTGTTTGGTTTAAAATTTTATTATTCTTTTGCTTTTGTTGGATGATGGTAAGTTAAGGAGTTGTTTGCTTGGACTCCTGCAGGTTTATGCAAAGGTAAGCGGGGAACCTTCGATCGAGACACCGACGATCGATATAAGCTCTGAAGAATTCTATGGCGTGGGTTATGACGACAGTGATAAGAGGATTCCTGACATGACCATCATCAACAAGCAACTCGGTATGATTCACACGTCGTTTCCTTTCGTATTTACCTTCGATTATAAATAGTGTGATTTCAACCAAGTTCACAACTATGTTCAGGTTGGAATCCGAAGACATCGCTCTGGGACCTGCTGGAATCGACTCTGACCTATCAACATCGAACATACGCAGAGGCGATCAAGCAGGCAACAGCAAAACCAGCTGCATCCAGCTAGAGAAAGTGATGCTCTCTTCTTTTTGGTCATTTTTTTTTTCTTCTCAGGCTCTTACAGGAGTTTTATTTGTAATATGTGGCTGTGTGTCCAAGCTTTTTCCAATTCTTTTCTGAGATTATAACTACATGTTGATGGATGAGTCCCACATTAGTAACATTTTTTTTCCTTCTTTTTTTTTTTTCGTTGATTTTGAAATGTGTTAGTTGAATAGGCGAATATGTGTAGCCCTGTTGGGGAAGACTCGATGTTATATGTAAAATGATTGAATTTCAAGCTTGGACTACAAGTTAAGGGAGAATACAAGTAATCTACTACTTTTCTGTCTCTTATTTTCTCTCCTGTCATTGAATTTCTGTTCAACAGAAAGTGTCTATATTGGGTTACGTAAGGCTTGTGCTAAACTAAATAACAAGGGCAACTTGAGAGTTTAAGATCTAGAAGAACGTTTTCAGAATATAGAAATTTGAACAGAGTGAGAAGAAAGTTTAAGTATCAAATTTCTTTATGTTGTTCTTTTATGTCAATTAATGGTAGTTTTAAAAATAAGAATAAGGATTAAGGCACCAATATCATTTATTTCAATGGTTCCATCATTTTTTGAACTGAAAAAGAACAAAGATTTAGGAATCAAACTTCTTTTTTATTATTCATTACATACTGTGATGATGGGTAATCTCGATTTCAGGCCCAGAAACAACACGTGAAGAGGAAAAATATGTGAATATATCTTAATATGTGATAGGGGTAAGATCGAAAACCAACACGATGAACTAAAATTTGATCAAATCGATGTCGGTTGGGTGGTTGATTATACGAACAATTTTTTTTTTTTTTTAAATAAGTAAATATATAATAATAATAATAATAAACTGTAAAAAAAGTTATATATTATATATTTATATTATAGATTATGAATATTAATAGAATTAAATAAACAAATATATTTTAAAAAAACGAAACCACCTAAACTATTCAAAAGAAATTAGGGAATCAAACCAAGAAAAGTTCCCTTGAAGACCTATGATTTCAAGGCTAAGAAACGTATTCTTTGAATCACTCGTTGTTTTTCAAGTACAATAGGATTGGAGGATTCAAATCATAGACCTCGTTATCGTTAACACATTTGATATCTTAGTTGAACTATAGTTTATTTTGCTTTCAACCACTTGCTATACATTAAACTATTTGATTTTCAACCACTTGCTAATAGATTTAAAGAATTAAATGTCACATCAAAGATTTTGTTTAGAAGAAAAAAGCTACATAATATCACATCAGTGTGATATAAATTTCGTTTAGAGGGGGAAGTTACATCAACCAAAGCCAAAAAAAAAAAGCCCTCCAAAATCAAAACAAATTTGATTTTGAATTTGCTAGTAACAGAAGACCAAATTGAAAAGCATTTTTCCCAATACATGCATCTTATTCTCAAGAAGTTTCCAAAATTTCCACAGAAGGTGATAGTCCTTTTAGGTTCAAAATGGATTTTTTTTTCATTTTTTTTAAATAAAATAAATAGTATGAATTAAATATTAATAAAACTAATAGCTATCAACTGAAGTCGCTTTGGCCGAGTGGTTAAGGCGTGTGCCTGCTAAGTACATGGGGTTTCCCCGCGAGAGTTCGAATCTCTCAGGCGACGATTCTTTTTTCCTTTTTCTAATTTTAGGCATTTTTCATTTTCTTCGACTCTTCTTTTCTCTGTTGCATTTTGGCCGATTCATGCTCGCTCTGTTCTTGCATCTCTTCCAACAAAACGCTCCAACACAGTTTAGGTATTTTGTTTCTGATCGTTTTTCTCACACATTCTTCAGCTTGTCAACCATTTCTTTCTAGGGCCTGCCATTCTTGCAAAGCTAGCTGCCATTACTATGTTAGTTAACTCGCCCAGCTTCAATCTCTTCCATTCCGCCGTTCCTTCCACCCCAGATGTCTTTCCTTCGAATCTTGAAGTTAGAGCTTCGGGATGCTTTAGATGGCCTTGTTCTGAATCCAGGAGCTCCTTCAAGGTTGTTGCTCTTCATCATTCGTCGAATGTGAGCTGCCGGTTTCGACTTAAGTGTATTTCGTCCGAGGCGGCGGCTGAGACCATCGCGGCTGTGGAGGACTCTAAAGTTTTTGATACTAATTCTGAATCTCGAGTTGGTGGGGACGATGATATTGGAGGAGGTGGGAATGGGTTTGGCGGCGGCGGCGGCGGCGATGGTAATGGTGATCGCGAAGAGGAGAAGGAGTTTGGACCGATATTGAAATTCGACGACGTGATCAAGGAGGCTGACGCTCGAGGAGTTAGACTTCCTGAGGATATGCTCGAGGCTGCTAAGGCAACCGGGATTCGGGAAGTTTTTCTTCATCGTTACTTGGACTTGCAGGTATATTCCATTTCTCAAGATCGTGAAAGTAGATTAATCCAAAACATCATGCATAGCACTTGAGACTGTTGCATGCCTGTGGCTTTTGTGCTTGACTATGCTTGCTGTTTTAATAACTCCTTGCAGCATTACCTTATTTGTTTCGTTGTACTTTACAAAATAAAAATTAGGGTGGAATTCAACAAAGCAATTGTTATATCAGCTGTCAATTTAGCAACTTCGAGAGTTTTTTCTTGATTTGTGGAACATGGAAACTTTGTTCAATATATGGAATTTTTCTAATATGATTGGACAAACCATTAGTTTCACTGCCCTGTCATCATGATTCTCCTCTAACTTTTTCTTTTTCTTCTTTCCATTTATATATCAGTTAGAATCCTTCGCCCCTTCGTCCTTTGGAAATTGATGGTGTATGGTTACTTCTTCGCTAGGCACAAAGATGATTTTTTTTTCCTTAATTTGAAGTTATAATGTGTAATATAATAATGAAGTACGTTTTCTTTTGGTGTTTTGCAGGGGTCAGGTTGGTTGTTAGGCTTCTTGATGAATTCCTGCGCCATGTTTCGTGACCGAATGCTAGCAGATCCATCTTTTCTTTTTAAAGTCGGAACAGAGGTTTGTTTTGGTGTTATTCAAATTCAATAAAAGCTCATGATCCACAATTTCTCGCCACAGTTTTTCATTTTTAGCCAATGCGTTAATTTTCACCTATTGTTGCTTATTGTTACCATTTTTAATCCATCTGGAGCATTTTTTGCAACGAGAAATCACATCATTGACATTTAAATCCAGGATTTGAGCCCCTTGATTGTATCTTCTAACTGATACTGTACCTTGGTGGTTCTCTTCGATCAATTCAGTTGACTTGATGATTAATTATAAAATACAGTTCCTGATTAATGGATTTAATGAGCTGATGCAGGTAGTTATAGATTCATGCTGTGCTACATTTGCTGAAGTTCAGAAAAGGGGAGAGAATTTCTGGGCAGAGTTTGAGTTATTTGCTGCTGATCTTTTGGTTGGTATTGTGGTTGACATTGCTTTGGTCGGTATGTTAGCACCATATGCTCGTATAGGACAGCGACCTGTATCAAGAGGTTTATTAGGACAGATGCAACATGCTTATTCATCTCTTCCTAGCAGGTTAATATCATGTGACACGATTAACATGGAAATTCATTAAACTTTTAAGTTCCAGATTTGTAGTTCCCTGTGTTACCTTCTTTTATATTTTATTTACTTCTTGCTGCTGGATGCTTGACAAAGTTTCTTGTGTCACTATGTTGTTTAAGTTTGATATATACCTGTTTCTTTTACAAGTGAGATGATATTCTCAAAATATTTGTCGGAAAATCAGTTTCCCAAAGATTTGGCCTCAATTTGCTGTCTATTCTCAATTTTCTTTAGATTTTAGAATTTCCACGCTCCATCTTTTAATCTATAATTAGTTACTTATTGTTATTATTTTTTTGCTCCTGCAGTGTTTTTGAAGCTGAAAGGCCGGGGTGTAAATTCACAATGAAGCAGCGAATTGCTTCATATTTCTATAAGGTACTGATTTCAACCTTTTTTGAGCAATGCTTAAACTAGGAGTTACTTTCTCATCCTCGTTTCTTTGTCTTATTTTGGAACTAAGTTCTGAAGACATGCCTTTGTTTGTCTTGTTGCTGCTGTACTTTGTTGGGGGGTTCTGTTTAACTTGCTTTCATTGGTGCATTTTGGTCCAGGGTGTCTTGTATGGCTCAGTGGGATTTGGATGTGGTCTCGTTGGCCAGGGGATTGCTAATTTGATCATGAACGCAAAACGGTAAGCCTGTTTAAGTATGTTTTGTATTGTTGTTTTATATGATGCCTGATGTTTTGTTTTCTAATATTATTTTACTACCATAATTCTTTTTATTGGTAATGTAATTGCTTACCTTTAAGAAGTTCACCTGATAGTGTTGATCAACTCGTGAACTTTGATTTGTTCTTCGACGGATGTGTGTTTTTATAGCAGATACGCATTGTCTCAATCCTTTTCTGATGATTATAGATTGATTGATGTAGGACACACACACACACACATAAAGAAAGGGAAAAAGTACAGTTAATTGAGGAAGCCGAATTTCTAGCGTACTTTTAAAATGGTAAAATATACAAGTGTAGAATGTGGGACTCCCGAAATCTTGTTTCTGCTTTGAATTGTTATAAAAAAATGTATCTCTGTGCATCTTTTGATAAGGAGAGTTGTGTTTTATGGTAGACCTAAGATTCCAATTACCTTGGATTGCTTTAAATCATTGATTTTTTAATTTCTCTGATTTAGCTGTTAGCTATCGCGGAATTTTTGTATTAAAAAGAAGAAGAAGAAGGAGGATAGAGCTGATGCTTTTACTTTTTCTTTTTCTTTTCTTTTTTTTTTTCATGGAAAGCTGATGTTTTTACTTTGTATTTGTTTCTAGTTTGTCGAAGTTGTATTTTTCTCTCACTCCTTTATTTGTCCCTCAATCTTGTTTAAATCTTTGGGAAAATGACTTCTTGTCTGATTGCATGTGTTCATGCATATTTGCCTTAGAAGGACGTTGAATCTATCATGTCATCTGTCCCTTCCTGGTTGTTGAGGACCAAGTTTCAATGTTTGAAATAATTGCTTGATGATAACCGTAAAAAGTTTAAATATTTTTTCATCTGCAGATGGATGCCATGTAGATAAGACATCCGTTAAATCTCTATCTAATCTACTCATCTTTGGAACTGTATTTAATATTCAGGTGCATAAAGAAATCAGATGAGGATGTGCCTGTGCCTCCTCTCATTCAGAGTGCTGCTCTCTGGGGTACATCTTACCTATTCCTTGAATCCCTTCAAATTTACTCTACCAATCTGTTTGTTAATGAGACAAATGATCTTGTTTTAACTTTATATGAGGAGGTTCTCGTTCTTCTCCATTAATCTGAAGCAATTTAGGATAATTCATCATATCGATAATTCTTTCTTTTGTTAAACTAAATTATGATCCATAGTCTCACATCTCTTGTTAATAGTTGGGACTCTCTTTTGTAATGGGTTCTCAACCCTTTCTTTTGTACATTTCATACCATCAATGAAATGATATCACATGTTTCTCATTAAAAAAAAAAAAAATGATCCGTAGTCCATAGTTTGGTGCACAAGTCACTTATTTCTTAGGATGTTACTTACTGGCTTTTCCCATTTTATTTTGGTTGAACATAAGTTCGGTCAAGTTTCAACCTGGAACCAACATCAAATTCATGCTGGAAAGCTTATCCAAAAGCATGATATTTATAGTTGGTTTTATCAGTCTATTTGGTTCAGCCCTCACGTCAACTACAACTTGCAGACTACTTTTAGATATGCTAATGTGTAACTATAAATCTTCTCTTTGCTCTCATTCAGGTGTTTTCCTTGCGGTATCTTCCAACACTCGTTATCAAATTGTGAACGCACTTGAGCAGGTGGTCGAAGCCTCGCCTTTGGCAAAGAAGATTCCACCGGTGGCAATGGCTTTCACGGTTGGTGTGAGGTTTGCCAACAACATTTATGGTGGTATGCAATTTGTTGATTGGGCAAGATGGAGTGGGGTTCAATAAATTTAACTTGCTGCGTTAATTTAGCCTTAATCTAAGAAAACACCCCCTTAGTTAGGCTATAAGCAGTGTTATATCTTAATCTGTAAGGCTTTAGGTTTAGGAAGCCAATCTCTTTTACTCCTAGAGTTGGGTTGGGCGGGCTTATAGCGAATAGGATGCCATTTTTTCCTATGAGTAACCTTTGCTATACTTAGGAGTTGATAGGATCCAGGTTTTATTTATCGGATAATTTGTATGCATGGAAATCAACACAGCTCCATTAATGGTGGAGTTGGCAAATTCACTTGATTTGAGATTGAATTCCCTTTTCATCTTCTTCTTCTTGTTTTAGGTTGTGCTTAATAAAAATTCTCATGAGGTTGAGATTTGCTTGTAATCCATTCCGAATGGATGTATAACCTCCCTTTCAAATAGGATTTAGGTGTAAAATATAAATTTCTTTTTACCTATGGATTGCTATTTTTCTATTTGTTGATGGGTTAAAAGTTACTTTCTTTTTCTTTCGGTTGGGAGATTTGAACCTCTAACTTTTTTATTGAGGAAATATGTCTGAATCAATCGAGCTATGTTCAAGTTGACAAGTTACCTTGAATTCTAATTTGCCAACTTGGGCATAACTCAATTGGTTAAGACATATACTCTCAACCAAAAAAATTCTTACTTGCTTCAAACTCTAATGATTCTCTAATCTTAAAAAAGACGAAGAAGGAAGAATTTGCGGGTTCAAATGCCTGTGCATAACTTCGATATCAATGTTGTTTGACAAAAGTAGAATCTGAAAATTTCTCAGCACAATTGAGAGATGCGAGTGGCTTGAGCATCTATCACCATCTTCATAAATCATAACTCAGACGAAGCAAGCCCAATTCTGCAGGATGTGATTCGCCATTGCAATGGTTAGTTTTGACCTGCAACAATATGGAGAAAAGGAGAAACCAACCATCATTATTTTATGTTTGAATCTTCTCATTCCGAGAGCAAATGGATCTGCCGTCCCGTCGGTCATTAATACCGGTGACTGACGGCAGTCTTCCTCCATTTCTGGCCAAAGATTGAAATATGCTCCTGTATAATGGATTCTATTTTTCGACTATCGTTTTGTGATGAAGATGACACTTAATTCTGACTGAACTACGAAGCAATACGAAGTAAAATGAATCAAGAATTATGTAATATTTTCATAAACTCAAAGATTTAGCCCCGTTTGATAATCATTTTGTTTTTTGTTTTTGAAATTTAAACTTAAAAATATTATTTCTATCAATGAATTTATGTCTTTTTATTTACTTTGTACCTATGTTTTCAAAAACTAAGTCAACTTTTGAAAACTAAAAAAAGTAGTTTGACTTTCTTTTTAGAATTTGATTAAGAGTTCAAATGCTTACTTAAGGGAGATATCTCATTGTAGATAAATTAGGTGAAAATAAGTTTAAAACTAAAAATGAAAAACAAAATGGTTATCAAACGGGGTTTTAATTTTCCTTTTCAAGAAGTATTTTTCTAAAATCTCCGTGTTTTCTTTTTACCTTTAGTGTCCAAATTTTCTAAATTTGGCTTCAACTTTTAATGTTTATTTTAGTCTGAAAAAATAATTATTTTAATTTTCACTATTATGTTACCTACAAATATTTGTTCGTCAAGATTTAAGCTAACTATTGCGGTACCAATACATATTCACGTTGACACATTCACACACACATATAGTCATAGTCATCGTAACTATTTGTTAAAAATAAGGTGACAATAAGGCCCACAATCATTTTCTTTTTTGAAATATCGAAATGATTAATTTTAAAGGTCATGGGCAAATTAAACATATATTTTAAACATTTATTGACCACATTATACTAATTTTGTTTAAGGATTAAAACAAAATTTTTGAAAATTCTAAAATCAACATTGAACAATCTAGAAATTGATAGATTCAAATGAGACTTAAACCAATTTTTCTTTCCCGGAAAGAATATTTAAAATATTAGAAAGTTCATAGGTGCTAATGAGTATAAATGTTAACAACAGTAATTTATAATCTACATCAAGTAGTGGCACCAATCTTTTCACAAGCATCTTTGTAACTTTTAGAGTTGATAAAATATATTAAAGAGTACTTTCTAACTACAACGAGAAGATAACATTAAAAAAAAAAAAAAAAAACCTCAGCAATTTTTGTGGTAAATAGTGTATTTTTTTGGAGCAGGTAAATAATGTAAAGTTGTAATTTATTAAAATAATATTAATAACAATAATATCAATGTAAAGTTTTAATCTTACAAAAATAAAATAAATATACTATGAATATGAGCAAACTAAATGGATGACAGTGGATCGAGGTTGGTGAAAAATATTGATGTATTTTCCGAACAAACCTAAATATCGACATTGATAGAATTGTCCATATTATATGATATCTAAATTTTATATAAATACCAATATTTCAAATATATATGTGTATCAATGAGAATAATAATGGGTTATACTAAGAAAAATAAAAAAATAAGAATATTAATGTCAATTAATTAATATTTTTGATACCTTGTTATTTATAAGTTGCATCATATATTTAATATAAAAACAGTTATTATTTCTTTACGTACACATACATATATATTTTACAAGAAAGCTTTTAACGTAGCAAATTACAGAACAATAACAAAAGAATCAAGGGCGGTCTTCTGGTCGGAGGGGCTTGTTCCCCCTCAAATTATTGCCTTTACTAATATTTATATTATGCTTCATAATAATTTATAAAATAGTGTCGGCTAAAACTATCTAGAATTCGACTATTTGTGGATCTTCTCTTCTAATATCATGTTATTATAGATCAATCAACACATCTAGGTACTATTTGAGGTGCTAAATGATTTATTATAATCGGTGAGTTATTATAATTTGTGAAATATTTAAAATAAGAGTTGTTTAGTCTGATGTTATAATAGTTTGTGTTTGGGGTGCAGAGTATTCTATTGATTATAATAATTTGTGCCCCAAGTATACTCTTAATTTGATAGATCAAGTGAATTAAATTATATCAATATTTTAAAACATCTAATTTTATGTTTAATATATTCATTAATTTTAAAAATTGTTAAATCTATTCCAAACATGGTTAAAGACCTATTAATTTGTTGTTAAAGTTTAAGAATTATACGAGCAATTCAAACTAAAAACACAATTTAGTTTCTAGTCGTAAAAATTTTACAATTTATGACATTTGCATTGCAACAACCCTTAAATTTAAATACACAAGAAAAAAAAATCGATACAAATGATAAAAAACATTGGGAATTATAATTGAAATTAAAAAATAAATGAAAGAGAAAAAACGCTACAAAGAGAAACGCGATTTCAATATTTGTTAGTCTAGATTATAAATACGGGTTTAACAAAACTCCAGCGCGAATTCAAAAGTGTTAAAAAATGGAGCAAATTAATAATAAAAAAAAAAACAAAGAATTTGATGAGGGATCATTTCTGATTTCTGGTTGAAATTTCAGGCTTTGATGGAGGTAAAATAAAAGTCGTCTCTGCTGCCTGCCACTTCCCGTCGACCGCTTTGCCAATTTTCCTCACTCCATTAATCTCTCGATTTCCCTCTTCATCTCTACATTTCTCGCTGTTCGTTCTCGATCAAACCGCCGATATTTGAATTGTTTCTCGGTTGTATTATCCCGATTTTTGAATTGGAGTTCGTCTTCTTTCGAGTAGCTCTGCTGCTTGGTTCCATCAGATCCGCTGGTGGAGCGCGGGGATCTAGGATAGGGAGCTGAAGAGATTGTGTGTTTCCGGCTGGATCTGAGCGGAGATGGCGTTGTCCGGTATGAGAGGCCTCTCCGTTTTCATTAGCGACATTCGTAATTGCCAGAATAAAGAGCAGGAGAGGCTCCGAGTCGACAAGGAGCTTGGAAATGTCCGCACTAGGTTTAAGAACGAGAAGGTTAGGGCTGACCTTTACTTGCATAATAACATGATATGTGATTGTAGTTATGGCCTTCTGTTCCCTGTTTTGCGAGTGCTTGCAGTTTTGTTCATAAGAACTGTGGAAATCACGAGATTACCTAATTGTCGGCTTGGTGTTGCGTTCTAAATTGTTTCAAGACAAAATGCAGATACCGAATATATGATGTGATTATGAGCTGGAAGGAAAACTGTATCAATGGATTCTCCTTCGATTATTATTATTATTATTGTTATTTTGTTCCGGGTCATTTAGCTTGTTCCATAGTATTTCAGGGGATTTTTTTTTTTATAATACTCTTACCTTAAGTGAATTACGTTTGGTTTGCTGTACAAATGATGAAATAATATTTTTGTTGCAAGCAGTTACTTAACACACTTTCTATGGATGCAATACCTTTCCCTAAAGGTAAGTGTTCGATTATGTAAACTATATAACCAGTCTTAAATTATTAAATAAGTCTTAATGATGAGTGCTCAACCATTTACTTAAAAAAATGGTCAGTGTAGTAAGAATAAAGCAAGGACTCCGAGTCAGTAGTCTCTGTGTGAGGTCCACACTGAGCAAATGCTATCGTATACATCGAAAGTGACTGATTTTGTTTGAGTGGTTCAGGGGTGAGCCGAGGCTTGGCAGCACTTAGCTTTGCAAGATCATTCTTTTTGATTCATTGATTGTTGTTTAACTTGTTACATTGGAAGGTTTGGTCTGCATGAATGCTTACTTGGATTCACATGATGATAACTTGTTGCATTGGAAGGTTTGTTCTACAGCAAGTGCTATTGGATCATCTAAGGAGGTCTATGTGTGAGAGTTGTATAAATCCGGCATTGAATATGATATTCTAATGGAGTTTAAGGTGCCTTTGCTCTAATACAAAATTTTTGTTCTCAAGTAATGCCACACTCCAAATTGGTGTGAGTTTAAGGTGTACAAAACATTGTTAAAGAATCATAACTTTTGTCCCTCTTCAAGTTGGTGTGTTATGCATGAGATGATTAATTGGTGGATCACCCTTTTGGTCCCCTTCAAGCACGAAACCTATGTGTGAGAGTTGTGTAAATCAGGAATTGAATATGATATTCTAATGGAGTTTAAGGTGTCTTTGCTCTAATACAAAATTTTTGTTCTCAGAGTAATGCTACACTCCAAATTGGTGTGAGTTTAAGGTGTACAAAATATTGTTAAAGAATCATAACTTTTTTCCCTCTTCAAGTTGGTGTGTTATGCATGAGATGATTAATTGGTGGATCACCCTTTTGGTCCCCTTTAGGCATGAAACCTTTCGAGGAGACTGCTAAATACTTCTATATTGAACTTGCTGCTTCTAGAGGGATCGAGGACATACTGTACCTTTTGTGGGTGATTTGATGTGGATGGATAGAAAAGAGTTCCTAGGAGAAGAAAAAGGGTGGAAGTTAATTCCACTTGGAGTGTTTTGCATAAGGAATTTTGTAATTATGACATTTCTTCGATTTGTGCCAATTTGGAGAGTATTAGAGGCTCTTGCCAATAGTGATATATGTATGTGTGCATATGTGTATAAATATTTATATGCTCCTTTTGTTGTTTTAAGACTCTTTCTGTTAGTTCTTTTGATGAAACTTTGTTCAGAAAAAAAAACTTGACAGTGCCTGATTTTTTGGGTTGAATTTTTTACTACTGGCCTGGTTGAATGCATTTTGTAAATATTGACATATGTTACTAATGAGACTGTGATTTGTTAACAATGGCTTATAACAGGGTCTGACGCCATATGAAAAGAAAAAGTACGTCTGGAAAATGCTTTACATTTATATGCTTGGTTATGATGTGGATTTTGGTCATATGGAAGCTGTATCTCTTATATCTGCACCTAAGTACCCTGAAAAGCAGGCAAGTTTCAGCACCTTTCTTGTTATGCTCGTAACTTGGTGTACTTAGTTGCTTTTACTCTTATTCTTCACTATCGAATAAACATTGGATACATACAGCCGTGTTTTGCTTTGATCACAAGAAAGTTAATTATATTAAATAAAGAGATCCCTGGTTCAAAAGCCCTTGGAGAACCACCTACGGGGTATAGACAACTTACAAGTTTCCTAATGAACAGATTTATGGTCATAGGGCCATTCTCAGTTTTGAGCATTTAAATGTTAAGAGGTTAAGAGGTTTTTTTTTTAAAAATGAAATTCTATTTATAGAATAATTCATACAAAGGATGGAAATTTTTTTACATTGCACTCAAGTTCGGAAGCATTTTTAATATGGATCAATCAGAGGGTTTATTTGATAGATTTTCATTTTCCTATTATGATTACTTAATTTAAGTCTTGAAATGAAGTTTTCATGATATTGATTAAAAATTTGTTTTCTACTGGTAAATTGATTCAAGTGTGATTTAATAATTGCAGGTTGGCTATATCGTCACATCATGTTTGCTTAATGAGAACCATGATTTCTTGAGATTAGCGATAAATACTGTGCGCAACGATATTATTGGTCGCAATGAAACTTTTCAATGCCTTGCGCTGACTATGGTATGGCCAGGGAAGTCTTCAATTAATTTAATTCTAAGCTATTTTTCTTTTACCTACAAAATTTTGGTCATCTGTGTAGAATTCTTTATATATATATATAGCTTAGGTATGTCATTAGAAAAACATCCAGCTGTAGAACCCTTCGATCAATTTCAATTACTCCTTTAAACCTCATCTTCTCCGCATAATTGTATTATCTTCTTCGTCTTTTTTATTTTCCTGTTGAAACATTCTTATCACTTATTGGGTTTTCTTTTTGGGCTAAACATTTTTATCATGCTTTAGCTGCTTAATCTATGGCTTGATCACTTTAGAACTCGTAACAAAATAGTTTTCTGTATAATAAATATTTTCAGCCAGAGATTCTTCTCAAATGGGATTTAAAGAAAGTATTGTTCTAGCTGCCATTTGGCTTTTCATTCAATGAGTTGGAAATCTATTGACTAGTGAGTGACTCTCTCTGCTCACGTTACCAGATGGGGGCTTGTGTTGACATTATTTATGATAGTGGTATTCCAAAGGAGGTAGATGTAGACTTTAGTGCTGGTTCTCACATCCATTAGCTTCCATTCATTTTCTGGGAGGAACATAAAACTGGGTTTTGACTAATGACAGTATTTTTCTTGGCTCCTAGCAACATAATTAGCCTTCTTAACATTTGTGATGCCAAGTCAATTTGTATTTAATTAGAACTTTCTTTTTGGATTTTGTGGTTGAGATAAACAATTTAATGACTCCACTGACTTTGATGTTCATTTTTATTTATCCATCTCTTTAGGTTGGAAATATTGGAGGGCGAGAGTTTGCTGAGTCATTAGCACCCGATGTCCAAAAGTTGCTTGTAAGTGATCAGAGAAAATTTCAGTTTTTTATTGATGTTAGAAGATAAACAATGACGTGAAAGAAAATTTCTTTTTCTAGATTTCAAGCAGCTGTAGACCACTCGTGAGGAAAAAAGCAGCATTATGTCTACTGCGTTTGTATAGAAAAAATCCCGATGTTGTCAATGTAGATGGCTGGTAGTCTTCAGTTTTAATTTCCTAATACTATTATGTATTCCCTTGTTGTTTTCCTTTTCTTTTTCCTCTCTAATCATTCAACATTTAAAACTATTTAGGGCGGATCGAATGGCTCAACTTTTAGATGAGCGTGATCTTGGTGTTTTAACATCTTCTATGAGTCTTCTTGTTGCTCTTGTATCGAACAATCACGACTCCTACTGGAGTTGTCTTCCAAAGTGTGTTAAAATTCTGGAGCGTCTTGCTAGGAATCAGGATATTCCACAAGAATACACATATTATGGTATCCCATCTCCTTGGCTTCAGGTTTGTAGTGTTTCGCTACTGAATTTTTTATGTGATGGATCTTACATGCTGTAAACTGGTGCTGATTTCTTGCTATGAAAATCACTCTGTCCTGGCAATATCAGAAAAATACTTCAAGGTTAAATAACCATGCCTAATGGAAAGTTAGCAAACCATATAGTGTTATCCTTATGAGATCTTATGAATTTTCATCAATTTTAATTTCCATATTATGAAAATTCATTCTGTAAGCTTTTTTTATTTAGGAAATTTGCACGAGCAATTTGTTTCAATTTGTATGAGTTCACTGACTTCCCTTACTTTGTTTAGGTGAAAACTATGAGGGCTCTTCAGTACTTTCCGACAATCGAAGATCCAAATACGCGAAGGTCATTGTTTGAGGTTGGTTTGTTTCTAAGATAGTGTCTCTAATTTTGTAATTCCTTAACTGGTTCATTCATCTAACTGCGGGGTGCGCTTCCAGGTCTTACAAAGGATTTTAATGGGAACAGATGTTGTGAAGAATGTCAATAAGAACAATGCATCACATGCTGTTCTGTTTGAAGCCCTTGCTCTTGTATGTGGCCAATTTTTATTTCCGACGTCATTTTAATGGATAAATAGATGTATTAATTAGCATTTTGATTTATATTTGCTATTTATGCATGTAACTACAAGCGTTAGTTTCTTAAAAAAAAAATACAAGTTTTAGTTTGTCCAGATAGGATTGCATGTTAATTTTCCTTGCTATTTATAGTTGAATGGGAGGCTTTGCCATTGGTCCCACCCCCTGTTCTCTATGACATATTGATACTTTTTGAATTTCAGCTTTTTTATTTTGCATGAAGTTTAGTTCTACTTCTGACAGTGTAAAGAATGCATGACCAATAAAATAAAAATACTCTTTAAAAAGGATCATATACTAACTTGTTTGTTGCCTATTGCATTCAAACCGTTCTGTCATAGGTAATGCATCTTGATGCTGAAAAAGAGATGATGTCTCAGTGTGTTGCCCTTCTTGGAAAGTTTATTGCAGTTCGTGAGCCAAATATTCGATATCTTGGCTTGGTAAGTTATGGTGGACCTGATCATCTTATGTTTACTGATGATTGAATGATGAGAACCAGACCTAGGATGGAATGATTTTGATATGACGTTTCTCTTGTGCAGGAGAATATGACTCGGATGTTGATGGTAACAGATGTACAAGATATTATCAAAAGACATCAGGCTCAGATCATAACATCATTGAAGGATCCTGATATTAGGTAAGTAATAATCTGTAATAGTTAAGTACCTTGTTTGGAGTATCAAACTTTATTGTATTATACTCTTCTATTTGTTCATACAATATTTCAGTAGATAATCAATGAGGTTGTTGACATGTTGAATTACTCTGGGTGAAATGCGATTAATGTACATCCTATGGCTTAGGTGATGATCCCAAGAAGGTTGATATTTGGAAACCAATTGAAGAGAGAGACATGGAAAAACTTTTTTTTGTTTATCGTTATCCACTGGTGGTTGTCTTACATTGACTACAAGGGGATAAATTACTACAAGGGTTTAATCTAATTTATCACTTCATGTCTGTCATAAAGTTCCCCAAGAAGGGCAGCACTGAACGTTGAAAGGAAAATTAAAATTTTCAGATGGGAGAGGAACAAGTAAGGGAAACTAAGTCATGTTGTCAGTTGGAGACTGTATCAAAATTGTGGGAAAAGGGTAGTCTAGCCTTTGGAAACATTTTAAAAAGGAATGAAGCTTTAATGGAAAAATGGATATGCAGATCTACAGAGGAACAATATGTGCTATTGAACTGGATAATTACAAGCATATATGGGAAGGAGAATTTGTGGTCCTCCATTATGAAGGGGGGGAATGAAGCCAGAACATTATTTTGGAATGATAAATAGGTAGGGCTCTTGTTCACTTATGAATCAGTACCCCAGGTTTTACACATTTTCTGATTGCAAATAAATTACTGTTAAAGAAAAGCTTGGGATGAATACTACTCTTGCCAACCAGTGGTTGGCCTAGTAGTCATTGGGGCAAATATAAAAAAGTGAAGTACTGTAGAGGAGTAGGTTAAACCTGCATGTTGGCCCTACCTAGGATATCATATGAGTTTTTCAATAGCCAAATGTTGTAAAATGAGGTCGATTGTCTTTTGAGATGCTGGCTGGATCCTCATGGTGTAAAATATTAAAAAAATAAATTAAAAACAGAAAGAAAGCAAGAAAAGAGATAGAGAACTACTTCAGAACGTCCTTGTCAAGGAAAAGAGGATCATTACATGAAAATCTGGGATACAGTCGGGAAGAAACAAAGCTGAGAAAATATGATTCCTTTACTCTTCAGGAGCTTGTTTGGTTGAAAACCCTTTTTCCTTAAGCTGATTGATGCAAACGAGTTCTGAACGATGCAATGGCCCCAGCAGTGTGGAAACTTTTTATGGTGGACTCGATAAGGAATTTTTTCCATAAGCTAAAAGAGTCCAAAAATCTGGTTTGATTACTCTGTGGTGATAAATTCTTCATAAAGAAAGGAAAAGATTTTGTGGATGAATGCAAGGAAATTGAGTTTATAGTTGGTAGGAATGCTCGTCTGTTTAATTATAAGGAAAAAGAATGTGATGAAAGAATATGCGTTCTTGTTGATGTTTAGTTCATCAACTAAAGTTCTCTTTCCTTCTCACAAAAAGAAAAAAGGGAAGGGTATAACAACCACATCCACTAGAAATATAATTTTCAAAAACATGAGTGAAGTTTTATATTCCTACATGCATCCCAAAAGTAAATATTTCTTAGTTTGTAAGTTGTTTTTTTTAAAAAAAAAGAAATAGATGAAACATTTTTATTCTATTTTGACTAATTTTAGAAACCTAAAAGCAAAGGTTAACTGATCTTTTATCTTGTCCATTCATATGTTTATAGATTTCATGGTCTTGGCTATAAATCATTTAAATATGGCAGTGCTAGAACTAGAAGTGATGTTCATTGGTATTTTGATTTTCAAATTCAAGTGAGATATTGAGCAATGTTTTATTTTATGCATCTATATTTTCAGTATCCGAAGGCGTGCTCTTGATTTGCTGTATGGTATGTGTGACGTTTCAAATGCAAAGGACATAGTAGAAGAATTATTACAGGTATTGTTCATGCTGGATCTCTCTAATTTCTGTATGAACTTGATAGGCAGTCTCATTTAATGTACTTTTTGGTTACCAAAATCATTTCCATATTTTTTTGGAAATAGCCTTGCTACTCACTCACATTCGTTGCCAGTACCTCAGCACAGCAGAATTTGCAATGCGCGAGGAATTATCTCTTAAAGCTGCAATTCTTGCAGAGAAGTTTGCTCCTGATTTGTCTTGGTAAGTTGATACCTGATGTGGTCGGTAAACCACGGGGAAAGAACAAATCCATATTAATCACTGAGCATTGTTATAATGAGAGGAAAGGAAATAATGACCTTTCCCAGTTGATGTCTTGATAGTTCTCAAGCTTTGTTTTTTAAGAGACTTGATGAACATGGAGCAAAATTCTGTTCGTTTTTTAAGAGACTTGGATTTCCACCCTTCTTGATTTTTAGAAAAAAGATGCTTACAATTATAAAAGATACTTATTGTTTTTTAATTAAATAAAGATGATAGATAGTTACAGTAAATGTGAGGTTCTCAATCCCTTTATTGTTTGATCTTATTTGTTACTCATTATTTGTCCTTAGTATCTTTTGCTGATTTGTGTTCCAGGTATGTGGATGTGATTCTACAATTGATCGACAAGGCTGGAGATTTTGTTAGTGATGACATATGGTTCCGTGTTGTGCAGTTTGTTACAAACAATGAAGATCTGCAGGTAACCTAATCCTCTGCATCCCATATTACTCTTTGTTTTGATAATATAGTCATTGGGTTTTGTATTATTGGATGGTGATTTTATGCATTTAATCAGTCTTATGCAGCAATAAAAGCGAGAGAATATCTTGATAAACCTGCTATACATGAGACGATGGTAAAGGTGTGTAGATCTTTATTATTGTTATTTTGGTTCTTGAGCTTAATTTATAGCAATACCCTATATGTTTGATCATGGAGTGTTCTATTTGTTAATTATTTTATGCCCCCCCCCCCCCCTCCCGATGTCTGGTTTGTGTGTGTCTCTCTCTCCTTGCGTGGGGGTGGAGACTACTTTTGGAGTTGAAAGGTCAAAGGGAAGTAAAACATGGGCTCTGCGTGTAACTTATTTGCATCTATTTTTCTTATATAAAAGCAGGAACATCGTTAATTAGGGTGTTCTAAACAGCAAAAAATAACTTATCTTTTCTTTTTGTCCTCTCTTCATATCTTGATGACTGATTTAGATGTGGTTCATTTGTCATATATGTAACAGGTCAGTGCGTATCTTCTTGGAGAATTTGGTCATCTCTTGGCCCGAAGACCAGGTTATAGTGCAAAGGAGTTATTTAGAATAACACATGAGAAGCTTCCAACTGTTTCGTAAGTGCTCCTAAATTGTACTTTTAAGTTCTCTGCCTTTACCAAGATATTGCTTTCTGTTTTAAAAATCCACTCTTTGCAGGACATCTACCATTCCTATTCTTCTGTCAACATATGCTAAGATCTTAATGCACACTCAACCCCCGGATCAGGAACTGCAAAATCAGATTTGGGGAATATTTAACAAGTGAGACTTACTTATGCACTCTTTAAGCTGAAACTCTTTTGTTTATTTGCACTTGCAGTAAATTTAAATTTTCTAATAGAAATCTGTTTTCCTCAGATACGAGAGTTGCATCGATGTTGAGATACAACAACGTGCTGTTGAATATTTAGCTCTGAGCAAAAAAGGCGCAGCTCTAATGGATATATTGGCTGAAATGCCAAAGTTCCCTGAGAGACAGGTGCATATTATTCCTTTTGAAGTGTCTGATTAGATGGAGTTTTCTGTGATGGATAATGATGAATACTCAGCAATCTTTGTTCAGCTGAAGGTTGTTAATATTATCTCTAATTTTTTCTATACTTCAGTCGGCTTTGATCAAGAAGGCTGAGGACACTGAAGCTGACACTGCAGAACAAAGTGCCATTAAGTTGCGAGCTCAACAACACTTATCAAATGCCTTGGTCTTAACTGATCAACGTCCTGTTAATGGAACTCCCTCTTCCAGCCAGCTTACTCTGGTGAAGGTGCCAACAATCAGCAGTTATCCGGTTTGTTTCTTTGTCTTTTATTTTTTAATTTTCCAGAACACCTCTATTGCATCATTTTTAATGGTTGAACCTATTAATGGGTATCTGCTTCTAGACTGGAATTTACTTTGTTTACAAACCTAATGGCAGGATTCAACTGACCAAGAATTGTCTCAGACCAATGGGACTCTAACCAAAGTGGATTCTAGTCCCCCTGCACCTGACCTCCTCGGAGATCTCTTGGGTCCACTGGCTATTGAAGGTCCTCCGGGTGTTACTGCCCAGGCTCCACAAAATATAATGTCCGAAATGGACGGTCTTCCAAATGCAGTTGAGGGTGGAGCTATTGTTCCAGTTGGAGAACAAACAAATTCAGTTCAGGTACTATTTTTCTTCTAATGGAGAAACAAGCTCCACGAGGCGAAACAAAAAAGAAAATTCAATGCAATATCTTTATTTTATTTTATAGGATACTAAGGTATGTATTTGTCAAAGTAATACAAAAAAGGGAAAAGCCTGGGGGACTATGGAAAATTCCTAATCAATAAAAGAACAGTAAATACAATCGGTCCTATCAATGGTATTCTGAGAGGAAGCCACAATATTTATGTTTGCGTATCTTTACATCGCAGTTGTATCTACTATCATTATCTATTGTTGGATTCTTATTAATAGAATGTTCTGATGCTTACTGCTTGAGGCAATACTATTTCTGATGCTTGTGCAGTTTAAGATATATGACTAGTCTGATGATTATTAACCATTGGAAGACTTTTCTTTTGTAGACATTTGGGTGGGGGTTTCCTCTACCCTGGCCCCTAGGTTGTTCTTTGGTTCTTCTTGAGAATATACATCTATCTGTTTCTTATGAAAAAAAAAAAAAGAAGATATATGACTGGTTTGATTGTATATTGACTACAGTTGTGGATTGCTTGGTGTTGTGATTACTTATGTTTCTATATGATATTTTTGCAGCCGATAGGAAATATAGCCGAAAGGTTCCTTGCCTTGTGCATGAAAGATAGTGGTGTGCTGTACGAAGATCCCTATATTCAGGTATGTTTCCCCTGTATTCTCATCACATCTTTTTTGTACTCCGGTTTTCCTGTTTTAGAAGAAACCAGTGGGGTTTGTTTAAAGGTTGTTTTTTATAACTGTACTTCAGATTTTTTCCTCAAGTGGATTCCCCATTTTTTCCCCTTAATATAATATGTGAATGGTTTTATACAATAACCTTAACATTTACATGCCCACTTGATTGCAATTCTAAAAACATTAAACTGTTTTAGAGAACAAGCAGTCAAATATATGCTGTTGGTTTCTTTCAGCTTTATTTCAAAGCTTGAGACTTGCAACCTCGTAATTGTTTTATCATTAAATTCCTCACAGATTGGCATTAAAGCAGAGTGGCGAGCCCACCTTGGACGACTTGTTCTTTTTCTTGGAAACAAAAATATTTCTCCCCTTGCCTCTGTCCAGGCTATCATATTGCCTCCTTCGAATTTAAAGATGGAGTTGTCATTAGTACCTGATACTATTCCTCCTCGTGCACAGGTAAAACCAAGCTGTTGAGTTTGTATTTGGTCGTGGTTATTCAGAGGTCATTGCTTTTCCTCACATTTCACTAGTTATTCTCTTTGATCGGATAGGTACAATGTCCACTTGAGGTCATTAATCTACATCCAAGCAGAGATGTCGCTGTCCTTGATTTCTCCTACAAGTTCGGAAATGACCTGGTAAATACTCCTTGTTTAACTTTTAAATATTCTGGATTCCTCTTCTCACTGTCTGCAACAGCCCAGAATAACTCATGTTTATACTGTTCTTGTAGGTAAATGTGAAGCTTCGCCTTCCAGCTGTCTTCAATAAATTTCTCCAGCCTATATCCGTATCTGCAGAGGAGTTTTTCCCTCAGTGGAGATCGCTCTCAGGGCCCCCATTGAAGCTTCAAGAAGTGGTGAGACTTCTATGCTTTATGTCTAAATATGAGAAAAATTGCCAAATGTTTTTCTTGACGACTCGATTGGTAATTAGCCACTTCTTTTTTTGGTGTTGACAAAAATTTCATTGAAGAACACTATGAGGGACTTTTGGAGAATTGAAAAATAAATACCAGTTCGACTCAAGTTTTAACTTTTATCTTACGGTGACTACCGAGGATGTAACTAACATTTGTGCTCCCTTATTGCCATTTACTGTGCAGGTTAGAGGTGTAAAGCCCCTTCTACTGTTAGAGATGGCAAATTTATTCAACAGTCTACGGTTGATGGTTTGTCCAGGACTTGTAAGTAGTCGCCCTCTTCTTGTTGAAAGGACTTGTGCTTTTAGATTTTACAAAATTCACCTTTTCTTTCTCCTATTTGCTGTTTAGGACCCAAATCCAAATAATCTTGTTGCGAGCACAACATTCTACTCGGAAAGTACACAAGCTATGCTCTGCCTAGTAAGGAATACCTTCTCCCTTCTTAAATTTAACTATTTTCATGGGCTAAGTTTCTCATCCAAGCACGCACACCTACGCCTTAACCACTTCCACTATGATTATTATTGTGATTACACTATCATTTTACACTGAAGATTATGTTTTTTTGTTGGTAATGCCCATGTGCTTCCTTTTTTTTTTTTTTTTTCTTGAAACTGCCTCGAGAGGGAATATCTGGCCTCTCATTCTGCAGTTTCTCTCATTTTGTTGTCGTTTGAGAAATTAGGTTCACTTATATGGAGTAATATGAAATTAACCCAGTTTTCATGAGCCGCCTTATCTGTTATTCAGGTTAGAATTGAAACTGATCCAGCAGACAGAACCCAATTGCGAATGACAGTTGCCTCGGGGGATCCAACAGTTACTTTCGAGTATGTGCTAGCTTGCCGTTGTTCAGTTAGCTTTCAATTTATGCGATATATAGACACATTTCTGAGATTTTCTATCTGCAGGTTGAAGGAGTTTATCAAGGAACAGTTGATAAACATACCTGCGCCCCATCCACCCACTCCGCCATCAGCAACAGCAGCACCAGTAGGACATCCAACAGTTGTTGCTACACCACCAGCATTGACAGATCCTGGGGCAATGCTAGCAGGTTTGCTCTAGGATAAGGCCATTCATAAGAAGATTTCATTCCGTATACATTTGTAAACATGATTATACAACCGGCCTACCCCGATTCGGGGGAGAACTTAAGGCGAACGATGGAGGACACCATGATGCGAGGGCTTGCGGAGTTTTAGCGTGATCGGCACAGCATTTAAGCTTATCACTGGGGTTGGTCGGAGTTTTTGAGATTTTTTTTTTGCCAAAAAGTAAAGGTGAGATTTGTGTTTTTTTTTTTTCTTTCCCTTTTTCTTATTGTTGAGGGTAGGGTGGGGGAGTTGGTGAGGGTTTGTTCTACTACCGTTTCTTCCCAGTTCTTCATGGGATGATTCCTGTAGTGTATTTGACGTGTAAGATATTGCGTTTAGGACTCGAATTGTATCCAGTTTCAAACTCCAACACGTTCAAAAATTTTTTGTCCACCATCGGAAAATTTTCATCCATTAATCATTTTTAACATCGAATCTTGTGTTGTACATTAAATTTCCTGATTGTTTAATTTAGTGAATGTCACAAATGTATCAAGCACTCCCGGATGAGCCATTAAATAAATTAATTCTCAAGCACGTAATGTTCATATTCAACTGTCGTGAGACATGGTTCGTACAAAAAAATAAAAAACTGATCATTTGGCAAACAATGTGATGAATAGTAGAGGCTGCAATTAAGAATGTAAGCTTTTGATATTAGCAAGCCTTCAATTTGAAAGAGTGACAGTGGTCAGCCATCACAATTTGTACAGGCAAATTCAATCAGATAAGCACATAAAACCGTGCTCATCTCACTAGATAAATAAGCTGATTCAGGTATTCCCAAAAAATGAGTCGGGGAAGAAAATTGGTTAGATGACTGAAGATTTGGGAAATTTTAAAAATGGTGACAGAGAGAACTAGCCATTTCTAGTAGAATTCTAAAGCTCAATGTCAAGCCCTGTAAACCGTCGTCTCCGAACGCCAAAACTTCCATGAACGGCCTCGTCAATAGATATGAGTGGAAACAGAGGCATGGCAGCCAGCGTACCTGAGAATCGTCAACAGTCCAGCTTAACAAGAAGAGGTCCTAGGTATTTACGTGGATTTACAAGCATGCTTCTTTGCTGTTATATAGCTTTGTTCGATTGGCAGCTTCTTGCCTAATGGAACCCTGGAATCAGAAGCACAAAAACACAAAACCTCTGAAGATGACTGATACTACTGCCACGTTACTGCCACTCCCGGCAACCGCCACAAGACCACTTCTCTTCCATAGTCACTGCATCGTCCCAGGGCGAACAATGACTGTGTATTACAAGTCCACATATTTGGCAAGAAAGATCAGGGGCAGGGTCTGAATTTATACAGATTTGACAGTTCACAGCAGGTATAGACACCACAGGTTCTACTGGCGCACTGGAACCGTGATTGGGGATATCATTATCTACGATTGAAAAGGAAAAAGAATTGTCGACATCTCCTGAGGCATCTCGCGAGGGATCTATTCCACCAAAATCTACATCATCAGGTGCAAGTAATTCTGTAAAGGAGAAGTAGGTCTGAGGTCCAAAATCCATGTCCTCATAATTGAGACTGTCGAAGTCGAAGGCAACTGCCTCCTCGAGACCAAGGGTAGAATTGTCCCAATCTGAGAACAGCGAAGATTTCTCTATCGGCTTCAAGAGTGTATTTGTTTCATGCTGGATGGGGATGGATGATAGAGAATTGGGTAGAGAACTCTCGGAAAAACCATCAACATCATCTTCCGGTTTTGTCTGCCTTCTAACGGGTAGCTTCTGTGGTGCTGCTTGTCCAGCTGCTGCTGCGTTCCAATCATCATCTAATCCAGAATTGGGTTCTGTAATTAGCTCGACTCTTGAAAGAGAGAAAATGAAAGGATCTTCTTCTTCCTTGGGCAACAAAGGACTACTTGTCTCAAGCTTCTTAGAATCAGAAATGATCAAATCATCACATTCCACCCCTGAATTTTCCTGCTTTGACGACTTCGCACGTGTTTTCTTGCCCCCATCTTGTTTCTCAGGTTTGGGATCCATGTAAGGACATTCAGGTGATTTAATCCTACGACACCTACAACACTTGTAGCCCACCACATCAAAGATTTTTGATTCCTCAAGTGCAACAGCTTCTGCATGGTACCAATCTGAAAGTATCCATAAAATACACAAGAATATGAGGTCTTTTTTTAGAGAGGTATAGAAAAAGAAAGAAAAATGATGGCACCAGTCATAAAAAGAAAACTTACTTTTGCAAGTCTCACAGCAGATGTACATTAAATCGGACCTGTACGGCTTACTACATAAATGGCATACGGGTTCCATATGATGCAATTCCCGGCCGCCCTTTAAAAGAAGAAAATTGTGCCTGAAATTGGCACCTGTGTCTTCACAATTCTTCTTCTTCCATATAATACCCCAGGAACAATTCCTCCTCTTGCTCTTTGAAGCCGCATTAGATACAGGAGTAACTTGTTTCTTCTCAGATCGAGTGTCCAGCTTGCTTATAGGAGCGGCTTGTTTCTTCTCAGAACGAGTGTCCAGCTTGTTTACAGGAGTAGCTGACGGCTGATTGGAGCCTTTAGGCCTTGCACTCTTGCGTACAGTAGACAAACTTCGATGTTCTTTACCTTGCAAAGGTAATGGACTGGTTGGTGATTCAGTATTGTTTCCACTGTGATTAAGAGCTTTGAGATGGTAACACTGCTTGCATGTGACTGGACATACAACATCCTCCGTACCAGAAATGGTCGATCTCACAGTACAGTTTACGTGACAATAGCCTGATCAATGTAATAATAAGTATATTAGTTCTTGATTTACTTGTATGGAGCCTTTCAAGCTAAAAGCTAAAACTCTTGGAACAAGTTGAAATGATGCCAAGCGATGATTACAAATATCGGGAAAAGAATTATAATTTGAAAACGACGAAACCATATAAACCAACTTTGGAGCTATTCATATAAATTTAAACTCAATGAGGCCACTAATTCACAACTTAAAATTAACAACTCTAACATAGATTTCAGTGACTTTTCAGCATTACGTATGAGAAAATACATGTCAACTATAACATAGAGAAAAATCATCCAGGAAGTAGATGATACCTTGGCAATAACTGCACTTTACCGCATTCCTGCAGATTACAAGGGAAAAAATTTTATCAACTATAAAGCAAGTTGGTACAGATTCTAAGATTAAATTAAGCAGAGGTGTAGATGATTTACCTAATAAGAACTTCCATTTGACACGATGAACATGATAACAATCCCATATTGTCTCTTCTACATGTGAGATAGAAAAATATCTCTCTCTGGTAGGATTTCAACCGTCTTCTTCGAGATTGGTACAGAAGATTTTGGTATACCTTGGGTGATGACAAATTAACTTGAATAGAACCTTCTTCGAACTCTTTGACTAGATATAAAGGGATGCAATTTTCCAAAAACCAATATGCAACTCTTCCATCTTGCTTCTGTTCTATTTCAATGACATTCTTCATAACACGAGAAGGAAGATGTTTTTGACTCCCAAAAGCAACTCCATATGTAATTTTATTTCCCACAACTTTCTTATCACTTATTCTTGCATTTCGGAAAATGGAAGCTTCGGTCTCTTGACCTTTCATATCCTGAAGGGTTTGTTCTGGACGAACAAGATCATTCCATCTCAAATGAAAGTCTAGGTTCCTCAACTAAGACAAATTCAAATTTCCAAGAGTTAGTTGGTACAAACTTCCATTTTTCTTTTTGGAAAAGATTTAGGAAATCAAAATTTCAAATTATCCTGGCTATCCAATTAAGATATGAACATGCAAAACAAGAGTGAGAGGCGGGGAATACAGTTTATCTAGAATATGGGGGTAACAATAACTAACCTGAAGGGCAAGTTGTGATGCATTCTTACTTGCTTCAACAGCAGCTCTCCACACAAGCTGTCTGCTCCTTCTTGGAATCTCGGAACCATCAGTGTAGTGTATACCAGAAATCTTCCTTAAGCCACCTAATGGATAAAAACTTACAGTATCACATTTACCAGCCTCACATGTTTTCTTAGATTAGAGCAAGCAAAAGAAAGTAGCTATAAGTCTCATATGCATTAATGAAAATGAAGTCGTTTATTCATTACCTTGACGAGCTGCTTTAGCAACGATACATCGAGGCAATGCTGCTCTCTGGAATACAAGTTTTGTTAGCCCTCCTCGAAACCATAAAAAATTGGCATCAGAACGATCATGAGAAGGAACTTCAGATACAGACTGCTTCCTGCTTCTCCTCCCAGGTCCACGTTTCTGAACTGTTGTACCAACAGCACTGGGAGCATTTTGAATCATTGAAGTTTCTAAAAACCAATCATCTACCAGCTTAAACCAGTTACCAGAAAGAGCAATACAGCGAATGTTTTCTTCAAGCTGCAAATAAATTTGAGTTCACCGATAAGAATAATATACTTCAGATTAAAAAAATGATTTCTGGAACTAAGATTCATCAAAAGAACATGGACAGCGGGCAGAACTTATGTTGTACAAGGAAAAGTGAAATATGTTTTTTTATAAGAAACAAAGAACTTGTATGGATAAGAAGGATTATACAAGTATAAGGGGAGATGAGAGATCTCCACTAGGCCAAAAAGTTACAAAAAAGACTCCCAATTAGCCAAAATATGAGTAAGATTATAATTATAAAAGCTTTAGAAAGAGAACACCAGATGGAAGCAAAGAGTTTGACAGAATCCTAAAGCTCGTCGGTGTCAGTAGTTGAAGACCCTCTGATTCCTCTCAAACCAAAGTCTCCACAACAAAGCCATAAACCGCATTGGTCCACAAAATGTGGCCTTTATCCTTGAAGGGAGTACCAAAAATAAGTTGGAGAAAAGCTTCATCAATTCTTTTAGGAAAACACCAACTCCAAAACACTTCAACAATCTAGCCCATAAAGGCCAAGCTGTTGAACACAAAAAGAACAGATGAATCTGGTCTTCATTACTCGAGCTACACATCACGCACCAGCTCGATAACAAAGAACAGGTCGGCTATCTTCTTTGCAACACCTCCCCTGTGTTTAACTTCCTATGGCAAAACACCCCAAGGAACACTTTGACTTTTTTGGAGACTTCTGCCCCCCAAATAGCACTTTGTAAAGAAACCTCGATAGGGCCATGATTGTCACACAACTCAGAAGTGGAAATATTAACACACCCCAAAAAAAAAAAAAAAAATGCAAGGGAAGAAATCAACCTATACCTGTGTTGTATTACCATTAAAAAGGGGGAACCACTAATGTTCAATTCATTGAAGAGTAAATTGAAGTAAATTGAAATCAGGTCAACCTCCTACACTGGCATATGATACAACTATCTCAAAGTACTACCAGGAACTCAGACCAATAGAACAGCAATCATCAAAACCAAAAAAGTTCATTGATCCAAAAAATGAATAAACTCTCGAGTCTCCATCTTCAAGCTCCCATCCAATGCAGCATCTATTTCTGAAAGATACACTTCAGAAACTTTGTTTGGAATGGAAACAAAGATAAAAAGGGTTTCCCTTCCTTTTTTTTTTTTAATAAGAAACCAAACTTTCATTGAGTAAGAATTAAAGAATACAAGGGCATACAAAAACAAGCCCACAAAAGAAGGGGGAGTTTACAATAAAGGACTCCACCCTAGCAAAATACTATGTAAAGGGTAATTGCAAAAAGCCTTCGCTACCGAAGCCCAAAGAGAAACATAGAATCTAATAAGAGACCAAACATCAAAAGAAGAACGCTCTAACCCTCGAAAGATTCTATTATTTATCTCACCTCAGATCACCCCAGAGCCCCCAAAGAACAACACAAACCCCTAAAAACAGGCCTTTCCCCTTGAGAGGGGGATGCAAAATGAACTCCTTCAAACTCTCTCTACTAACCCTTTGGCTAGAACCCGTCAAACCCAGCTCCTCAAAAAAGAAATTTCAAATGTCCACAGCCAACTCACAACTCCAAAACAGATGATCGAGGTCCTCTGCGCCTTCCTACAAAGAATGCAACACCACGGCCCAATCAAAGATGGCACACTTCTCAAGACCTTATCGAGAGTGTTAACTCTTCCGTGAAGGATTTGTCATGCAAAGAAATTAACCTTCTTTGGAATTTTCACCTTCCACAAAACAGCAAAGACAAACTCACTCCGAGGAGCAGAGAGAGACGGATTTACTAAAGAAAGGCAGACTGACACGAAAACCCCTCGTTCGGGCAAGAACTCCAGCAACGAATATCCTTCCTATCTGGGATACAACGAAGGTTAGCATGGAAAGGAGAACCGACACATCCAGCGTGTTTCACTATCAGAAAGAGGACGTTGAAAACCAAAAGAGGGAAACGCTGAAAAGCCAGACCAAAAAAGAACCTCTGCCACGGCCCTATTCTTTGCCAAAGACAAATGATAAAGACGGGGAAAAATCAAACAAAGAGGACTATCCCCCAACCACCTATCTTCCCTGAACAACGTGTCTTTCCCATTCCCAGCCCGGCAGTGGACAAGGCTGGAGAAGGTTAAACGCCCTTTGATAGAAGGAGGTTTCGGCTTGATTGATTTGAATACCAAGACTAGGTGCCTTCTTGCCAAATGGATTTGTAGATTTTCCAAGGAAAAGTCAGCCAATTGGAGGAAATCCATAGCATCAAAATTTGGCTCTACACATTTTAATAACCATCCAGGTCAACCTAGACATCAATCATCAAGGAGCCCCTGGAGATGCATTATGCAGTAGACAGATTTTATTGTTCATAACAGTGTATAATCGGCAATGGGAAGTCCACATCTTTTTGGAATGATAGATGGGTCGGTTTCTCTCCATTAAAAACTGTCGGCCCAAGACTGCACATGCTATTCCTCCAAAATGACAGCACCATTGCAGGTTTATGGAATAGGGAAAACAGATCTTGGGAGCGGAGCTTAGCCTTCAGCGTAACCTCACGGAAGAGGAGATCAATGAATGGTTTATTCTTTCCTTCATTCTTTATCCTCCTCCAAGGCCCAATTGTGAAGATTTTTAGAGATGGACTCTGGATGATAAATGCTCCTTCATGGTAATATCTCTCACACAAAAGCTTACCTCCAGTGGCCACATTTTGTACAAGGATTTCTATGGAAATTTGGGGAAAGGACCCATCCCAAAGAAAGTTAAAATTTTCATATGGGAATGTAGTCATGGATGCATCAATAAAGCTTGCTCAAAAAAGCCCTGTGGATTGTTTCTGCTCCAAATTGGTGTGTCCTTGGCCACAACAGTGAAGAGACATCGATGCACCTTTTCACTACATGTGGTGTGTCGTTTGAAAACAAAAAGGAGAATCACAAAGTCATCTATTCCACAAATGCTCTTCTGCCTACAGGTTTTGGATTATCATCTTCTCATCCTTCAATTGGGTAGTGGTTCTACCTTTGGATCCCTTAATATATTTCTCTTATACTGGCGGGGCAAGGGGCATCCTTTCAAAAAGGAGAAAAGGCTTCTTTGGGTGCATATCAACAGGGCCTTCTTTAGGTTGGTTTGGATCGAGAGGAACCAGCATATATTTGTTGACAAAGAACAATCTTTTGATAGCTTTTGTTATCATGTTATTTTCCTAGCTAGTTTTTGGTGTAAATTATCACCTCTTGTTAATTCTTATAGCTTTGCTACACTTTTAGCCACTTAGAGAAGTCTCCCCCTTAGATTGGGGCTTCTTTCCCTATTTTTTTTTTTTTGGAAGTTTCATACACCAATGAAATTGTTTCTTATAAAAAAAATAAAATAAAATAAAAAGGAACGTGATAAAATTCATCTTTATTTATCCACAAAACCGGTATATCTTTGGACAATGTGAGTTTTCTCCACCCTTCAGCATCCCCTCCTTAAATCTTCACATCTAAAATATACTCTCACTCACAACTCTATTTACTTACAGCCACATCATCTAGTTACAAAGTGCCCCCATTATCCAACAATCTAAATTCCCTACGCTTGCTCCCCTTTAACTCCCTTCCACTAATATAAATGGACGATTGATGACCTATCAGATCACCAGCTCTTGCCAGTAGTCAACATTGGGGTCTCATCAAATGAGATGTAAAATCATATTGACCTTGACTCCTTCTAGTGGTCATTCTAGCTTACATGACAAAAGTATGACTACAGTAAGCTTCCACTTCGACCCTATTGTGTCTTTGGTATGGAATACCTATATTGATTCAGGGAAAGAACCTAGACGATTGCTGTATCATGTTACAAACACAATTCAACAGCAAATCATAAACTTTAAGGCACTCCAAACAATTTCAAGGTAGCAAGAAAGTTATTATAATATCTTATGTATGCATGGACATATACAAGAGGGGGAGGCGAAATCCACGTCACAGAAAAAAAATGTAATTAATTACTATGTATGGCAATGAGACATCGTTCTGCAAATATGTCAGGTACATCCAATTTCTTTCTCAAATCCCCCCTGTAATTTTTTTATTCAATCGTATGACAAAAATCCCAATTTCCTGCCTTGCACGTCTACACCAGCTAAATTTCTGCAGACTCGGTGTTGACTCCCCCCCCCCCCCAAACCACCCACAAAGCAATATTTTTTTCAAGCAAAAGTTTATTAGTTTCTTAATAAGTTTCCCCGGGTAGTGAACCATCATCGCCCCTCCCCCTCCAAACAAACATGGAATTAGTTTCACGATAAAATGCATAATGATTGCAAGAAACATACTAATCTCTCTCTCTCAAATTAAAAATCATGTTGATTCTCTCCCACCTAAGTCCATATATCGGGCATCAATCCCACTAAAGATGAAAAGAATTTAAACTGAGTAAAATAAGCAAAGAAACATTTCAACTTACTTCAAGCAAGAGAAATTTTATTAAACTGCAACTCGAAGCTGATTCTAATTGATGACGCCATTGTTTTCTATAGCCTGCATTCAAGAATGTCCCACCAACAAGACCCCTTAAACTCTCCTCCATATACATAATGTAAACTGCTATGCAAGATAGATTTCCTTCTCCACTCTTCCCAAGGCGAAGGCTTGAAAGGATTTTCATAGCACCCCTGGTAGCAGTCAGTGCAGCATGATTCAACAAACATCCTTTCTTGCTTAAGACAGCAGCTCTACATGACAGACACCAACCACACCTCTCCCTTGGTACCTCCATGAGCTTCTTGTCAAATGTTGGCCAGAAGAAGCGTGAGGCTGATAGTGAAAATGCCTTTGCTTGCAATAAAGCATAAGCAGAAGCAGAGCTACTTCTCTTATTATCAGATGCATGGGTTCCCAAAACACGAGTTTCTTCTGATGACAGAACATCCAGTTTATAAGCAGCTGATGCAGCAAATTCGCCGTGGACATAGTGATTTACATATCCCTGAGGCTTATATTGTGAGCCCATGTAAGCACGAAATATAGCTGATTTGATATCACCCTTCACTTTTCCATGACCCAGAAGACCACCATTTTGGCTTTGACGAGACAACTTCAATGAAATAGAGGCATTGGCATTCCCAGTATGGCTAAAATTTTTGTTTCCTGAAGTCCTTGAAAGGTCTGTTGTACTGGAAATATCAACCATATCTGGGCAAGCTAAGTCAGTTAAATTTTCTAGCCTGCTAATTGAACAATTAGAAGTAAGAGAGTCAACAATAAAACCATTAGCTGGATGAGCAGGCAGGTCCCGTGAAGTTTCCACATGCAAGGTACCCAAGTATGGAACCACCTTATTGCCGTCTTCACTTTTGAACGTAGCTAAGCCTTTTCTATCCTCAACCACATCAAGCTCCTTGTGTTCTTCCTCACCAGCTGGAAGTGATCGAGCATAGAAGTTAGTGTCTTTCCTCCAATTTGCAGGAAGTACATCCATTCCACTAGCTTCAGGAAGAACTAGGAGATTTTCTGGGATGTCCCAATATTGCATAATGGCCTTACAGATGCCATAATATATAGCAACATATTGGGAGGAAGAACAAAGAACATGAAGTACATTTAAAATGTCATTTTGATTATAATACTTGAGACATGGTTCAGAGTTGATCGAAGTCTTGAGCCTGCAATTACCAAATACATAAAGGTCAGGAAAGATCTGAAAAGAAAATAAAATAGCATAAAATCAAAATTAAAAACATAAGTAAAACAAAGCGTGAAAGATCCAGAGACAAATTTGAGGGTCAGATGCATAGAGCTTAAAAGAAGCCTAAATAAAAATGTTGTAACATACACCACCAAGTGGTTGCAACTACCCAAGAAAATGTGCTCATGTGGATCAATGCCAAAAATCTCTGCTCCTCTGAGTGATGATCCCTTCATTATAGCTGGCTCTGTCTTATTTATACTGCATTCGGGACAATACCATGGCCCTTGAGGTATATATATCTTCATCATGCCTATACATCTCAAATGGTATGCTGATGGGCACCCATCACAACAAAGCAAACTCCCATCCATCCCACAGAGTCGGCACTCATCGCTGTTTCTGTTTGCATCAACAGCACTGGCATCCAAGTCACCGTTAGTTCCAACTTTTGAACCCAAAAAATTTTGGTCTGTATAAGACTTCGTTCCATGATTCTCTACTATAATCTCCATAGCTTCCCCATCCTTGCAAGCTGAAGTTTTGGGGTATCTGGGATGAACCCTTCTAGGCCCATTTTCAGACAGACATGTTGCTCCAGCATCATAATCCAGTCCAACTTCAGATATTTCACGTGTGTCAATTTCTGCTCTAAGCTCTCCAGATTCTAATACTTCATCACAAAGAATTTGTAGAACCATAAGCTTTCGACCAGCAGGAATGGAGTAATACTCATTACTTAAAGCATGCTTGTAAAATCCATTCCACTCCAGCCCTTTTGCATGCCCCATAACAGTTAAATATCGGACCAAATAAACAGGCCAAGTAAGTGAATCTAGCAAGTTCCAGTTGAAGTGCCTGCAGAACATTGTTGTAAAATGAATTAGAATATTCACCATTAAAATTTAATATAAATCGTTTCCACTTTTGCAATTCAGTTAAGGAAAATGCCATGCATAACATATTTCCAAAATAGATCTGACACTTCCCCAAAACCATAATTTAAAGAACCTAAGTTGAATTCTATATAAAGTTTAATGCATGCACAATGCGTTGCTTTTATACATATATGTAATCCATAAATAGACTTAGGTGTTCAGGGCTATACATACTTCAACTGATGTTACAGGACATTAGTTGGCCAACATCAGATGTTTGAAAACTTGATATTCAATATCCTTAAGGGACCACAAGATTCAACTATGTCTCCTTGACCTTTGGGCCAATATATGTGGGTGGCATTGGTTGTCCCATATTAGCATATAAACAAGGTAAGGAAACATTTACCTTGTTTCTTATCAAATCTTTGGGTCAATATATGTGGTGGTATTGGATGTGCCATATTCAAACCCAACATTACACAAGGTATGGAAACATTTCCTATATGGAAACATTTCCTTTGTTTCTTATCAAATATTTGTGTGAGTGCATGTGCGTTGAACTAAGTACAACAGAAATTTGAGAATATAGCAGACACCCCTTGCACTCCTGTACTGACATCCTACTGCCGACATTCGTTCAATTGAGTTCATGACCATTAGACTATCAAATCAGAAAATGTGCATGTATTTTTTAAAAACTAACAATAAAAAGGTCAAATAATTCAGGTTAGGAGCTACTTTTTTTTGTTACAAGGTCAGAAGCTACTTTAAAACACATCTCTAACATTGCAAACCATAGGATTCTCGTTCATACCAATTTGAGTCCACGACCATTAGACCATCGAATCACTTACTATTGAGATCCATCAAAATTTCCCTAGTTTGCAATGAAAACAACTCCCTGATCGCATACCTCTAAATACAAATAAATCAAAGGTCTGAGTGCCATGTTTATTGGAGAGATAGGAAAGTCGCTGGATCTAGCCACAACCTCCCAAAAGGTAAACAAAATAAGGCAAGAATAACAGTTGGTGGAGATCTAATGTAAGGAAAACTATAAATAAAGAAAATGAAATAACTTGTGAAAACTTTGTAGGATTTTATAACATGGAGACTGAAGGAATTACTTCATTCATCATAAATTAGAGACTTTGAAATTAGCATTTCCAATATCAGCAGTCCAAGTAGAAAGACATTATAATGAACCAAAATGTTCTGCACTAATATTCATTGGGAAGAAATTAGAAAAGAAAGGCAAGCAAACCAGAAAGTACCTCAAGCATTTTGATGCGATTTCTAAGCCGTCTGAAGAAAGAATTTCAAGATGTCGGCGTAAGGCACGCATCAAAGCAACATGAATGGAGTCCAACAATGTGTTCGCTACACCACAATTAAGTGATCCCACAAAGTCATCCAGACTAAATGGAAACAGGAATAGGCGGAAACTAAATGATCGCAGGAAACCATACACAGATAAAAGATGTGAAACGTGCTGCTCTTGGATCCCAATAGTTCCAGAAGATGGAGGAAACTGTGGTGCTGGGATGAGCAAACTTTCATCTTCAAATTCACAATCCCGGTCCCGAACGGACTCAAATGAATCACTAGAAGAATCAACATCGGCCTCTACTTCTCCAGCATCATTCTCAATTATATGCTCACTGCTTAACTTACTCGGTACAGATGCTTCGACCGGATCCAATTTATCACTGGTGCCTGTCATGTTCTTCCCAGACACGTTTATATTCTTCGCATTGAGCCTAACTGCTAATTCATCCAAACGCTTCTTTCTCTTACTCAAACCATCGTCAAAATAAGGATCGCCAATTAGCAACCCCCGAATTTCCCCACTCTCTAAATCCTCACTATCGCCATCCTCGTACACTACTCGGTATAGTCCTTCCTCGTAATATACAACTTTTCCAAGAAACTTTCCACTGCCCTTGAACTCTTTCAGCAAATATCGTCCCACCAGAGCCACGGGGCGCGACACGAGGGTCCGCTTGCACGATTCAAGAGCCGATTTCGCATCATCGTTACCATCTTGAAGGTCATTGTTCCTCCTTTTCCTCGGTCGACCCCTCGATCTAACTACCGGAGGTTCCATTGAAGTATCGACACAAAAGAAAAACCGAAACCTAAATCAAGACACTGTTCAAAGCAATAGCTAGGGTTTCAAAACTGTCTCTAACTGGAATATTGCATTGGAGAGGCATTCAAACCTAGGGACGAAGAAAATCCTGCAAAACATTGAACAAATTAGAATCAACGGACGAACAATAAATGCTTTGTGCAGATTCGAGAAGTTCGGATGCTCGAGGCATAGATTGAGATTTTTCAATCCTTACGTTTCGGAAAAGAAGAAATACGACATTAGCTAAAGTGATGGCTTGAGAACAAGCGATAAAGCGTGAAAAGAAATGTTGCTAGGGTTTCATAACCGCCATTGATAATGGCTTTGGGACCTCTCAAGAGAAGAGAGAGGGGGAGGTAAGGAGACCACCCAAAAGATTTAATTTACACATCTAACCAGCTTTACTTTCAACGAGTCGTGACTCGTGAGTCGTGACTCGAAATTATGAAATTCAAAACTTTTTTTTCCGGTACATGAAATTCAAAATTAATTAATTTATCCCACCCAGCAGAGGAATGTGGAAGGAGTAGGAAGACAATTTATTTTGTTTGTTGGTTAAATGGGACAGAGAATACATTCAAATACATTATTTCTTATTCATCATATCGGTTAACTATCTTTCATTGTTGTGAATTTATATATTTTTAAATATGTATTTAACTTTGGATCTTGTTATTAATTGAGCTTAATGTTGTATGGGACTCGATTTTCTTTTTAAAACGAGTGACTTTTAGAAGTTTTTTATTTTACATTTGTTGGTGAATATATTAAAATTTAAACATACAATAAATTATGTAATACATATTAAATTTAAAGTTTAATATCACGAAATAGAAAGTTTTGTGGACTCAAAAAAATATTTATATCTTTTTATTTCCCAAACAAAAAACGAAGGATGTCATTTAAATTTGTTTTGAAAAATGTAATCATTTTACCACAAGCTTGACAACTTATCCAATTTTTTACTTTAACTTTTAGTTTTATAAAAATATAATATTTCTTAAAATTGGTAAGTTTGAAACATTTATAAAATCTTTAATGTTTATGGTAATTCCCTGTTTTTTTTTCCTATTCAAATTCCAAAATATTATATGCTTCTTTTTTGGGGGATAAAATAATAAGAGTATCGAGCGAAGATGCAAAAGTTTTTTTCTTGTTATGAAATTTTAAGAATGAAGTGGATTTAAATAAATAATAATAAAGATCAATAGTAAGTTAGATTAACCAAGCCTGGTTAGTAAATTAGGTTTGACGATTATTTACTAATTTGGAGTTGCTAGTGTCAAAGGTACTAAAAGGCAAATGTTTTCCTATGACTGTTATGTTGAACTCATCAATTATGCATGCATCTTCCTTTTTTTTTGGAAAAGTTTTTGTGTGGAGTATGGATCTATTGAAGAAATGTCTCCATTGGCATGTGGGAAATAGAATTTCAATCCGGATATTTCGGGACCCTTGACTACCGAGACCCTATTCCTATATAATTATTTCCCCTACAGGTGGTACGAATGATATGTTTGTTTATGATTTCATTACACCACTAAGCAGTGATATTCTACGAAATTGACCATGCTCTTCCCAATTGTTATCGAGCTAGGGAGATATGGGGAAGGTTATTACCTATGATTTTGGTTGGAGAACCTAGACCCATGGATGTGAATGTTAGATGTCTCCACTTACTATATTTGATTTATCTTTAACAATTTATTATTTTGAAGGCTGGGACGTGGGTGATTTGGCACGATAGAAACAATTTGTGTTGTAATCGACCAATCCAACAGATTGTGGAAAAACGTGAGTGGATCATGAATTATCTTCACTAGCTTAAACTGGTTAGTTCCCGACACGTTACAAGAAGCCCACAAGGAGTTGCTTGTGATATTGAAATGGAACCCCATGGATGGATGGAAGTGTTTGTGGATGTGAGTTTTAATGTGTGGTTACGGAGATTAGATTTAGGTGTGGTGATTAAGTACTCGAATGAGAAGGTAGTGGCAACAACGGATAAATGTAGTGACATTTTTGTCTCGTCTGTTTGTTCTTAAGCAGTTGCAATATTGGGACTCTCCCGAGTCCATGTGTCTTTCTGACTTGCTAATTTTAGTGTCGATGTTAAATGATTCTTCGAAGGATACTGCATAACTCAATAATAGTTTTCATAATGTTAAACTGTTGTTGAAGGAGTTCCAAAGGTTAAAGATTTCCTACATGCGACGGGAAAACAATATTTTGGCGGATGCTCTATCTCGTTTAGTGCTGTCACGTAGTTATACCCTAAAAATAATGAACTTCTCTGATTGGTTTGTAAATTTGGTAGCTCTTGAAGTTACTAACCATGTAGCCCAAGAGACTTAGTTATTCTCCTTTCGTGAAATATATTTTTAAAAAGAAAATAAAAAAGGTAAGTTAGATTCCATAACCATTTGATTTAAAAACAAAAAAAATTATAAATACTACCTCTATTTATAAATTTTCTATTGAAAATTAAAAAATAATTAAAACGTATATTTATTTTTAAAATCTAGTTAAGAATTCAAATTTTCTTAAAAGAAAATGACACCCATAATAGAGGAATGGGAAGAAAGAAGCTTGATTTTTATTAAATCAAGTTTTTAAAAAATACCATCGTATTATTTGCTTGATAAAGACGTATTAGTATCCGAAATTGCCGCACATCTGTTGTCTTCAACCTAAAAATTTAAGAGGAAAAAAGGAAAAAAAAAAACCTAGAAACTTTTGGAGCGGATTCGGGTTCATTTGGGGGTCAGTGTTTTCAATGACCAACAATCTTCTGGCTTTCAAACTTTCGATCTCGTCAATGTAAGCAAAGATTCAATCACTTTTAATTCTTGGGTCCGATACTCTCTGCCCATGGATTTGGTTGTTTCGATCGTTCCATACTGCTCAAATTGTTATGCTTTCTACCTTCATCTCCTCTTTATTGAAGATTTCATTCCATTTGTTCCAGGTTTCATTGAAATATAGGTACTGATCATTCTATAGAGTTGATGAACACGTTGCCCTCCACACTGCCTTAGCTCTTTTACACAGAGGGCAGAGGGCAGAGAGCAGAGCAATTAATTCCTCGGTGCTGAAGTACCTCATCACCGGTAAATAGTTCTGTAAAGCTTTCCAAATATGCAGTTTGGTTTTATTGTGGGTATTAAGTATCCAAAGATTCTGCATTGCTTAGTGTCGTTGTAGAATTTTCTGAGGATTCTCCCCTGTTTTTTTTTTTTTTTTTTTTTGAGAAGAGAAACAAATTTCATGATGAATGGCATATTGGTGAATTACATGAATGTTCTCCCATCGGAGATTAAAGAGGAAAGACTGTAATCTCTAAAAGGATGTTACATTTACACAAAAATAAAACACGAAAAAGAATTAAATCTATAAAATAACCAGAATTAGAGGAAATATCCTGAAGGATTCTTTGTTTCCTTTCGGCCTAGAGAAACCAGAAAAAAACTTTATTTAGAGCAAGCCATAAGTATATGTTCTCCACTGTATTACAGTGCCATATGAAGCTTGAGCTATCTTCATACTTTAATTTCCAATTGAAGAGCAGTGCCAGGTCCATGAATCCTGATTGTTAGCCTTACCGAGACAGATTTTTCTGATGATTTTCACATCATCTGTTAGGAATTAGGAACGTGTTCTCCAACTTTTGGTTGTCCCATTGACCATCTGGTTTTATTTGATCAGAGACAAGTAAGTCGTTGTTCTCAGTTAGTGGGATCACAGGCTTGAATGTCGAAGCCCTTGGCATCCAATTTTCCTTGAACACCTTGATATCATTCCCTGAACTCACTACTTCCCCCATCATTCCTTGAACCACTCTGCCAAAAGTAGGGTGACTCATTTCTTAATCAATTCTCAACCAATGAATTTGGGTAATTTCTTGCTGGAAGTAGTTTGGATGCTGAGAGGCGTGAGTTGGTCTTTATCCTCCTCCCATGTTTTGCAAGTAAGGCTTTCCTCTCTATCCAATGCATTCCCCTGGATTGTTCCCGAGAACTCCCTCCAGAATCTTGCAAAGACCCTCATCATATCGTAACAAAATTTACTTGGGATCTTGAAACAACTCATTGCATAAGTAGGGATTGCCTAAGCAACACTTCTTAGAAGGATTTATTTTCCACATATAGAGATCCATTTCCACGTCTTTTCCTTTATATATTGAAGGTTTTTTCCTTCTTCAGTAAAGAAAATAGCAATCCTAGATACTTACCAAGGTGGGTCGTTGGCTTTACCCACAATAAAGTATCGAGATTGGCCTTTAATTCGTCATTAACATTTGGCAATTTGAATAATATATGCTTTGTAAATTTCACGTTCTATTAAGTGATCTTTCATATTCCTTAAGGATTGCGAGAATTGCAAAACTAAGTATTAAAGCCTTGAAGTAAAAAAGACTATCATCTACAAAAAGTTTAGGTGAGAGGTTGGAAGTCAGTTTGGGTATGGAAACTCTGCTAATGACTCTCCTCTATGTAGCATCCCGCAACATCAATGATAAACGCTCAAACCATAACGTAAAAGAAAAGGATAGGGTGATAAAGGATCAACTTAGTCGGATTCCTCTGCTCGGATATTTGCATCCCTTTTAGTTTCCATTAATAAGGATTGAGAATTTGACTTATGAGATGCAATCCATTACCATAGAAATCAAACGATAAACAAATCTCATTTTATTCGATCTTTGCCAAGTTCGTTGACTTTTCTCAGTTATTAAATTCAGATATATGTTTATTTTTGCTTGGTTGAATTGATTCTGTGAAAATTACTGTCCCTGTTGTTGTCATGTAGGTGTTGCCTGCCATTTTGGCTGATGATCGTTTTCGTTGTTTGTGAAAACTTTGTAAATAAAATCTTCATTCTACTGTTTTCCTTTAATGGGTAGGTAAACAAAATAACATTAATATGTTAAATTTTGTCCCCCCAAAGATGAAGATATATAATTTTTCTTTCTTCCTTTCTTTCACTCGAGTGTTTGACATTGAGAAACTTTATATGATATTTTACCTTTCATGCTATGTATTGGTGTAAATGTAAACACCATTTTTCTAATTATAGTTTATCTTTTTTGATTTCCAATTGGACATTTTTTTTTGTAATTCACCTTCAGGTGAGGAAGGTCACACTCCATTTTTTTCATTTATCAATGAAATTTGTTTCCCTCCTCAAAAAAAAAAAGAAAAAAAGAAAAGAAAAAAGAACGTTATATGATTACAATATTAGGTATCAAGAAGCAGAATTTGAACCTACTGGCCTCTAGGACATTTGGTTTATGACTTCAAGTTTTGCTAGGTTAAGTTTTATGAGTTAATACGTTCTCAATACTCGTCATCTCTAAACTCGCATATCATTGATTTGGTTACTAACCATGTTCAAAGATGTCTTGGGAATGATCTTCACACATCCTTTTGGCATGATTCTTGGTTGACTCGTGGAATTATTGTTGTGGCGTTTCCAAGAATTTTTCGGTTAACTACTCGACCTAATGTTATGGTTGCACAAGCTCAAAATAGTTCACAAGAAACTTGGATCTTTGTCGTAATCTTAGTGCCTGTTTGGGGCACATGTTATGATAACACGTGGAGTACTCTGCACTCCAAACACAAGCTATTATAGCCCCAAACTAAATAACTCTGCATTTTAAATAATATTATATGATTCCACAAACTATAATAACCAACAAACTATTATAACTCATGTTATTGTAACCCACTCAACACCCCAAACAACCCCTTAGTGACTTGGAGGTGATTGAATAGTCTAGTCTCTCCCATCTCCTATCACTCATAATTTTACGGCCAGTGAAGGACTCTTGGTGTTGGCCTCTTGATCCCTAGTTTTTATGGTAAAATCTCTCATTGATATTCTAGTTCAAGCTATTGATCCTAGTTTCAATTCAACAACCTTTTTCTGGTGGTTTGGACAAATGCTTATCTAAGAAAATATAAATATATATATATATATTTTATGGGAGCTTAGTCTTTGAGGTATTAACATAGCCAATGAAGAATGCCTCATTTCAGCCTCTCCCCTCGTTGTGTGGTGTGTTTTCTAATTTGGAGCATCCTTGTCATCTTTTTGCTCACTGCTCCTTTGCCTCACGGTATTTGGTAATAAAGCTGGATGCTTTTGGTTGGTTTATAGTTCTTCCAAACAACATTTTTAGTATTTTTCATTCAGTTTTTGTGGGACATCCTTTTCATGGTGTGAAAAAGACTTTATGGCTAGCCATAACTTGAGTTCTCTTCTAGTATCTTTGGTGTGAGAGGAATGGAAGAATTTACAGCGATGCTTTCTCAACCTTTAATAGCTTCATGGTTTTGCTTTTATTTCATGCTTTGTATTGATTTTGGTTTAAACGCAAATACTCTTTTACTGATTATAGTCCGTCTTCTTTGATTTCCAATTGGAGATTTTATTGTAATTCATCTTTAGGTATTGGGAGTCTTCTGAACTCCTTTTATTTCACTCCTCAATGAAATTTGTTTCTCTTCTCTTAAAGGAATTCCAATATATTTTCAAAAGTTAGAAGCAATGAACTCCTCATACTATAGCATAGGAGATTATGAAGGGTTGTATACTCGATGTCTTATGAGTCGTTTTGTTTTAGATAATTCTATCTTTGATGACTAATCTTGAATAGGAAACACAAGTCATGAGTTTGAATTTTATTTAGAATGTAATCTGTTGACATGATTAACTTTTTTTTCCTTCTTCACTGTTGAAAAGAGCCATCTTTAAGTTGAGGTTTATGTAATGGCATAGTAGGTCATGGATGAGAAGAAAATTATAGCTATTTGTCAATCAGGCGGTGAATTTGAGACTGGTAGAGATGGCATGCTTTCATACCATGGAGGAGATGCCCATGCTATTGACGTGGATGATAAAATGAAGTTTAATGAGTTCAAGTTGGAAGTAGCAGAAATGTTTAATTGTGATGTGGACACTCTGTCGATCAAATACTTCCTCCCTGGCAACAGGAAGACTCTCATTACACTCTCCAATGACAAGGATCTAAAACGCATGTTAAAGTTTCACGGAGATTCTGCCACTGTTGATATTTTTGTAAGCATGGAAGAAGTTATGGCTCCCAACATCTCGAATTTGCCTGCCAGTAGGTAGTTTACTTGATGTCTAAGCTTTTTATTTTTCATGTTTTTCTGTCTGTCTGTTTTGCCTTGTCTAAAAATTATAGAGCTGAGACTGTTTCAACCTCTAGAGTTTGTGCTGAGCTTGAAAATATTGTCATTTTGTATTTCCTAGGTCAAGCAGAACGACTTTGTCAGAAACTGTGGTACCAGTTGATGGTACCCCAATTACTGTTATTCATGGTATTGGGGATGATAATACTGAGTCCAATATCCCACTTGATGGTGCGCTTGATGTTGTGGATGACACAAACCCTTTAGTTACCCACATTGATTTAGCAAGTGATATCACCCCTATTATACCTCTTCTTGGTCCAAATGATGATAAGAATGTCAAAGGTGCGCAGCAGTGGCAGAATACCATTACTGGGGTGGGTCAAAGATTTAGTAGTGTTCATGAGTTTCGTGAATCACTGCGTAAATATGCCATTGCGCATCAATTTGCATTCAGGTACAAGAAAAATGATAGTCATCGGGTGACTGTTAAATGCAAGGCTGAAGGTTGCCCCTGGAGGATTCATGCATCGAGATTATCAACCACTCAATTAATATGTATTAAGAAGATGAATCCCACACATACATGTGAAGGGGCAGTGACGACTACAGGACACCAGGCTACAAGGAGTTGGGTGGCAAGTATTATTAAGGAGAAGTTAAAAGTTTTCCCAAATTACAAACCAAAGGATATTGTTCATGACATCAAACAGGAATATGGAATTCAGTTAAACTACTTTCAGGCCTGGCGTGGTAAAGAAATAGCAAAGGAGCAGCTTCAGGGTTCATATAAAGAAGCATATAATCAGTTACCTTTTTTGTGTGAAAAAATAATGGAGACGAATCCTGGTAGTCTTGCCACTTGTGACACTAAAGAAGACACAAGTTTTCACCGTCTCTTTGTCTCATTCCATGCTTCGTTAGGTGGTTTCCAACAGGGTTGCCGTCCTCTTATTTTCCTTGACAGCATTCCTTTAAAGTCAAAATATCAAGGAACATTATTGGCTGCTACAGCTGCAGATGGAGATGATGGTTTTTTTCCTGTTGCTTTTTCTGTAGTAGATGCAGAAAGTGATGATAACTGGGGCTGGTTTCTTTTACAGTTAAAATCAGCGCTTTCAACATCTTGTCCTATAACGTTTGTGGCAGATAGACAGAAAGGTTTAACTGTTTCAATTGCTAATATATTCAAAGGCTCGTTTCATGGTTATTGCCTTAGATACTTGACTGAACAACTTATTAGAGACTTGAAAGGGCAATTTTCTCATGAGGTGAAGCGGCTCATAGTTGAGGACTTCTATGCTGCTGCTTATGCACCTAAACCGGAAAATTTTCAGAGGTGCATTGAAAGCATTAAAAGCATTTCGCTAGATGCTTACAATTGGATCCTACAAAGTGAACCCCAGAATTGGGCGAATGCATTCTTCGAGGGTGCTAGGTATAACCACATGACATCAAACTTTGGAGAGATGTTCTACAGTTGGGTATCAGATGCACATGAATTGCCCATCACGCAGATGGTTGATGCGATTAGGATTAAGATAATGGAATTGATCTTGACACGGCGAGCAGATTCTGACCAATGGTTGACAAGGCTAACCCCATCCATGGAGGAAAAGTTGGAAAAAGAAGGCCATAAGGTTCATAACCTTCAAGTGCTAATATCGGCAGGTAGCACCTTTGAAGTTCGAGGAGATTCAATTGAAGTTGTTGATGTTGATCACTGGGATTGTACTTGTAAAGGGTGGCAACTTACCGGATTACCATGTAGTCATGCAATTGCAGTCCTTGGTTGTCTTGGCCGAAGCCCTTATGATTTTTGCTCCCGATATTTCACAACTGAAAGCTACAGATTAACATATTCAGAGTCGGTGCATCCTGTTCCCCAAGTTAACTTGCCCATACAGAAAGGTTCTCTACAGGCCTCAGTTACTGTAACTCCTCCTCCTACACGTCGTCCACCTGGTCGACCTACATCAAAGCGATATGGATCCCCAGAGGTGATGAAACGTCAACTTCAATGCAGCAGATGCAAGGGGCTTGGGCACAACAAGTCAACCTGCAAAGAAATATTGCAGAGTGTTTGATATTGTAAGAATAGCTTTCTTGTATATACTTTTAACGTTTTTTTTTCCGAATATTGGGGTGCACATAAGCTAATTCAAACCATCATGGATATAGAAATACTAGACATAATACTAGTACATAATGTGTATCAGTTATGATTTCTACAACATACTAATAAATGATATACAATGTAGCTATGGATCCTTGTCATGGTAGAATTGATTTCTGCATTATGGGTTCTTTGTATTTTTGTGCTGCCGCGTGACCCGTATCTGTCCATACTATGCATCCTAGACTATGAATGTTGTTTGGGAATTTTCACTTTTTCTTGGTGTAAGTATGCATCACATTTAGATAATCCATTTCATTGTATTCTATGGGAGTCGGACCGGCTTTTTGTAATCTGCATGCAGGGTTAACGACTTTCATTTTAGGGACATAATAGACTTGTATCCAGATAAGTTTATGAGTTAGGGTGGTTATGTAGGTTTTGTACGTCGGGCATCCGTCAACATGTTTATATGACTAACTGAATACAAGTCTTGTGTGATGTTCCTTAAATAGGATTGTGAAAGACGAAGGGTCATCCGAGAGCTCCATTGTATAAAGGACTACACTGAACAGTATACTTTTACCTGTACTTATTTTCTTCCGTTGACTGATTTGTGGAACCAGTCACCAGATGTAGTAAATGGTAGTCTCTCTCTCTTTCTCACTCTCTCAGTTTATATTTCCTTTTTAGCTGTTTTGCTAACTTTTGCTACACCAATAACACAATAATTTTAGGAAACAAATGAAAATAGTAGATCGTTTTAGTGGCCTCACTAACTTGTAGACATGAAGCAAATATGTTACAATTTGTTCTCATCTCTAGATCTCAATTATTTGTATGTTTCTCTCTTCCCTTCCCGCGCAGAAGAAGTGAGCGGGGAAGTCCTTGTGTTGATCTATTATTGTCAAAGAATGGATGGCAATTCCATTCTTTTGCAGGACTTCAATGTAGAGCATAAATATTGCACTCATTTAGTACCCCAATTGGACGTTTTCATATTTAGAGTGAGTTTGGGATGACTTTTAGACTTTTTCATACTTTCGAAGAAAAGCAAATTACGTAAAAAGCTAATACTCCCAGAAGGCATCTAAACTCACTCATTTGTAGATATTGTTGTTATTATATTGATTGGGGTCTCCCTCACATCAAACCATTATTATCTTTGTTGATTCTTCTAACAAACCATTTTCATTTATTTTAATGGCTTAAATAATTGTGGTCCATCTCTTTATTTTCCTTTTAACAAATAGATAACTGACTTGTAGGTTGGTTGAGTTGAGCAAATAATAAGTGGCTAGATATCAGTAACGTCTAAACAGCCATTAAAATAGGAGCAAGTTAATCAACTAAAATTTATTACAATAAACAATATTCTAACAACCATTCTAATAAATACAAGATATGATTTCACTTAAAAGTCTAAAGAACATTAAAGATTAAAGCTGTTTAGTGGAGGTGTATAATAATATAATTGGGAGTCAAATGTGTTCAGCTTTGCAAAACCAACAAAGCAAAGAGTTTATTAGAGGTGGGAAAGAAGGAAATGAGAGGTTCAAATCTAAATGGGAATTTGGATTAGGATGATATGGATGCTGTTCTTTGGCCTTTTGTGATGACTTCAGTTTCAAGATTTGGCAGCCCTCATTGGAAAAATTGAGACAATGGGCAGAACTTCTGAGTTTGTGCAGAGTGCCGCAAAGCAAAATTGAAATCAGTTTGTACCCACCTCAACTAATTTTAAATGAGGTAAATGTCTGACTCGAGATGCAGAATTTGAAATGAGGTTGATGCTGTGAATGCCTTCCCAAGTGGCTTAAAAACAGGTTGTTTGCTACTTTCCATAGGGAAGGAGAGCGCCCATATGTATAGTCAATCACATAATTTATATTATTCATTGGACTTTCCTTTATAAAGCCATAGATGACCTTGAAGACGCTGGCGAGTTTCTCAACCTCGAAGATGCTGGTGAGTTTCTCGACGTTGAACTTTGCAAGCTCCTCGTGCGCTGAGCAGGGCCAGGTGCTGGTCGTCGAATCGGTCTTGTGGCCATGGTAGAAAGCCTCTGGTCTTTGTAAAAGGGAGATGCTTCGATTGTATAGTAGTACACTCCTGTTGGGTTTCTGATGGTGAGGTTTAAAGCGAGCTTGTAATGGAGTTGGTTGCCGGTGAAGTTGAATTGGGTGAGTTTGGCGCTGAGCATTTTGGGACGAAATAGGAGCCATAAGATCAACCACGGCGAATATGGCAATGATGAGCTTGAGGAATATGAGCAGTGGTAGATCTTCGCCGGTGGAGGGACAGCGGCGCCGTTCATTTGGGTTTTGTTTTTGTAGTGATTAGTAATGTGAATGAGATTTTTTTTAATGACTCTTACCTTCTTTTTGAAATTCATTGAATGATGGATGTAAATATTAAAAGTTTCTAAGAAATTGGTTGAAGTTTTGGGTTTTTTCCCCCTTTTCTTAGAGGATATTTTTCCCTTTTAAATTTTTGTCAATTTATTGAGTAATATGGAAGGTACATTTATCATTGATCAATTTTAAAAGTCAGTAGTTGTGAGAGAAGAAATTGGAAAATATTAAATCATAAGGGACTAAATTGAAATCTTTAAATAATTAGACTAGATTGAAGGGAAAAAAAATATACCCAGACATTAAAGACTAAACACATATTTAGCTAAAAAAAAATCGTTTTCTCTATTGCACATCATCAAATTTCGATAAGTGATGACTGGAGTAAAAACATGTTTTGTTGCCAAAATTTGAAGAGAAGAACATGACTTGTAAAAGCACACCCGGAATTAATCCTTTTGTAATTCAGATTTATCTTTTTGGTCCAATTTTCAATTTCATCCATAACATTAGCCTCACTTGGAGTTCATGAGGCGAGTTAATACTTATGGGGTTGAACTCAATCTACCATAAGTCTAAGATTTTCCTATGGTAAGATAATATCGATTCCACTATAGTTTTAGGGCTCCAAATTCTTTCTTCGATTTGTAGGTCAAATCTCATGAGGTTAGACTCAGTTTTCCACCGGTCTAAAATTCTCCTTTGGAAAGATGAAAAATCAATTCCATTAGAGAAAATATTAGGTTTAGAGTCTTCCTCCCAGAAAGATGAGAATGACTTCTTTACCACTCTCTCCTAGAAAGATAAAAATCAATTTCTAGAGAGGGCATTCTTCTTATGTCGTCAATTAGTATTCCCTTTGTAGTTGATGGAGATCAACTTCTAAGGAGTGGCTTCTTGGTATGTTTGGCTTCAAGATAAGGAAATTAGTTTCACACACTTCCTCATTCACCATTGGGGGGTTTTCCTTAGCGTCTTTCAAGTGTATCTTCGTTTGTTGGATTATGTTTTTTTAGAATGTCCAAAATTCGAATGAGATTTCAGTCCATGTAGTCCATGTGCTTTTCTAAAGCTTCAAATTGTCGGCTAGGTGAGGTTGAGTAGCACTAGGGGGCCTCATCCTCCGTGGATGATGGTCACCATCTAAACCTTCTCCATTGATGTTTCGATGGACATGATCCCTCATCCTCTCTAATCTTGACCTTCACGTGACAACAATTGATTGTATTTTGAAGGAAAATAGGTGACCTGCAAAATAAGAGCTGAGGGTTAAGTTGAACTCCCTATCTCTAAGTCACAATGACCTATTTATAAGATCTTTGACTTTTCTATTCTTTTCAGATAAGGAGTTAAATAGTTTTTTCTTTTATCTAGGAATGAAATTAAAAAGGTTGATCTTATCCGGCAAGATTCCCTTTGTAATTCAAATTTATCTTCTTGGTCCAATTTCACCCGAACACCTTACTTCTAGTCACATTCATATGATAGACGACATGATGTGATGGATTTTATGATCAACCAAGTAGGTGAAATAATCTCTCTCTCTTTTTTTTAATTATTAGTTCAACAAATTGTGAGGTGAGGAATTAAATTTTCAACCTTTAACCAAGATAATTATGTTTTATCCACTAAATTATACATTTGAATTCACTTGTCAACGACAACCGTTAGAAATAAGGGTATGCTAAAAATTAAAGTCTATTGAGCAAAGAGGTTTTTTAGTAGAATATGTCTAAGTAATAACATATCAATTATCATTGGGTATGCACGAAATTTGTGAAATTTATTAGTTGAGCTTATCTTGTATATGCATATTTACTTATTTCAATAAATACATTTATTGTTGTCGTATTAATAAGTACATTTATTATTTGTGTTAATTTTTTTTATTTCAACAAGTACATTTTTTTTATCATCTCCTCTGTCTTCCTCTATTTTTTTTTTCTAGTTATTTAGGAAAAGTTATGTGATACTTCTTTCTACTCTACTAAGATTTTGAGAGAAAAATAAATTTATTTAAATGATTTTTACTTGATTTTAAATGGAATCCAATAAAATAATTGAAAGTCATTAATGAATAGTCTAAATTGATACATTTATGAAAGTTGTTTTAAATTGGTATATTTTTAATTATACCATCTAACCCTCAAAGTAGTCTAGGGCATAAAGTTATGTGATACTTTCTTTTGTTCTTTTTTTTTTTATTATTTATTTTTTATTTTTATGTAGAACCATACTCATCTAATTTACTCTCAAAAGTCTCCTAAAATTGAAGCATCATATGACGACCAAAAAGATATCAATTTGATAATATTTAATTTCAATAATATATTTTATATATTACATTTGTAGTTGTTTTATTATTATTAGAGGTATTAGGAAGCCTATGTTTTGATTTTTTTTTTTATGCATATGTTCGAATATGTTCACATAAGCAACAATACAAATTCAAACATATATCTTCTTTCATCATGAATTTGATTAGAAAAGTGGTTGTTTTGAAACAAATTTCAAAGTTTAAGAGTTAAAATTTTTCGAAGTTTAGGAATTTAATTAAAATAAATCCATAGTTGAAGAATATTTTTGATAACTAAACTTTATTTTTTAGACTATTTGTTTATATATGTGGTTTTACATTTACTTCGCAATAAATCGTTACTATCTTTTTAGCCATCAGTTTTTTAGGTTGAAAATTTTTTTTTTTTTTTTTTTTTTTTTTTTTTTTTTTTTAATTTAAAATTTGGATAATGATTGGATCAGTCTACGTAGGTATGTATAACTTATACCCACCATTTCGATCTTGGAGGAATTTTAACCCTCATTTTCATCCCATTTTCTTATTTGGGAAATGATATCATGAGTTGGAAAATCCCGACCAAGGTCTGGCACTTAGCCCAAAGGTGAACTATTTACAAGCTTGATCGCGCGCTATTTTTTAGTTTGTTGATTTGGTAGGTGAGTTGTTAATACACTTTTTTAGTGGATTAGATAATTAGACATGTCAATGAGAACGAACGACAGAGGCAGAGGCAATGAGAACAAACGACGATGAGAACGAACCTTCAAGATACTCTTCCGATGGAACGACGATGAGAATGAACGACGGAGGCGGACGATGAGCAGTGAAGACGGTGACAACCAAACGATAGAGAGAAAGGGGATCGAAGAAGAAGAAGACGACACATACGATTGAGAGAAATGAGAATCTAGATTTTTAATGGGTCTCTACCGATGCCATTAATTAACAGCGTCGGCAGAGACCCTCTTCTCCCGACGTCATTAATTAATGGCGCCGGTCGAGACATCTTCTGCCCCTCTTCTGTCGACGCTACTAAATGACGCGTCGAGAGATGAGGTATCTGTCGACGCCATTGATTTCTGGTCAGCAGTGACATCTTTACGACGCTACATTTTAGGCGTCGGGAGAAGGTACCCTCTGCTGACGTTTATATATGCGTCGGGATAAAGGAAAAGTCTTGTAGTAACACCATAATCCGACTGCTTAACCGACCACCACACTATATGGAATATAGGTTAGTGCACGGTTAGACAATATTGTAACTTCGCTTCTAGTTCATCCCACATCGTCAGTTCTACTTTTTAAAATTAGTCACTTCTAGATTATGTGGCGTGACTTAACAAAGAAGTCTTTCCTATTTAAAAGTTTGAGCACAATTCAAGGGCATTGCGATCCCAATACCTCTAATCATTAGCTTTAATTTACTCGATAAAACTTACTCACAAGTTCCAATTATCCTAAGAGATACAGCTAAGAGAACTAGCTACTAGATGGTTCTATCGGTCTTTCTCCCTCCCTTATAGAGTTATACCTAAGTCAAATAAATGATTTGTATGCACTATATGGGTTTCTGCCAAAAAAAAATTCTAGCTTTACTTCGTTGAAGCATATTTCACCCTCTTTCCTTTAATTACTTATATCCTGAAAGTATACAAATATTAATTATGAACTTATTTTCTATATTGTATAGACTCATTTGATAACTACTTTGTTATCTTTTTTAAATTTGTGAAAATAAGGTATATGCCTTTGTTTTTTAATAGTATAATTTAATTTTCAAATGTAATTAAAATCTTAACCAAATCTAAAACATTGCTTTTAAAAGTTATTCTTTATGCCGTTTGAGCCTCGTGATGTATAACTAGACAAAATAAAGTTAATAAAATAATATACACTCTTGTTGAAACATCTTACCTGATTTCTTTTATAAATTATAGCACTATTTGATTAGTTCTCTTCTTACGAGTTAGGACTTTGTTTGCGCACAATCAACCAACTTTGACAATACAAATGCCACATTATAATAAAATAATCATATAATTCGAAGTTCCATTAATAGATTACTAATATAGGAATTTGATTTATATTTTAACTTTATTTTATTTTTCACTCAGTAACGTTTTTTTTTTCTTTTGCCAATTATTTTTTAACAAAATACATCAGATAATCTATTAGTTGGGCTACAAATTTGTTTATTGTATATTACGTTGCAAGTGAGAGAAATTAAAGCCTATAATGAAATAGTACTTAGTCATTGAGTCTACTATTTAAAATATGAATGTTGGATATGACAACCCTCCACAAGTCCACATATAGAAATAAATAGACATTAAAGGGAATATTACAAGCAACAATTTATATATGGACTATTTTCCTTACAATTTGAAAAAACAATAAATACTTTATAAAAGTATTAATATGATGATCAGTTTTGTGCATACACACACATTAGCTGTAAATTCTGATATATAAATTGGCTAGTATTAAAATTAAAAATATGAAAGAAAAGTAATTTCATTCATTTATAAAATGTCTATCAAATTAATTATGATTTCTATGACAACCATAATAATGCAAAAACTTTATGCATAAACTTAATTTCTATGGGCCCTTTTTTTTAATAAAATATATATTTCCATAGGTTATTTCCTATTCCAATGTATATTCAAAATACATATTACAGAAAAAAATGCTTTTCAAAACATGTTTATTAAAGTTTCTATCAAATGTCTTCTTAGACGTGGAGTGAAACTATACTATTAATCAAAATTAAGATAGACAAATATAAAAGTTAACCAATAAAATTCTGTTGGATAATCATTTAATTTTTTAAAATTAAATTTATAAATATTAGTTTCACGTATGGGTTTCCATGTTTACTTAGCTACTTTTTGTCTATGTTTTTAAAAATCAAACCAATTTTTTTTTTTAAAAAATATATATATTTTTTTAAATGGACTAAAAACTCAAATATTTTCTTAAGAATAATAGAAATCATGGTAAAGAAAATAAAAATTATTGTAGAGAAAATGATGATAGAAAACAAACACAATTTTAAAAAACTAAATAGTTATCGGATGGATTCTAAGTATATCAAAAATGGGCCATCACCTAAAACCTAGCCGTAAAATATTGAAATTTCAATTTAAAAAAAATGCTCGAAAACAATAAAACTGAAAAATTAGAAATACAAGCAAACATGTACTGATGTACACCAAGTACCAAAACGACAAGATACCGCGAAAATAAAATTTTCAATATAGCCGCAATTTTTTTTTTTTTTTTAGTCACAAGCATGTTTCAATCAACCTAATCACAAATTTACCAAAAGCATATAATTCAACTTATTAAGGTTATTGTACACTTATATATCCTATAGGTGAAGATGTTAAAATACCTACCAAAACATTGTTTAAAAAACAAATACCGAATTGGTTTCACAATTTATAGAACTTCAAATATTTATATTTTATTTAAAAAATTATATTTGACGAAATTAAATGAAAAATATTGAGACCCATCAACTCAATAAAATATACACCGAAAAAAATTATAAAATTTTGTATGGTGTATTATAAATTTATTATTCAATAGTATCAATGTATTATTTAAAATATGCTAGAGTGTTTTTCTCTCCCATGATGCTAAAAATAATGATTAAATTTTGTTCGATTAAAAGTAACCATGCAAAGTGAGCATTGCCTATAATTAATATAATATCAAGTTTAAACTCTGATCATTCATAAGCCACATTTAATTATACTAAAAAAACGAAAGTAATTATATATATATATATATATACCTCATAGGATGAAGAGCAAAAGGAGGAGCCCACATGATGAAGAGGAGTTTGCTCAAAGAGGGACTCACATATGATTAGGTAATTAGTGAGGCAAAAGCTTACCAAGATCATGATCAATATATAGTTGGTTTAAGAGGATGATCAAACATACTAGGACTAAGACATAATCCAGACTCCTATAGGAGTTCGATGAAAATATAGTAGTATTTCATATTTTTCATATATATGTTTGATAACTGCAGATTTAGAAATTTGTATTCTGTAATATATTTATAGATCATAAAATTAGTTGTAGTTGCAAAACTAAATATTATATTGAATATAAAACCTTATTAATTAATTCATGGACATGTTTTTTTTATAAACTTTGTATAATTATTATTTTATAATATAATATTACATAATTTATAATATATTATATTATACATATTTTAATTTAACAAAAGTGAATTACGTTTATAAACCTCAAATACTATGAAAGCATAAAAATGTTGTTTTCATGAATTTCTATTATTGGATCATAGAATATGAAAACACGTTTTCACTGAATTTCAGTGCATCGGAAAACATAAAACAAAATAACTGCCAAATAGACCATTATTTTTTAGATAAGGAAACAAATAATGATATGAGAATAAGCATCAGTTACCTTTGTGCCAGTGGTCGTGGTACGTGTGTATATATATTTGAAATTAATTCGAGAGTAGAAATACTCTCATTCACAAAGTTTAAAAATTAGTTATAATTATTATAAGTCAAAATATTTATTGAGTATAAACAAGTAGTCATTCAATTTTCTCAAAGAAAAGTAATTATTAAATAATAAAAACAATTCTTACTATTTATTTACAGTTTTTTGACAAAATAATACTATACATTTATATCTACAAATGTTATAGTTTATAAAAAATTGGCCCAAATACAAAGTACAATCTCAACAACATTTTCCTATTTTTCTACAAAATCTAACCAGATCAGAAAAAAAATCATAATTAAAAATACGATTTGAAATCATTTTTATGTTTCCAAATCTTAATTATTTAGTTTAAAACAAAGTAATTATTATTTAAATGTTTAACACCTACCAAATAAAGAAAACTGAATCTAAAATGCTCGCCCTTGCAAATCTGAAGTCTCAAAGCAGAGCATTACTTTGGTAACTGATACAGAGCCTTCTTGAAGTTCTTTTCCATGGAGGTTCAAAATCTCAGAAGCTTCACGGCGGAAAGTGAATCGATGTTCGAGAGAAATGCGGCGGCGGACGACGAATACATGTCGATCGGAGACGGCGAGATCGTCGGTGAAGGGCAGCTTGGCGAATCGGCCTTCGTTGAGATGATTTCAAAGAAAAAGAGAAGAGGAAGGCCGAGGAAATACGTCGCTGACGGCCTGAAGAAATCGCCGCCGGTGTCGCCGCAGGGGAGCTTCTCGTCGTCCGCCGATTCACAAATCATTTCGAAACGCCGCCTTGGCCGGCCGCCTGGTAGCGGTAGATTGCAGCTTCTCGCATCGTTAGGTACGCTAGGTTTCAACTTTCATTTCCGTCGATCGGTTTTTCTTTTTCAATGAGTAACACGCCGCCGCCGTGAAAATCGCATGTAACCGTCGATTTATTTTATTTTCTTTTATTTTCTGGCGTTAAGTCGTTCGCTATATTCTTGTTGAATTTAGGTGGAAATTGGAATATAAATCTTATGTTTTTTTTAACTATATATAATTATAAATCTTGAATGCTTCAAAACTGATGAGAATTCAATGTTTTTTTTTTCTTTTTCTTTTATTTATTTTACTCAAATGTTCATCTCGCTGGATTTATAAAAAAAGGTTTGTGTAATACCTATATGTTTATTGATGGGAGTTCATTGTTTATTTCTTTTCAAATTTACTCAAATTCCCATCTCTAATAATGTCAGCAAATAAGGTGTGCCGCTGTAAATAAATAACATTTCTAGGTTAAGTTACACATTTCAAACCCTATTTGAAAACAAAAGTACAATTAAAAATTAAAAGAAAGAAAGAAACGGCATTTAGTGATCACATCTTTTTGAGGTATTTAATATATATATATATATATAATTACTTAATTTAGAGAGTGTTTAAATACCTATTAAACTTTCAATTTTGTGGTTAAAAAAGAGCATAGTCACTTCTTAAATGTATTAACAACCACGAGTCTATGATTAGAGTCTCCTCAATACTAAATAAACTTCAATTTTGTGACCAATAATTTTAAAATTTTAAATTTTCAATTGTGTAGCCTACATTTTTAAACATTCTAATTCACTAGTTTTGAATCCTAAACATAAAATTCAACTACATATATAATAGAACAATTAATTTGAAAAAAAAACTTTGAACATATTATGTGCTATTAAATTTTGGACAAACATTTCTAAAGTCCAAAAATCTATTAATAAATATAAAATTGAAAATTTAGAAAATATGAAATAATTTTTCCAAAGTCAAAGGTATCTCACCAACCTGACTAAGTTGGTAATTGAACCCTTTATTTTTCCTTATCATCTCTTTGCTAACAACTTTCTTGGTTATGGAGGTCTTGTTTGACAATCATTTGTGAGCATTGTTTGATAAGATTTTTTGTTCATAAAAATTAAGCCTACAAATACTACTTTTTTTTTACAGAGTTTTCTTGTTTTGTTATCACTTTTTTACCTATGTTTTCAAAAACCATTTCAAAATTTGAAATAAAAGAATAGTTTTCAAAATTTTATTTTTGTTTTTGGAATTTAACTAAAAATTCAAACATTTTCTTAGATGGGATGTGTTAGGAAAACAAACACAATTTTTAAAAACAAAAAAAATTAAATAGAGAGGAGTCAAAATAATACATTTTTAAAGAACAGATAAAAGAATAAAACGTTTGTGGATTTTAACTTTATTAGAATTCATTTTTAGGTTAATGATAATCAAGTTTCTTTTTCTTTTTAATATAAGTTGAACCTTGGACTCAGAGTGAGGTAATCGAGTTGTTTGAATTATTATATTTATGATTAATAGCCTCTTATATATATTTGAAGGTGGTTTTGCTTGGGAAACAGCCGGTGGAAGTTTTACCCCTCACGTCCTTCATATTGCAGAAGGAGAGGTAAGTATGCTTTAATTATTCATTAGAATAATATGTATAATTCATAATTTTAAGCCTAAGCTATGAAATTAAAGTTTGTTATATACATTTCATTATCATTATTTATGTTAGTTGTATTAATTAAGTCACGATGGATTATTTGAATCCTTTCATCCCACATGTTCTTATTACTCATGGAGGTTAAAAAAAATAGAGTTCGACCGATTACTCATACTTAGTTAATTATTTAGTTAGCTCATACAAATATTGATGCATATAGTTCATTTTTGGCTGATTTAATTTGCTTTAATCAAATCAGACCGTGACATTGACATATACTAAACCAAATAATTTTTTTTAAATGTACAATGTGTGCAGGATATTGTGAATAGACTATCAAAATTCACAAGGAAAGGTCCTCGAGCAATCTGCATAATTTCTGCAGTTGGCTTAGTTTCGACTGTTCTTCTCCACCATCCTGATTCTGAACTTAACACCATATTGAGATTCCAGGTCTATTATTCTTCTTCTCTTATACAATTGGGACATTTTAGATGTTTATTTATGGTTATATTAAAAAAATATATATTCTTCAACTTTGCCCTTTATCTAAAAACTATCTCCATTCTTACAAAATTTGCAATATTAATCTTGATCTTTTATAAACGTTTCAAAAACCATCTTTGAAATAAGATTGGCTTGATGGTCATAAAGGCCTTAGAAAAATAAGAGGGAATGAGTTCAATCCATAGTGGTTGTCTATTTAGTGATAAAGACAACGACCCTCCACATATCTTCACAATAGTATAATATTGTCTACTTTTGGACATAAATTACCAGGGATCGTTTGGAGCATCGTGTTGGGTTTGGAAGGTTTTAGAATCCAAACCAAACCTTCCAAACCCAAAATGTTGTTTGGGCCATTGTGTGTTGGTTTGAAACACAACCCCATGATTTTGAACCCCTCAAAACAAACCCTCTAGGATTTCGATTTAATTCCAAAATGGTGCTCCAAATGCTCCCTCATGGTTTTGCTTTAGATTCACAAAAATACCTCATATCAATAAAGATAATTGTCCTCACTTATAGCCTTCCCTAGTTCATTTGAGACTTTATTAGCCCTCCTAACATTTAGGATTCAAGTTGGTTCATGCACTTATCGATATCAAGAAAAAAAAGAATCATCTTTTTCGTTTAGAACAAGTGTGGCGGTGATTTTTTGTCTTACACTCATTCAAAAAACTAGAAGTATTTAAGAAACGGAGAACAAAGTTAAGTATTTTTTTTATAATTTAATCTTTATTTACTTTTTTTTTTTTTGTAATATGTAAAATAGAAGATTTTGTATCTATAATATATATTTTATGTCAGTTGAGTCATATTGATGTAAAGTATTCATTCGTGCTTTACGTGAATGGTGATGGGATAATATATTATTATTATTATTATGCAGGGTATGTTTGAGATTCTGCGTTTGTCAGGATCGTTTATAGGAGAAATGAACGGTAACTGCACAAAAGAAGGACAGATTTGCATTTCACTCGCCAAACCTGACGGCCGAGTTTTTGGCGGCGTCGTTGCTTCTTCACTCATTGCTGCCACCCCCATTCAGGCACCACTTCTTTTTTTCCCACTTCCATCATTTTTTTTTTTCTTTTCAATTTTAAAAAAGCTTAATCTGTATTTTATTTAAGTGGCTATGATTCTTTTTTTTTTTTTTTTTTTGGTTTAAAGATGTTCAATTTAATTTATTAGGTTATACTTTCAATTATACTTGTTTATATCGGTGAATGTTAATATTAACTAATTGTAAGCTTAGTACATACACGATATTTTTGAGTGAGTTAGATTAATATCCTAGCTGGTTTTAGATTTGAACAATTATATAAAAAAAATGCTGAGACTTTAAAGAATTCTCTCCAATTTGTCCCCTATCAATTTTTTTTTACTACTGCCCCTAATGTGTTGTTGACAGATAATTGTGGGGAGTTTCAAGCAAAAATTGAGCAATGCAGTTAAAAAATTGCACACACCAGGTTACAGTAGCAGCCAGCCATCAGGTATTATTCTGTTTCTATCGCAATATAATAATAATTATTAGTATGAGTTTTCTTAACCTTTTATGTTCGTGAACTTAAAAAGTATCTAATAGGTGGATCTCTAAACTTAATTTCAATTTTATATGTAAAATAAGTCTTTGAACTTTAAGATATCAAAAAAGTTCGGAAACTTTGAATTTCGTATCAAATAGGTTATTAACATATTCAACATTGTTAAATTAACAAATTTGTCAAACATAAAATTGACCAATATTAAACTTTTAATTTTATGTCCTAAAAATTAATTTTAATAGATGAATAACATATCAGACACCGAATTGAAAAGTTATAGAAAAAATTGAAATTTTAAGGGATTATTAGACAACTTTTTTTAAAGTTTAGAGACTTATTATTGTACACAAAATTGAAAATTCAGAGACTCAGTTAACATATACTTCACGGTTCATCGACTAATCTTGTAATTTAAACCTTAGTATTATTATGAATTATGGTTCACAAACAGCCATATATTTAATCCTTGAATCGCAGGCACTGAAGAAGAAGAAGAAGGAGAAGAAGAAGAGGAAGAGGAAGGAGAAGAAGAAGAAATATGCGATGGCTCCCAGTAAGCCGCAACAATAAACCACCAAACGACACCGTTTCTTCTCCAGTTTTTGCCCATATACATATATTCCAGAATCCAGAGGCTACTTGTACTTCTCTGTCTTCTCCTCTCACACAGAACATTTGAATATTAGAAAGTTTATAGTAAAAATTCTGTTGGTGAATTTGTAATGAAGTTTTTTCAATTTCTAGAGTCAATCTTTTATTTTTGCTATTACTTCTATTTTCCCAGTTTCAAAATTTATGGCAAATTTTGGTGTTCTTGGACCCATTGGTTAAACTGGGCTTTACTCAATTTGGGCCTTGGACTGAGAAACGAATCCCAAGTCATTTGCAGCTTTTTTTTAAAAAAAAAATAAATTATATATATATATATATATATATAAGCGAACGAAAATTGGAAATGAAGTTGATTGGGGTAAATTCAATTTTTTTCGTAGAAAATCCCCCAAAGACATGAAGGAGAAGAGGAAGGGCATTTACTTTACGTAAATGATAAGAAAACTTTAAGCAATTCCCTTGTTCTTTTCCTTAATATATTTTTTCTGGTCAATCAACAAAAGCTAAAACATCAAATTAAAAAATTAAAAAATTAAAAAAAAAAAAGCAACCCCATTTATGAAGGCAAGAAAAGCAGTGAAGATTTGCAATTTTTTTTTGACCCCATGAATAATAAACGACATATGAAAGATCTGCAAAGGTTTTGATTGACATAGAGGAAACTTTGTATTTTTGTGGCCAAATTCTGCGCTGTGAAATTGCGCCGAGACTGAAGAAAAAAAAAAGTACCAAAAATTGAGTCAAAAGCAAACCTTACAAAATAAAACAAAGATGAAGTTTTGGATTTTATTGGAGTTTTGCCAAACGAAGAATAAGGAAATTAATTTTGACAAAAAAAAAAAAAGGTAGTTAGAAGAAGACAAAATTAAAGAAGAATAATGGGATTTGGTTAAGAAATAAGAATTACAGTGGTAGATTTGATTTTATAAAAGGGAAGTGCCAAAAAAGAGTGTAAGAAGCAGCTTTTTTTAACCAAATCAAAGGAATAAAAAGAACAAAATAATAAGAAGAAGAAAGGATGGTTTTGGAATATGCTGATTCTAGTTGTAGTTGTAATTCTACCCCCATTTATTTTGTACTGTTGCTCCCATTTATTATATGAACCCAACATAAATTAGCAAACAAACTGACAAAACACTGAATGGGAGTGAGAATTTTTTTATTAAAAAAGAAAAAATATATATATAATCTTACAATATGAACCCAACTTGGGATTTTTTTTTTATTCTTTCCATGGAGAGGAAGAATATATGGGGCCATAACCATAACCAAAAGAGACCCCAAAATGGTTGCATAGATCAATATATATATATATATATTTTTGACTTTGGTACAAGTGGGGTGAGATGAAATTATTCCAATCTTAAATAGCAATTCATAAGTTAAATGGGTTGCATAGATTGATATATATGATTTTTTTTTTTTTGACTTTATTACAAGTGGGGTGGGGGGAAATTATTCCAATCTTTATTAGTAATCCATAAGTTTAAATTAAAACAGACACATATAAACGATGTTTTTTTTTAGTTTATCAATAGTAGATGTAGATCGAATATTGACCTTGAAAATAATTGGTATCTTATCTACTAAACTATGTTTGGGTAGGAAATACTTGACTTTCATTGATTTTCGAGTTGAATCATATCATACATTAATGAATAAATGTATTATATTACGACCCCATTTGATAACCAGTTAGTTTTTTGTTTTTGAAAATTATGTTTGTTTTCTTACCATTTCTCTACAATGATTTTTTATCTACTCTACAATGTTTCCATCTTACTCTAGGAAACATTTGAGTCTTAAATCACCAATCAAACTAAAAACTTAAGTTGAGAGTTTGAGGTCCCCCTCACTTGTGGGGTTGGAAATTTGATAAAAAGCCAAACAATTGAACTCAATATTAATATTGGGGAGGAAACTGACTTTGCAGGGGTTTGAACACAACATCTCCTAGACCACCCGCTCTGATACCATCTTAAATCACCAATCAAACTAAAAACTTAAACTGAGAGCTTGGGGTAAATTTAATTATATCGCATAGTCTAACAGAGTTTCTAGCCAAATTCTAAAACAAAAATAAATTTTTGTACACTAATTTTTTTTAGTTCTCGAAAATTGGCTTGGTTTTTTAAAACATATATAAAAAGTAGATAATAAAAAAACATGAGAAATCATAGATGTATATAGTATTTATAGATTCAATTTCTAAAAATAAAAAACTAAAAACCAAATGATTACCAAACAAGACTTCTATTATATTATATGAGATCTATACATTTTTATCTATTTAGTGGAAATACCTACAATACAATAAAAATATAGCATTAGATTTTTTCTTTCAATTAAATCCAATTTTCATCCCCATATTTTACCACGTTCTCTTAAGGTTCTTAACTTTATATTAAAAAAATTATTCAAATTCTTGTCATTATTTTTTTTTAATAATAATGCAACCAAATATTCAAGTTGTGTTTTGGAACTCAATTTCTATCTTATGGCATGTGACTTTAAATTCTTATCCCGGTAGACTTCTAAAGTCATTATGGTTAAAATTTTATAAAGTAAAAAGAGATTCCTGATTTCGAAAAAATTATTGATTTTTGGATTCCAAAGGATGATGATGGAGTTCGTTCGTTTGTGCTTATTTTTAATTACATGCATCAATTTTATATTTATTTCAAAATCTTATTTGCAAGAACAATTATCTCAATAAATGAGTAATTAATTAAGAATAAGATTTGATTTATTCACTTCATCAAACTTGTTATAATTCACCTCTCTTTCTCTCTCTCTGCCTGCACATGAGTTGTAATAGAAGACAGAAAATGTGTTAGAGGATCACTATCAAAATGTCCTCTATTATAAATTCAATATTTTGTTTTCTAAAGAATAAATAAATTTTGGTATAATAAAATATTGAAGAACCGACAGTAGTTGGCTTAAATAAATGTGTATATATATATATATATAAGAAAAAGAAAAAAAGAGATGGAGCCATCACACATTTCACGTAATTAAAAACCTAACTTCTCTTCATAATAAGAAAAGCTATACTTTCTTTTGAATTATTAAATACAACTTTCACATCACATGTTTTCTCCCACAAACACATAATTAATATTGCCTATGTACTATTTAACATTTTTATTATTGATTTCAATTTTTTTTTTTAATTTTTGTCTCTAGAAAATATTCATTTAGGATCTAAATTTAAAAAAAAAACGAAAGTCAAGCTCCAAAAATTTGTCTTCTGAGTCACTTCTCGCTAAATCCAATTATATAAAATTAAATAATGACATAGCTTTCACTTGTTGATATTACATTTTCATTCGTGTCGTTAATAGAACCATGATTCAAGGACAATTGGATCAAATCTCTCAAATTTCATAAGTACTTCATAGGCAATTTTTTAAAATTTAGGACTAATATATGTAGTTAGAACTTTATTAAATCTCTCGAGTCAATTTTGTTTGAGTGTGCATGTATATAAGCTTTTTTTTTCACTCTCATTAACATTGCAATATATATTAGATGAAATTCTATGGATCGTGTTGGGGGTGATATCTTTTATATAAGATGGAAATCTATGGGCCGTGTTGGGGATGATATCTTTTCTTTCTTTAAAAATAGTTTATGAATTGCTTATTAACTTTTCAAAAATATTTTTAAAATATGAACCAATCTTTTTAGAAGATGATTAAAATTTATATTTTAAAGATTAAAAATTCAATATCCATTGAGTTAATTAGAGCTTCATTTCATTTTTCTCAAAATTACCTTTAATTTTTTTCCCTCAAATTTAAGTAATTAGATTATGATTGAATGACAATCATGAATGCAAACTACATTTTATAAGAAACCCTAATTATATTTTAACTATAAAATGTGATTATCTTGTGATGGAAAGTAAATGATGTGTAATTAATTTCATAATCAGAACAAAAGCCTTGAAAAACATATCAATAGTTTGGAGTACAAGAAACATAAAGAATATGTCGGATTGTAAAATATACAAATTAAAATATTACTTCTTTTTTTTTTTTTTCCAATCTGTTAATTATTAAATAATTGCCAGCTGTGCATTTATTGGGTTAGAATCTTCGCTCTTATTGCCACATCAACCTTGTAGTTGAAGCAGATAATTTCTTAATCACGAGAAGCGCTTTTGCCTTTTCACTTTAACCATCACTTTTTAACTGTCTTACGCTTTATAATTGTTTCCCATTTTTTTGCTTCCTTTTAATTTTACTTGATATCTAGACAAACGGTTATAACCTATGGTTTTTATTTATCTACTTTTCCCCTTTTGTGAAATTATGGACGCTTAAGGTAAAATAAGATCATCGTTTAATTGTTTAATGATGTGCAAAGTAAAAAAATTGTTAGCCACAAAAGAATTCCACATATCTCTATAATGATACGACGCTGTCAATTTTTTAAGCATAAGTTAATTTTGTTGAATTGACTCTAACATAGTTAGATGTTGCATTCATAGAAAGTGAAGAGAATAAATAACATAGTTATTTTATAATCGTGTAGAAAATGCATAGGTCAAATGATTGTGAAGGTCTCTATTCATAGGGTAAAGAGTTTGGTGGTTGTTGAATCTTTTTGAATGTGAGATATCTTGTTAGAGTTATGATGAATATCAAAACCTATGTGGAATAGGTTGTGTCATTGTCAAGTATAGACTCTTGAGACGAGTCATGAATTAAAGAGGAGTTTGTTGAATAATGTCGAGTGATGTTCCTAGTTTAAGTACAAAAGGCAAATTTAATAAATTAAAGAAAGACCCTAAGCTCTGTTGAGCTACTCCTCTCAACATGTTCCCTCAAGATTGTGTCTCGAGGTTTTATCTCAAAATCAATTGGCAATGAGAGGAGTAGCTCATATATCTTATATATGGCGAGTTTTCTCTCCACTTTTCCAATGTGCGATCCTCAACAAGCTCGTCATGCACCTTATTGTGAAAATATCGTCCATGATCTTGCATAATTTGAAGAAATTTAGACATTACCAAATTAATTTAACGAAGTTTCAACTTCACAAGTCTAACATGTATATATTTAATTTACAAGTCAAACGCCTCATAACATAATCGTATATTTACCACCTCTTTTCAAAAAGAAATGAGGAACTTTAATAAAGAATAACCCATTGTAAAAAAAATAAACTCACTTTTAAAAATACTGTAAGAGATTTTTTAATTTAAAAGATCTTAATCATATTTTGGTATTTATACTAAAGTTTTGTCTATTTTAGTCTTGATCATTTTAATCTTTTTACTTCTAGTTCTGTTCATTCGTGTTCATATATACTTTCAAAATATACATATGCAAACAAGGAAAAAACGATGTATTTTTCAAAAAGAAAATTCGAAAAGCGTACAAAAGGAAAATTTTATAAATTAAAATAAAGGACTAAGCTTCATGTACACCTTATTGTTAAGGACATTCATGTGACCTTGCATAATTTATGATCACATTAGTTTAGTTTAACATTTCCACTTAACAAATTTAATTTCTATGTCAAACACTCCCCTAAAATTATCGTACATTTATCACTATTCTTCAAAAAGAAAGGAATAACTTTAAAAAAGAATAGTTCATCTTTATACAAACAAACTCATTTTAAAAAAAGAGTAAAAAGTATCAAAAAAAAAAAAACCCCCAAAAAGTTTGAATCCTATTTTAGCCCCCATAAATTTCAACTCTAGTCTATTTAGCTATTTGTATTTTCAAATTTTATTCATTTTGGTTCATATACTTATAAACATCTATTTCGATTTATAAAAATAAACATTTTTGCAACTATAAAAATTATTATAGATTAAAAAAAAAGTTAAAATACCATTTTAGTCCCTGTAGTTTGAGAATTGTTCCATTTTGATCTATGTACTTTCAAATGTCCAATTTTAGTCCCGTTACTTTCAATAAACCTTAAAATTGGTCCCTAGGATAATTTTGAAGTTGTTTTTTTTTTATCAAAATTAGTTACAAAATAATAATAATTTCTATACAAGAAAAGGCATAATGTGAATATACTTTCAAAATTTATAAGAAAAAAACTAATAGAGACTATTTTCTTAAAATAAAAATTTAACAATAAACTAATGTAGAGATCAATTTTAAGCTTTATTGAAAGTACAAAAACTAAAACTGGACATTTGAACGTACAAAGATCAAAATAGAATAATTCAAAGTACATGGGCCAAAATTATATTTTAACCTAAGAAAAAATGTTATTGCAGGTACTCACAATAACACAAAGTAAAAATATATGAACAAAATGAGATTAAGAAGTCAACCTAATACCTAACACACAACTTAATTACTGGTTAATGTACGTATTCTCAATTAAGAAGTTAAAGGTCTCAATTTTCATAGATAATAAGTACAACTCAATTGGTATATAACATGTATTTTCGACCAAAAAATCAAAGGTTCGCTCTCGCATCTTATTAAATAATAATAATAATAATGAGAAGTAAGAGAGAAAGTGGGTCCCACATGAGAGAGAGAATGGGGGTTAGTTAGGAGGTCAGGAAGGATATGTATACAAAATAAAAAATAATAATTAAAAAAAAAAACAAATTATTGAAAGTGATAAGAGAGAGAAGAAAAAAAAAGTTGTTTAGGAGTTTGGGAAAAGCTATAATCAATAGTGAGTTTGCAAAATTTACAAAGTGGAAGCAGCCAAATTCATAAGAAAAATTATATATATATATAAAAAAATAATAATAAAAAGGGTCTGTTTGTGTGTCGGTTACCCCAAAAACTAAAACTGTCACACACAGCTCATCTTTGCTACTAACCGACATTTCCTAAACCCTAATTTTACTTCCCCTAACCTCAAACACAAAACTCAACCATGTGTTTCCTTAGTTTTATATTACATCATCAAATCATTGTACTTACCATTTCTATTTTGTGTTTAAAAATATATATATTTTCATTCGTGAAGTTTTAACTTTGGTTTTAGATTTAATCCCTGTCGTAAAAGTGAGTTTAGAGACTTGAAATTTGAAATTTTAAATGTGGATGAAGCAAATTGAGAAATAAAGGAACATTTAAGCAAGTTTGAAAGTTTCAAGAGTTGTTAGACTAGAATAAAAAATGAGGACCATTCAGGGATGAAGAACTTTTTTTCTTTAAAATTCTTTAAAGATTTTTTTAGGGCTAAATGTATAGTTTGGTTTGTGTATGTCCTACTTTTCAATTTTGTCCCAGTCTTTTAAGAGAGTCATTTTCATGTACTTCATCTTATGTTACATTGATTCTATTATGTTTAATTCAAAATACACCACTTGGGTTTTATTTAACCAATTAAGTATGTTTATTGTACACATCTTTGTTTATAAGTGCCTCACCAACGTATTTAATCTAAAATTAATTACTGTAACAGAGAGTTGTCCTACTAAAAATACTACTATTCTACCAACTAATTGCTTCATTTAAAAGCTATTCTTTAATTGATTAATACTAAGATGTTGATTGACGAAACATAATATATGAGCGATAAGATGGCACATATACTAGTAACATAGTTTAGGCGTTCAACCTCTTTTTAGGATAACACCAAATATTTAAAAGAAAAAAAGAAAAAAAAAGTTTTTGTTTATATATTACAAGTTACAAGGAAACACAATCAATACGTGCAAGAGGATAATGGTGTGGGAGACAAAAAAATCTAGCAAAGTGGGTGTGGCGTGTAAAATTGAAGCTTAACACAAGGCTCAATGCTACAATTTTCAAAAACAATGCCCCAAAAATCCTGCCTTAACATATGCTCCCTAAACTAAAACTAAAAGCACTTCCTTTGACCATCAATATCATGTCCATTTTATTTGACTCTTTTTTTCAACTTCTTCCAACTTAATCTTCCTTTTTCTCTCAATAAAATTTTGTTAATGGTCACTTTAATTAATTAAAATATTGATTTCATCTAAATCAAAAGTTTTACACTTTTGTGCGAAACTTAGTTTGAGTGATTAAATATATGTGGAAAAATATTTGGGTGCAACCTTGCCTGAAATTGTGTTGCCTACTCCATGATCACATAAAAAAGAAATTTTAGCTTTTTTTTAAATAGAAAAAAATATGTAGTTTCAAAATGGGGCAATACAATAAATAGATAGGTGCAACCTTGCTTATATATGTGTATATCTTTTCATCATCGATTGTAGACTTGAATTCTCAAATAAAAAAGAGTAGGAGATATCATGATCGGTCGAAAATTGACATAAGAACGAGATTCCTAAACAAACATTATAGATATATTTAAAGTTTTCCTTATATATTTGTTGTCAAATGGTTTATATAAAAATTATTAAATTTTTTCCCCATAAAATTTTACATAATAAAATGTTAAAAATCACAATTCGGTGGAAGTTTAAATCAAATCCTCAACTTCTAAAGTTTTGTTGGAGAAATAAATACTTTTAGACTATGAATAGGATGGAATCCTTTAGAGATTTTTGTCATTTCCATATTTGACTTGATTTTGATGAAATGTCTTTAAAAGCCACAAATCAGGAAAATTATTTTTCTCATTTCAAAAAGCAAAATGAGTAGATTGAATTAAATAGCTAAACAAGATAAAAAGAAAAAATAACAAATTTTTTATTATATAACAAAATGAAATAATACACTTTTAAATATACCATAATTATTATAATATAAATATAGTTTTTTTCCATATATATCAAAATTTTTAGCTAAAGATTTTCAGGGTTTTTCTAGTGCACCAAAACAATTCTATATATTTTTACAAAAAAGTATACTACGTGATGCTTTAAAAGAGGTATCAACACAAATAATACAATATAAATATAGTTTTTTTCCACATATATATCAAGAATTTTACAAATTTATAAAAATAATATCATTAAACCCTAATTCAACGCCAAATATAATATAAAATACCAATAAAAAAAAATTATATGCTATATTTGTTAAAAATGAATAAAATTATAATATTTTTAAAAATGCATATTAAACTTATGCCATATGAAATATCTATTTTCTTTTTTAGGTAGGACTAACCACTTGCTATAATGAATTTATTTTTATAGTTTTTAATATAATTTTTTTAAAATATAATAATACAAATATATACTTGAAGTTTCAAATTTTCAATATATACAAAATTGGTATCTTAACCAATTAAGCTACATCAACCATCAACATGTAATATCTTTTTATTAGTAAAAAAAAAATTGTTGTTGACTTGTTGATATTTCTGTTGTAATTTCTTAAAAAGAAATTAAATAAATTATATTATTTGAACTTCGTTAAGAAAAAAGAAAAAATAAAAGAAAAAATAAAATTGGTACCTATTATCTCAATTTTATTTTTATGGGAAGGTGAAGTACGCTAAAGCAACGGTACCCCACCGTGTCTCCTCATCTTTCCTTTTCACCTTTTTCCCAAAAGGATAAAACATAAAAACATTGTTTCAAACAAAAAAAAATTAAAATTAAAATTAAAAATTAAAAAATTAAAAATTAAAATCAGAATTTAATTTAATTTACTCGAATGAAAGACAAACCCCAGCGGCCAACTTAATTAAGAAACACTTCAAATAATAAAATAATTAAGCTTATAAATAGGCGTATTAATAATTGCTTCTAACAAGTTAACAACAACCCATAATTAAATATTATATATATTCCCAAATCACATTTTCTTTTTTAGCAAATTATTTGAATAAATTCCCAAAAATTAATTTAACCCACCCACTGATTCCCTCCAACAAATATCTTTGAAGGTTTCCGATTTCTTTCTTTATTGTCATAATTTTTTTTCTTTAAAAGGAATTTAATAAATAACCAAAACCTTTATATTTTAGTGTGTAATTATAAATTTGTTGCAGCTTCGAAATTTTTGTACGGCTAAAAGCTAAAATGAAATGTCCAAAAATAGGAATATATATTTAAAATTCAAAAGACTTTTTAAATTTGATCATGTGTTTACTATATTAACGGCAATTCTTATTTCATTAATTAGAATTATTATCTTTATCGTCCACTTGCAATGGGTACATTTCCCTTTTCCCTCAAGTTAATGGTTGATTTGTTAAAATAATTTTTAAAATATTAACGTTAATTTGTCTTTGGTTTCATCAGGCCATATTTTCAAAGTACCGTTTGAAAACATTTTTTCCTTTCACTTTTTTCGGTTTAACTCATCAAGTTTATTATTAAACAATTATTATACCATTATCAACATTTTTATGATGGGCTGTTTCGTTTTTCTTCATAATGAAATAATTTTTTGGGTCTTCTATTCAACAAAATTCTGCCTTATGTCCAAACATTTTTTTTTTAAATAAAAGCTATTTTTTAAAAAACAAATACTTTTCAAAATTGTAGTCACTTTTTAGTATATATATATATATATAAATAATTAAACTATAAATGACTAGTAAACAAACAATAATGTTTTAAAAACATGAAATTAGAAACAAAATGAGATAAAAAGAATTCCATTAGAGACTAATTTTAAACAACATGTTAAATCAAAATTGAAAACTATCTATTTTAAATACTAGTTTTATTTTTTTGCCTAAAAAAAACAATACTAGTTTTATTTTTAAGTTAAGACTATCTCTCAATCAACGTTTTTTTAATGGTCAAAAATAATACATAAATAAAATTGAGAAATAAAATTCAATAGTTATTTTTTTCCCCAACTTGGTTCCAAACTTCGAATTGACTTTTTTAGATTAAAGACTAATATCTTAATTGAGGTTTCATTTAATAACGGCTTGATTTTTTGTTTTTAGTTTTTAAAAATTAAGTTCATAAATACTAGTTTCAGCTATGATTTTACTTGTCTTGTTATGTACTTTTTTATCTATGTTTTCAAAATCAAACCATGTTTTGGAAAGAAAAAAAATTTAAAAATTTGTTTTTGTCTCTAGAATTTAGCTAAAAATTCAAATGTTTTTAAGGAAGATGAAAATCGTGGTACAAAATTGAGAGAAAGCAAGTTTAATTTGTTTTAAAAATCTAATAATAAAAAACTAAAAAATAAATTGTTTATCAAACAAGAGCTCAATAATTTGATTTTACCATTTTAACCTTGATAAAAAAAATGGCAGGGGTAAATAGTCAATGAAGCCCTCTCATTAGACGAAAAAAATTGAAATTCAAATAAAACATAATGAATTTTTGAAACAAAAACTCATTAATTTATCAAATCCCATAAGTTCATATAGTTGAATGTTTGAATACATCAATCCCTCTAAAATTTAATTCAATAATAATCTAATTTTTTTTATTTCTTTTTTTGGGTTTGGGCAGCCAGTTGTTGGGACACAAAAAACAATAGTAAATTTTTGGGTGAAGAAGAAAAATAAAAAGGATGGTTGTTTTTCTTTAAAAGAGAATAGCAGATGATGAAAATACAAGCAGCCAACCAAACACAAAACTTAGTAAATTAATAGTAAAATTAAAGACCCAATTATGATCTCTTCTTTACTATATATACACCCATTTCTCCCTCTTATTAATCACACTCTTTCTCTCTCTTTTGCCCTTCTCTCTCTGCTTCACTGCCTTTGCTACTGTTATCTCCTTCTTCTTCATTTTCCCCTTTAAAAAAAACTTTTAGTAGCAGAGGCAGAATTGAACCCATTGGGCTGTCACAGTTTGTTTAGAGAGAAGAGAGAGAGAGAGAGAGAGAGAGAGAGAGAGAGAGAGAGAGAGAGAGAGAGAGATCACACTCATTTTCAGTCTAGAAACAAGAGAGAGATCTGAGTTGGAACTTGCCTTTTCTGTTCTGGGTTTCCATATTTTCAAGGATTTTTGTGTTAATTTCTTTCCAATTACAGATTTAAACCACTCCCATTTTCCCCTTTTTCTTCAAAATCGTTTTCATACTCATCTTCGATCTGTCGGTTTCTTCTCCACATTCTCTGTAATTCGCCGCTCTGTTTCAGAGAGAGGCCATGGCTGAAGCTTCACAGATTCTGTTGCCGGAGTCGTTTCAAGGCGGAAGAGGCGATTTCACTGAGCAAATTTGGTTGATATGGGAGCTTATCAAAGCGCCATTGATAGTTCCTGTGCTGAGATTAATGGTGTATATTTCATTAGCAATGTCTCTGATGCTTTTCTTTGAAAGGCTTTATATGGGAGTTGTTATCATTCTCGTTAAGCTCTTTTGGAAGAAGCCTGAGAAACGATATAAATATGAACTCATTCAGGATGATTTGGAATTGGGAAGCTCCAATTTCCCTCATGTTCTCATTCAAATCCCAATGTTTAACGAAAGAGAGGTTCTGATTAATTTAATCCCCCTTTTGTTTTCTCTTCAATCTTGCCTCCTCTGTTTTCTGTTTGGATCGTACATTTCTCCATCAGTTCTGAAATCTGTGTGTGTTTGTTTGTTTGTTACAGGTTTACAAGATCTCCATTGGAGCTGCTTGTGGACTTTCATGGCCGGCCGACCGCCTCGTCATCCAAGTTCTTGACGATTCAACCGACCCTGTAATTAAGGTACTCAGAAACTCGAGTTCAAATTCAACTCAACTTTCTGCGATGTGGGTTTTTCAGATTCTTGATTTTTGCCTTTTGTTCTTATACTCAAGTCGTTTTCTAATCTCGTGACTCTCTTTACTTTTTCAACCATCATTTTCAATCCAAACCCCCAAATCACAAAAACCTGATTTCAAAACACGAAACCCACTCGATTCTTATCCAACTCCAAATCCCCAATCGAATTCAATCCGAATCTTCAAATCGAACTCCAATGTGGATTTCTACTCACATTTTTGCAGCAAATGGTGGAACAAGAATGCTTGAGATGGGCGAGCAAAGGAATCAACATAACGTACCAAATCAGAGAAACCAGAGGAGGATACAAAGCCGGAGCTCTGAAAGAAGGGCTTAAACGGAGCTACGTTAAACACTGTGAATATGTCGCCATTTTCGACGCCGATTTCCGGCCGGAACCGGATTATCTCAGGCGAGCCATTCCGTTCTTGGTCCATAACCCTGATATTGCCCTAGTTCAAGCTCGATGGAGATTCGGTAAGCTGCTCTTTAACTCTGTTTTTTTTTATGTTCTTGATTTTACTTGCGTACAATGGCTGATTGATCTTTGTGGAAATTTAATTAGCGTTGATTAATTGCATTTATGTGTTTGATTATGTTTATGTAATTTCCTAGAGTGTCGGTGGTCTATTAAGAGGAGTCTTTTAAAAAGAATAAATTAATTTTCTTTTCTTTCTTTTCTTTTTTTAAGAAATAATAATAATAATTGTTTTTGCGGGTTTTTTTTTTTCTTTTTTCTTTTTTGTAAGTTTTGTTTTTGTCTATTCACTCTTATCGTCGGCGGGGGAGATTGGAGGGAAAAGTGGGGCCCACAATAATAACACAAAAAAGAACCATCAATCACGGGGTGGGTCCCACCTTTCCCTCTGCCACCATGATCGGGACACATGTTCTACAGACGCTCATCACGAGCTCGGGGCCCCACCCTTCGCAATATTACCAAAATTAAATTAAATAAATCAATCGAAATATTTAGCATTATTAATAATAATAACCGACGACTCAAGATCCTCTTCTTTTTTTTCCTTTCTTTTTTCTTTTTTCCTTTTTATTTTTAACACGCACACATATATACATGCATAGAAGATAAATTATAAAAATGACGATTCTAAAAAAATTATAAGAATTATTACCCAATTTCTAGATTTGTGTCCGATTATCTAATAAATTTTTAATATTGTGTTGGTATGTCCTAAAGTTTAGAAGGTGTAAAACTTATAATTTTTATTTCTAATAATTTTTTATTGATTTATAAGATTTTTTATAAAGTTCAAAAATATAACACGCAAATTGAATGTTCAATTACTTTATAAAAATTATACGTGTATATATATCTTTTGAGATGTTTTTGATATAATACTTTTTTAAGTTTATAGATTAAATTTATAATTGAGTATGTGTATATATATAATTTTGGTGATGCTTCGCTCTTTTTTTTTTGTATTTATTAAAAACTAATTTTCTTTAGATTTGTAAGATAGTATACTGTAGTATGATTTAGTAGGTGAAACTTTAGACCAAGTTTTTTAATTGCCGCATTAATGGACCTTGATCAATGGACCATAATGTCCTCGAGGGATATTAATTAGCTTTGTCAAAGATTAATTTTATTAATAAAATGTTGGTTTTATTTATTTATTTATTTATTTTTCGCGCTCTTAATTATTGGTCGCCGAAATGATGCAAACGTTATAGTTATAGCCTTCTGCGGATAGTCAACATCCTGTTCCCTAAGTTTAGCAGAAAATTGCAGGGCTGTCCAGGGTAGAACTGTCATTTCACATGTTGATTTTTTTTTTCCTTTTTTTTCTTCCATCTCCCTTCTCCGGAAAGTACGGGGTCCGCGATCGAAGGATATGGAGGAGGGGTAGAATTGTCCTTTAAAAAAGTTACCTCCACTCTCCACGTGCCTTTTCCACAAAATTCTTTTTTCTTTTTTAAAAATAAATAAAGACTTTTTTCTTTTTTATTTATTTGGGTATTTAAAGTGATTCGTACAATCAGCGCCTTATTGGTAGGCCTCGTTATTGCTACCGACACTACTGAAGTTTGTCTTGCTCTGGATGACGTGGCAAATTCTTTGCAGGATCACGTTAGGGGTAAAACAGGAATTCTGTGAATGGAATTTTCTCAATTAACTAATCAAAAGTTGCCAACTCATCCCTCACATGAAAGTTCCTCAATGTGGGCCACACCCGATTATTTCCCTCTTGGTGTTACATGTCCACGTGGCCTGCCTCTAAAACAGTTCCTCTGTTTTTTTTTTCCCAACTTTGCAAGCTAATAAATACAAATTATACATTATAACAATATTATTATTACTTTAATACATTGACATTACTGTAGCAGTAGTTGTTGTGACAATAATTATTCTTCATAGTTACTTGTTGATTTCAGTTGGTAAAGTTATTTTCAGTTTATGCTTTCCAAAATTCAATTATTATTTTTTTTTTTACTTTGGGATAAGGGTTGGAAGCAAATTTATTTTTTTATTACAATATTTATCTAAATTCTTTTTTTTTTTTTTGTTAACAGTGAATGCAGATGAGTGCCTATTGACAAGAATGCAAGAAATGTCTTTGGATTACCATTTCACAGTGGAGCAAGAAGTTGGTTCTGCCACCCATGCCTTCTTTGGCTTCAATGGTATTCTACATTATACTCCATGATTATGTTTAAATTATATTCTAATCTATCCCTTTTCATTTAGTCTTTTTTTCACCTAAAATTAGTTTGAAGTTTGCAAATTATGTGCATTTATCTTTACAAAGAAGCATATTTTAGTAATGGGTTTGGACCATTTATACAAAAACTATCATCATTCATCATCATTTAAAAGGAATCAATATTGTTTGAACATTATGCCTAGCAATTCACTTCTTGTTTCTCGTTTTCCATTTTTTTTTAAAACGTGAAACGAGAAACCTAAGACATTATCAACTACACCTATTATTTAGTCTTAAATTACCAATCAACCCAAAACTGATAGGTTGGTGTAAATTTAATTATATCAATAGAATTCAAGACTTCATACTTTGATACCATCTTAAATCACCAATCAATCTAAAAATATAAATTGATATGTTGAAGTAAATTTAATTATATGAATATAATCTAACATTGAGAAGAGTAGAAATAAACAGTTTGCAAAACTTTTCTTAAAAAAAAATCCAATTGGGATTTTTTTAAAAGGTGCTTTTTTGAAAAGTAGTTTATGAAAATGTGACATATGGTGTCAGGAACTGCTGGTGTATGGAGAATTGCTGCAATTAATGAGGCAGGTGGGTGGAAGGACAGAACCACAGTGGAAGACATGGACCTTGCGGTTCGAGCTAGTCTTAGAGGCTGGAAATTTGTCTACTTAGGTGACCTGCAGGTGAAATTAAAAAAAAAATAACCATCTATAACTATATACAGTCTAGTTATATGCTAAAAACCAAATTTATCTTGTGTTGTTTCTTGTCGATTTTCTGTCGGATTAGCTAACTAAACCATGAATTTCTTGGCCTTGTTCCTTTATTTTATTGTACAGGTAAAAAGTGAGCTTCCAAGTACTTTCAAAGCCTTCCGTTTCCAGCAGCACCGATGGTCTTGTGGCCCTGCCAATCTTTTCCGCAAAATGGTCATGGAAATTGTCAGAAATAAGGTCACTTCAAGCTCTGCTATAATATCTCATATAGTTTTGAGATTTCTGTCGTTTCTCTTAAATTATCACTTAATCTAAAAGTTTAAAGAAATCAATTTGTATAGATATTTAATTAATTAACATAACCCAATACGTGAATTATTAGGGGCTATTTGGGACGGTGGGTAGGTTATAATAACATGAATAATAATAGTCTGTGAGTTATTATATTCTACGGAATCATATAATATTATTTAAAATACAGAGTAGTTTAGTCTGAGATTATAATAGTCTGTGTTTGAAGTGTAGAGTATTCCACAGATTATAATAACACATATTATTATAACTCATACCCCAAACAGATCCTTATGGATTGTTTGGACGTGGGTTATAATAGTCTATAGAATACTTTGCTCCCGAAGCACAGATTATTATAATTCACACTAAATAACTTTGCATCATAAATACAAATTACATAACTACACAAATTATTATAATCTACAAATTATTTTAACCTATGTTATTATATTCCACTCAGTACCCAAACGACTCCTTAATGAATATTATGGTGGATAAGTTAGAGTATGTTTAATATTTTGAAAGTAACATTTTTTTAACTCCAAGTTTTCTTGTTGTTGCAGAAAGTTAATGTGTGGAAGAAAGTTTATGTGATTTACAGTTTCTTCTTCGTTCGGAAGATCATTGCCCATATGGTTACTTTCTTCTTTTACTGTGTTGTTCTTCCCCTTACCATTTTGGTTCCTGAAGTCTATGTTCCAATTTGGGGAGCTGTTTACATTCCTTCAATCATTACCATTTTGAACTCAGTGGGAACTCCAAGGTTTGTTCTTTTCTTCTTTACAGCTCTCACTTTGTTCCTTTACAGAACCAAACTTCATGTTCTCTTGTGTGCTCATACAAATGGCTATGGAAAATGTATAGGTCAATTCACCTTCTGTTCTACTGGATCCTTTTCGAAAACGTCATGTCGTTGCACCGCACGAAAGCGACTCTGATCGGTCTGTTGGAAGCCGGTCGAGCCAACGAATGGGTTGTCACTGAAAAACTTGGAGATGCTCTCAAGAACAAGGCAGCTGCTGATGCTGCCAAGAACAAAACAAATGCCAAAGTGCCCAAAATAAGGTTTAGGTGCAAATTTGGGGACAGGTAAACTCTTGAACATAACTGAATTCTCGAGTTTGAAATGACTTTTGAAAGTAGTACTTTAGTTAAAAGCACTGAAAAAACTACTTTTTCTACTTTTGCAAAAGTCATATCAAACTTACTCTAAAGATCGAATCTAATCGTCGTTATTTGTTTGAAACAACGACAGAATCAACACATTGGAGCTGGGATTTGCAGCATTTCTGTTCTTGTGTGGTTGCTATGACTTTGTTCATGGGAAGAACAACTACTTTGTGTACCTTTTCCTTCAGACATTCTCCTTTCTGATCACTGGAATTGGCTATGTTGGAACCATCATCCCAAGCTCTTAAAAAGTGAAGACCACTTCCATTTGTTTAATGCCTTTTTTGCTACAAGAAAAAAAAAAGTTACATATAAATTAAAAATATATGAAAAACAAAAAAAAGTATGTGGGGTTCTGAGTTCCTTTAAGATGCAAAACTAATAATTTAGTAAAGTTGATAATGTTCTACAGAAGAGTAGCCTGCCCTAACTTAGAAGAAGAAAGAGGTTTTCAGGCAAAAATAGTTCAGAGATTAAAAAAAAAAAAAAAAGCCTGAGATATTATGGAAGAAAGCCAAGCTACTTTGAAAAATTACAGTCAATCCCAAAGAAGAAGAAGAAGAAGAAAGAGATTAGGATTTGAAGAGGAAAAAGGGGAATTGAATTGCCATGGGTATTTTCGTCATTTAGATTGTTTTTTTGAATTGTGAAATACTTTTTGTCATTTTCTTTTGGGGTTGGTCCATTTGTTACTTTTTTTTCCTTAGCTTTGTGGGGGAATAAAGCACATTGGATTAAAGGGTGAACTTGTAATAACACTTGTTTACCATTTCTAGTTTTTTTTTTTCTTTTTTTTTTCCTTTTTTTTTTCCAGGAAGAATGTTTTAGGGCATTGCATTTTCAGGGGAGATAATCATTTTTCTTTTTTCCTTTTTTTATAGTTTTTTTTTCTATTGATTGCTAGCATTATGTAAGAGTATCATGTTTGAAAGTTGGATAGTTTTTATTTATGATAAAGTTCTATTTCCACCATAGTGTATGTCTCTCTTTTTTTTTAATTAGTTTGTCTCCCTCTTATATGGCAGCTTAACATAACAGTTATTAGGAATTGTTGACTTTGATTTAGTAGTTGATATAATACTTCCTTAAGTAATTGTATTGTATGTGATTTTTAAGGTAGATGTTGAACAAGTTTAATTTTACTTAAAAACAAGACATTATAAGAGAGTACATCCAAAGAAAATAAAGGAAAATGACTTTTGATAAACAAGGAACTAAACATGTTTTCATTGATGTTTTTCATTTTTTAAAATACAACTTTCAAACAATCCTAAATATATGGTGGAAAATGAACCCAATAAATTTAAAAAGAATACCATCCTTATTTATAATTGGTTAAATTAGCAAAAATACCCCTGAATTGGGGATTGCTTTCAATTATATCCCTTCTTGAACCTTGAAATTTGCTTCAAAACAAGAAAGTTTTTTTCCGTTAAATTTATGGACAAAAAATGTCCTATTTGCATATGTTTTGATTTCTTTGGACTTATATGTTCAAATATATTTATATAATCAATAATACAAATGTAAAAATATCATTTTTTTTAACCATGAATTTAACAAAAAAAAAACCTTCAATGGTATTTTTGAAACAAACATCAAAGTTCAAGAATGAAAATTTTCAAAATCTAGGGTACAATTGAAACCAATTCCCATAGTTCACAAGTATTTTTGCTAATTTAACCTTTTTAGACCATTTCTTCATCTATCTATCTACTGTATTTATAATATTTTTGTCAAATTAACTATTTTTTTGTCTAATGAAAATGTTACACTACCCTTTTTTTAGTTCAACAATAAGTAGAGTAAAAAGATTCGAATTCCTGAACTCTTAATCAAGGACATATACTTTAACCAATTGAATTATGCTTAAATTAGTCACTACTATTTACTTAACGGACATCTGCATATGTAGCTCTCTTTTTGAAAACTCATAAATGTTCATGGTTTACTCTTTAAATCACTAATACAAAATTTGTCCCTTTAAGGTAGGGACTAACATAAGATTTTTCTTTATTATTTAAATTTGAAGATTAAAAAAAAATTACTAGACAAAACCTATAGATTTGAGAAGTAGATCCCTTTTACCCTTTTGTCAATGATTGAATATAAAATATGATTTTACATACTTCTTGGATTCTATCCCTTCTGAGTTGAATAATTAATTTGATTACAGCTTTTACTCTGACTTTGTAAAGTGTCGGTGGGAGAGAAATAAATATTTTAAAATTACCCTATGGTTATTTTATTTTATTTTATTGGCATGTCTTGACTTGAAGTCGAAGTGTCTTCATTGTTCATTCATCTCCCTTTAATTTTATAACCTTTTATTTTACTTAAACCAATGCTTTTTTTTTTTTTAATTTGTTTAGAATTTGGATAAGCTTGGTGACCATACCAATTATGAATACCAAACTTGGGTAGTTTTCTAATAATAACACTTCATTTAAGTGTGTGCAAAGCATACTTGAGCATTTTGGATTAATGATTCATGATTGCTCCAAAAAATAAAAAAATAAAAAAACCATTCTTTTTTGTTTAACTTGGAAAAGTTGGTAATAAATGAAGAGATTTTGAAAGGTAGTTGGAGATATCATTGTGGATATATTTATATAGTTATGTAATATTTTCAAAGTTATAAGGTGAGTCATAAATTTTTAAGTTTATATTTAAAAGATTCTTAAATTTCAAAAAAATATCTTATTCAATTTTTGATTTTATGTCTTATTCTTGACATGTTCTAAATTTTTATAAATTAATGGATCAAATAGGTATGAAATTAAATTTTATGTCTAAAATCTTAAATTTTCAATTTTGTATTTAGTAGGTTCATGAATTTTTTTAAAAAAATGTTGAATAAGTCAATAATTTATTGAACACAAATTGAAAGTTTCATAGACTTATTAAATAACACTTTTTTTAAAGTTCAAATACTACGACAAAAATATGGTAATCCCTTTATAAGGTCAAGTTTAAGTGTGATGATTTTTTCCTTGTGCCCAAATGAAGAGCTCAACATTCCTTGTTCAAAATAATAGCTTGGCTAGCTGTATAGACAAGTGCATTTATAACTAATGTTTGAGATGAGACCAATTTCTAGAAACCTTTCACTCTCAAGGAATCAATGGTGTGTATTCCTAGGCAATAACTTATTGGTTTTTATTTTTATTTTTTTTTATAAAAAAGTTATTGGTTTTTATAGCTAATATATAATATTTCTTATAGAACTTAGTTAATTTGGCAGCTCATATGTCCTCACTTAGGTATCACATGATGCATTTTAGGCACCAAATTAGTACAATTTTTTTGTGTAGGTTTTCTTAAATCTTCTTCACTTCTTATGTTTATGAAGGTCGAAAAATTCTAATGTGTAGTATAGGTTAGCTGTGACATCGTTTTAATTGAAATTTAATGATTACGATTAAAGTAAAATTGTAAAAATAAATAGTATCATAAGTTTTATAAAGATAATATTAAATGAAGATAAATAATATGAAATGAGAATTCAAAACTTTGACGATTTAGTTTGGGAAATATAATAGTTAGAATTGTATTTTATTATCCATGATGTGTGTATATATATATATCTATTATTTTATTTTTTTTTTTTTTTTTTTGAGGAAGTGTGTATATATATTGTTTGTGAATATTTAAGAGGTCATTTAATATTGTTTGTGAATGTTATTGAAGGGAGGAACATAAAAAGCAAGTTGATCTGACAAGATTCTCAAAATAATCAATGCCCACAAAATAAATTAGGAGAGAATACCCTTTTCACATTTAACCACAATTCTCTCCCCAATAAAAGATTTTTTTTTTAAAAAAAAAAAAAATAAAGGGACTATCTCAGTAAATGAGACATAATAAGAGAGAACAAACCTTTTTTTTTAAAAAAAAAAGCACTAAAAACTGTGTTAATTTGATAATTGAGTTAGAATTAAGTGTAAAGTTTAACATAAATAAGTATAAATAAGTATTAAAAAAGAAGTGTTTGGTTTGGTGTGAATTTGAACATGTGAGATATTTCAACTGTAGAAAGCCGACATAAGCATATGAGGAGAGAGTGATCGGCGCCGACAAAGACCGATGCCGGAGCCTGACCCATTGTAAAGGATGTTTTTCTTTTCCGACCGCCGGTAGCAAGTAGCGGTGGGCCCTAGGGATGAAGTGAAAAAAAGGAAAGGTGGAATAAGGGTGGAGTGAAAAAAAAAAAAATTTAAAATCCAATCAAATTTTAGCAAAAATTGTTTCATGATCCCTAGGTCATTCAAAATTTTACAATGATATCGTAAAGGTTTAGAATGACCGCCACCGAAAGGTGAACAGAACACTCCTCCTCTAGGACGAGACTTTCTCGATCAGACCCTAATCCCAGAATAACTCTTATTTCATTAGGCGTCCAATTACCATTGTTGTGACGCCCGAGGAAGAGGGGTACATGAATGAACCGAGTCCACATCTGAATGAGAGGGATCCTGAGGATATGGAAGCATGGTGCCCGAAGAAAAGGGGTACATGCAAGTGACCATGAGGATATGAAAGTATAGTTGAGAAAGGCTTAAAAGAATTGATAGCTACTACCTATACCAACAAAGTGCACCTTCCTTTTGGTGGCTTAATCATGTGAACTCCACGATTAAGCGTGCTTGGCTTGGAGCAAATTATGTTGGGTGACCTCACAGGAATTTTTCAGTGAGGAGCGTGTGAGTGAGACAATTACAAATGGTATCGAGAGCGAAACCTCTCCCAGTAAGATGTGGTTGGGGACGAACAAGGCGTGAGCGAGTGGGCATGTGACGCTTGAGGAAGAGAGGGTACATGAATGAACCGAGTCCACATCCGAATGAGAGGATCCGAGGATATGGAAGCATGGTGCAGGAAAAGGGTACATGCAAGTGACCATGAGGATATGAAAGTATAGTTGAGAAAGGCTTAAAAAGAATTGATAAGCTACTACCTATACCAACAACAAGTGCACCTTCTTCCTTTTGGTGGCTCAATCATAGAACTCCACGATTAAGCGTCGCTTGGCTTGGAGCAATCCTATGTTGGGTGACCTCTCGGGAATTTTTACTACAAGTAGTCATGGATGATATAATTCTGCAGCCTGCAGTCGCAGGAGATCCCTGGGCACGGGCGTTATAATTGTTTGGTTGAATTCATTAACTCTTAACGAATTGCAGCATGAGTGTCACCTCAATCTTTAAGTTTCCAAGCATCCGTCCAAACAATAGCCACCGAAGGGTGAACCAAGAAGGAAAACCAACTAGAAAACTGTATCCCTTTCGAGAATTCACGGTGTTCCGACTCCCATGATCAGGCCCTTCGAAGGGATTCAATAAACTCAGCGGCAACAATTATGGAACCTGGAAATCAAACTTGAATACGATTCTAGTTCTTGATGATCTGAGGTTCGTCTTAACGGAGGAATGTCCTCCCCCTCCCAGCTCGACAGCAAACCGAATTGTTCGGGATGCTTATGACAGATGGATTAGGGCTAATGAAAAGACCCGAGACTATATCTTAGCCAGCATATCTGATGTGTTGTCTAAGAAACATGAGAGTATGGTCACCGCTAAGAAGATCATGGGATCATTACAGGCGATGCTCGGACAACCGTCCTCATCGGTCCATTATGATGCTCTCAAATACGTTTACAACTCCCGTATGAAGGAGGGAGCCTCTGTATATTTGACCCTATTAAGTAGGTTGTTTCGATTTTAAATAGTTTTAGTTTCATCAATTTAAACTTAATACAAGTTTAATCTTAAACTTTTAATTTTATCAATTTAGACCTCAAATTTGAATAAATGTATCAATTTTATACCTTTAAGTCTCCATTTTAATTCTCATTAGAAAAGTTTTTACACTGGTTCGAAGCCACATTTCTCTAAAACATATACACGAGAACTCATTATAATGTATTTCAATTTTAGAGCATGATTTTTTTACTTCTTATCTTCTTTGATTCTGTTTTTTTTTTCATTTATTAATTGGGGGTTTTCAATTTTAAGATAAGATTCTATTTGATCTATCGACTTTTAGTAGAAACAAAACTTATTTACACCATTTTTTTTCTCAATGGAGTACTCTCGACCTTGAATCGGTCGCCGGTATTGATTTTTTTTTTTAATTTCTCGTAAGCCTCGAGCTCAATTGGTCCTCCATCCGTCACAACAAACGTAGGACTTTCAAAATCACCCTTATTAGAATCTTTATCCTCTTTCTCTCTAGCGTCAACGTCACTTTAATCCTTCGTAAGACTGTTCATAGGGTCAACAAGGTCAACCATGATTACTTCATTGTGTTCATGGATGTCATTCTATCCACCACCGGTTTTTCTAATCTCTAATGCATTTTAGTCAAGCTCAAACTCCTGATCACGGAAGTCGACGAAACCTACCGCCTTCAATGACATAACCATCTAGATCTTCTTCACACTTGTCGTCATTGTTATCGAAACTGAAGGCATGAAAAACACAAAAGTCCATTTGTTTTCGTATGGGTTCTACTTTCAAGAGTCGAGTTTTTGGTTTTCATGGTGGTTATCCGATCAGAAATAATTTAATTATTTTTTTGTATTTTTTTTTAAAAAAATAACAAACGCATATCATAGAGTAACACGTGACATTGGGTATGTGTGGAAAACCTTTATGATTGAAACGAAAACTTAACCAATAGTGTAAACATTGATACACTTATTCAATTTGAGGTTTAAATTGATGAACTTGAAAGTTTAAAGTTAAAATTGATACCAAGTTTTATGGTCAAATCGATTTTTTTCAAAAAAAAAAAAAGGACAAATATAATATTACCATCCTGCCAATAACATCATACCTCAACTAACATAAATTATGGGCTTATGACCGAAAGGTCATAAGTTCAAATCCATCTATCCTAAATGTTGTTGAATTTATTATAGTTTAAACTCTATAAATTTATTAAATGGAAGATTATATACGAGAAGTTAGCGTGGAAAATTTTACCATTGTATTTGGATTTACATTTCTTTTTTTTTTCTTTAAGTTTGTTAAAAAAAATAAACTATTTTAAAAAGCAAGGTGTGAATGTTTGTCAACCTAAAGACAATTTAAAAGTTAAGGGTTTGATAACATTTTTGAAAATTATGTTTGTTTTACCACAATTTCATTTCATCTTCTCTACAAGTATTTTCATCTCTCTTGAAGTACCATTTAAGTTTTTAGCCAAATTTCAAAAACAAAAACAAGTTTTTGAAAATTATTTTTTTAATTTTCAAGACTTAGCTTGGTTTTTTAAAGCATAGGTACAAAGTAGACACGAAAACATAAAAATTCATGGGTAGAAATAGTATTTCTATATTTAATTAAAAAAATTAAAAATTAAATAGTTATCATACAAAGTCTAAAATTTTACTACATTTTTCTTATGGTTAAACTTCTACCTTATAATTATGAATACATTTGGATATCTTTACCCTTAAAAGTTATTTTGTTTGCGAAAAAAAAAGTACCATAAGATTTGTATTTTGAGTGTTGTTTTATGGATAACTTCTTCTTTTAGAATAAATGGAATTATTCTTATTCTAAAATGACTATTGTGGATAGTATTTTCAATATTGTGAAAAAGAGGGTAGTACAATTATTAAGTCATCTGACATCATTGAAAAAAAAGAGTTAAAATGAAAAAAGGTTTTTTTTCCCTAAATCTATCTTTTATTATTGACACTCATGAGCACCAAGGCAATGCTACCCATTAAGAAAACTAGTTCATATGTAATTTACAAACCCAAGGAAATAAATAAATTTTGCTGAATTTAAGCTCAAAGTAGGCCATAATTGGAAATGTGGTAGAAGTTGGATGGATCATCATTGCAAAAATATAATTTTGCACTCAAAATAACTTCAATGAAAAGACAACTAACAATATAACTCTCTATTTATTAAAAAAAAAATACTTTTAAACCCTAAACTTTACATTATCTTGTTACAATTTAGTTATTGTATTTTAAAATTTCTAACAATTAATTCTTAAACTTTAATATATAACAATTTGATTTATATACTTTTATATCTATAATAATTTAGTCTCTACTGAAACAAATAAAAAAAATAAACTTCTTAAATGCGGATTATTATTATTGAACAATTTAGACTTGGTAACTTACCAATAATTTTAACAATAATTTTCATGGTAGGAACTAAATTGTTACGAAAATAAAAATACAAAGAATTTTCATGGTAGGAACTAAATTGTTACGAAAATAAAAATACAAAGATTAAATTGTTGCAAATAAAAATTCGATGACCAAATTGTTATTTTCCATAAAAATTTAAGAACGGAGAATTAAGTCCTTCATTACCTAGAAATTAGAATGTAGAAAAATATAACAAAAATGCTGGCTGTGGGGTTGAACCCACGCGCACTTATGTGCAGAAGATCTTAAGTCTTCCCCCTTAACCTCTCGGGCAAACCAGCAGATATTCATCAAAACCAAATTTTATACTTCTTTTCTTTATTTTACAAAATTCAAATGTGACTACAGAATTTTTTTTTTTCCTTTTGTAATGTTTAACTGCAGTAGTTGATTAATATTGTGTTAACTATGATTGTAATTTTTTAAAAAAGAAACTAAACTTTCATTAAGATCACCCTTAAATTCTAGGTTGTTACAATCATACTCATATTCAATGAATTCTCGTTGATTTTACAATTAAGTCCCTACATATTTCAAAATGCACAAAACCACCCATACATCGAATTGATTGTTGTAATCAAACTCACAAGTAAGTTATAGAATTGTTGCAATTTACTGCCATTTTTTAACTCTAAAATTTGAAAAATATAAGATTAGCTACTTTTAAGAATTTGGTTTCTAGATAGATATTGAGCTTATCTTAATTTAAGAAAACAAAAAATTGATAATAATTTTATAATTTAAGGGTTTAATTGAAACAATATTTATAACTAAAAAGTGGTTTTTACACTGCCATTTTTAAAAGTTGAATGGTAAAAGTTTTGTAAGATCAGATACTATAACGATCTCTATAATTCAGAGATGGTTTTTGCAATTTTTCCCAAACTTTTCCACCATTGCTTAATGTGATTTTATACCAATTCCTAAACAATTGACCAACATTGTATTCTAAGTTTACCTGCATTTTATGGGATCGACTACCATGAGGTTTTTCAAATCAATTTGTTTCATTAAAAACAAGTACATTACGAGGTCCTTTAAAACAACTAAATGTTTCAAGTTTATCAAACCTCAAACCGCATATAATTAGAAGAATTAAGAATCGAATCATCAACTTTTAAGATAGTTTTAGTAACAATTAAAATTAACTTCTTTATTTTACAAGATTATTATCACACTTGAAATTTCATATATATATATATATGTCTGTTCTCATGAACTTTCTGAACTAGTTTTATGCTTCACATTCGTTTTTAATTAGTTTAACCAATTGAAAGTTATCTAAGCATTATTATAATTATTTAAGTAAACATTATTATAGTTTCTTTTTTGAGTTTTTTTTTTTGAGACATTGAAATTTTAAGTTATTCACAAGGGGAAAAGAATTGTTTTTATATAGCTTTATTATGGTTCTCGTTATCTTCCTTTCTCTTCACAATTATTTATATACAAATTAACACACAGAGAGAAAACATACAGAATGCCCAATGTCTTGTTTTCAATTTAATATTTTAGAGAACATACAGAAAGAAAGAAATAAAACAAACATCAAATGTAGAATGATCTTCATAATTCAATAATTCGTTAGATATTCTAAACCAAACATGAAGTTAATTTATTCTAATAACTTTGAACTAATCTTACAAAGATCTACAATTATTAATTTCTATAGCATTAATCCACCATATTTATTTAGTGATCTTTTTGCCGCAAAACGTATAATTTTTCCACTAGAAAAATAATGGTTAAATTATTTAACCACTACAGTTTTAAAAGTTAGGAGCAGAATTTTGCTCCTAAGATGGGTTAAAACTTCATAGTTATAATACTGCTAATAATACTGCTAATAGAAACTACTGATGGATTGAGAACGTGGGCTGATGGTAAAAGTTAAGTAGCTTACACATGACCATCTCATCTCAACCACCTTCCTTTAACACATGAATATAGAACTGTCACGCACCCAACTTGTTAGCGGCTTCTGGCAGGAGGGTCTATTTATGAGATTCGATCAAACCATATAGATGAAATTCTAACTTTTAAAATCATCGGAACTAAATTATAACTTCCTTCAAACCATAGGACAAAATTTGTAATTTAACCAAAAACAAAACTGAGGGTTCCAAGATAAAATGCAAGCACATGAAAAAAGTTCAAACCTACATAACACATTCTTTGGAATAACAATAATATGAGTACAGCAATTAGACCAGAAAACATACATTTATCAAACTAAATTAATCTTCCTCATCAATTTGAACACATTCATTTCTCGTTCTATAATCCCAACCCTCCACAAAATTTCAGCCAAGCCTTCCAACCTATCTAGAAAGCAACATATTGAAGCCGTAAAAAAAATTATGGCACTCTTCCTTTTACTTACCCCCATGCTTAGCCTTACTGTGCGATTGAAGTGCACCATCAGAACCAAATGACCTAAAATAAAGGATGCGAGAAACATAAGAATCCCCCTTCCATTTTCAACAAGTAATCTTTTTATACAGAAACATACCTGTCGCAGGATTTGCAAGAGAACTGTCCACCAGATTTTGGGCTGTCTGATTTGGCAGGAGTTTTACCAGTTTTCTTGGCTGGGTGGGGAGTAGCCGTATGGCTCCCCTTCTTTGAATCTGGCAACACACAACCAACAAGTTCAGTACCAATTTTATTGAGCAGAAGTTTAAATAGAATGTGCAGAACCAACATTTTGAGAAAAATAGTCCGCTTCTGACCCTAGGCTAAATTATGATCACTTGATAAAGAAAGAAAAAGTCTAGCTATAATTTATGATGCTAGACAGCTCTAAAAAGGCACGGTCATTCTTGAAACAGTGCTTTCGCCAAAATGTAACTGTATGGAGTAAATAAGGAGTCGTTTGATAATGTTAATGTTTGTTGTTTTCTAAAATTGTGTAGGAATTTTAAAAATAAAATAAAATTTCTTGTTTCTCTTTGCAATTTTGGATAAAAGCATTATTTTATCTACAATTAGGTATAAAATAAAAAGTTAGGACATTTAATTTTAATAACTAATTTTCACATAAAAATTTTAGATTTTTTTAATTTAAAATTTCAGAGAACAAGAAATAAGATAAGATTACCAAACAAAAAAAAAAGAAGCAGAAAATGAAAGCAATAAACGGGAACGTTACCAAATTAGGCTCTACTAAATTATCAAAAGAATTACCAGTCTTTTCAGGCGAAGCTAACTTTGCTTTCTTAGCAGGTAGGGGAGTCGTCTTGGAGGCAGACTCATTTGACCTCTTCTTGGTTGGTTCAACCTACAGGGACAAGGTAATCAAAATGATGCTACCTATAATGGATTGAAGATAAAATAACTGTCACGAAAAATAGATCCAAGAAGATGACAATAAAAACTTCATCACAACACCTTCTTCGGTGTCTCCTCATCATTTTCAGTGCCATCATCTTCATCATCAGAATCACTACTGTCAGCTTCGAGCATTTCCTGCCATTTATCATAAATGTAAATGTTCATGCCAAATTACAGAAAAAATTGAAAACTAATAATCTACACACAATGCTTATTGCCCTGGTGATACGCAAACGAAAAAGACTACACTCAATAGAAAACAAATGAAAATACAAAATCCCATCTCCTGATTATTTCACATAAAAAAATAATCTATGCCTTTCAGTCGCATGAAAAAACAAACTGATTTCAATTGCCACGATGGAATAACTTATATTGAATTGATGCATGGAAAAATTCCGCAAGAATACAATAAGTGAAAGAATCTCTTATAATACTACCTCATCAGATTCTTCATCAGAATCTTCATCTTCGTCAGACTCATCATCATCCTCAGAGTCATCCTCATCCTTGCTTGGTTTCATAGGCTTCGCATCTGGCTTCTTTAAAGGAGCTCCTTTTGCAGCATTACTTTTATCTGTCATAGCCTTCTCCTCCTTCTGGGTAGGTTTTCCTGAAAGCATATCAACATGTGATAATGCATAATAAAGTCTGGGCATATTTCTACCACAAAAAAAACACTTTATAATGGGATGCATTTACCATTTTGAGCAGTGGGCAATGCAAGTTCTTCATCCTCTGAGCCAGAATCAGAATCTGAAAAGATATAATAACACACACTAAGTTAATCTACTTTAAAAAATCATATAAGAATCCAAACAGAAACGTCAGGGTACAAGGTCTTATAAAATAATCGACTTACCAAAATAACCATCGGTGGAAAAGAGGAAACAGGAGGAGGTCAAGGAAAAAACAATGACGTTGCAGACTACTGAAAATAGTGAAGAACTAAAAGCCAGTGCCATCATATAAAATGGCATTCAACCAAAAAATCCAATTAGCCTAATTAATGAAAATACGCATAGATCTAGCCTTTTGATCACGTGCATGAAAACCATTCCCAAATACAGGGAAAAAATATTACAAATCTAGGGCCGGCCATGCGACAGTAAGAAATATGATCTTCTACTATTTTTGACAAATAGACCATTATTTTATCTAAGTATAATTTTCAATAAGAAAATCAAATGCAGCTATAGCTATGCTACAAACAATGCATAAGATTCCTATAATTCTTTTAAGGGGAAATATAAATCCTCAAATTGTAAAGAAAGGATATTGTTCTTCATCCTCTGCATAAGCTTGGTATCCAGCACAGTAAACACTTCCACTCTTCCCGTTGTGGGAGAGCTCAAATTCCTTTTCAAACACAAGATCAAATGAGAGCTGGGGGAACTTTTCTGCAGAGAGAATTCCCAGAACAAGCTTTTGGTCACCGATCTTCAAGAAGATGGTCACGTTTTCATTTGACTTGTCCTTCTTTATTTCACCTAGAGTTGCCTGCATAAAAGCATTTCATCAAATTTGCTACATGGGAAGAGTTAGCATCAATCAAGGAGAATCAGTCGTTCAACTGGGGAAAAACATAATAATAATAGTAAAAAACAACGGTCCCTACCTGTGATAGATGCAGGTATTTCTGAATTCCAGGCTTCACAACGAGTGCCTGACCAGGCTTGACTTCAACACCTGCAATACCAAAAACATAATGAATGTTTTTAGTTCATAGAATCACAAAATAAAGAATTCGTGATGGCTTTAAGCAATCCAAACATTACGGACAGAGATCACTTCGGAGCAACCGCCAAGAGTGACATACTACAACTTGTTACAACTCGCGCATAGACGAGAACGGGAAAAACAAACAGAGAGAACAAAAGCCAAAACGAGCAATCCAAACGAAAAAAAAAAACTGATACAGACGGTAGGAAAAGTGAAGCGTGGAGAAGCCTCAATAACTCGTCAGACTCAACAAGAAGGATTTCGTAGCTTCAGTAGCTTCAGCTAAGAAGAACGAAAAAGGAGAATAGCTTACCCCAAAACTCCATTGAAAGTGCAGGTTGAAGACGCTAGGGTTTAAGAAAAGCCCTGAAGAGGAAACGACTGTGACACAACTTTCGAACGAACGATCGGACAGACGGGATTGTTAGTCGATATTGTTTGAAGCATTTTATAAGGGAATTGCCGCCAGCTTTTCGGGGGCTTAGGGTTTCAAATCATCGATTCATAAAATTCGATGTCGGCGTGGGCCTGGACTTGATTTCTTTTTGGGCTTTGCTCTAAAGGCCCAACTAGTTTCCCGCTATCTCGGCCCACATGAACAGGTTGCAACTTTCGAAACCCAACATACTGATTAATATTTCTTTTCTTTCTTTTTTTTTAAAAAAAGCTGCTGGTTTATAATTAAAGATATGAAAACAGTAATCAAAATATTACTGATAATGAGTTAGAGTTCCCTTCAAAAAAAATTTTTTGTTGGGACATAATACACGGAAGTAAGAGTTACCCTTAGTTGCCCTTTAGTTGAATTTATACCGTCATATTACACTGCTAATAAGAAAATACTGTCATATTGCAAACAACAATATTGTTCAACTGATATCAAGTATGACTAATTTGACTCATGACCTCAGAGAGGAAGCGAGCATTAAGTTTTCTCGGCTGGCTAAACGAGGACCGTGAATACATCTCCCGTTTCCTGTCCCCGCCTCGACTTATTTATTTATTTTTAAATATATATATTTGTATATATATAATAAACCATAATTCTAAATTTTTATTAAATATCATTTTATTTTTTTAAGAAAAATAAAATATTTTTAAATTAGAAATCTCTAAAAAATAATTAACCATTCAAATACAAATTTTTTTTTAAAGAAAAAAAAAATAGTTAATAAAAATTAGAAAAATAAAACAATAAACCAAAAATTATTCCCCGTAGAGATCCCCGTTCTCGAAAATTTTGCGAGGGGAAACGAAGCGGAGGACGAGGAAGTCATTCCCAGCCCCGCCCCATGGACATCTCTATTAATACCTGTCATTATTATTTAAAAAATTATTTAAAACCTCCAATTTGATATGAGAGTTAAAGAGTTACGGTAATGACTGATAGTACATAAGTCGGGTTGAGTCTGGTTATACTTTTTTGGACCAACCCAAATTTTCGGGTTGGTCATTCTTCCAATCCAAATAACCCTATTCATGAAGGTAACCCAGCCCAACCCAACCCAACATTTTCAGGTTGGGTTGGGTCATCGGGTTAGCTTCTTTCTAAAAAAAAATTAAAATTTAAAAAAATCCAAAATTAATATAAATATAAAAAATTCAAGAATTAAAAAACTTCAAATGTTTTTATATTAAATAACGATCATAAAACTTAAATATTTTATTATAAATTTACAATTATCCCAAGAAACTTCTAAATAAATCATATTCATTTAAAACAAAAACTATTTGTTTTTCAAATATTGAATAAAAATTAACCACTTAGTTTTAATTTATATTATGAAAAATTACATCATACCGACTTAAAAAATGTATTTTAAGAGTTATTAAATAATAAATAATTACGAAATTAAATAAAAATAAATTAAATACATGTATATATAATATATAGTTGTATGGTAGGTAAAAAGAGAATTTTTAAAATTAATATTAAATTCGGGTTGATCGGGTCAACCCAAATTAATTTTAGGTGAACTCACAAACCAACCCAACCCATATATTTTAATTTATTTGAACTCAACCCAATCCAACCGGGTTGTTTGGGTTATCGGGTTTTTTATCACTCCTAGTGACTGATACTATTCTATACAAGCAGGTTTCTTCAATTTTGGAATTTCATTGTAGCATCCTCAGATTTTTAATCTAAATTCATCAACATCAATTTTTAATCTCAAATCAAAATTAATACATCGTATTTTTCTTCGTAATAATAAAACATATCTTTCATTAACAATCCACTTAACAAAAAAGATGCCCAAGATAGGTTTTTTAAATCCATAACACAAAGGAAAATAACTTGAATTATAAACTTTTATTTCTTGAGATGGAGTTGTAACTAATCAATTACTGAACATATCAACGATAAGAATCTTGTGTATAGTCTAAATATCATTTCTAAATAATCTGTGTATGAACTTACATTTCAACTTCAATCCAAATAAATTTGTACACATCTCAAGTATTGAGGTGTGATAAAATAACTGAGTATATTAGGTCAAGTGAATATATTTTTAACCGATGTGTTTTAAAAAATTGTTTTCACATTTTGTGATCTAAATAGTAAAATTCTAAAAACACATTAAAATGCAGAATCATATTAAACAAAAATAAAAATCTTAATAAATATAATACTTCAGATTATAAACTTAATTTACTTTTGTAATATAATCATTTTAAATTATATAATATTATATTATAAAATAATAATTCTACAAAATTCAAGTTAAAAAATTAATTAATAATAACTTATATTCAATCTAATAATTAATTTTGCAACTATAACTAATTTCATATTCTATAAATATTTATAGGACACTTTAAAAAATAATTTAGAATGAAATTAAATTTCTAAATCTACTACTAACCACATGTCTAAAAACATAAGGCCACAAGGCCAAATGTCTAAAAACATAAGGTGTATGCTTGTTTTCAAATTGATTAGCAAACCACAAACAGACCCTTTTATATCTACAATTTAGTTTAATTTGGAAGTTGAAAATAGACAATTTTTATATTAATCAAATATTGCTACACGTGCAAAGGGCAGTGGAGAAATTACTCTTAAACTCAGAGGATTAACTGGAGAAATTACTCTCTAAAGGTATGTTTATATACCGATCAATTGAAAGACAATCTGAAGGGGGAAAATCCACTTTCATTCCCTAAAAAAACAAATTATGGGGGGTTCCAAAGTAATGATATCGAAGTTCCTAAATCATAGAATGCAACCCTACACAACACATTCTAAGGATAAATATGAACTACAGAACAGTAATAAGACCAAAAGACATAAATAAAACTAAATTCATCTTCTTCCTCAATTTGAACAATCGCTTCTCGTTTTATGATCCGAACCCTCAACACAAAATATCTCAGCCATGATGACAACCTATCTGGAGAATAACATATTTGAGCTGCAAAATCATATGTTATAAACTAATCATTTCCTCTGCCTTTCATTTACCCCCATGCTTAGCTTTACTGTGCGACTGAAGTGCACCATCTGAACCAAATGACCTTTAAGAAAAAACCGTGTAACGTCAGAAAACTCAGGACCCTTCCATTGACAGCAAGCAATTTGTAAATACAAACAAACCTGTCGCAGGATTTGCAAGAGAACTGGCCACCGGATTTTGGGGACTCTGCCTTGGCTGGTGTTTTCACAGGTTTCTTAGCGGGGTGGGGAGTGGCCGTATGGCCGCCCTTCTTCGCATCTGAAGACAAATAACCAAAAATTCAGCACCAATTTAAATCAATCGAGATTTAAATTGTAGTCAATTCTGAAGCCAGGCTAGGCTATCATTGTGCGTTAACTCGATAAGATTAGATGCGAATCAGTCATCGATAAATAAGATAACGTTGAAAGTAAAATATGGGTCATGGATTAAACAAGGCTTATTAATGTTAGTATGAAATAAATGAATTGTTAAAAGAATCACCAGACTTCTCAGCCGAAGCTAACTTTGACTTCTTAGAAACAGGGGTCTTGGAGGCAGACTCGTTTGACCTCTTCTTGTTCGATTCAACCTACAAGAGAGCAGGAGATGATAAAAATGATGCTAAAAGAAAAAGTATATATGAGAATAAATAGATGTTTAAACTATTAAACAAACAACTACAAATAGAAATTTAAGTGGGCCCAAAACACACCTTCGGTGTCTCCTCGTCACTTCCAGTATCATCCTCTTCATCATCAGAGTCACTGTCAGCTCCAAGCATTTCCTGCAATTTATCAATAGCAACATTAACATAAATAAGGACATTTCGTCATCTAACAAAATTCTTAGCAACTTTTAACAGAAAGGGCTCACATAGTAACGGTTGGGACAATGCCCAAATCCATGACTGTATATGACTTCACTAATAGAAACTAAAAACTAGCTAAATGGATTAAATTTTAATGACCCCCGCTTATTAATTTAAAGCAACAGATTGAGAGAGTATGTCACGTGAATCATAAAGAACAAATATGTTTAGATCTTCATATCTATTTCCTCAGTGCCGTGCTTTTAAAAGCAAAACAAGAAGGCACCACCTAACTCCTTTTCTTTTTGAATTTTTAGAAATATATAATGAAATAGCCTTACAAAACCAAATTATATCACACAAAAGTTCTGATTACTTAAATTCTTTGATATCTATATCGATTATATTACAATTTTTCTTATGTTAAAAATTCAGAGTGCAAAAACTATAAAGTAAATAAGTCATGCAATGAGAATGAAGGGCTATTAAAAAAATGGGACCGAGATAGGAGGGGGTGCAATAAAAAATAAAAAGAAGATAAAGATTGTCGTCCACTGATGACTTCCCATAAAAATAACTGTAGAATAGAACCTACAGCATAGGGAACTCACAGTAAAAACAAAACAGATTGCAAGAGTCATTATTGAATAATTTATACTTAGTGATCTCAATTTCATATGCATGCACGAAATTAACTCTCCCAAACAATATTTTAAAAGAGTTGGACACTAAAAACAATAGCCCTCCAGAAATTGGGCACAAGACAAAGGTAAGGGACATTTTTATTGGGGAGCACAATAGGAAAATGTAACTAAAATATTTACCTATCAAAAAAGTTTTTGTTACGAATACTATGATAATGAAACTATTAATAAATTAAACTTTTGTCAATTATTTTGGAGGAAAAAAAGTTGTTTAAGAATATTTGTTGGTTTCTTCCGAAAAGAATTAAATGAATTAGGGGAAAAAAGAAAAAGGCGCAGCCCACTACTTATAGCAAGGCGCCTGTGTCATGCTCCACGGGGAAAAAGGAAACAAAAAACAAAAAACAAAAAAAGCTCCTTTCTCATCACTGCTCCCAGAATATAATTGTGATGCGAAAAAGATTCTGATTTAAACTACCTCATCAGACTCATCATCGGAATCCTCATCCTCATCAGACTCATCGTCATCTTCAGAATCATCATCCTCATCCTCCTTGCTTGGCTCCAGAGACTTAGCATCTGCCTTCTTTGAAGATTCAGGTTTCAAAGAATAAAGTTTTCCCACCATAGACTTCTCCTCCTTCTGGCTAGGTTTTCCTGAAAGCAGATCATCACACGATAAATAGGCACAGTGCCAAGAATATTTCTACCACAGTGGTTACCACAGTGGTAGACTACCACCAAAATACTATCATATTTACATGATCGGAAATTACCATTTGGAGCATGTTGCAATGCAAGTTCCTCATCCTCTGAGCCAATATCAGAATCTGAAATGATATAAACACATACTCAGCTAATCAATTTGACAAACTCAAATCAGAATCTGAAAGAAACTGCCCGGGCTAGAATTTTGATTCTTTAAAAACTTACCAGAATACTCTTCGGTGGAAAAGAGAAGACAGGAGATAGAGTTAAGGAAGAAACGGATAAAAAAATAACTGAAAATGGAGAGGTGCTAACGACCAAAGTCGTCATATTAAAAAGCATTCACAGGCAGCTCGAAAGTTTTGATTAAGCTAATCCTGACAAGCCTATATCTAGTATTTTAACCAGCTATACGAGAAACACGAAAGAAATAAATGTTCCTCATGAAGCACTCATAGTCTTTTTTTTACTACAAACAACCCAGAAACTTAATCCTCACTATTTATGTAAAAAGGAATATTATTAGAAACCCAAATGCAACAATAGCTATGCATACACACATCAAATTATTAAAGATAAATAATATAGGATGTCTCAAACAGAATTGCCTTTGTAGATAGCTACAGTTCCCTTGAAACTAAATATATAGAATAATGAAAAAATAATATTAAAATTAAATAAGAAATTCTGCTCCTTGACTTCAATCATAACAACCATACAAATAAGAACTCAAAAAAACAACCATACAAAGAGCTAACTCGGTATCATTGTTTTAAGGGGAAATATAAATCTTCAAATAGGAAAGAAAGGAAAGGATATTGTTCTTGGTCATCTGCAGAAGCCTGGTATCCCAAACAGTAAATACTTCCACTCTTCCCGTTGTGGGAGAGCTCAAATTCCTTCTCGAACACAAGATCAAAAGATAGCTGAGGGAACTTCTCGGCAGAGAGAATTCCCAGAACAAGCTTCTGGTCATCAATTTTCAAATGTATAGTCACGGATTCATTGGCTTTGTCCTTCTTTGATTCACCGAGAGTAGCCTGCATAGAGAAATCACATAAGTTAGCTGCATCGGGAGGATTGATATTCCAAACAAGGAGAATAAGTGGTTCTATCACTACAGCAGCAGCAACAGTACCTGTGAAAGATGCAGATATTTCTGATCTCCAGGCTTCACAGAGAGTGCCTGACCAGGCTTAACTTCAACACCTAAAAGCCCAAACATTATAAACTTTTTAGTTCTCCACACTCAAGTATTTAACAATTAACTATAACGAGACAACATTATCATTTTGAGACATCCCTTAAAAATCATAAGTTCATGCATCTGCTTCCAGACATTCATCTGAAAGTTCTAAAATTCAAAAGGATACCATAGGATATGAACCCAACCCCAACCGGAAAAAGCTTAAAAGCGAAGAGGCCTAGCATGTTATTCAAGAACTTCCTAGAGCTCTCATATACTATAGAGACGATGACGGGATAAATGGAGAAGAAAAAAACAAACCGAGCAATATTACGATTACGAAAACAAATAACAGACGTTAGCAAAAGTGAAATATTGGAACTAAACAACTCGTCGCTGTTTCTTCTTAGCTTAAGCCGAAAATAACAAAAACCTAGAATCACTTACCCCAGAACTCCATTGATAGTGCTGGAAGAACGCGCTAGGGTTTTAGAAATATCTTCGAGAGGAAGTGAACTATGTCACTGCTGGAAAGAGAACGATCAGAAAGAACGAAGCCGGAAGAATTTGAAGCACTTTATAAGGGAATTGCCGCCAGCTTTTTGAGTCTCTAGGGTTTCAAATAATTGAGCGACAAATTCGAATCAGTTTGGGCCTGGGCTTCATTTAAATAGGGGAAAATCCTTTCTCTAAAAATAATAGGTTAGTCATTTTTCTTTTTAATCATGGAGTTTTCTTTTTCAAATCCTCCTGCATCTCCGATTTTTTAAAAAAATCTCTCGCCTATTTTATTTAATCTGTATTTTAAAAGATTTTCATAGATCAATACTTTCTAGTTCTAACAAGAACATAGTTCAACTGACATTAAATATGACTCATTATCAAAAAGTCATAGATTCGAATCTTTTCACCCTTAATTGTTGATAACCATTTAATTTTTAGTCTTTAGCTTTTTAAAATTGTATTTGTTTTCACATCATTTGTCTACAATAGTTTTGATATTTTCTACTATAGTTCTCATTTTTCTTAAGAAAATACTTAGAATTATTTACTAGATTCCAAAAACAAAAACAATATTTTTAAAAACGGTCTTTTTTTAGTTTTCAAAACTTGATTTGGTTTTTTGAAAACACATATAAAAAGTAAATAAAAAAACATGGAAAACTAGAGATGAAGGTAGTATTTATTGGAATAATTTTCAAAAACTAAAAGTAAAAAACTAATTGTTATTAAACGAGGTGGTAATTTACCTTGAACTTTCAATTTTGTTAAATTATTAGGCTCTAAACTCAAATAAATGTTGCAATTTTACCAAATATTCAATTTTGCCTAATTCACCCACTAATTTTAACAAAAAAAACGAAAATATCTATAAACTAACTAATCTTAATAAAATCAAGTTCCACACATAATTAAATTTGATAAATGCACAAATTAAATGAATAACTTTGCCAACATTAAAAAAATTCATTAAAAAATCTTAGCTTTAATACCGTTTTTCATTAAATGCTATCAAGTTTGAACCATACATACCTATATTTTAATATTCATTAAATACATATATATGAGAATTTCTTTTTTTTTTTAACGACCTCTCAAACGAAAACGAATCAGATAGTTAAAATTGCAACACTTTTTAAAATGTATGATTAAAATTGCAACATTTATCTAAGTTTGAAGTACAAATTGATGAAGTTGACAGTTGCGGTAAATTTTGATATAATATAGTAAATTTAAGGATAAAATGTTAGTGTTTTTTTTTTAATTTAAAAAATATTTTAAAAAAAAAAGTCTCGATTCGTTTTGATTAGTTATTTTCTACGTGCTTTAGCCTTTATAATAGAGTTTGATTTTTTATTTTTTATTTTTTCTAATTTCATATAGAAGTTTATTTTCCTTCCCAAACACTACACGTAGTTATATTTTGATATGTTCATTTCATCATTATTTTAATGTTTATAAGATCTATCAAACAAAACAAGATATTGATTATTACAATAATTATAAGATAAGATATTGAAAAGGACCTCCAAATTTTGTCCCAAAAAAAAAAAAGACCCTCCAAATTTTATAGGCATGCTCCACTTATTTTTAACTTCAATGACACAGTGTAGTACAAATTAAAAACTAATAAATTGTAAATATCTTAATCTTAAGAATATTGAACGTCGTCTTTATATTTTTTCCAAATATTAATTGTTTATAAATATCTTATTTCATTTCAACTCCAATCCAATTGAATTTTTCAATGGTTGTGCATATATTTCCCAATCAAGTGGTTAACTCAACCCATGTTCCTTTCTAATCATACTTAATTAGTGGTGAAATTTAATATTGTAAAATATTATTCCACTAAAATAAGATTTGGGCGAGTACTAAACAACATCAATCGTGACACTTCATATACTATAATGTAAACCTTCTTTACTATTTTTCAAAGAGACGTGCACGAGTCTACATTTTCTTGATAGTAGTAACAAACAATGTCATAGGAAACAAGTACACAAAGACTGACATGACGTCTATTGAAAAAAATTGAATAAAAGGAAATAATTAATATATCACTATATTTTATCAACGCCAAATTATTTATAAATATACTATTAATATAGTTGAAAATAAATTGAGAATAGTGTGAATAAAGATACCAAAATTTTAATTTATTTTATACTTACCCTCTTTATAACATATCTTGAATGATCAACTATGCACCGCTAGTCATTTTATCGTCCGTCTTATATTAAAAATAAAATGTAAATAACTTTTTAAAATTATATCTTTTCACGAGCTTTCATACATAATGACTATACTAATAAGCATGTATTTTTTGGAAAAAGTTAAACTTCGTAAATTAGTAAAAATAGGATTTCACTTGGGCTACAATTGAACTAGAATCATTTTTCACTAGACACATAAGTAATGGTAGAAAAGAATGAGTCCATAATATAGAATGTTGTAATGGTTCACTTTGAGCCAAAAAGCACTAGTCCCACTAAGCACCTCCGTCTCATTATTTAACATTTGAATATTTAGCAACGGTTAAGAACAATCGACTCCGATATATCTGCACATCGGTATGTTATTGTCCACTTTGAACATGAGTCTTTATGGCTTTATTTTTTGTTTCACCCAAAAAGTCTCATATCAATGGAGATAGTGTCACTCATTTATGAATCAGTGATCTTTCTCTTATTTAACTAATGTGGGACTTTGGTTGCACTCCCAATAATCTCAACAATCCTCCCCCTCAAACAAAGTATCACTTCAAGTCTTCTTTCAAATAGTCATCCTTCTTAATTACACTCAAACAAATTATTAACGACTCCTCACTGGAGTACATTAACAATCCTCCTCTTTCAAGTAAAGCTGCGCTTATCAACTCCTCTTTGAAGTTGGATGACAAAGATCAGGAAGCTCAACCACTTATTCATTATGATTTATGTCGACGACTTGCCTTCTTTGTTCGACACCTCAGGACTCTACTGACATGACTAAGTCGGTGGCCCGACTCTGATACCACCTGTCAGGGACAACCAACTCCGACAAATCTCCTTATTGATATGATATTATCCACTTTAGACATAAGCGTTCATGATTTTATTTTTTTTATTTCACCAAAAGGTCTCATACTAATGGAAATAGTGTCCATAACTTATAAATCCACATTGGTATGAGGTTGTCTACTTTGAAGACAATTAACTCCATTGGTATGAGATAGATTAGGAAATTAAGTAAAGCCATGAGAGTTTATGGTCAAAGTGGGCAATATCATACTATTGTGGAGATATGTGCATGTTTGTTATCCTTATCAGTGATATTCGTGTATTGGTTATTTGTCGTGAATATATAGGTGTATGTGTCCATTCACATTTTCATTACATCAGGGCTACAAAATGACTATTAATGAAGCTATTTCAATCGCCCATGCCTCAACACAAATAACCTCAAACATTCTCCAGATTTGGTGTAATCTTGAATGGGCATGTGAGGAGTTGTTAACATGTGAAAATTGGTCAAAATGTTTCTCCCAATTTGTTTAGCTTGTTTACATCCAAACGTTTCCTTCTTTTTTTGCACAATGGGCACAGTTTCTAGTGTTCTTACTTTTTTCAGCCTTAAATTCAAAACTCTTTCGAAACTTTTTTTTTTAAAAAAAAAAATCTTAAAAAAAGATCCATACCCCACATAAAACCAAGAGCTATTTGCATTTGGCCAAATGTTTAATGGATAGAGTGGGGGAAAATATTGACCTTTCAGAATATGGAAAATCATAAGTTTAGGATACTTTAGATCCCTCTATACTTGTTTTGCAATTAAGGTTTTTTTCTAAAAAAAAAAAAAAATCAAATGTTAATTCCGCTGTAATAGTATTTCTAGTAAAAATAATATCCATTTGAATCTATCAAAAATATATATTATTATTATTGCCAGGAGTACAAACAAATGTCTCAAATTGGTTGGAGAAAAAAGTGATCGTGAGTATATAACTGAGGACAATTATCTTCATTGGTATGAGATTTTTTGAGAAACCAAAAACAAAGTCATCAGAGATTGTGTTCAAATTGGGCAATCTCATATCATCATAGACATAAGTTGAGGATAGTTGGCTTTTTCAAGTTGAGTATATATCTTTAAGATCTAGTTTTTGTTCTCCCACATTTGTTGGACTAAGAAATTTACAAATTTCTATACATACAAATCCACATGATTTTTTAAAAAAAGATACTAACACGACAAGCAATAAGTGAGAGTCATACTATATTATAGTACTATAAATTTTCTCCAAAAAGAGTATGATACTTAAATAATCCTAGTATTTTTTTCGTCTCACGTTATTGGAAGGAAAAATTCAAGTACTACAAAAGGTATGAAAAATTTTTCATACTACTTGTTAGAAGTGAAATTGAACTAAAAGATAAATCATAATTATAAGGAGATCTTGCTAGATAAGATTTACATTTTTAAACCTTATTCCTAGATAGAATGGTAAACCTATTTAATTTTTTATTTAAAAATTAATATAAATGTCAAATATTATATAAATAAGTCATTATGACTATGACAAATGTGACAAATGTCACATCAGTCATAACTACCCATCTTCCTTAAATTACAAATTTACTGTTGTTGTCCTGTGAATATCATGTGACATTTTATTTATTGTTTGTCACATCAACATCTTTTTAAACACACGTAAAGTCGACCATAAATTTTTGTAGGACTAAATTTTCCGGCGGTTGGATTATTGACATGTGATTTTATAGTATTCATTATTCAAGTTGTTGAAGTAATCAAAAGACTGGTTGTGCTATTGCCCACCATTTTGATATTGACCACCAGTTCCATATAAAAAAACTCTCCGAGTTATTTGGGCATTATTATACTTTTAGAAAAATAACAAAAGTATGTTTTTTAAATACAATTAACAAAAATATGTTTATTTATTATTTTATTTCTTTTAATTATACTAAAAAGAATCCAATGTTCCCAACCTAATCATAATTCAATTGGATAAGACTATATATTTGACCAAAAAATTAGAAGTTCTAATTTCTACCATTGCTAAAAAACAAAACTTATGCTCGGGTTGAATGTCATGTATATTCAATAATTCAAAGTGATACAATAAAGACCAATGTTAAATATTTTGGTTAGTTCAATATATAGAGTGAAAGTTCTATCTTATAACATTAAGGATCTACCATCTTAATAAGTTGAGTTATGCTCAAATTGACAAAGTCGACTTAAACACTTCTCGTGATCAAACATGATAAATTTCATCATGAATAGCCAAGCACTCTGCTCTCACAATAGTTTTATATGATAAAAATGAATTAATATAGTAAATGACGAGGCACAAGATGAATAATAAAATTGTTCTTTAAAAATTGAATGTTGTCAAAAAAATGTTAAAATATTATTTGGGTCCATCTAGTTTGGGTTTCATTTCATTTTAATTTGAGTATTTTTAAATTTCAAATTTTGTCCCTATACTTTTATATAAAACTTGAATTTTTTAAGTTAATCTTTTTATTGAAATTAGTTAAATAATAATAATTTTCATACAATAAAAAATATTTCCAAAATCGATAGAGAGATCGAAACGTTTTCCATCCATTTCTCGTAATATTTTGCATAATGCATGGTTGAAATATTTAGCATAATGGTTTAAACACTTATCTCTCAACTAAGTAAGGTTCTCTAGAAGATTTAGTTACTGTGTATGAGATTGCCCTTGAGATACGTATAAGTAATTTTGAAAAAATCTTAACCATTTTGAATGTTTAGTTGTACGATTTTTTTTAAAAAAATTATATAAAATCACTTCTAAAATTATTTGATTTCCAAATCTTCTAACTATAGCCTTTGATTTTAGATTCCCTGGTAATCAAACATTTTCCTTTAACGTTTTTTTTTTTTCTTTTCATTTCAAAATAGCCAATATATCATACATACATATTTTAAATTCCTTTTGGCTTGATATTAAAGTTTGTACAATTTCAACATCAAAATATCGATGTTCATGATTTTCTTTGCAACCACAATGATTCCTTTTTTTTTAATTTGGTCATCATCTTCATCTTCTTAGGAATCAAATACTGTCCTTTTAAGTAATTTGCTTGCACGTGCCATTATGAAAAAAGATTTTCCATAGGAAAACCCTATGTTTTTATATGTTTCAAATTGGAATTTAGCAAATATTAATATGTTATATAAGCTAGGGCAATCTCAATAAGAACCTAATTTTGAACTTTCGAAAGTATAAGAATAAAAAGGGAAGAAAACTCAAACTACATGTCTAAAATATCTTAACCCCAAAAACAAAAAACTATATCTGAAAAATTTCATAGAAACATTGAACTTGTAGTGATTCAAATTACAATACAGCTCTTCACAAACGTCTTCTTCTCATATCAAATTAAACCGTGTTTCTCTTCTCATCATTATTTATTTCACGAAGTTTCTAAAACTCACACGGAATCTCAGGATTTTTCCTTCTCTGACTCCGTTCAACGAATCGGGAAGTTTCAGAATCCGAGGAAAATGATTGGTGAAAGGCCGAAAATCTCAGGCCACACAATTGAATTCAACACAATTTTCACATAATTTAACCTAACCGATTTCTGAAATCTATATTCTGTACATATTGAAAATTGAAAATTGAAAATTGAAAATTTCCCGTGTGTGGATCCTGAGCAAGAAATCGAAGAACAGAGTTGCAGAAATATTCTCTTCCCTTTGCTCGATCGAATTCTGATATTAATCAAACCAAGCAATTGCAAATCGCTTAAGAACTTCTTAGAAATGGAGATAATTCTACCATGACTTATATGGCGTAGAGAATTTGAAGATGATTTTTCACAGTGGCGGATTGAAGATATGGCGGTATCTAAATCCGGAAATCGATGAATTTGAACCAACTGAAATTGCTGGAAGTACTCTTCGCGCTTTCTTTGGCCTGTTTCGAGCAGGACGACGACGAAGAAGCTATTAAATCGTCGTCGTCGTCCGATTTTCTAGGGCACAGAAAGAAGTTTCTCGATCCCAAGGCGATTAGCTTCTCTTCCTTATTCAAACCTGAGATTCAAATCATTACCTCGTTGAAATCGCCCGCGAAATTCAGAATGAATTAAAAAAAAATCAATCGAAATCAAAGGCGGTTACGAGAGTTTATGATCGATTGCTTACTTTCCAAGCTAAATTGTGAATAATGGAGCCCGAAGGCGGAGGGATCTGCAGTCGGCAAAATCGGTCGGCGGCCTTCCTTCAAGTATTGGCGTACGGTCGCCGCCATAAGATCGGCTACGGTCATCTCTGGCGACATCAGCACCTGTACCGGCCCTAGGCTGCCCTGAATCGTCACGTTGAGGAGTAATTTCGTCATCTTCGGGCGTCCATCCAGCGACGGCGCCGATAAACCTAGATTCTTGAACGACAACAACTCCGGATCCGTCTTCGGCCGGCGGAGTGTCGTCGTCGTCTTCGTCTGACTCTCTCCGTGAAACGATGACGACTTCTCCGTAAGTTTCCCCTTCCGATTCTTATCCTCCGTCCCCTTCCGGTACGACCGAGGGTTCGGCATCGTTCCTAAAATACGAATCAAAGAGAAAAAGAGGCACTCTTCTTGTTACCTCAGTCGCCAGGAGGGGAAATCGAAAGCTTCGGAGGCGCTAGGGCTCTGAAATTTCCCGTCGCCGGCCAGCGGCTGTCGGTACCCAGTTTCACCGCGGCGAGTAGTCGAAGTAGAGAACTGAAAGAAAGCAGAAGGTTTTCTGTGATTGAGGATGAAGTGAAGCGCATTGGAAATTTATACTAAGCGAAAGCGGGATGACGTGGACAAGAAAACAGGAAACCAACAGGAATATTCTTGTGAAGGGAACGGACTATAGCCGGTTCCTCGAGTAAGTTGGACTAGTTTGTAATTCAACGTTGGGCGGCTTGGCCTCTGTAATTAAGAATCGGATATGAACAACCGGCAATTGCCCGTAGACTATTGGCTTGATTGCGTTCCCCTCTTTCCTTTCTTTTTTTTTTTTTTAAAAAAAAAAAAAAACTTTTTCCTTTTAGGGATTTGTTTGGCTGCTTTGTGTTGGAATCGAAGCGCAGGGTTTCTTGTTTGAAATCAAACACCTGACTTGCAAAAAACAGTGTTTGGAGGTAAGTTGTGTTAAGTGTGTGTTGCATAAAAGCAAAGTGTTTGGGAGTGCGATGTTGTGTTAGGCGATCTGCTTTTTTGTAAAATAAGTACTTAATATTTTTTAAATATAGTAATTTTGTATTCTTACTTTATTTTTAACTTCATAACTACACAAATTACCTATCAACAATTTATCTAATGTATCTAATTTGAGTTTATAATACTTTGTAGGAGTATATATTATATTATAATGCAACTTCACTCATGATGACATAAAGTAAGACAACTAACTATATGTTGTAATGTGTAATGTAAGAATGTGTGCGTCAATGATAGAGGTAAAACAATTGATGCATATAAATATGTTGGTTAAAGATAACATATTACGCTGACTGAAATAAATAATAAGAAAAGTAGAGATAGTTGTCCAACGTGAAGTTCAATTTAAACATAAAAATCTAAAAACTCATAGAGAGTGGTAGATTGAAATAGAATCGAGTCCCTCGGTGCTTCCCCCGAACTTCCACAGTAATCATACTTCAAATTTGGGATGATTCGGGTAAATAAAGAGTTCAACATCATATTATTCGAGAGAAGCGTTTTTGCAACAACCATGCGATCTGCGCTTGTCATCCCCAGGATTGCCTTCAATTTTGCATATAGCTCGTTCACTCGAGCTACTAATATTATATTAATAATATTTACACACAAAAATATTATCCACCATAATGTATGTAGTGCATATATACAAAATCTAATCAATATATATATATATATGTGTGTTTAATTCAATAATCGTCAATTCCCATTCCAATTCATCCATATATGGTTTGCAAGATGTTCCCTCAATTCAGACCAGACATCTGTTGTCTCTACAAATCCAACGTTCTTTGTGTTCATCTCAGTTGAATCGGGGTCACTTGTGTGTGCCTCCTCGAATGTGGGATCTGGGTTCATCTTTTGTATAATTAAATTGTGCAACAAACAACGTGCAGTTATAGTCATGCACTATACTTCTACTGGGTAAAAAGACTTTCCTCTTAGTATCGCCCATCGACCCTTCAGCATATCGAATGCTCTCTCAATGACATTTTCGAGCGGATGAATGTCTCATGTTGAACAACTCTTTCGGATTGGCGGTGGTTGGGGCATCAAAGTATCAAGTTGTTTGGGTGGTCGAGTCACAGGGGCGATCGTTAAATTAATTATAGAGTTTTCATTATAGTTATCGATGGAGGTAATCGTCGCGATGGTCGTCGCTTTGTGTGGTCGTTTGAAGTTTTTCGCACGGTAGTGATCGAGCGATCATCGAGTTGCCATTAGAGTTAGTCGATCGCCCGATGTGGTCGTTGAAGTTTTCGCACGGTAGTGATCAGCGATCATCGAGTTGCCATTAGAGTTAGTCGGTCGCCGGTGTGGTCGTTCAAATTTTCATCGGAGTTGGTTGGAGGTCGTCGGTGTGGTCGTCAAAATTGTCATCAGAGTTTGTCGGGGTCGCCGGTGTGGTCGTCGGAATTGTCATCGGAGTAGGTTGGGGTCGTCGATGTGGTCGTTGGAATTGTCATAGGAGTTGGTCGGTGTGGTTGTTGGAATTGTCGCCGGAGTTGGTGAAGTCACCGTGTGGTCGTCGGAATTGTCACCGGAGTTGGTCAGGGTCGCAGGTGTGGTCGTCGGAATTGTCATCGGAGTTGGTCGGGGTCGCCGGAATTGTCATCGGAGTTGGTCGGGGTCGCCGATGTGGTCGTCGGAATTGTCATCGGAGTTGGTCGGGTCGCTAGTGTGGTCGTCGGAATTTTCATCAGAGTTGGTCGAGTCGTCGGTGTGATTATCAAAGTTTTCATCGGAGTTGGTTGAGTTGCCAGTGTAATCGTCAGAGTTGTCGTTGTTGGTGATCGTTTGAGTTGTCATCGGAGTTGGTCGGGTCACCGGTGTAGTCGTCGGAGTTGTTGTAGAAGTTGTCATCGAAATTGTTGTTGAAGTGGTCATCGAAAATGAAAAACAAAAAATAAAAGTGAAAAACATGGTACAAAACCCATGAGGTTGTGTTTCAAAACCCATGGGGTTGTGTTTCAAAACCCATGGGGTTGTGTTTTCAAAACCCTTGGTTTCAAAACCCTTTGTGCCAAACATGGTGTTGGGTTTGAAACCCAACACCACCCTAACCCAAACCAATGGGCCAAACACCCCCTTTAGTTTCGTTTAGTTTAGGCTCACACTTCACTAGTGATTAGCGACATGAATTATTTGGGAAATCGGCGTCACACGGATTTCTCCGTGTGTTACTGTTTAATGATAATATGTTTTGTTTTTAATATAATAATCACTGGATTTATTTTAATTAACTTTTCTCGGTTTATGTTTAACTTCTTTTTTGGAGTAAATTAAATTACATTCTTAATTCCTATGCTCTAAACTTTATTTTAAATTGGTATATGTGATTTTTTCAAAAAATAGTAGTATTCATTTTTTTACTTCAAATTTTCTAAACACCATTGTGATTAATAAAAGCTAGTAATAATTTGTTTATTATGGATATTTAAGATCTAGATTTGGAATGTGCAATTTTGTGTTTTAATTATTATTTAGGGGTGAATTTGGATTTGGTTGCAAGATATTGTTTTGGTTATATATATATATATATATCGGTCACTGTCCTAGCTAGGTAGCGACACCATAGATTGAATTCATTCTCCCTTATTTACCTAAGGGCTTAGTAAGTAGTTCAAACATTGAAAATCATTTATAGACTTTTTATGCAACATTCATCCTATATACAAAAATATTTATGGTTAATGTTACATTTTTTGAAGTTAGATTAGATTTTTTGAATTTTTTTAATAGAATCACAATCAATAACAATGTTGATAAGATAATTAATTTAAAAATTAATTCATATATGGATAACAAACTAGATGACAATTGTATTTGAACTATTTTAACGGGCATATCGTGTAGTCTTGATAATAGGTTCTAAATTTCCTATATGTGGTGTGGTTTGTTGAGTAGAAACCAACTTGTTGATCCTAAAGGATTGAACTAGGTTGTATAGTTGAGAAAGACTATAAACATATGTTTGAAGGTTGTAGGGTAATTCTAATATCATTTAAGTTAAGTTTTATTCTACAGGTAGATCCTTTTAACAAACTTGTCACGATTGTTCTTGATATGTATATTTTTATTCTTGAATAATTATTACTTGATTTTATTAATAAATTTAACAATTTATCGTCTAAGTAGTATCTAGTCAAATGACAAATATATCTTATAGTTGAATTGGCTACATATCTAACACCTCTTATTATAAACCAGTAGTTTAAAAACTTATCCCACTATTTACAAAGTAAAAAACAAAAAAGAAATCAATATATAAATTTGATAATTTAAAATTTTAAAAATATAGAAAGAAAATAATAATAAAAAAAATAGAGAGTATAGATGGTAAAGATAAGTGGATGGTTGAGAAAAAAAGGAAGGACAATAAATGGTCGTGAAGTGGATTGATGAGAGAAATCGCAAGTTGGGATTGTTAGCTTAGGAACAACAGGGGGACCTCTTCTAGTAGACAAAAATGGACTACATGTTTGGCCACCATTATTGTTAAACTAGGTTATTATTTGGTGAAATGAAGACCGACCAGATAAACTTATGTACGTTTGACTTTGATTCATTCTAGTCATGTATTTTTAAAACGTATATTTTGATACTTACCCTTTTAGATTTGATTCATTTTGACCTCTGTACTTTGATAACGTTCATTTTTTGTCATTGTACTTTTAAAAATTGACTAATTTAATTATTGCTTGCAAAATTTAAATTAAAAGATAAAATTAGTCACTTTTTTAAATTGTAGAGATTTTTTTTAGTACATCAAAAATTAAAAGTGGAATGATTTGAACTTATGACTTCTTAATTATAAGTCTTATTTAATGTCAGTTAAGTTATGTTTTTCTAGTTGGATATAGAGGCCTATTTAAACCTATAATAATTGTATGCATATGGGAAGTTGGTCACGTGCATCGCCATTCCGTTCTGGTTGAATAGCGTGCAAATAATTGATTCCCCGTCGGATTTCGGATGCGAAGATTGAGATATTGAACCAATCATTCTTTAGATTGAATAGAATCCTCAATAAGCTATGTTTTTGTCTAAAAAATAAAATAAAATTACTTTTACCTTTTTTTTTATATATATATATATTTTTCTATTTTAATGCACAAACACAAACTCTATTGGAATAGAAATTCAAATTAAGCAATTATGTATTTTAAATAATATTATATAATTTTACCAACTATTATAACTAATGTTATTATAACTAACTTAACAGCCTAAATAAACTTTAATCTAGACTTTTCTACTTAAGAAAGTTTTTGAAATGTTTAAAGCGAGCAGTTATATATATAGTTTTAATAAATTTACTTTTAGTGATATGTTTGGTTGCATTATCTTACACGTAACCTAATTGTATTAAAAAAAAATTATTTGGTGGACGTGCTTTAAAAGTGATTTTATTAATCATAAATGTGCTTAATTTTTTTTTCTCAGTATCTAGATTTCTTACCGCCATCTCTTACAAAATCATACCTATGAAAAATGTTATAATTTATAATTTTAAGTACTTTTAGTTGTTATCTATCTCTGAGTTGTTGATGTACTGAAAAAAAACTTTGTCAAAAAAGCTTTTTCCAAAATACTTTGGCATAACTCTCGTGTGATTACCATTAATTACTTTTTTAGAAAATCACTTTTCAATTTTATATGATTTTTTTTAGTCATTACAATTTTCTTTATGTATTTTCTTTATTTGTTATTAGACATAAATATTTGTAATTTAGGAGAAGTTATTCAATAGTCCCATACGACGAGGTCATCTCCTATTATGATGACACATAGTGACTAGTTAACTAGATGGTTAAGCAATGTAGTTATTTTTTTTTAAAGAAAAAAAATAGCTTTCTAAACGGTACACCACTTTCTCACCATTTTTTTTATTTCTTGTTTAATTTGTAAGACTATTAGTCTTTTTAATTGTTTTTTTTTCAATATTGACCTTATTTTCTATTTTTTTTTCTTGTTTTATTCAAAAGTGTCATGGGTTGTTGAGATTTTAATTTGATTTAATCGATGTTCTTCCCTTTTTTTTATTTCCTTTCAAATCTTTTAGGTTCACTGCTGAGCTTTTTTTCCCTTAAAAGTTGGCCAACCATTAATCCATTTTCAGTAGCTAAATCTAAGAGAAAAAATAAAAAATAAAAAAATTAGTTTAGCAGTCAAAGTAAAAAAGAGAACCAAATTGTAACTAAAAAAAGACATGGATAGTCAAATCATTATTACTCTATAGTAACAAACTAAACAAACGAATTAAACAAAATTGAAACAAAAAAAAAGAGGGAAGAATGGTGTATTCATGAGGCCATTTAAATGTCATTTTAGTGACTGTAATGTTTTAATTTTGCCAACTAAATAATTTATTAAATATTATTTTTAGTATACATAACATTTTTATTTATCAATCTTGAATTGATCTAATAAATTTATTATATAAAAGAGATTAAAAGATAACATTCACATTAGTTTAGTTGTATATATATATATATATATATATTTTGTTCGGAAAGTGCTTAACATAAATAATAGATAAAGGAGTAAAACAACATGAAAATTTTAAATGAAAATAAAAAAAAAGGAAATTATTGAAAAATAAACCATAATTATCTTGGTCAATAAAATCTTAACCAACCTATATATATATATATATATAAAAGAAAACAGAAATCTATAAATGGCCAATCTAAAATTAAGTTAAAAAGGAAAATAAAACAACAAAAGTGAAGATTATATGCATACAATCTAAAAAAAAATTAACTAGATGGTTAACCACCATATTAATTAAATTAGTAGAGAGTCTCAGTGTACCAACCTCTTCCAAATAACAAAAGTGAAGATTATATGCATAGCTCAATAGTTAGCATGTACTAATTAAATTATGATTGTACTAAAAAAAAACCAAAGTAAAACATCGATGAGATTAATCAGCCCCAAGTAGCTTTAAGTCCTTATATATAACAATATATTATTGAAGATTATGTAGCATATTAATAACAATAGCAATAGAAAAAAAAAAGCAAAACCAACCAAATACCAACAATAAAGTGAAACCACCAAATTTACACTAAATCAACTACCAAATCAGTACCAAATTTCCAAATTTAACAAGAAACCAAAATTTCAAGCAATGGTAGCAGCAACAACATGAATGGATATATAATACAAATTCAGCAACAATTTACAAGCACTATATATATCAAATTAACCTAAATCTGCAGCAAATTGAATATAAAAAGCAATAATAGTAGCTACAAATTAATTACCAAATTTAGCAATCCTAAATCAAGAATAAATTATAGTTGCTTGCATAGAACTCAAAACCACCATGACAAGAAACTCTAGGAGAATGGTATCATCAAAACTCCATACCAACCAAACCCAGAGCATGTTTGGAAAAAACATTAATCCCTCAGCTTAGAAGACACATCATGGTCTCTTGTGAAACCTTAACTACCACTTATTCTATTTTTGTAAGTATGATATGTATGAGTAAAGGAAAACTAATTGATAAGAACAACTAACCTCCACGAATCCACGACCGTATGATATTGACCACTTTGGACATAAACCTTAATGTCTTTGCTTTTGGTTGTCCCATAATGCTTCATACCAATAAAGATAATTGTCCTTACTTATATAGCATATATTTGTTCCTTCTTTAGCTAATGTGAGACTTTGCTAACACTCCTAATAACTAAAACATATTGAAAATTTAATCCGAAGAATGTTAGACTATATTGATATAATTAAATTTATCCCAATTTATCCGTTGTTGGGTTGATTGGTGATTTAAGATGGATATCATGGTAGGAGGTCATGAGTTCGAACTCCCTGTAAAAAGTGAATGAGAGTGTTAGACTAGTATTGATATAACTAAATTTACCATAATCTATAAACTTATAAACTTTTGAGTTGATTCATGATTTAATATGGTATAAGAGCATGAGGTTTTAAATTTAGACTCATTCTAAAATCGTTTGACCAAAATACTTAGCGTCACCTGATTTCTTTGTCAACTTAGCTGAGTAGTTAAATGGAAAATAAGATTGTGAAAAATGTGAATAATACTTGAAAACAAAAATCATCAATTCATCTATTGGCTTGTGAATCTGTGATGTGTTTTTGGACTTCATTAAATCCCGTACATCTTAGTTTTTTTATTATTATTTTTTTATTTTAAATAACCTTTAACCATATCTCGATTGAACTTTAAATCACCAAAAGATTTATATTTAGTAAAAAAATTGACCAGAGATAAATAACAGACTTATAAGTGGAATATAAAACAAAATAGTTTTTGTTTCGTATATTCAAGCCAGTTCGTACACTATTTTACCACTAATCACAAATCAATGAACGAAATTATAAGTCTATAACCAATAATAGAGTGTCACAGAATATGTAAAAGTTTCATGACAACGACAAAATTAATTTTTTCCACTCATTAAAAAAAAAGTAATTTTTTCATGTCAAAATCAGTTTTAAATATATTCCAAATATTTATTTGGAGTGAAACTCAAGAAAAGCTAGATTGCTAATACGTAATGTAAATTTTACAAATAGATTTATATTGGGAAATATATAATAATAAAATAATAGTCGAGAGAGGAAGGACAATGATGTCATCTTCACAGAATCAAAATAACTTTTTGGCTTTGTACTTTTATGAATTCAAAATGACGTCATTCCACAATAAAATAAAAACACTTTTTAACCCTCTTTTTTAAATATAAAAAATATTAAATTAACACTTTTTAACTTTGTACTTTATATTTTTGAACCGGTCAAGTTCAATTTAAAAAATTTGAATGCTATAAGAATTATCCTTAAATTTAGATGAGCATCACCGTCCCTCTCTAATCCAATATTTCAACAAACACCCAACATGTGTCGAGGCGATGTATCCTCCATATTTCAATCTGAGATTATTTTGGTTATTTTAGTATTTTTAAATGTCTAAGTTGTATATTTATATAAAGCTTATACCTTTGATTTGAAGTTAATGTCTTCAAAATTAGATAAATAATAATAATAATAAATTTCATGCAATAAGAGACATAATGTGCCCATATTTCCAAAATCTATAAAAGGAAAACTAATCAAACTAAATATATGTTAGAAAAGTTAACATTAAATTAACCATCTCGATAATATTTTAACCTATTATCTATTATTTGAGCATAAAATTTCATGACTCTAATTTTAGTTCCATAGTACAACAAACGTGAGTATGGAGATTTGAACATTCAACCTTAAGGTACATAGTAGATGTTTTGAACGTTGAATTATGCTTGATTTAGCAACAATTTCCACCCAAAGAGCTTTATACTAATAGAGTTTGTTGTCTTTGCTTATATACCATCGATCTCCAATTAATTTAGCTAATGTGAGACTTTAGTTGCATTTCAAACATGCCATAAATACAAAATCATTACTAAAAAAAATAATGTCCCAACCATAAATATTTATATTAAAAATGAATTAAATTACAAGTTTAGTTACTAAATTTCATGGTTTGTGCCTAATAGGTTATTGAACTTTAAAAAGTGTATAACGAGTCTTTAAATTTTCAAATTTATGTCTAATATAATAGTCTCAAAGATTTTATTTCGTGTCTAATAGGTCATTGACCTCCTTAACATTTTTTAAAATTCATGAACTTATTGGACACATAATTAAAAGTTTAGTATTATATTAGATACAAATTTTAATTTTATATCTATTAAATTCATAAATTTTAAAAAATGTCGAATAGGTCAATGATCTATCAAACACATTTGAAAGTTTAATGATTTATTTGACATTTTAAAGTTCAATGATTAATAAAACATAAATATAATAAATTTATAATTCATCTAAAAATACTAGTCAAAAGAGCATAACATAACTCAACCACAACGTATGTGGTTCGATTCCCTTCAATCTTAAAAAAAGACAAAAAAAAAACATTAAAGAGGCGTTTAGTCACCGTTAAAAATTCAATAAATTTAAAACACAATTTCATGGTTTTAAACAATAGAACACTATTTTACTAATTTTCAAACTTCAAACACTGGATACCAAATAGTATTTTTTATTCTTATGATTTCAAACCTTTAAGGTTTCGATTTCAACAGTTATCCATAAATATTTATGATCAATTAAATTTGTCCATTTTTCACAAAAGTTTAAAAAAAAAAAGAAAAAAAAAAGGTGACCCAACAGAACAGTTTTACCCTTTTTTGCCCCTTATCTTAAAAAACAATGTTTCAGCGGTAAAGAAAAGACATTTAAAAGTGGAATTTGGGGATAAGAGAAATTGAGAGGGAGCGTCCAATTGAAGGTCCAGACAAGGCATGAAATTTCAGCGTAATTTCGCGAATAAAGACGAAAGAGACTGCCACGTGGTGTGAAATGTATGGACCTTCACGTAAGACCAATCACCGTGTCGTTTTTTGATCATTTCCGCAAATTTCATTTTCGTTTAATTGGATTGGATGATCAAAACTTTCTTTTTATTTATTTTATTACTTTCTAATTCATCTGAACCTCAAATCTGAGAAATTTGATTCCCATGCGGTCGGGTCGAGGGGCTTCGTGTGGGTCTTACAATATTCGCATCCACGTGCTTCTCAAACTCTTTGTTCTATTTTTGTATTTTTTTTAGTGAATAGTTCATTTGTTTCTTCTTCAAAGTATTTGCAAAAAACAAAAAACAAAAAAAAAAAATTGTATTCAAAGCGTAGACGTTTTTATATAAATGATATATTAGTATTCTTATTCGTTTTAATATTAAATTGTAGAATTTTAATTGAAATGATTTCATGAAATATTTAAAATGTTTTTCTCTCATAAATCGATTTTTTTAAAGGCCAAATTGGAAATCAACAATAAACTTTAGGGATCAATTTTTTTTTTAATTTCCCAAAAGTTAAATGATGCAACGGTCATCACTTTCATGTGATAAGACGAGAATCACAACTTTTTTTTTTCTTTTTTATTGTCAAAGTAATATGAGAAGTAATTGACATGTATCTTCTATCCATAATGGAGATTTGAAGTGTTAAAAAAATGGTTAAAAATATTATTTTGGTCAATATATTTTGAATTTCATTTCATTTTAGTTTTTGTACTTTCAAATATCTAATTTTAGTTTTGTAATTTCAATAAAAATTAAAATAAATCCCTATTGTTAACTTTCCTCAATACAATTTAGTCTAACTCTTCATTCTATAAATTTTGTTATTATTATTTAACTAATTTGAAATAAAACTATTAGACTATATGATATAATTAAATTTAGCCCAAACTCTCAGGTTAAACTTTTAGTTTGATTAGTGATTTAAGATGGTATCAGAGCAGCTTTTAGTTTGATTGGTGATTTAGGGGCAATTGTGTTGGTAGCAAAAAGACCTAACATAATTGCCCATATAGCAAAGGGCTCCATTTATTTGCAAAAATAGCAAAAATTTGAAAAGAGGAATTTAAATTACTAAAAACCCCTCACGTCTGCCACGTCTCACATAAATCACATAAATCACAAAATCTGATAGATTTCTATCAGTGATAGAAGTGATAGACATCTATTAGTGATAGAAGTGATAGAATTCTATCTCATAGAAATCATATAAATCCCAGAATCTGATAGACTTCTATAGTGATAAACATCTATCACTAATAGAAGTGATAGACTTCTATCAGATGAATCTTGGTGAACTCACCCAGACATTTATCACTGATAGATAATGGGGTGAGTTCACCATTTTCTATCATTGATAGACATATATCACTGATAGAAAATCGCTGATAGAAGTTAGTTGTCTATCACTCATTAACTTATTTCTTCTATCACTGGTAGACATCTATCACTAATAAATGTCTATCAGTGATAAACTTTTATCACATCGATGCGGACTTTTATCGATTTATCATCGATAGAAGTGATAGACTTCTATCACTGATAGTTCTATTATTGATTGTTGTGGTACTGTTTTACTTATTATCAACCAATTCTTATTAATTATTGATTCTTTGTTTCTGTATCAATCATTAACTTCTTTCTTCCATCAACGATAGATGTCTATCACTGATAGAAGTGATAGACTTCTATCACTGATAGACTTCTATTAATAATTGTCGTGGTCCTGTTTTACTTCTTATCAACCAATTTTTATCGATTCTTGCTTGTTTGTTTGTGTATCAATCATTAACTTCTTTCTTCTATCAGTGATAGACTTCTATCAGCGATAGATGTCTATCACTGATAGAAGTGATAGACTTCTATCACAAACTGTCGTGGTCCTGTTTTACTTCTTATCAACCAATTCTTATCGATTCTTGTTTTTTTGTTTGTGGTCCTGTTTTACTTTACTTAAATTGCAATTCAAATTTTCTCATCAGATGTCACTCATAGGTCTAATAGGCTTTAGTTTCTTCATTTTCACTGTATATCACTGATATCTATTGATTACTAACATATTCACTGTATATCATTGATAAAAGTATATCACTGATATCTATTGATCACAAGCATAAAATGCATATCATTGATATCCATTGATCACAAGCACAAAACAGAGATTAAGAAGAGAGAATATCACTGATATCTATTGATCACAAGCATAAAATGCATATCACTGATATCCATTGATCGCAAGCATAAAACAGAGATTAAGAAAAGAGAATGTCTAGTATATCATTGATAAAAGTATATCACTGACATTTACTGATCACTAGCGAATTCACTCGTATATCACTGAGATATCAATAGAAGTATATTTTTTCTATCACAACCAATTCTTATCGATTCTTGCTTCTTTGTTTGTGTATCAATCATTAACTTCTTTCTTCTATCACTGATAGATGTCTATCAGTGATAGACTTCTATCACTAATTGTTGTGGTCCTGTTTTACTTCTTATCAATCAATTCTTATCGATTCTTGCTTTTTTGTTTGTGGTCTTGTTTTACTTTACTTAAATCACAATTCAAATTTTCTCATCAGATGTCACTCATAGGTCTAATAGGCTTTAGTTTCTTCATTTTTACTGTATATCACTGATATCTATTGATTACTAACATATTCACTATATATCATTGATAAAAGTATATCACTGATGTATAACATATTCACACGTATATCACTGATATCTATTGATCACAAGCATAAAATGCATATCACTGATATCCATTGATCACAAGCATAAAACAGAGATTAAGAAGAGAGAATGACTCATATGTCATTGATAGAAGTATATCACTGACATCTACTGATCACTAGCGTATTCACTCGTATACCACTGATATCTATTGATATCATTGATAGAAGTATATTCACACGTATATCACTGATATCTATTGATATCATTGATAGAAGTATATTCACACGTATATCACTGATATCTATTGATATCATTGATAGAAGTATATTCACACGTATATCATTGATATCTATTGATTACAAATATTAAGCAAATACCAAGAAAAACAGAATGAGCATAAAACGGAAAATCTAAAACAGAGCTTCCATACAAACAAACAAAAAAACAACAGAAAATCACCATACAACAAAAAAATTGTAAAACAAAGCTTCTCTATGCATGATCGATTAACAAATTTTGATAGATTGGAAGAATATTGGAATGTGAACCCAAGAATGTGGACTCCAAGCTTGCAAGAATATTGACAGATTTGAAGATAGAATTGACAATGCTTGAAAATCGAATTAACTCAACAATGCTTCCGATAAGATCGAATTAACAATCCTTGCAGAGGTTGTCGACGTTTGTGAATGGAAGATGGTTGAATCGAGGCTTGCTTGAAAAAATATCGAGAAATAGACGCCTGTCGAAAAAATACCCACGAAAATCTCAGTACGGAATGAATTGGAAGATATACTCTAAGAGGTTTGCAAAATCGAATTAACAATTCAAGAGGTTGTCGACGCTTGATGGTTGAATCGAAGCTTGCTTGATGAATCTCTGTCGAAAAAATACCCATAAAAATCTCAGTCGAAAACGGAAAGGTAAAAGAATTTCTTAATGAAACCTAAATGAAGAAGACAATAAGGGCCAGGGGTATAAATGGAATTATTAAAAAATTTAAAGATTTTTGCCATATTTGCAATTTTTTTAAAAGGTTGCTATATCTACAAATAAGAGCCCTAAGTTTGCTACCCATTACAAATTATCGGTGATTTAAGAAAAACTTAAATAGGAACTAATTTTAAGATTTATGGAAGGTATAATGATTAAAATGATATAAAATTTAAAGTATAAGACTAAAATAGTACATTTTTTTTAAAAAAAAAGACGACTAAAATATGATTTTAACTAGAAAAGATGATTAGAATTAAAAAAAAAAAATGACTGGTTGAAAATGGTTCAACAACAACTACCAACACGTGGAACAAACTGGGAATTTGGTTACTTTACTAAAAAAATGTCATTTAAACTTTATATTTTATATTTATATGGCAAATGGTATAATAAAGAAAATGTATTACTTATTGATTTAAAAAACATAAAACAGAATGCATAATCCATAAGAAACGTGTATATCGTGACCGACATCGTTGCCTCCTGCAGCATTTGGAAAGATTTATAAATTTAGGTGATAATACCTTTTCATTCTGTATTTTCTTTTCAAAAATCGATTTATTCACTAACAATTCTATTGCTTAATCTTTAATTTTTTTAACATTCTTGCAATTTTTTAAAGATTTTTTAAAATATAAAATAAATCGTGGAAAACTAAATTTCTAATTTTAAAAATTAAGTTGCAATGTTAACACAAATTTAACAGTTTTTTTTTTCAAATAAAGAAAACTGTTAAAAAATAATTATGCACTTTTACGGAAAAAAAAAAGACCACTATCATACAAATCCTTAGTTAAATTTAGAGAGAAAAAAAAAAAGATACACGAACTACTGTTACAATTTTTAAGGAAGGGAAATTTCTGTCTTTTAAACAAAAGTTTAGACAATCCTTAATAGGAATAATTAATTATCATACACCTTGGAAAAAAACGCATTAATATCAGAAAATTTAAAATAGATTTAAGTTTAATTAGTTTGTAACCGATAAAATATGAAATAGATGTTATTTTAATGTTACCATCATCCTGACATTGCATATCCATTAATTTATAATAAACTTTGCAAAAAAGATTCGAATCCCAACCTTTCTTTATTTCTTGATTGTCATTATTTTCACTTATAAAGTTGCGTACGCTAATATGATTAAAATAATAGTGACTTGGTGAGTTTTTTTTTTTTCCATAAATATCGGGAGATTTTTGTCAATATAAAATTAATTTATAAAGTGAGGAAGAGAAAATTTTGGTTGAGATGCAAATAGTGAATTGAACACGATGGTCCCTTTGGTCTTTTATTAAATAATTTCGGATTGGAAGAGGTTTTGTTTGTCTTGTGGTGGGGTTGTCTGGGGAAGGCATCACTTATGTGGACCAACAATTACCATTTTCATTTTTGTTCTTTTTTTTTTTCTTTATCACGAGGTTAAATTCGTCAACACACTACTCATCTTGCTATTACTGGTCATCTTGATTATTCATAATTAGGTCACTATCTTATTGAAGTTCTACTATTTAAGAAGTTGTTTAGGGCGTTAAGTGGGTTACAATAACATTTGCTTATAATAATATCTGAAATCATATAATACTATTTAAAATACAAAATAGTATAGTCTGAGGTTATAATAGTATGTGTTTGAGTTACATAGTATTCTATATAATTTATCATTATTTTCACTTATAAAGTTGCGCACGCTAATATAATAATATAACTTGTGCCCCAAATATGCCCTAAGATGTTATGATGACATATTATTGTACCTGGTAGCTCAATCGAGAAGCATTTTAATCCAAACGAGTATATATAGTAGCTTATGGACCCGCAAGTGGGATAAAAGAAGTCATTAGTTAACCTCGAGACACATTGTTGAAATTGAATGGTCAAGGTGAGCATTGGAGTGAGAGTGATTCTATAGTGTGTTTTTCCAAATGTTGTCTGTTTATTTTTCATCAAAAAGTTCATTAAAAGACAATGAACCGAACAGTTCAATTCAATCAGCCATGTCTACAAGACATTATGAACAGTCAACAATGTCTCAAGGAATATTAAATAAGGAGTCCATTTTTGACCCACTGAAGTAGAAGCTTCCTGCTTTTCGCAGTTGAATATTCTGCCATTAACAACAATTTTGGAACAACTATTTATATATATATATATATACATGACTGGTTACCTAGGAAGCACGGATACGGACACGGACACGGACACGGCGACACGCCAATTTTTAAAAATGTAGGACACGGACACATTGGGGACACGTTCTTTATTTTATTTTTTTAGGTAATATATGTGTATATATATATATATATATTAAATAATATGTGCTTCATTAATATACAAATGACAATACTAAGAAGTTAAATATCCAACATATGAATACAACAAAATATTACAATACAAATGAAAGTACTAGAAAGTTAGGAACTGTTTTAAAAAATCCATAACCAAAAACCCCATAACCATGAAGAAACTGTTTTAAAAAACTCAACCATAAAACACAACAAACCTTTGATTTTTGAAGTCATGCGATGCCACTGATGGTTTAGGAAGCACGAAGCAGCAGCAGAAGTCGGTGGCTTGGAAGCAGTAGAAGTTACCAGCGTCGGAAGCAGCAGAAGT